>OU426988.1:199175576-199775576 GCA_911387755.1 Chrysotoxum bicinctum | reverse complement strand
TTGAATATTCCGTGATAGCAGCAGCGCAGCCCTGACATAAATAGGAAGAGTCCTGTCTGACGGTTGTTCTTCTATGCTAACAGTTTGCCAGAGAGGCCAACCAAACGAACGATTGAAGATAAAGCACGTTCCCTTGAGCTGTGCTCCTGTGATGGAATCGAGGGAATGAATAATATTATCCCTCATCCCTAACAAATTTGTCAATGAAACGTGTTTTCTTCTCTATTTCCGGCCTATAAGTGTACATAGATGAGTTTCCCAGCATTTTATCTTTACCTGTATAATTCCGTCATTATACACTAGTGGATGTGTGTGTTTTTCGGGGGCTAGGAAGGGGGGAGAAAAATTAAACGAATTTGCGGCCTTTAACCCTCAACCGACTCTGTTAGATAGAGACACATTTTGTTCGACACGTGAAAGAGTCCTACTTCTGGCAACGCTCTGACAGCCAACATCGCGTGTCAATTGTCGAATGCGAATGTAAAATGCCGACTCTAGACAACTCCTGCCCCAAAAGGGGTGATGAATAGAGAATTTATTGGATGCGAAACAGTGATTAGATTTAAAATTCTAAATCCATGAAGTTTAATTTCCGCACGAGTTGATTGACTAAGCTGACAATTTGGAGCCATGACAGGAAGAGAGAACATTTGTGATGTCCTCCATGCCATCAGTATTTCTAGGACTTTTTGATATGTATATGGGTATATATACATTCATTGATATATATGTATGCAATGTATGTATATCCTATTCGACACAAAAAAAAAACTGTTGTCACATTCAAGCGATATTCAAACGACTATACCCGTACAGGACCTTTTCTGGGCCATAGTGGATGAAATTCCAAAAATGATCAAGCTGCTTATCCGTGACAGGACAGTTGTGCTAATGCATTTGTAAGTAGTATAGTGATATCGTTTTGTGTTTTCCGGCCGAGCTTAGTGCTTAGTTAAATTATCTCCTTACGAAAACACGAACACACACTCAAAAACATATACACCCGAGCACATTAGGACAAAAGATACCCTGACGAGATAAATTCAACTCAAATGAAACTATTGTGTCCACATACTACATAGCCTTTCAGTCAAGCATAATTTCATCTCAGCCAACCGTGCATTAAATGTTCCATCCAGTTTTGACCTTCGGGCATTTTAGGACGTGGAGCTCTTCTTTTGTGTGCGGAAAATATAATATGTCATGTCTAGGCCTGCCTATATCCATCCTTGTGACGAGTGACTGACGACTGGAAATGAGATGGAACGTGCTTAAATTGAGTTTATCGTATGAGTGTCCTTTATTTGTGTATTATTTTTCTCAAGTCATTTAAACGCATAGACGTAGTAATTTGATGAGGGCCCTTATGATGGATTTTGGCTCCACTTAAGTTTGTTTTTATGTACGGACTGAATTTAAAGTGTATGCAAAAATTCATCAAGAAAAATGGCATACATTCACCTTGTAGTATCCCTAACTTCTGTTCTGGATGCAACAGAGTTGAAACTATGCAACAACAGAGCAGCCCTTGCGGATTAAGTTAACATTTCTCTTGGAATAGTGAATTTTTCTCGTCGAATCAAACCGTAGGTGAAGCAGATAAAACCAACTGCATTATATCTAGAAAGATGTGGCTCATCTATAATAAGTTCCGAGCAAATGACCTAATATGCAGACCAAGGCAAGACATGTGGCAACGAGATGAACTTTATATTTTCCTAAAACGGTCTGCTATCTTTTTGTATAATTTTTTGACCAGCTTGCCCAAAAACCAGGAGCTAATGATCCACAACTTTCAACCATTACGAGTCCGCAAGGCACACCCGGCAATAATAAAGGGTACATTTTAAACGTCTTGTATAATAGTCACACAGGTCTTTTGCAATTGCTTCAATATTACAGGTATGAAGTTTTTTCTTAAGGCCAAAAATAACGGTGGTAACTGCTGTAATTCTCACTTGCGATAAGTACTATAAGGCAAGTTTTGCAATAAAAAAAATCAAGCTCGAGATTTTGCTCAAAGTTGACATTACGAAGATAGATAACACGAGAAAAATGGCGCCTGTTGCGCTTTCATTACCTTAGACACAACTGCGCCAACCCTTATGTTTTGCTGAGAACCAAGAACCCTTAGGTCTTCGAAACAGCAAGTTACAAGCTTTAATTTGATTTCACTTGCCGAAATCGCTTATATTTCCGGATGGTTTTGTACGAAAAAGGTGATATCGGCTTTTAGTATTGCCATCATTGAGATTTGTCTAGCAGCTTTCGTCACTGCCAGGACCTCAGCTTGAAAAACACTGTAAACTGTCTGAATGAGCTGGATAGTCCAAGCGTTTCTGAAAAGAGTCCTGCACCAACACTAGTTTCCATCTTGCTACATATCATCGATTCGCAAGTTAATAGCTCGTTGATTTGCCAGTCCTTTCTGCTAGGAAAGGCAGTTGAGAACGGCTTGTAAAATTCTAAACGGGGTGTAATGTAGTCAGTACATATCCTACGTCCCGCTTATTTCTGTGGAATCTGAACTATTACATTGTGTGTCTAGCTACCAGTTTAGCTAAGCCGAAGTTTGCTATTGCCTGAAGATTCTTGTAATAATAGATCTATGTGTTTTAAGTTCATTGTAGCTTCCGGACCCGCTATGGGGTTTAACTTCATTGATTCCAAACATCCTTTTTTTTATTTGGTCATGATTTAATAGTTGGTTAGTTGGTAAGTTTGTCCAATGCATTCCACCAGACTGCATTACCGTATGTCAGTAGAGGTCTAATTATGGCCGTGTACATCCACTTTATAATTTTTGAAATTGGCCCACCAAGTTTGACACAAAATATTCTCTTGCAGGAGTAAAACGCAAACATGGCTTTGTTCGTTCTTTCTTTAATGTTGAGACTCCAGTTCAATTTCTTATCATGCCAACTTGTACAATTTATTCATCTGTGAAGGCTTAGCTACACAAATAATGTAATTACTCACAGAGCTAGTATTTTTCCCAGCTTGTATATAAAGTTTGGAAGTTGGGAAAAATTCCGAGGGAAATTTTATTCACTACAGCACCCATTATGTGCCAAAAACTGGCAACTGACTTTGGATTTTTAACTCGTGCAGTTAACCTCATATTTTTATATTTATCAAGAAGGAGTGAAGCTTAGTCTCTGGAATGAAAATATCTGATTTCATTTCTTTATTGCGAAGTGTACCCAGGAACGGCCCGAGCTAAATTAGAGCCCTGCGCAAGCTTCATCAGTGGCGCCCTTCATTTGCGGTGATTGACGGAAGTCATTTCCTCATTATCCAAGGGGTATCCTTTGCAATGCGTTTTTTTTGACGAGGTGTCCTGATGAGGCCTATTCCCAGATAATACTTATATCTAATTAAAATAAATATGATTTTTATTAAAAACTAAGAAATCAAAAATATATCACAAACTTAGTAAACAGATCATCCTAATTTCTAATGATTTGACAAGCACTTTCTCTATAGCCATGATTGACAAGTCAACTTATCTTTCTTTAGTCAGTGGGATCCTGAAGTAGTTTTTTATTAATTTTAGTTTCGAAAAACTACGCTATTTGAGGGAACTGTGATGATATTTCTATAGTTAGAGCTATGGCTTCAGCTGATTGCATGTTAGTGAATTGTTCTTCTGATCGCATTTCCACTAATGAGGTTTAAGTAGCTTTCAGAACTAGAACGCTGTTAGATAAATTAACAAATGGACTTTGTAAATACTTACTAGTTATATTATTTTTTTTTTTCTAAAATATCAAACTACATTAATATGCAACACATAAACTTGAAACTAAAATTTTACTTCCTAATTACTCTGCAGTGCTTCTATTCTCAACGTTTCCAGCCTCAGATATTTCAATAAGAGCTTCATATTATATCTGATAAGATTTTTTTAAATGGTTTTAAAGCATTTAGTCTACTCCCATCTGGTTTCAGAAAGGGGTTTTAAGGTCAAACCAGCGAAATTTTTTTTATATATGTCCCAACGCATTGTTGAACCTGACACAAAGTTTTATAGGCACTGAGCAATATCAAAAAACTTAACAGGTTTCAACGAACAGCAAACTGAATCATTAACAACAAACAACAACCAGAGGGAATGCAAGCACCCTGAACAAAATAAGCTCTTGGTTCAAGACTCTTAATTTTATTTTGAATACCAGCCTCTATCCTCAGTATCACTATCCTTTCTTTTGTTTTGAGTTTTTTCTTACCACAATAGACAAATAAAGTAATTAGATAAGTCAAAAAATCCCTTTTTTAAATGTAAACAATATCTGGCAAGAACAATACCATAAATAGAGAAAAGGTGAAATTGAATAAAACAGATTCACTCATTAACGACAAACCTCAACATTTAGTCATCGCATCATCATCACTCATTAATTCCATATTTCAACCTTTTGTCTCATCTCGACACGACACACGACCACGAGCCACACGACATGACAGTGATAAAATTTCAGTCAAAAAGAGAGGCCAGTGCCAAACTAAAACATAGTACAAAAAACCGGAAGCGTTTAAATTCATAGACGCAACTTTTAATTTTGCGCGCTGTTATGTCAATGAGTATGAATTTTGTACCTCATAATTTCTGTAACATTGCTCACTTCGATTTTAAATAGAAAAACTGACATCGGGCGCATGTTATCAACATGCAAGCAGTTAATTGTCGGTATTTGCTGTTGAAATTTTGTTTTAGTTACAGTACAGGGAAGGATTATGAAAATAAAATAAATGCCTTCACTCATACACACGATGATGAGTGTGAAGAATAACGTAACAGTAGATTGATAAAGAGAAAAATAGCAAATAGGTAGATCTCTGTTGTTAAGCGAAAAAAATCGTGCACTTTGTAAAGATTTTGTGAAGTGTTTTTTTTTTTACTGCGGGAGTGTGGGTGTGTATAGGAAATTAAACATCGACTTATTTTTGGAATAGTAGATTGTACATATATATTTGCCTTTAAATTCAGAATTAGCTATTAGTTATATAATGAATATCAATATTGGTCTGAGCTGTAAAAATAAATGAAAAAAAAAAAAAAATAGGTAGTGAGCCACAAGGATCCATTTTGGGTTCACTATTATTCTTTTCTTATGTGAACTAAGTATCTTGAGGCATGGTGAAACGAGAATGTTTGCTGATGATGTATGTACATTATCTCGTAAGTAATTGAAAATTACGTTAATAATATCAACACAGAACTGAAGGCCTTATTTGAATGGTCTGACGCCAATGGCCTTATTCCTAATCCGCTTAGGACTAAGTGCCTCGTCATTTCGAAGAAGATTTTGACTTACGCTATTTGCCGACAATGTTTCTAAACAACACACTTGAAATAAAGGATTCCATCATTACTAGCATTGAAAGAAAGATTAACTTTCTCTAGCAACAGTTAATTGAAAACAACATTGAAATAAAAAATATTCCATTTCAAACCACAGAAAACACAATAGAAATAGTTAAAGGTTTGACTGAAATAGCAGAGTTTACACGACACAGATATTAATAACGTTTACCGAACAAATACCAAAAGCAAACAACAAGACTCCAAAATAATAGTCTCCTTCACAACCAAATTTTTTAAAACCAATTTTCTTAAAAAAATGGAAATTTATGTGGCCTCGAAACGGAACAGTTCTTGCGCGAAAGAATGACACAAGCAGTGTAATCTCCGCATTGATACTGTCAATGACGTCTCCAAAATCACATAAACTACTCTCCATAATCACCTATAGCAAAATCGCGACCTTAGAACCATAGGGTTCTGACATTTTTTTCAAAACTGAGTTATGGTTGATTCTACAAATAATTGAATAAAATGTTACAAATTTCGGCACGACATTTTTGGAAGCCAAAAGACGTAAAAGTTGTTCTAGTTGATTATTAGAAAGTCTCTTTGCATTGTTGAAAGCGGCCAGTCAAAAAATTAAAAATATGACGATTTTAAGGACATTTTTGAAAAAGGATGTTCAGGGGACTGAGTTTTTTTTAAGGGAACTGAATAAATCTTTATTTTTTTTTTGTATTTTCTGTTGGGTACACATTGAAATATAGAAATTAAATTTAATTAGTCTTCATAAACATACAAATTCATGGTTATTAATACATATAACTTAGCAATTTATTAAAAGAATATCAGACCAAAAACATAAATGTTAAAAAAAGAGCCAAGTTCTTCTACACAAAAACCTTTGTGTAACAAGTCAGCCGTGAAAAGTACTGAGATCTAAAAGTGCGCCAAGTTCTTACTTCATGAAGGTTTAATACCGAATATTTAAAGTAGAATAATATTGAAACAGGTACAATGTAATAGAGAAATTTTATTTTTTAATAATTACTGACTAAAATTTGATGGGTTCACTGGTCAAGTTTTTAAAATCTTTCGAATTGGGCATACAAAAAAACTCTCCTTTTCCCCTACTTGCATGACAAGACCTACCGTTGTGCAAAATTACAAGATTCTACGATTTCGGGAAGTGCTCCATAATTTTGATGATCTGTCAGTTAGTCAGTCAGTCAATCAGTCAGTCAGTCAATCAGTCAGTCAGTTACGGTTTTTGTGATTTTTGAGGCCTTACATCTCAGGAAAAGAAATTTGGTGAGGCGCCTGTGCCTGACTAGCTTAGCAAATATTCCGAATTTTAAGTTCCTGAGTTCATTGGTACTGAAGATAGGGGGGGAGGGGGTCAAAAATCGCCTGAGTTTGTTCCTGTAAAAAATGTGTAGTGCCAGAACTTGGCTGGGCACTACCGTGCCCTTTGATAAAATATTCGTTTCTACTTAGAATCAATTTAAAATAAATTATATTCTTTTTTAAAACTTTAAAAATATTTCGCAATGAAGTTCGAAGTTTAATATAACTAAAAATTTCTCAGGTTTCTAAATAAAATATTATTTGTTCATTTATTAGCCAGGGGACTGAGGTTTTTAATGGTTTTCGCGTAAAAAAGATATTAAGGTCGTACTTAAAAAAAAAACAAAAAAATATATATAATACTCGTATTACAGTTTTATTAAACCTATACTATACTGCTAACAAATATACCTACTTACATACAAATTTGTTTCGTAAAACCTAATTAAGTCAATAAAAATGCAGAAAACAGATTTCTATGTACATCAATTTATTAAAAAAAAAACTAGGTTCACAAAGTTCTAAGTGGTAAATAGAACCTAGTGTAGTTAGAAAAATTTAAAAAAAAAATGCACATAGAACTTTGTTACCCAACTGGATGTAGGTACATAGATAGAACTTTGTTGTTTTAAAATATTCAATCGATGCTCGTAGTTAAGACTACTCGTATTAAGGCTATGAAATTTGTGTTAAAGTTGAATTTTATCTGAAATGCATTTTAAAAGTTTGTGCTGTGTTATTTTTAAAATTTTTGTTCTAAATATCCATAAATTTTATTAAATAAAAGTAAGTATTTCTATTTAAAAAGTAAATAGGAAATCAATAGGTGTGCTGTATTAAATATACCGCTCATTCAAAATGTCCTGTTAAAGAAAGCTTTTACAGGAATGTTTTCAGCCCGAACTTTAACCTTGATCTTCACCATACCAAGTTTGATAAATGTGGCAAATGTGGGGCTTATAATGCAGCAAGAAATGAAGATGCGTGAAGTGAAAAATTTACGAAGGAACATGAGGTTCACTTAAACTTAAAAAAGATTTTGTTATAACATGTAAAGGTGAAGAAACTTGTCATATTTTCCAGGCTTAGAATATCAAAAGATAAGCAAGCTAGATTGGAATGAAATTGCGCCAGATATCTGTTATCTTTGCCAAACGTATTATAACTTTCAATGAAAGTTTTGCGCCTCTTGGAACAAAAAGCAAAGAAATGCCTTTTACTGCAATTTGGCATGAGGGTACTTCCGTTCGACACTGAGTTCATAGCACTTTTTAAACTTTTTAAAAAGTCAATATATAAAGTCAACTTTTGTTGAACCATAATCATTTGTTCGCTCCTAGCCAAGAGAGATATCAATCGACAGAATAAATGTTATTGAAAAAAATCTCTTCCAACTGTTTCCTGAAAATAGAAAACGATTCTGGAACAATTTTTCTGTGACCGAGCTTTAAGCAAACTTAGACTAGTTTTAAAAATGTTGCAAAAACAAAGTTTTCTTAATAAATGATTAAGTTTTGTTAACATAAATTTATGTTTTCTTTTTTATTTACAGTTTAGTTAAAAAGAAGGAATTTTAATAGAAATAGTTTGCAAATCGGTGTATAATGTACATAGGGCTTTTTAAATATATCTTAATAATTAATTTCTATATTTGGATTGCTTTAATAGATTTAGGGCCGTTTTCTTCACTATAGCTCAACTTGAGGCAAACTCTCAAGTTGATCAACTTGAGAGTTGGATTCAACTCGAGAGTTGAAACGCAAGTTGAAATTTCTTTTTCTTCACAATTTTTTTCTCAACTCCCGAGTTGAAAATCTAAAGTTGATCAACTTCTGATTTGAAAAATATCCCTGGGATATTTGTTGTGACAAGTGACAAGCTGTCACTTTCAAAATTAAATTTTAATTTATTCGGTCAATCTAATTGAATTTTTGTGTGATATTTGTGATGAATAATTTTCTCTTCGATCTACATAGGGATAAAAATAAGTTGTTACCAATCGCGAACGGATGTTTGTCATGGATGTTGCCGTTTCCCCAAAGATACATGGTAAATTTGTGTCAGCTAAATCTGGGAATTTCTGGAGCAGGTTCTATAATTTTCCTTCAATTGCTTTGTTGTGAATAACAGCGCAATCGATGATGATGAGTTTTGTCGTCTCTATTTTCCACCTAATGTCGGAAGCCAACATGGGAAATCTGCTTTTCCAAACGCCATATGAACGCTCAACTCAATCGCGAGTGCCTATTTGCAATTCTTTGTACAAATTCTCATCAGCGTTTGTTACAATGGTGATAAAGTGATTTTTGTGATTGGCGACGAGATTAATTTAAAGGGGAACTTAGGTTTTAATTCAAAACTATTACCGTCTCGCGTTGCAAGGAAGTGAATCCTTTATTAATTCTATCAACATCACTGCTGTCGGTTTTGAAAAACGAAAACAATAATTGAAGTCACGGTCGTCCCACTCTTCAACTCCAATGAGCGGCAACATTCACTGCTCGACGAAGTTGAAGTCCAATTTTCCCAAAAATAATTGCTGCGGAAAATTATGCCAATATTTTTTTTTTGTTGTGAAAACTCAATTAAAAAAACTTTTGAAGCAAAATGCATGTATTTTATTAAAAAAAAAACAATGTTTCATGTCAACTCTCACTTTTTCTCTCGCAACTTCTAGTATTTTCGGAAGTTGAGAAAACCAGAAGTTGATCAACTCGAGAGTTGAGAATCAAAAGTTGAAATGTCAACTTTGAGTGAAGAAAAACAAAATCACAAGTTGAGAATAAAAATCCTAAAGTTGAGGTCAACTTCTAGTGAAGAAAACGGCCCTTAGTATTTTCCCTTATAACTCGAAGTATGAAAAATGTAGTCAGGGCCTTCACGATATTATGGGCAGTGTGAGCTTTACTTTTAATTAACTTTTCTTAAATAATGTTTTTTTTGTTTTCCCTTATAAAAAATAAAAAAAGGAATAAAAACTTCGTTAATCAAAAATTCTTATCTCTTTTAGATAAAAAGGTTCTATCTGAACAATTAAATTTCTTATTATGACACTAAGTTCTATCAGGTAATTAGAAACTTATTGTTTTATGCTCAAACGCCTTAGCGTTGAGAAACAATGTTCTATTCATTTTTTCAACCAACAGTACAAAACCACCACTGCAAAATTATGAATTATGTTGTAGATTTTTGAATTCAGATCAACATAACTTAGTTCAAAATTTGTGTTTTCAAAAAATCGTGTAGATCCAAACAAAAATATAAAAGTTATACACAAACAAAAATTCAATCTCTGTTTTCTCAAAAGTGACTTGAGTGCAGTTAGAACCGCATTGGTCTAAGGTCGCGAAATGTCAACACAAATCAATTCTTCCTTTTATCAACGTTAGAACTTTCCAGACTAGGAAATTGACACATCCTCAATTTATTTATTGTGCTTATATTTAATACTTCCCACTCCAAATTTATAACGTCAACACTGACTCAGACACTTAGAATGTATCTTATCCCCGAGCTTCCACTTGAGTTTAATTTTTTTCAATTCATTTTTAAGCCCAATCTAATAGTTAAACTTCACTCTTAAAGGTAACACTTAAGTTTTCAATAGTTTGAGTGCAAAGGACCGACAATTCCGAATAAGGAGTTGTGTATCAGAAAAAGTTCTTATAAAATGGTAAAACATAAAATTAATCTGCTGGAAAACATGATTAAATTCGGCACTTAGATTGTGGCAAAAATAAACTTTATAACACTTTGAGGAAGTCATATAGGATGAAAGAGGTCTGTACCCTCTTTGATTTATAAAGTTATGGGTGACCTTTCTTGTTTGTCTATTATCTAAATGTTGCGAACAAAATTTAAATAAAAAAAAAAATAAACCTAGAGATTTAACTTTTTCACAAAAGGTCACCCTCTTCACTTAAATGTAAGTTTAAACTTTTTGTGCTGCAAGGGTTATGGGCAAAGTAACTGTGTAATGCGTTCAAACTTGAGCACTGTTGCAGTGCACTTTTAAAATCCTTGGACAAGACTTAAAGTTGTTTTGATACGATTTAGTGTAGGTATAGAGGTACTTAGCCTACCCCTGAGAAAGAATAAAACTTTGCAGGAAACTAGGACTTATTTTTTTTTTTTTGCTTCTTTGTGTTTAAATTTATTAAAGCCTTCTTTTATGAATTCTCTTTAAATTTCAGCTAATTCACTCGAGTTCGTTGGTGCGGTATAATGACACCGTGCATAAGCATGGTTTGATAACATCGACCTTAGGACTACAGCTGACTGTGGATGGTAGACACTTTCACGATGGAGCGATGCGAGTTAAATGCTTAGCGAGTATATCACCGGTGTTGTGGAAGGGCGGCAAGGAGAGTGTTCTGCAGCGACGACCGGGTGTCATAGATAATCGGGAGGCAATGTTATTAGGTGAGTAATTTCAAAATGTTGTAATAATGTTATAAATGGCTGGATTCACAAAACCGTCAATATGTTATAATCGGCTTTAAGCCAGAAATATTTTTTATAAAACTTGATGATGAGTTGAACTCAATATACATAAATTGAAATGTAACCAGTACGATTAGATTGTACTAATTGAATAGAGACCGTGAGATATTCCCATAGAAACATTAGTAAATGCATCTTGGATTAAAGTTTCTGTGGTGATTATACAGGTTTTTGCCTCAGTTTATCTTCGATTGGAGCTTCCAAAACGCGGTCCATGCCTTCAAGCAGACTCAACTGAGAAAAATAAGGGATTCCTTAACAGTTAGAAAGTTTTATTTACCAGATTGGTACCTACATATATTTTTGAAGCCGAAAAGAATGTCGCTAGGTCTAACAAGCTTACGGAAAACAAATCGATAAAATTTTATAAGCCTTGTGTTACTGACCTTTTTTTTTCCTTTATTTTTTATCATCTACCCGCGCTCAAGGGATTATGATTGACCTTTAAATGTTTCAACACAGCGCGGGCGTGAAGTTAATGAAGAGAAAGAAGGATAGGAAAAATGTGTGGCACGATGTTCTGAGATTGTTGGTGGTTGTCTCAGATATTTTTATCTCCAGGGATGGCGTCTGAGCTAAGGCGGAGAAATGCCGTATCTTATTTCTATGTCGCTTATAATTCACATTATTTTATTCGTGTTCATCCTTGTTGGACATACTAGTTTAACTCAGTTACATGTTGTTAGTGTTATGCCTGAACAACATGTAATGAGTAAACCAGCAACCCATTGATGACAATTTTTAGAAGGTTTTAATGGAATTAAAACGACATAGACAACGGCAGGGATCGAACCTGTGATCATGAGGTTGACAGACGAGCACGCAACCATCGTGCCACGGCCACCCCCTTACCTTACGATTACTAAACGCCCACTAATTTTTAACTTAAGTCAGAATCTTAAGGAAATATATGTAGTCCGTTTATTGTACCCTGCTTTTAAAATTTATGAATTGATAGAACTGTTTCGGGTCAGATATATGACATGTCTACATTTTTTATAAAAAGTCATGGTTTAGTAAGGAAGTTTGCTGGTAGTTTGCAAAATCTAGAGAAGTCCGTTATTTTACGTAAGGTTTCCATAGCTTGTTCCTAAGCTAACAAAGATTTCGCAGCTCCTTGGTGTAACATGGGGGAGACGTGAGACCTCTGAATCAGAAGTGGGAATACTTTGATCATAAGTAAAACTTCCAGTGATAATTGAGTTGCAAGGGTCTAATAAGAAAATAAGGTCAAGCGGTCTTCCTGAGTTGTTTGAAATTTCACTAATCTGAAATCTCGAGTATAAAAGCCTTATGAATGTCAGCCAGATCAGAAGGTGTGACAAATTTCTTAGATCTATACAGAAATCCCTAACATTTAGTAGCATTTTTGGCGGTCTCGAGAATGTGATCATTCTAATGAAGACCTTCGGTGACACACATACCGAGTACTGGGAGGTTTTCGGTTTTTTCGATGCAATTGCCATTCAGCGACAATGCCAAAATGGGGACATTTTGCTTCAACAACAATAGACAGCATTAAGTTTTCGAAGCATTAAACTCCACACGGTTTTTATAGCCCATTTAACAATGCTGTAAAGATCGAAGTTTAATAAGCTTATCATACGATACCATTGCAATTCCACTTCTGAAGAAGATGGACGTGAATTTGTGAACGTGTATGAAAAGCTGAGCGTAGAGTCGTCGGCAAAATAATGAAGTGGATTAAAAGTTTCAGACAAGAGATCATTTATAAAAATGAGGAAAAGCGTCGGAGACAAAACGGAGCCCTGGGGATTTATTTTGTGAAGATCAGACTAAAAACCGTCTAATACAACATGTATTAAACGATCTAGAAGGTAATTTCTAATCCAACGAATAAGAGTTTCGTTGATGCCAAACGCACGCATTTTCTATAAGAGAGCCTGGTGCCAAGCTCTATCAAATGCCTGAGAAATATCAAGCGCAATAATCTTACTTTCTCCAAAACAATGTAAATATCTGTTCCACTCTTCGGTGAAATATTCCATCAGATCACCAGTGGAACGATTGGTGCGAAAGACGTATTGCCGGTGATTAAGAAGCTTTCGATGTTCGAGATATTTCTTCAGCTGATGATTTATAAACGATTCCATGACCTTGGAAAGAAGAAACGTAAGTGCAATTGGTCGATAGGAGGAGGGGGAGAAAGGGTCACCTTTTTTAGAAACAGGCTGGACAAATGTTGTTTTGCATCTTTTAGGGAAGATTCCAGAACAGCCAAAGATGAAGAAAACCTTTTCAGAAGAATGGGTGGTATACTCGTACTATCAGGGCCAGCGGATTTCTTTATATCGAGATCTCGAAGGCCTCTTGCAACTATACGAGTGCGGAAATATACCTGTCCCATTGAAGGCTTTACGTTCTCAAGTACAAGAGGGGCAATGTTGCTAACAGGCAACGTGGAGCTGGCAGAAAAATGAGCTGCAAGTACATTTGCCTTCTCTAAAGAGCTAGTTATCGATTTGTCATTGTAGATGAGCGTTGGAATCGAGGATGAAGTTGAATTTTTTACGTTCTTGACAAATGACCAGAAATTTCTACTGCCTTTGGGACATTGTAGAATTGTTTGCCTTAATTTCTGGTCATGTAAGAATTTGCAACAGCGTTGCATGGGTTTCTGACTTGTTTAAGCTTTTTCCGATTTTCCTCAGTTGGATTGGCTTTGTAAGAGCGGAAACTTACTTCTCTCAACCTGACAGCTTCTTTACAGCTTGTATCGAACCAAGACTTTTCTTTAGGCTTTATACTTTTAATTCTGCAAGGAATCCCAAGAATCCCAAGAAAAATCACTTCTGTGATCATATCAGCACTGGCTTCAACGTCACTATAGAGGAAACATAGTTAAAAATTCTAAAAAAGTTATTCAGACCGTCCCAGTTGGCTTTCTCGTATTGCCAAACGGTTCTAGTGGGATGCTTTAACTGGATGAATGGGACACGAGAAATTGGCTAATATTACACAGTATTCCAAAGTGCCGAATGGAGATTTTACCGTTATAGTATACTTATCAGGGTTAGAAGTAAAAAACAAATCAAGAGTGTGAGCGTTTTGTCCAGCAACATTTGGTATACGGGTGGACTCATCTACCAGCTGAGTGGCGGAGCCAATTTGAATTGTGTACATTGAAGTCGCCTGCAATAACGACTTCAGTGTGAGGGTACAGGGAAACAATTCGGGAAATGGAATCAGACAGCGCATCAAACTCATTAAGAGTTAAATTGATGTCCAGATTCGGACTGCTATAAACAATAGTTTGATGTGCTTGCGGACAGTAAATTTGAGCCACATGAAATTAAAGTTCGTAGTAGAACAGGTGTCCGTATTGAGAAAGACTCTGGCAAGCAACATCATGTCTAACGTACACAAATACAACTCATCCTCCGATTGTACCCAAACTAAGTTAGGTAGATTGAAATCACCGATAAACAAAAAATCGTAGCTAGAGTCCGCATTCTCAAACAGGGAATCAAATGCATCAACCATGAGTTGATATGCGAGATAGGCTGCATGTTATGAAAACAAGCACAAGAATTCGAAAATTAACGATCAAAGATCTCGACTGGAGTTGCATTAAATCGGTTGTGTATGGCCAAAAGCATACCACGCCCACAAGGGGTAATGTCCATATTTTTACCATCTGCGCGAAATACAACGAAATAAGAAGTAAATAATTAGCCTTCAAAAATACCAAAACAAAAGTTTGTTTCAGTAATGGCAAAGTTATCAAAAGGTAGTTTTTGTGAGTTGAGAATGAATGTAGAGGTCTTGGTGCGGAGCGCTCTTACGTTCTGGTAATAGAGAGACATTGTAGTTTTAATAACTTCGATAAGCAAAGAATGTGAGATTGGTTTGTTGTTAAAGACGAGGCCTTTAAATAAATTTTTGGAGTGACGATAAAGTTTTGAAGCATATATAGCTAGGTCTTTGGAGACTGGATAGAAGATATTATGTTTAAACCTTCCTGAAAGCGGGTATAGACCATAGTAAGAGACAACAAACTTATTTTTGTTTTAATTTTCAGGAACTCATTGTCCCACCCTTGTATATATGAAATAGTTTATTTTTATTTATGCTCAAAATATGTACATAGGCAGAGGCGGCGTAAGGCCACCGCCCACGGCCTCGCGGTGCGAAGGGCCTCGCGCCTCACAGCCGAAAATAAATTTGAAAAAGTATGGAAAATCCAAAAGTACACGCCACAAGGTTTTTCTTATAATAATATATGTAATTAGAATTAATTCTCAACTTAAAGATATTCCACCATTCGGCGCACGAAATTTTGTGGTGCCCGTATTTCGTATATGTACATGTAAATCCCTCTTCAAATACGGATTCCCAGAATTTGATCTTTGTCAAAAAATTCGATTTTTTTGGTGTGAAGGAACGTACAATCTGTCGAGAGATCGAAATCTTCACACAGAAATTGATTTCTCATGTGTAAAGGAAGTCGACATTATATATATTATGTTATATTAATTAAAGAATTAAAGGGAGGTTCTCCTTTTTCAGTGTCAAAAATGACACTTTTTCATGTTTTTTTTTTTCATGGAAGGAATGATATAATTATTTCAAATTTTTTTACTTGTTAATTATCATATGTATTAAGTACACAAAATAATATTTTAATCAAAAAATACCGAGCCGTTAAAAAACAATGCGCCTCGGAACGAGACCACCACGAGGCCACTCTAGCTCCTGCAAAAATGATCGAAAATTAAAAAAATCAAAATTTTTTATAGAATAGAAGAGTGTTGTTGGAATCTGGAAAAAAATAATTGGCCAAAGTCAAAAATTAAAAAAATGGCGGACGCTTGAATTTTAGTGTTTGTTTTTTCCACT
The DNA here is from genome assembly GCA_911387755.1 of Chrysotoxum bicinctum. Lineage (NCBI taxonomy): Eukaryota > Metazoa > Arthropoda > Insecta > Diptera > Syrphidae > Chrysotoxum > Chrysotoxum bicinctum. Next base: position 199,759,558 of record OU426988.1, on the reverse strand, counting down.
TTTTTCGCTCTTCTAAGCGCTGTACAAGAAAAAGTTTTTGATATATCAGCCTGATTTTGGTCCAGACTCCAATAAATTTAATAAGCTTTAAAACAAAAAAAAATTTTGACGCTCCGTCAAGTAGTTTTAAAGTAATCGTGGCCAACAGTTTGAAAAACGTGGTTTCGAGAAAAACGCGTTTAAAGTTTTTATTCCGAGTTATGGCTCATGTGTCGACACCTGGTGGTTCATGTCTAATGTGTCGACACCCTGGTGGCCCATATGGTACCTCTGCTTACCATGGTATGGATATGTAGGCGCCAAATTCAAAAATATTTATGTAAAGCATGTTATGCTCAAAATACCGCTAAATGTCAATTTTCGAGACAAAAAGGTAGGTCTCGTTTCTGTTCTATAAAACAAAAAAAAATGGGAAAAAATGCATTTTTGGCCGCCGAAAAAGGAGAACCTCCCCTTAATTAAAAATCTCATCTCTGTCGTTTCTTTAAGCATTACCTACTCTTGAACATTTGCGTACATTTTGTGACTGGATCAATGAATATCGACAAACAGGATTCGAAAAGTGCTTGTCTGACGCTCGTCAATTTAGTGAGAAAAGCAGTTATGATTTGCCAAAAGATTTTAAAAATAAAAGAGTGACCAAAAAGAAAAGGATGTTTGATTATGAAAGTAGCAATAAACCTACAAAGTCTGCTAAAAGCCGGTATGAAACAGATTTCCAAAAGAGCAAATATTGAAAAACTGTCAGGATTTACACACAGTCCTGCAAGAAGGTGAGAACAGTGACTTCCAACCTTGTGAGTTGTATGAGGAGTTTTTGTTTAATGTTTCAAAGAATTATGAGTATAAATTTAGGTTTGTTTCTTAATAAATAACAAAACTGTTTAATTAAGTGATTTTTTATTCTATATTGCCTTCTGCTTGCACCATCAGAGGGCTTTGCAAAATGTATCTTGCCCATATTAAGTTTAGGTCTTGCGCCGCCACTATACATAGGCTATAAATATTATTTACAATAATTAATTTATTAAGTCTAGTGTTTATTTCTGCGAGCACAAAAGGCGCTCTGCTTCGTTAGGTTGGTTATGTTTTCTGTTTACATTTGAATAACATAGATGCCTCAAGTCTAACGTAAGTTTTTCTTAATTTATGATCTTCACGTCGCGTCGTCGGCTTGATCAATACAAACGGTCATTAGCTGGTGTGGCGATAAAGGGGTGGGTAGATATAGGTCATTGTTGATTGCTGGTTGGTATTTTAGTGGCTTCAACCTCTGTTGTAATGCGTCCCCGCAACATCATAGAAGTTCCCAAAGCTGTCTATTACAGCTATTGTAAATGCTGGGTCCATCATGGAGAGCACCTGGAGATATCGGTCGTCTGTTGCTGCGCTATCTGTAATTAAATTAATAAGAGGACTGGGATGAATTTTTCTCAGCATCTTAGGTTGTAGATATATTAATTTGTCAATCGGAACAACTCCTGAGGCTTCGTACAGCTTTTCATTGCTTTTGTTGAAGGGAGGTGCAATGGCAGAAAGCTTTTCGCTATGAGCTGGTTGTATAGCAGAAGCGTCGTTCTAGCTTGTGGACCGCCTCTCACTTTGATAAGGGGACGTAAAAGGAATAAGGAATAATTTGCCCTACGAAGTGTGAATTTGATGTGTTGGTTAAGCTTGAACCTTTTAGAGAAGTGAACTCCAAGGTATTTAACACTTTGCTTGGGGTGATAACTGTGTTATCAGGATGAGTCAAGCAGAGGTTTTTGCATTTTGTGGCTAGGCCATTACGCGTCTAAAACAAACTAATTCCGTTTTCGAGGGATTGACTTTTATTCCGCATTGGAGATAATATTCACATAGTCTAAGGATGTGTGCCTTAACTCTTCGCAGGGATATGTCTGGGAATAGCAGAGTTTTTGTTATTGGGAAGTTTCCTAGTAGTTGTAGAGGTTAAAAAAAATCGTGTCCAAGGCGGTATCATTGAGCGACACCGGCTAAGATGTTCTTAAGGATTGAGTTAGTACTCCCCACTTCAACTTGAAAACCAGACCATCTATCCAAACAGAGTCGAATTGTTTCTGAATATCAAGCAGACATGTTAAAGCGGTCTCTTTTTTGTTAAGAGCCAGAGTTGTAACAGTGTGGAGCTTCAACAACAGGTCGAAGGTGGAGAGACCCACCCTTGTTAATATTATGCGTACACTCCAGGGGTTAAGACTATGCTTAAAATGATTTTAACAGTTTGAGCGTTAGGTAAATAGGTAAGGTTATAGAAAGATATACATGAGCATTGAATTTCCAAATATTACAAAGGAAATGAAAAGTAGAGCTAGATAGCAGTTTCCACATTCATGTAGTGTGGTTGGGAAAATATTCTTTGTACACGGTGGGCCATCTGGTGGTTTGTTTTTAAATCATAGGTTACGACACTGACATCTATTTCCTGCTCGAAGTCTTGACAGAATCAAAAATTCACGGAAAGAAATGACTCACTTTACGCTTGGACAACTTTGGGAAATATTGAAAACTTATTTCGAAAGCATGTTTTTCAAGAAAGTTTTGGCCAAAATAAGAACCCACCGTGCCTGCTGTAGGCATGTTTGTGCAGAAAGCTTGTGAGAGTGATATGCTAGAAAACAACACTAATGGTCCCCGTGATCGTACGGTGCGCATAGACGAGAATATGGATTCTGTAGCCGAGAGTGTGAGACTCAATTCATGAACATCAACTTACCATTGAGCTCAACAGCTCAACATTTCACGCACTAGTGCAAATATTTCAAATAATTTGCCTACAAAGTCCAAATGCCTTTCGCAGACTTTAACTTGGCAAATTTTTCGTCAGGACTTAGGCCTACAGCCGTATAAGATCTAACTAACCTAGAAGCGAAAATGCTCATTTTTTTGGACCAATGGCTGTGTGAACGAGCAAGATTCTTGTATACGGGCGATACCAAACCACGTTCACCAGGTGAGAATACATCTTCAAAAAGTAACCGTTTGGTGTTGTTTGTGCTGGTAGCCTCATTGGTCCGTATTTTTTCGAAAACAACGCTAGTGAGGCGGTCACCGTCGATGGCAATAGCTACAGAAGGATTTAACCGATTTCCAAATTGAACCATATGGACCTAGAAGACATGTGGATATGGCAGGAAAAGGAGCTTCCCGCCAGCAGCTGCCCGGGTAGAAAATTATCTAGGAAACACTATCGAATAGCGTGGCCCTAGCTAGATTGGCCATTATAATATAGTAAATCCTTTACTGGGCCTAGACCGATGCAAGCCTGGCGGATCTTGACTAATTTATGCTTATCCTGGCTTTATATTGAACCTGGCTAGAACTGCCTATTTATTGGCTTTTCCAGGAGTATCTTAGACTGGGCCTAGATATTTTTAACTTGATGTAGCCTAGATATGAAACTTTTTCTTGGCGATATCTTGGATGTAGATAGTATCGCCTCTTTATTGGCATTGTAACATATAAACTATAAGGGACCTGGATGGTTTTTACTTGGTGTAGCCTAGATAAGGAATTGTATCTGGGCGTTATATTGGCCTCAACTAGTCTCGCCTCTTTATAGGCGTTCTCAGATGTTACTTATACTTGGGCTATATAGTTTTTACTTGATAATATATCCTAGATGTGCCTCTACATATCTCTATAAAAACCTATCCATTGCCTGACTAGGAACACAAGTAGCACAAAATGGTATAATTTCGGTATCACATTTCATACTTCATACTTTATTCCTTCTTTATTAGGTATGTCAATTTATGCCTACTTACGAGTAATTCCATCTTAATATGATCTTTACTAGGTATTGATTTAAAGAACTTAACTTGGTGTGTTTACTTCTACTTAAAGCATTCTTAAATACTTCTTAAATTGGCAATTCTTAAATCGGTTTTTTTTTGTTACTTAATTCCTTCATTAATCTTTCTAAAAACATACATTTTTGTTTTGGTCTTAAATCGGTATTTTTCAGATTCTTTAATACGTATTTAAGTCTTCTTAAACAGTATAATTAAAAACACGAGAGTGTTATTTGAGTAGCACTTTGAGACAAGTTTGTGTATCACAGTGGCAGAATAGGTAGAGCATAAGCACGGCAAGCGAGAGGACTCGGGTTCGCATCTCAGGGAGCACAGAGGTAAATTAAAAAAAAAAAAAAAAAATATTTCATTCCAGCAAAAAATCACATAAAGAATCGAATGTAGGGAGGCAAAGAAAAAATGAAGGGAACTCCAAAATAATCAACAATAATAAAAAATAAAAAACTTTATTTTTATTGTTTCTAATAATTTTTTTAAGAATTGCCGTAGCTCTTGTTCTACTTGTGAAGACCCATCTAGGGCCCATATAGGAACATCTAGCAAGGCCCATTATATACAGAAAATTAACAAATTAGCGAGGGACAGGCTAGATACTGCTCGGTAGGGCCATGACTGAAACTAAGAAAAACTAGCTGGGGCCTTGGCAGTATCGAGTCGTAAATTCTACCCGGGTGGTTTTAATGACCTGTTTTATGCAGCAGGTAGGAATGGTTGTGATCTCATATACCTTACACACAACTTGTTTTATTCTATTTTAACATCTACCCGCATTTATCTCCTTGTTGAGATTTTTTTTGTATTTAAATGCCTTAAACTTTTTTTGTTGTATCCATTGGCATAAAAGTTAGTGCGTTGGACTGTCATGCGGAAGGTATCGAGTTCGACTCTCAGCCGCTGCAAGAAAGTTTATTTCAGGGGTGTACTGCCTGAAAGTACTGCTCATTATAGCCGTTCTGAATCGGCAGAAAATTGTAGGTCCCCTCCGTTCCTGTTAACACGCACACAGGAATGGTTGAGAAATGTAAGTCACTAGGTCCTGATTCATTCCGAGCTGTTTTGCACCACAAAATTTAATTTTTTTAGTTAAGCTTTTTTAAAATATTATGTTATGTGGGACAAAAGGCCTAAAATTTTTTGCGGGACTTATATCCTACCTAAGTGAAATAAAGATCCTAAATCAGATTTTGGGATCTTTTTTCCACATATATTGAACAAAAGTTCAAAAATCTAGTTGTGGACCAATTTCCCGGGGACTTATGCACTGGTCTTCTTCGTTGGTTCTATTCAAATAATAATTTGGGGCTGTAGCTGTAGCATTGCTGCCTATTCGTTCTAAATCACCAATACTCTCAATCTTTGGCTTTTTATTTCTCTTCTTATTCCCTGCACCATATCAGTGTCTTTTCCTGTAGAATTAAATTTGTGCTCAAGTCAGGGAAGTGAAAATAGGGCCATGAAGATTGAAGGCTTCATTACGAACTCCAATGGGATTTGACCTGCAATTATCCATAATATTTTGTTTGAGTGATTTGACCAAATTTTGGATGTTATTACCTGTTGCTGGATGAGATTATCCTCTCAATAAATATATTATTTTCGGTTTGTTTGGCAATTCCAGCAGAAAAAAATTTCTATCTTTAATGTTTATACAAAAAAAAAATAATAATGCAAATTTTTTATTTTACCTTTTTTTTAGTTCTGAGTTCAGCATCAAGAACCCACTGCAGTCTGACGTTGCTGGCAATCATGCTGGTCTTGTATAGATTTGGTCAATTAACTCTCATTATAGGGCTGAGATAAAAATTTTAAATTGTGTACAGGAAATTATAAAAATTATTATAAGAGGCATTTCAACTCAAAAAAAAAAAAAATTTATTATTTTATTCTCATTTTAAAATAAATTAGTATTTTTATTATTATTATATTAAATTTTTGTTTCCAAAAATTGTATATAGAAAATAATAAATGTAAAATGTAGGTTAAAAATTTTACTTGCTTTTGCTGTATATAATCTTCAAATTTAAATATTTTTATATAGCAAATTTTATCAAAAAAAAAAACAAAACCAATTATTTCCAAATTAGTTATTTATACCTGAAAGAAAAAAAAATACTTATTTAAGAGAAAATCATATAAAAAAATAAAACGAAGAAAACATAATCATTTCATGAATCATAAATCATAAAATAATGTACTCTGTAAGACGGGAAACTATAGTGATTGAATAGAAAAAAAAAATATAAAACATATTTATACCACTATCATTAAATTAAAGTCGTAGATACAATTAATGTTAAGAGCAAAAAATGTGTATATTAAATAGATAAAGAAACGTAGGGATACTTGGTATAAGAAATGTGCTTTTAGCGAAAATATTAAATTAACATGTATGAGAATTCAACAAAAATTTAAAAATTTGATTGTGCTGTTTAAGGACAAAAAAAAAATAAAAATAGGTAAACAATATTTGTATTTCAATTGCGAGTTTAAGTTTCTGAATAAAATATAATAAATATGTATCTCGATATAATTTCACCTTACAGCACTAGCAAGGTTTTTAAGTAATAAATAAAATTTGTTTGTAGAGATTTGGCTTGCTCTGAATATTTAGTTAAGAAGTTTTTAATTTTTGCTTTAATTTTAAACTTATGGACTTTGATTATTTGATGTAACATATAATTTAAGTGTACTCGTACATATGCGCCGTTGTGTCACAAAAGTAACAAAACAGTTGAATAGTTGCTCAGGGAAGACATTTATGTAAGGAGTTCAAGGTTTTCTTGGGAAAACTTTCAATGAAGAAATTCGATGGCGATCTTCATTTTGAATATAGCGATGATATTTAAGGTTATGTCAAAGTCAACTTTTTTTATTTTAATGTAAAATCCTTTTTTACGTTCATAGGAATATTTTGATCTTCAAGGTCTCTTAAACTTGCCACTTGACAAGCTTGGATACCTCTTTTCGAATTCTTTCATAACGACCTAAGTTATTCATTTTGACATTTAGTAACATTTCTAACAGGGTTAATTATGAATCAGAATGACTTTAAGAATACCTTTGGCTTTCTTTAAAAAACTATCTTACCTGAGGAAGAGTATCTTACCCGTTACTTTTGTGACACTTTTGTGTATATAAAATATAATTTGAATAGTTTGTTTTTAGTTTAAGCCTTATTTAGAAAATCAATGAAATTATGCAAAAAAAAGATTGCCTTATGTTAATATCACAAAAAATGATTAAAAGGAATTAGGTATATGAAACTTCAACAAAAAAAAAACTGAATTAAATGAATAAAAATTTAACTGAAATATAAAAAGACATAAAAATTGTTTAATTTAAAAGAAACAAAGAAAAACACGAAATGGGAAGTATTTTTGAAAGAAACATTTCAGGAAACGTTTTTAAAAAACGTAAGCATGACTCAAAATGTTCACTAATGAGTGCCAGAAGGACCAGTCCCAGACGCCCTATTCCACCACAAATATCGCAAGGCTTTGGGGTCAGTTTCCACCAGGTAAGACTGCAATTTCGGTTCCATGTCCTATCGGAACTTGTTTAAGTTATGTGTATAAATAAAAAAATTAACATAAATAAAAGATCAGTGAAAAAATAAAAATAAAAGGTGCCGTGAAATAAGACCAAGTGAAATAAAGCCAAATTTCAAAAATTGGCCTTATTGCACTTTTATAAAGTGAAATTAGGCCAATTTTCAGCAGTCGGTCTTATTGCACTTTTGCAAAGTGAAGTAAGGCCAAATTGGTCTTATTTCACTTTCAACAGTTGGTTTTATTGTACTTTGACAAAGCGAAATAAGGCCGAACTGCATTTTTATATTTATTTCATTTCATTCATTTTATTTATAAGTATTATTTATTTGTATAATACATAATTTATTGTTTATTGGGGGCCGACGACGACGTTCTCGGTTTTTATATAATTGTTTATTGGGGGCCGTTGTTCTGGATTTTCTTGAGTAACAGTACCTTGGGTGGCCCGCTTCGCGGGTTTTCAGGATTTTAACTCCCTTTTCGGGGCTCACACCCGCTCACGCAACTCCGTTGCTCCGCTTAGGGTATGTTCAGTTGCCAGGCAGGCGCCTGTAGCAACAGTTCTGTATTTTACATTAATTGGAGTAAACAACTAACAGTTATGTACTGTTGCCTAAAAAAACTGTTGCTACAGGCGCCTGCCTGGCGACTGAACACACCCTAAGAGGAGCAACGGAGTTGCGTGAGCGGGTGTGAGCCCCGAAAAGGGAGTTAAAATCCTGAAAACCCGCGAAGCGGGCCACCCAAGATACTGTTGCTCAAGAAAACCAATTTGGTCTTATTTCTCAAAATCATTTGGCCTTATTTCACTTTGTCAAAGTGAAATAAGACCAACTACTGAAAATTGGCCTAATTTCACTTTATAAAAGTGCAATAAGGCCAATTTTTGAAAGTTGGCCTTATTTCACTTGGCCTTATTTCACGGCACCATTTTGAATATATGTTACGCTAGTCAGGCACACGCGTCTCACCAAATTTCAATTTTCTAGCATAAGCGGTTCCTGAGATACATATAAGGCCTCAAAAATCACAAAAACCGTAACTGACTGACTGACAGATCATCAAAATTATTGAGCACTTCCCGACATCGTAAATACTTGTAATTTTGTACAACGGTAGGTCTTGTCATGCAAGCAGAGGAAAAAATTTGAAGTTTTCCATTCAGGAGGCGTGGTATCCACCCACTTTCTCTGAATCGGTGCTGGTTGAATGGAGCACTTCCGACTGCTGTAAAACGATGAAATATAGATATAGTAAAGTGGCAGGGCTTAAATTACATACTAAGAAAAAAATATAAAATTTGAGGTTTTCCATTCAGGGGCGTGGTATCTGCCCACTTCCTCAGAACTGATGTAGATTATTGATGGCACACTTTCAATTGCAGTAGAACAATGAAATTTAGTAGAACGGTAGGGATCCAATTGCATATAAAGGACCAAAAATAAAAATTGAGGTTTTCCATTCAGGGGGCGTGGTATCCGCCCACTTTCTGAGAAAATATTTATTTTATATGAAGCACTTCCGATTGCTGTAGAATCATGAAATCTGGTAGAGCGGTATAGCTTAATGTATGTACATTCGAAACGAAAAATAGAAAATCTAAGATTTTTCATTCGAAGTGTCTTTTTATTGTCATTTTGCCATTTTGAAACTATGTATACATGCAGCTTGAAAATTCATGACTTTTCTTAGAACTAGAGTGCTGGATTTGGTACTCTATATTATGTTAACATGAATGAAAAAATAAAACATTTGCATACCTGAAAAAATTATGAGTTTACATAAAAAAACTCGTAACTGTAATGCGAACTATAATTAAACCACTAATAAAGCTATTAGTTGGTGGGTTACCTTCATTTAAAAAAGGATTGAAAATTGCAACAAAAACATCATCGCATCCTCAACAATTATTGCTTTTTTATTACTTTGAGCGGATGTACATAGGTACTAGTATTTATAATTAAGGTAGGTATGTAAGTTTAAGGTATCTTTCCAGGACAAGAAGAAACAATTGAAGCGCTAATCAAAACCAAGAGAAATAGGAAGCTATAAACTAAGTTGATTTTAGTAGATAGAGTCCACCCTTCTATCTTTCCGTATCTTTCGAGATTTTGACATGGCAATATATTAAAATCTTTGCAAAAAGGAGTGAGATCAGACCAAAAACATAAATGTTAAAAAAAGAGCCAAGTTCTTCTATGCAAAAAGGGTTTAATAGCGAATATTTAAAGTAGAATAATATTTAAACAGCTACAATGTAATAGATAAATTTTATTATTTAATGATTACTGACTATAATTTGATGGGCTTACATGGCAAGTTTTTAGAACCTTTCGAATTGGACATAAAAAAAAAACTTGCCAAGTAAGTCCATCAAATTTTAGTCAGTAATCATTAAATAATAAAATTTCTCTATTACATTGTAGCTGTTTCAATATTATTCTACTTTAGATATTCGGTATTAAACCGTCATGAAGTAAGAACTTGGCGTACTTTTAGATCTCAGTACTTTCCGCCGCTGACTTGTTACACAAAGGTTTTTGTATAGAAGAACTTGGCTCTTTTTTTAACATTTATGTTTTTGGTCTGATTATCTTTACAAGCAATATTCTAGTGAAAGAACTAGTTGTAATCGCCCCCTTAAACAACTCAACCATAATACTCACGCTTTAGTGAATACCCATCGATTGAGCCTTACTTCGAAAGTACTTTTGAATTCAGAGATTCAGTCTTTAGCCGTACTACACAAATGACAAATGCTCTACTGGGCCCAATATTTCCCACCCATTAAGATATTCAGAACCAATGCCCATCGGTATCTCCTTTCAAATGCTCTTCAACTTCCCTAAACGCTCGCACTGTGCTCAAAAATTTTAAGAGTAGTCATAATCCCTTCGGTGCGCGCAAAATAAAAAAAAGACACTTTAGATTTTGTATTTCAAAAACTAGTTAAACTTTCAATATGCCAACTATCTTATCATAAAACTTTTTGTTTATCAAATTATTTAGATCTAACATTCTCTTATAATAAAATTAACGACTTAACTTCGTCTATTTCATTTTTTTTAAATGCTGTTTGACCTTAAAACAAGAATAATATAAGTCTCTGAGCATTTTCTTACTTTTAAGAAAGTTTTAAAAATTAAAAACTTTTTAATCAGGACTCACCATCAAATCCTACTGTAAGTGCTAAAAGTTGCCTTAAATATCATACCAACTATGATCAGTTGAGTGTACTGATTCAGGAACTAATAAGAACTTTGCAAATTAGAGTGCCGAAAATAATTATTATTTTTTTTTTTAATAAAGTTTTCTTTTCATATTTTCAAGAAACTTATGATGATAATTTAAGACCATCGTATAAAAAGTACCTAACTTCTCCAAAGTTTAAAGAGCCCTAAACCACCTCTCAGATTATTAATAATTTTCTTGGGAAATAAAAGCAAAAAAGAAACTCTCAAGGTATAGGTATATGTAGATATAGCAGTACAACGTTTATTCAGCGATGCTTATAAGAAAAAATATCAAACCTTACCTAACAAATTATGGCTTTAAAATTTGTATCTTAGTCATGAACACTGTTTAACTATGCGATGGAGAAATTGCACCTTACTCTGCTCTATTTATCTGGCGCACTTAAAATCTATCTTGCTTGAAACTTAAATCGTTCTTGCAAATGTTGTGGATTAACTGGACAATAATTATGTGCCAATAGAGCCAAAATATTCTTTTCCGAAAGTTGCTACTGCTTTGAACTTGATTCCGACGCTCATCAGGTTTTTGAAACATTCTTATCTTAAAGTGAAAAACCAAATGATTTCTTTTAAGAACTTTGTTACGGAATCTGACGGTGGAAATCTTGTTTTTTTAGTTTTTCAACTGTTTTTAAGTCCTTTATTATTTCAATGAAATTTTCCTTTAAATAACACTTCACTTTTCAGAGAATTCAATTAAAACCAAATTTTGAAAGATGCACAGAAACAATATTTCACTTTTACCGAAATTGATTTAATTTTTTTTCGAAGTGAAATTGATGCGAATTTCCGTGTTCTCGGTATCTATTTGTTTCATTTATCAAGTCGATAGTATGATACAAATATTTTAACCACATACGCAGCGTTATCAATTAAATTTCTTCTTGGTAGGTTTAAGTTGTAATGCCACTGTAAGCAATAAAGCACTCATTTCATTACAATTTTTAATAGAAATACTTTTATCAAAATTTACAGACGAAATTTTAATAGGTAGCAGTCAAAAACTCTCTCAAGCGAAATAGTTTTATAGTTGCCAACTGAGAAGTGACAGATGACAGCTGTTTTCAGTCTCATTTAAAGCGATATTCGAAATTATGAAATCGAATGAACTGTAGAACACTGAAAACAAATTCACTCGATTTGAAAATTCGTTTTGATTTCGATCTCGATTTTACTCGATTTTCGTAACCTGGCTGATACTATTGCGTTTGGTATTTATAAGCGTTTCACGATCTTATTAAAGTGATTTAAAATTCCAAAAAAAATGCAGATTTACCCTACGCTGTGCAATGAAACTTGCAATAGAGCAGAGAAAAAGATACCTACATACTTTGAACTTTACACCTACCGACGCCAACGGCTTTTTTGTAACTGAGTATTTAGAAATACCAGCTTCAAAGCAAGTTTGATAAGTTTCAAGCTTCCATTTACAGAGGAAGCTTAAACTGAGTATTTAGAAATACCAGCTTCAAAGCAAGTTTGATAAGTTTCAAGCTTCCATTTACAGAGGAAGCTTAAATTAAATAATGGGAAGCGTGAACCCATACTGTTCCGCATCGCAATAAGACGTGGCAATTCAGATTTGGACGCAACAAGTAAAATCTAACAATAATGAGTACAAATAGTGTTCGCAGCGAGTCAGAGTCGTTGAATTCTGACTTTTGTGAGTCCAGTTTGGTAGAACAGTAACCCGTACTATATGGAAGAACTTCGATTTTTCGAGCGCAAATGTCTACGAACTTGTATCCAGATGTATAGAAGTGCACATTCTGACACTCATTCCGGAGTGTCTAGAATCAACAATGTCATACTAGATCTCGGTAGGAATCACTTCGCACGATCGGCGGGCGTCCTCATGGAGAAAGAGCTTCTCTCAGAATTAACCTATACGAACCCTGGGTATTTTAAAAATGCCTTGGAAACTGGATACATACTTCTAGAGACATTCTTGTTTCTAGATGCATATGGCTATTTATCAGATTCAACAAACGTACCGAGGATAGCCGTAGATAAAAGAATCCTTTATCAGCCGTTTGAGTCGGGGGTGTGAATTCAAATCTAATATGCTGCATTAACATATACTTGAAATAGATACAAAATATTGGTGGCTAGACAGGGCTGAAGTCAGAAATTAAGTTAAGTAAAGCTAGGCCCTGGCATGTGATCAATAAAATCTGACGATGGCTGGAGGAAGTGGACATAAGTCCTAACTGGCAGATCAGGGATCACATGACGGGGCCTGTTCCTAGATAAGTTATGTAGGTTAAATTATTTTGTAAGTTTTAGTTTAATTTTAGTTTAAATTAATATAAAATTAAAAGCACGACTGGATCGCACGTACTTGATCTTATGTAAAAGTACTTTGGAATTCAAAAATTATGTATAAATATATCCCAAGTAACATCGTTGGAGCTAAATGTTATTTATATGTTCTTAAATAGCTCTGAGAGAGTTAAATGCACGGCCCTAGTTCTATTTCAAAACATATTTCAGCTCTTGGTAAACGAATTCAAAAATCTAGCTCTATAATGGAGTTTCTTAACAATCTTTAGATATGTTACATTTAAGAGCTTTCTGCTCGATAAATTTGCTCCATAGTAATGTTTTTATCAGCTGTTAGAAAGCATGTTAGCATTTTGATACTGCACCCTTTAAAATAGCTCTTTAACAGCAAAAGATTTTTTTAAAGATTTACTTTAGAGCTACAAGCTATATCTTAATTTGTGTTTAACAAAATGGCGAATATTTAAGAATTTTTATAAAACAGGAAAAGAAAACTATTAACAGTGCTGTGATGACTCCATTTTGAAAAGAATCATGATAAACACAAACGCCTTATCCAAAAAAGTGCACGAGCAAAATAAATATTTTTTTCTCAAGTTAAAAATTGAAATAAAAAAAATTTACCATCCACTTAAAACAAATTATTTAAGAAGGGCGTTGTAATATTTCGAAGTACAATATCAACATTTCTGATAAAAATGAAATCGCACTTAGAAATCTCTCCCATGTTGAACGTATTATGGCTTTTAATTATTACCTTTACTCATTGTTCTATGAAAATAAATTATGATGCTAAGATGATTAACCAATACAAATATGTAATAATTTCTCTTCATGTTCAATAGTATGATTTGTATTTACTAATACTAATAGAAAATATAGTTTATAACTCCTCGTAAAAGCACGCGGCTGTATGGCAGTTTTAGAGTGTATATTAAAGCTTTCAGCTGACAAAATATACTTACAAGCACTATTAACGAGCTAAAAAGTGCTCTCAAACTCAATGAATTAGCTGCAAGTGGGCTCCATGCTTGCTCTATAGGCGCATCTAGAGCGTGTTTTTGAATTAACTAGCTCTAAGATTAGCTCCGAAAGCGCTTTTCAAGCATTAATACAGCTAAAAATGTTTCTTGGGATATATATATAAAATGTGTATTTTATGAGCTAAAAATGTTCAAACGCATAAAATTGGCTTCTGATTTCTAAAAAAGTAAGAATTTATGCAAGCAAATTTTTAAAATCGTTTTATTATTGAACTATTTTCCTATATAAGAAATTTCTTTAAAATTTTTCAGGAAAAAATTGGAATGCCAATTATAAGTATTTCGTAACAAAGATTTTAACATATTATATTAAAATTAATTAATATAATATAATATATTAATATATCATATTAATATATTATAATTATATTAATATTAATTTTTCAAAAAATTTTGTTTTGTTTTTTGAAAAAATATATACAATATTATTTTAAATTTAAGGGAGCCCCTCTTAAGAAATTTTGGTTAAAATCTTTAGAACCGTTAATGAGAAGGTCGAAAATAAAAATAAATGTTCTATGACCAAATTTTTTTGACCAAAATATACACTGAAAATAAATTCCTAGGTACTATTGATAAAAACGTTTTTGTTGACCTTCAACAAAAAATTTTTATCGGTTTAATCAAATTTTGTGACTATGAAAGAATGATTTTGTTGATTTCACAAATTTTTTATAATTCTTCATGATTTTTTGTCAGTTAAACAAAATATGCACTACAAATAATATTGTCAGTTTAACAAACCAACTTTTGTTAATAAAACAAATTAAAACAGAGATTTTTGTCACATCCACAAATTTGTTTGTGATGTAAGCAAAATGTTTGTTGTATCTACAAAAAATCTGTTTTGTAAATATTTGACAATATCACAAAGTTTTTGGTATTTTTTTTTTTGTCAATTTAACAAAAAATTAAAACATTTTTGGCAAAATGACAAATATTAGTATTTTGAGGTTATGTTATTTTGTAATATTGATAAAATAAAATTATCAGATAGATAAAACTATTTTGTAAGGAAAAGAAAAAAAAATCTGCGAATATTTTTTTGATCATGACAAATCTTTTCTGTATGAGTGTATGATGTAGTTCATATTTGGTTTTTGTCAAAAAATCGATGTAAGATTAACTGAATTCAATAAAAAATGCGTATTGTCAATACGCCCTCACAAATGATTCCATGTGAGATGGAAGGTATGAAACGCCAATTTTTTGGACTTAAAGGTAAAAAAAGCTATTTTGAAACAAGAAACATTTTTGAGTTGAAAGTAAACATTTTTATTAAGCTGACAGATAACTTTTGTGGATTCAACAAAATAACTTTGTTAAATTGACAAAATTTTTTGTTGATTTATCAAAATAATTTTGTTAATCCGATAATGAAAAAAAAAATTAAATTTGTAACATTTACAAAAAAAATTTGTTGATACAACAAAAGAATTCTTAATATGACAAATTAATTTTATTAATTCTTTATTATTTCAACAAATCAATCTGTTAGCTAAACAAAATAATTTTTTGTTACCTCAACAAATTTCTGTAATTTTTATCAATTTGATAAAACGTTTCGTTGGACGTATACTTACAGAATTTTTATCAGTTCAACCTACATTTTTATCATATGTACTCAGATTTTTTTTCAGTAAAGCCCATGAACATAAAAGCAGGCAAATTTTTTTTATCAAAATCGTTAGAGCCATTTTCGAAATAAATAAGATCTTGCATTACGAGTGTAGGGGGGGGTACCGTTAGTTTTGGAGATAAAAAAATTTAAATTTCCACTCTAGGGAATCATCGAAAACACCCTTAAGTAACGAGTATAAAAAAAATAGCGCCAGTGGTTTAGGCTGTAGATCGTTGTACAGACATACAGACATAGCGAATAATTGAATAAATTAAAAAAAAAATATATTAATTTTAATTTTAATTAGTTTTTTATTTTCAGTTTTGTTTTGTTTACACAACTATTTTTTAAAATATTAATTAGCAACGCGTTTCGGAATTAAATTCCATCTTCGGGCTACTTAAACTGAATATTGACTTTGATGTGGTGTGGCTGTCTCTTACTATTAGTCTTTAGTGTTAATTTGTCGTTAAGTAGATTGTCTTTCTCTGTTTTGTATGATTTGTATATTTCGTATTCTTTGAGAGCGTCAAGTAATTTTCCTTTTCTGCAGTGGTGTAGGGGGACGAGGTTGGAGTCAAAGTCGGTGTAATTGTGGTTCGTTTCCATTAAATGTATTGCGAAATTTGATTTTGTGTTTTGTTTTGGTCTGTGTTCGTTAAATCTGTCCAGGAATGCTCTCCCTGTTTGACCTATGTAATATTTAGTGCAGTCGTTGCATTTTAATTTGTATACACCTGTACTTGTTTTTGTTTCGTTTTTTGTTTTAGGTTGAAATTGTTTATAAAGATGATTGTTAGTTTTAAATGAAATTATTATTTTTTGTTTTTTAAAAGTATTTCTTATGATTTGTGGTAGTAGATTTGTATATTGTGTGGATATGTATTTAGGTGTTTCAGTTGATGACGTGCTATTATGATATGTGATGAGTTTCTTTTCCGTATTCTTGATTTTTGTTTTCTTCTTTTGTATAATTTGGTCTATAATTTTTGGGTTGTATCCATTTGTTGTTGCTATGTGTTTTATTGTGTTTATTTCGTTTTTATAATCTTCTTTGTCCATCGGTATACCTAGTTAGAACTCTATTAACGAATGCATTATATGCTGCCATTTTTTGTGTCTGTGGGTGATGTGAGTCATTATGGATGGTAATGTCGGTGGTGGTGGGTTTTCTATAGACAGAATTCTGTCTGTCTGTTCACCTACAGCCTAAACGGCTCCGCCGATTTTCTTCAAACTTGGTAGATAGCTTTTCAAATTTTCCCTCCCACCCGTTTTTTTTTTTTTTCTTAAGACCAAAACTTAAACTTTTTAGGAAATTTTATAAATAATTTTTTTTTTTTTAAATAGGACACGATGATTTTTGATCGGGTATTGAAGTCGTGGTAAGGGCGCCCGCTTACGAGAGTAAGTAATGGCTTGACATTTGCTTACATTAACTTCAAGAAAGTTACGAGTATGTTGACGCGAGGTAAAGAAGTTATTGGGCCGTACCAACAATCAAATTAAGAGACGACTTTAATATTTGAGCGAAATGGACCATTATTTAAAGAGCTCTATAAAGTTAACCATACATGTTATGAACTTAATATTTATGGGAACTCTAAATTATGAACCATTTATTGTACGGAACCTAAAAAATAAAATGCAGCATATATGGTCAGTTATATAGAGTCCATTAAATAATGCTTCATTTCGCTCAAATATTAAAGTCGTCTCTTAATTTGATTGTTGGTAAGGCCCATTAAAGTCTACTTGTAGTGATTGCGCACCTGAAATAGATTTTGAGTTGTGCATTTTATCAGCGCAGATCTCAAGGTCAGATCCTGTAAGAACAAGTACAACATCATTGATATAAAATTGGAAAATTGGGGGCCCTAGATGACTTCATTGCGGGACACCATACTCGTAACTTGGACATATAGGGTTGGAAGTGCATGACCTAAAAATAACGCTTTATTGACTATTTTTTCTTGGGAAGCAATCCTATCGGGGCCAGAAGAAAAGTCACCCTTAAGCAAACAGATTTTGTTAACTAATAAAGATGTTGATATGTTAATAGAAGATAAGAAAGTTTGAGTGCAGTTGCTCATATAAATGAGGAATCTTTCATATACATCAGTGTTATTAGAAATATATGCTTGAATAAAGACATAAGCAAAAAGATTCGACCTGGATCTGTTAATGAGGAATTCAGCTATTTCAGTGTGGATTTACACAAGTTAAAGAAATGATTATCAATTCCCTTTATGTTGGCTTCGTTATATAGAACCTGGTTGGAATAATAATGGTTATACTCCGACCCTGGTGTTCTGTGTAATTTAAGGCAACTTAGAAAATCACATTCACTCTGCTATCAAGCCGACTGCCAGAAAAAAAAACGTCTTGCGCCAGAAAATTGGGCTCCTTGCAGCAGAGTACTAAACAGAGTCGTTTCAGATTTCTGAAAGTTGGTTTTTCAACTTCCAGTAATCGCAATATAGCTGAATCTTGTTTAAGTCACTCTGCAAAAGAGTGTACGTTATTAGATCGTGTCGTTATACGCAATTGCCTTAGTTAGACTACCTATCAGACCGCTGTTATAATTACTGAATAGAATCGGTAAGATGACCACTCTCTCCTGAAGACCTTTTTTCATATCGAAGATTGTGGTAGAAGTTATATTGCTACTTTTTACAACAAACTTTCTTCCATTAAGCATGTCATAAAGCATACATATATGTACAATATCCCGGGTAGAATTTTCGACTCGATAATGCCAAGGCCCCAGCTAGTTTTTCTTAGTTTCAATCATGGCCCTACCGAGCAGTATCTAGCTTGTCCCTCGCTAATTTGTTAATGGTCTGTATATAATGGGCCTCGCTAGATGTTCCTATATAGGCCCTAGATGGGTCTTCACAAGTAGCACAAGAGCTACGGCAATTCTTAAAAAAATATGTGAAACAAAAAAAAAAAATTTTTTTTTTTATTATTGTTGATTATTTTCATTTTTTCTTTGCCTCCCTATATTCGACTCTTTAACTGTTTTTTGCTGGAATGAAAGAATTTTTTTTTTTTAAATTTACCTCCACTGAGATTCGAACCCGAGTCCTCTCGCTTGCCGTGCCTGTGCGCTACCTATTGCGCCACTGTGATATATAAAATATGGTGTCTCAAAGTGCTACTCAAATAACTCTCTTTTAATTATACTGTTTAAGAAGACTTAAATACGTATTAAAGAATCTGAAAAATACCGATTTAGGACCAAAACAAAAAAGTTATGTTTTTAGAAGGATAATAGATAGCCTTTTATAGAGACATATGTATAGGCACATCTAGGATACATCAAGTAAAAACTATATAGCCCCAGTATAAGTAACATCTGAGAATGCCTATAAAGAGGCGACACTAGCTAAGGCCAATATAACGCCCAGATACAATTCCTTATCCAGGCTACACCAAGTAAAAACTATCCAGGTCCCTTGTAGTTTATTTGTTACAATGCCAATAAAGAGGCGATAATATCTATAGCCAAGATATCGCCAAGAAAAAGTTTCATATCTAGGCTACATCAAGTTAAAAATATCTAGGCCCAGTCTAAGATACCAATAAATAGGCAGTTATAGCCAGGTGCAATATAAAGCCAGGATAAGCATAAATTAGTCAAGATCCGCCAGGCTTGCGTCTGTCTAGGCCCAGCATTGGATTTACTATATAATGGCCAATCTAGCTAGGGCCACGCTATTCGATAGTGTTTCCTAGATAATTTTCTACCCGGGATGTAACGAAGCGTTCCATGGTACTCCACTATATGTATTACTAATAAAATTGTACAACCGCATTAAATTTTTCGTTCACCACTTACATACATAGTTCATATTCAGTCTTAACTGAAAATTCATCATGAGGACCTACTTGGATAAACGAAAAGTACCCTTAGATCATAAGTACATAACGTGAGGCGACATAGCAAATTGGATTTATTGGCCATTTAAAATCCAGTCGTAGACAAGTGTAGGCGATTTGGTAATTTTAGCTTTAATACAAGTTAGGTAGGTAAGATTGTCCAGCTATTTCTTATTAAGGCTTCAGCCCACCAGCGGTAAAGGGTCTTAGTTCAAAGTTAAACCTCCTAATAACCACCAGAGGTCCTGGTACCTGCTGATTTACCAGAGCGTTTAGCCTGCTGTCTTAGTGCCACCAGGGGCATTGTACCTGCTGAAGTACCACAGCGTTGTGCCATGTCCTGCCTTAAAATATACCTGATTATATAATTTGATATTGTTGTACTCAGCCTATTTTGGCAGAGCTTTATTAATACATTTTTCGAATACATACCTAACTGACACTCAGAAGAAGACTCATCGACCGGAGATTCGCCGGATTAGAGTTATCTTTTTCCTCTAACGATTTATCTAGAAAGCATGTGCATTGTCTGCTGATCTTCGATAGTAAAGAAATCGTCGTAAAAGATGGCGTCTTCCGGATCTAAACCAGTTGTCAGAAATACATCTCCGTTTTCAGTCGTCCTCTAAAGCTTAAAGCACGGAAGATCGTTTTGATCATTCATCCTAAAGATCTTATTAATTTTTGGGAGCATAATCGGATCGCTAGAATAAACCACCCGAATTCCACCCACTATGGTCAAAAGGTGCTAACTTCATATGACTCTTTGACATTTAAAAACGTCAAAAAAAGGTCTGTTTCCTTTGTTTTTTTTTTGCGCGAACTGACAATGTTTTAGGTGTGTTCAGAAGAAATTTATTAAAAAATAGCCTTTACACGATTATTGTTAAAAAAATATTTAAAATTAAGAAAGTGTTAGTAAACTCCTTTAAACTTAGTCAGTTGCTTAGTAGTATCATACCTTAACATTAGGATGTTTAAAATTTTGCACCAATATATTTTATTTGTTTCTTTTTCTGCACCAACATTAATATCCTCATCCGTCATTTTGAACGTTTCAATTTTTTCTTGTATTTCCCGAGAGCTGACTTGTTCAGTACTTCACTACTTTTGCTCTGTGATTTAACTCCGAGCTTATAGAGGGCGCTAATGAACATGTTTAGAATCGAAAAAGAGACACAAGTTCAAAGCTTTGTCCTAATCAACTGAAACAAACTATTTTCTGACAACCCAGTTGTCTACTCTAAACTCAAAAAGAAAACCGGCTAATGTGGTCTCACATTTAACCACCTTACTCATAGATTTGTGTCGAAAAACGATATTTTTAAATCAAACATTTTTCAATTTTCAAAAATTCCAATGAAAATCACTTTGATTTCGGATTACCATTATTAACGCTATAATGCTGACGCCGCCGCCTCCGTTGCACTCTGACTTCCCATTTATATTGTCGGAGTCGTTGCATGGCCGAAAGCAATTTATTTCAAGGCCCATCCTAAAACTATTGTAAGGTGTGCAAGCTTATGTTTTGGTTCCTCCTAGATCCTTTGCTATTTTACGTGTTTTGCCTGTGGTGCAGTTCATCACTTTCGTTTAAAGCCCGAGTTTGTAGAACGAAAGTCCATATAGAAGGAAGAGGAGTAGAAACGACACACCTTCGGCACATCGGAAAAAGGAAGCCTTCTCGAAATCAGATATTTGCATTTGTAAATTAAAGTCGGAAGGGGCTGGTGGTCGCAACACCACCGCCTTAAAACCGCCTTCCCCTCGGCCGTAGGTATAATCGAAGGGAATTAAGTTATTTTGTTTTGTTTTTATAAATGCTCGCAGAACGAAGGTAGCTATTCCTTTCGTGTTTCGGCCCTTCATCCAGGGTCTATAGTTGTCGATTTGATTCGTTTAAAACATGCACAGTACAATGCAGAGCTCCTTCCTATGCGAGTTGGATCGGGACAATAAATTTAGCGCGCACTCTGTTATTAAGGTGAATAGCCACGATTTCGCGCTAACGAATAAATTAGCTGCGAGGACCTCCTTGTCCTTACCACACCTCGACAGTAGTTGGCAGTCTGAATCTGACGTTTCATTTCCACGAAGAAGACTCCTTCTCATTTCAAATGGAGACTAGTGGCTGTAGCTGTAGTTAAAGGAAACCCTGGGAACAACGAATCAACGTGAAGGCTTTAATCCGCTAATGTACTCGTACCTACATTGTTGTAGCTTATAGTCGGTAATAAACAAAACCCAAGCTATATACGACGAGTAAGCAAGGACGAGCGAGTTCAAGTTGAGTTTTGTGAAGTGCCTCCTTGTTGGGTTAATGTTTTTCGCCAAATGGATGGCAAAGAATGGGCTTTATTGGTTAGTTACAACATGCGTGCACCACACTTTTCCTGATTGATGATTGTTGTTGTGATGACTGTTTGGTGGGTGGCTGAACGCTGAAGCTGAATGATGTCGATTATATTCCGTTAATTCCATTTAAAAGCACCCTTTATGTTACTAATTATTGTTGCAAACAGGAAGGCAAAAAGTTGAAAGGCTGTATTTTATATATAGTGTACCAAGATATAGATTTAACGGTTGTTGTACCTAGGTAAGTTGCATATTAACATGTGCGTAGGTGTGTACTTGATGCACACTAAACTCTACACAAAGCAAACTTTTTTAACTTTTTTTTTTATTGAAGTTCCCAGATTTATGAGTATGAGGAACTTTTAGAATGTTAACCCTTGTAGCTTGAATGTTCTAATTTATTCCACTTTAAAAAGCGATTAAATTTAATTTATTCCCTACATGCAACACCATCGAGGCAGATTTTAAAATAGGAGCTTTATGTATGTTATTAAATCAATCAAAACGCTCACACATTAGACTAAGTAGGTCTGAGGTATTATAATTTGAATATTTGGAGAAATTAGGTCGGGTGTATTGATTTTGACTAGGATTTAAGGGCTTTCCGATATCGTAAGAGCCCCAAACAAAAATAAAAGGAATTAAAAATAGGAATATACGAGGGCGATCCGATAGGTACTTATTCTCACCGTCCGATGGTGCCAGTATCGCAAGAGAGATTTACTATCGTCATTCCTTTTACGGCATTCCCTTAGACGGCTACTGTCAAAATGTGATTTTGTTTTGACCACGTGTAGAAGCCAGCTTGATCGCGAATTTTAGAAAATGGAAAAAGAGCAATATCGGTTTTTGGAACGAAATCGAGCAGCGAATTAAAAGAGCGCTTGGATGCTGTGCACGGTGACTCTTCGCCTTCAATGGCGACAGTCAAAAATTGGTGTAACGAGTTTCAACGTGGTCGCACATCGGTTTTCGATGAGTCCCAGGTTCCCCGAAAATGGATCCCATGAAAGATATCGTGTCAAAATCCACGATCTCCTATTGGCAGACCGCCGCCGATTGAAGGTGTGCGAGATAACTGAAACAGTAGGCATCTCAAAACTCATAACCTCCATGAAATTTTGGGCATGAGAAAGATGTCGACTCGATGGTTGCCACGTTTGCTCACTCTGGGCACGGCCAAATTGGTCGAATTGCACTACGAACTGCTGCATCATCCACCGTATTCTCCAGATTTGACCCCGTGCGACTTTTTTTTTGTTGCAAACTTGAAAAAATTACTCTCCGGGAAAAAATTTGAGTTGATTGAGGAGGTTATCGTGGCTATGGAGGCCTACTTTGCAGACCTCAAGAAAACCTATTTTTAGGATAGGTTAAAGAAGTTGCAGCATCGCTGGATCAAGTTATCAAGTATATTGAGCTAAAAGAAGCTTATGTTGAGAAAAAAAATTGCCACTTTTCCAAATTTGTGTGTTTCTGTTGTAGGCTAAGTACTTACTGGACCGCTCTCGTATATACACCCCCCAAAAGTCCAACAGCCACAAAACTCAATTAAGAGTGTAAAAGGAGGGCAGCATTAAGATAATGTAAATTCAAAATAATTAATAGATCTACGACTTTAATAAGACGTCTTTTTGACGAGATATTTTTCTATTTGGAGTAAGCCTTGGCGGAGCGAAGGGGCTTATGGAGGAGACTTCAACCTTAATGCAACCTCAATATCAGCATTAGTCGCTGTCGATATATGTAGTATAGGCTCACATTAACAGACTGTTCGATTCTTACAAGAAATGGGGCATCAAAATTCGGAGCTTGTCTGCTTAAGGAGACTCGGTGAATGCAGATGTAGCAACCACTTGCATAAACTTAGTTCTGCAACTTCCAGATGGGTCCACCATTGTAGCCAGAATTAACATAAAATACCTGGGGATCAACTTAACCAGTTACTAAGGTTTAACTCGCACTCAAAAAGTGTACTCAGAAAAGCCAACTGGAGAGAAGGAGAAGATCAGGAATAAGCCAACAGACGAAGGTATTGGTGCATAATCAATACTCCTGTGGCCAGTTACCAGCTATTGCTTTCCAGTCTAGTTCACGATCTCAAAGTAAGCGATAAATGAACTCCAAATCTTCGAGAGGAAGATTCTAAGAATTTGCACCGGTCTCGACTTCGACCAGCAGCGAGCACAACATTACAGGGACGAGGATCTCTGCAGAGAAGCAAATATAATACCGTTGGATAAATATTTACTAAATTACGCAAAAAAGCTAGTGCAGAACACCGTTAATCACCCTAATCAGCTAATGAGAAGGATGGCCACCGAGCACCGACATCCCGAGCTCGGGAAAAATTGCAGCAAGGTTTTGAAGATTCGGGGCTCTCAAGAAAAGGTAGACTGCTTCGAACCACTCAGCTTGACAAATGTACAAATGTACTTCGGTTGACGGATAGGTTAACAAAATAATATCTACCGCCGACAACCTAAATTTTTTGAAATTTTGAGTCAAAGATGAGTGGGTTGGAACCCTGTTACTGGCCGTACTCCTTGATGGATTCCATCCCATGATTATGGGATTCTAATGTACTGACATAATTATTATAACAGAGGACTCTATCAACATCAAACTTCTTTAAGATATTTCATCAAAGAACTTAATGGGCTCACCATCGGTATCTGCTTTAATAGCGAAGAATTGGACTAAGACTACAAGAGGCTCAAAAAAATATCTAATTAACAAAAATTCCCTTGCAACAAAAATTTCTGCAATGAACAATGCAAGAATGAAAGCGGTTGCTATAGGATAAGTATCAGTGCAAGTTCTGGTTCAATTGTTGCAAAAGATTGTATCTGTATTCTTGATGTTTCTCAAAATTTGTTAACAGTTATCAAGATTATCTAGAATGGTAACAAAGGCTTACTTATCTCCAAAGGATGTACGATCTCCAACGGTGATGGACAAATTTGGATAACAGTAGTACCGCTTGACTTGGTTAGTGCATTCGATCCTAGCTCAACGAAACTCCATGAAAGCCGTGACATTGTTTTCTGGGAAGAACAAAAAGCTAAAAAGAATACTGGTCAAAAGGATTTAATATTCTTTCCGGATTATGCAAACAATCCTAAAGAAATCCAGAGAGAAAGTTAAAATGAGCATATACTTTTAGAAGACCGGCATACTGATACCACGGACACAGAAACTGATAGCACCGATATAGAGCCTTGATTTCCTAGACGCTCCTCCGAATGGAATTCAAAATTCCTCCGAATTAAAAGGCTAACCTTTCTGAAACAACAAATCTACATCACTTTATTACAGATGAAAAAATCTTTGGGGGCTAAATTCATCTTTCTGTTTGAGAGCTATGAAAATTTTCCAACTTTGGATGGGTATTTACTCGTAAGACAAAGTCGCAAGATGGTTGCAACGATAAGAACTTTAAAGCAAGTTTAGTAGCTAAAGGATGCCAAATGCTAGAAGGAATAAATTTCAAGAAACGTATGTGCCATTACTGTAAGATCTTTTAATCAAAGATACAGAAAATGAAGTTTGCCAACTAAAGAATGCAATGTATGACCTAAAACAGGGGAGCAGGTTTTGCAATATGAAGTTGGACTTCTAAGGTGAACAAACCAATTTGTGTACATAAAAAGATCAGAACCAAACGTCCAAACAATTGCTGTATAATGTACGTTGAGGAGATTTGTTAATACTATCGAACTACTTGAATCCCTTGAAAAAGTCTAAAACTAATCTGAAGCAAATTTTTCAAATAAAGAACCTAGAAGAAAAATCCAAATGTTAGGGTATGAGATTCACGAGAGATCCAAAAAGTGGACAAAATATCTTACCAAAGTCATCAAAAAATACAACATGGATGAAAGTAAGCCCGTTTCAACACCGATGGATCAGAACGCTAAGTTTACATCAGATATGTCACCAAAGACCGAACAAGACCGAAAAACCGTGCATTTCGTACAGAGAAGCAGTATGCAGTTTACTATACGAAGCTCAAGGAACAAGACCAGATATATCACTTGCAGTTGGTATTTGTAGATAATACTGCAATAATCCCGGACAAGAATATTAGACAGCAGTCAAAAGGCTAATTCGCTATCTCAAAGATACTCTACATAATAAGGATGAAGTATTGAAGTATTCAGCTATGCAGATTTGGCGAATGAAGTAAAGTACGTCGATCAGTAACAAGACGCAAGGTTTACCAATTTCTCAAAATTTCTGGTGCAAGTAAGCGACAAAAGACAATTTCCTTGCTTACGAATGAATAAGAATACATGGCGCTTTCTTCAACCTACCAAAAAGTACTGTGGTAAAGTAGTTTAGCCCAAGAAGCTAGGCCAAAACGTTCACTAAATGCAACAATTATCTACTGTGACTATAAGGGAGCTTTCGATCTGGCTTCAAAAGGTCGATTTCGACTGCGAACAAAACACATAGGTGTTAAATATTATTTTCTATGACATCACATCTAAAATAATTACATCATTGTAAAACACATAACAATAGAAGAAATGGTCGCAGACTCCAAGGCTAAGGAAAGAATCTCTGTTCTTAAGAATATGTCCAAAATTGAGTTCGAGGGTGAATTAATGGGTATTTCTAAAAGGGCCAGTATTACGGTTGAATTGCTTAAGGACATAAATGCAACTGCAACAATGGCAAGGGGGGGGGGGTCGCTTTAGCGACAAGAGACAGCATTAAGTTCTGCAATTAATTAACTAAGTCGCAGTTGGAGTTTCACATTCGAAGGACAGGAGTGTGCATCTTCAAACCTATATGAAAAGCTAAGGGTACTATTGTCAGCAAACCATTTCAATGGATTAGAACCTTCGAAAAAAATCATTTATGAAAATGAGAAAGAGAAAAGTAGCCAAAACAGAGCCCTGGGGCCCACCAGCATTAATTTTGTGAGTATCAGGCTTATTTACGTCCAGTAATACCTATCTTGAACAATTTGCTACACTAAATTTTCCGATCGCGACCGCGGAATCCGAAATATTAAAATATTATTATTTATTATATTATAAAAGAAAAACGACGAAATTAATTCTGCGACGGCGTGACGACAACCACCACGAGTTGAGAAAAAGGCGAAGTGTCAATTGAGAAAACAACAAGTGTAGCTGACAGCGGGTAGGATTCTGTCACCAGGGCTAGAGCAGTTGGGGTGGGTTCACAATGGGGTGGTTGGAAAATTAATAGGGAGTTTTAAGGGTGATATGGTTGATATCAAATTGATATAAAAACGTGATTTATTACGTTTAATCGCCCAGTGGCGTACTTACTGCGTAATAAAAGGGCGCCAGCAATTTTTTCCTAAAATAAGAAAAAGGAAATTGCAAACCTTTGGAGCGAAAATAAGCAACGACGATGGTGGGTTGATATGAAATGAAAGATTTTTTTTTTTGAATTTAAAGTTTTATTTAACAGGGAAACCTTACTTGTAGAATTAAAACCCAGGATCTTTTCAAGAAAATACAAAGAAATTTTACCATTAAGATGGACCGTTAAGGTCTGGTTCCTAGAAAACAAAGCAGATTATTTAACGGGTCCCGAGTTCCGCAATTTTCGAAAAAGAACATTAACGCCGTTGAAGACAATCTAGACCAAATTATAAATCCAAAGACAAATTTTCTATAAAGACAAGCACACAAAAAGGGTACATAGCTTTTTTTTCTCGACAAGATCCCTTCCGATAAATTTTCCTCGTTTTCCTCTTTCTTCCTTTCCTTTCCTCTTCCTTTATTTATTTTCCAATAATTTTCACCTTTCGTCCTCTGAATTTTTTTCACTTCCACTATTCTTTTTTCTCACTATCTATTTAATTTCTACCTTTTTACTTGCGATATAGGTACTATAGTGCAAGTTCTGCATTTGGAAAAAGAATCGAACTCGAGATTTTGATCAAAGTTGACATTACGATGATAGCGAAGACGAATAAAGTGGGTCCGGCAATTCCGTCTGTCATAGAACGGTTTTTTTGATTTTCGATTTTCTCATTAACGGCTCTAACGATTTTAACCCCCTAAGTTTAAAATAATATTGTATATAAAAATATTCGAAAAATTATTTGTTGGGTTTTTTTGAAAGAAATTTTTTTTTGAAAAATCAATATCTTCAAAACCTATGAACGATTATTTTTTGAAATTATTTCCAAAAATCAATATTATTAAATACTTAAAATTCGCATCCCACATTTTTTCTTGAAAAATTTTAAAGAATTTTCTTATATAAAAAATTTATTTATTTAATAATAAAACGATTTTTTAAAGTTTGTTTGCATAAATTCATACTTTTCTAGAAATCGGACGGCAATTTCATTTTAAATTCATGTTTTATATTTATAAAATGTATTTTAAATTCCAAAGTACTTTTACATAAGAGCAAGTTCGGGCGATCCAGTCGTGCATTTTATTTTTTCTAACAAAATTCCTTATTTTTTTTTTTTCAACTTATAATTTCGCTTCTGATTTTAAAAATTTTCTTTCACCAGCTATCTACTTTCTCGATCAATATCAGTGTGACTTCCAAGATTTTTCTCCTGGATAGCCGCTCAAAATTTCGCCACATACTCTTGTGCTTTCAGCCAATTCGGTATCGCGGATTTCGTTCACGTCATTAATAGCCAATCTCCGCAAGTTTGCTGAAGAGCCGTTGGTGTCGAAATATGGCGATCGTGCTTACTCGCAAATTCTCTTTCCGTCAGTTTCTCTAGAACTTTTCATGGAATTCGCCGCCCGCTGGAATTTCCTTCCAGTTCACGACGTTTCCTTTGGTTAGTTCACAATTATCCCCACAGTTTTTCGCTGGATAAAAAAATCTTTAAAACCTTAAGCAAAAATAATAAGGACTCGCGCACATTAGTCCCCACCGTACTTTTAACAATAATAATAATTAGAGAGGAAAGCAAAAGAAAGAGAAATCGATCAAGTTGACTATACTTTTGCTCAATAGTTCGTGATTGGCTTCCAACTCAGACAAGGGGGGAATGGGAACTCACACTTAACGTTCCATCTTTTACAAATTAATTAATTTCTAGTTTTAGGTTGGGAACTCGGTCGTTCTCCTTTTAGAGCGACATCTACGTTTAAAGACCAAGTGTCTTCAACGTTTTCGAATTGAAACCCATGAAACAGACCGCCCGTCTGTCAGTACTCATCGACGATTTGTTTGTTTTACGATACTGAGAAAAAAACCACTGGTCGCCCTGCTCTCTCGCACTATCGCAAAACGAACACCTGTGTAATAAAAAGGAAATTTGGAAGGACACAAGCGAAAGGAAATGGAAAGAATGAAGATTGTGGCGGTTAATTTTTACCGTAAAAAATTTCAAATGTAGTTCCTACACAAGAGATCAATCGAAACTGGAGGTATGCATTTTCGATAAAAAAAAAACTTGACGCCAAAATCTATCAAATACTTTTTTAAATATCAAGCGCAGTGATCTTACTTTCTCCATCATCATTTTGATATAAAGATTTCTACCACTGTTGATTTAGATATACTGAAAATTGTTATTTCCATATGTTACGCATCGAAAACCAATCTTAATCTCGGTTCCTAAAATTTTCTTCCGACTATGTTGATTAGTCATGATCTTACTCCCGCAATCTGTTTCCCCCTTCATCTCAACCAACCCCATTTTTCGACCCACTTTTGAGTTCGTTTTCATTGAGCTTGAGAGTTGCTCGGAGAGGATGATAAAATTATGTATCTATTAACTTGTTCGTGTTGAGGCAGCGGATGACCTGGAGACTCACATGCCATCTACATAGAGAACGAGAAAGCTCATAATACACGTACACTAAGAGTGGATATCTGAACAACACAACATCAACATAATTAAAATAATTCAACTTCCATTTTTGAAGACGGCTTTGAGCGAATTCTAAAATTCTTAAATTAAAATTAGCTTTACTAACAGACCACATAAAAAGAATGGAATGTTTAACGCTATCCTTTCAATACCCCCAGTTTTGCACAAAGGTCCGCCGTGGTGTTTTTCCATAGTACTTAATTTACCGGTCCGCCCCTGGATATCTGATATCCGTACATTGTATTTAATGGCATAGGATTTCACTATCTAGTTACCCTAGAACAAAAAGGTGTTCCCACAAAAGCACTGTCGACAAGACGGTAGAGAAATAGTTTTAGTGAAGCTAAACTAATTGGTGTTTATCATAGTTGATATTTTTAGAGCTGTGGTCAATAAGGATTTTTAAAGTTTTAAAATAAATAATTCATATTACAATTTTCATTTTTATTTTGACATTTTTCAGCATTCATTGTATGTATAACACCCCGCCGAAAAGCTCGAGTGCATTTTCGACATATGATTGCAGAAAAATGCTATCTTTTTCGTAAAAACACTATTTTTCTTTGTTTCGCTCTGCTGATTTGAAGATAAAATGTTATGTAATTTGGTCTTTACCAAATATCTCTATTCTCAATTCAAAAACAATCAGAAAATAGCATCCGTCAAAATAGCAAACCGAAAATAATTGTGTTCGCCAACAACACGGATTCGATTACAACCAGACCTACCCACACGGCATCCTTTATTCATCTTTATAAAACATTTCACTCCATATGTGGTCATTTTTGTGAAACTAATAATATAACAAAATGTGCCATAGACTTTAGAATCTGCCCAACGTTATCTGCTAACATAGAAAGTTCGACAATTTGATTGGCATGTGCTACCCTCCATGCCATATAAAATATTACACAAAAGCTCTGCAAAAGGCTTAATTTCCGGGAAGAACCACAATATACCTTTATGCGAACGTAACATCAGCCTCCAGTAACCATTCGCAACGGCCAACGGATAATTCAAGGTAGCAGGGATATGTGGTGTGGTGGTGTGCAGGAACCAATGGCATCCCAGAGCCAGAGATATTATAGAAACGGAACAGTCCCATTGTCTAGAGTACTAGAACATCGATGGATTCGGTTAGATTCATGAGAACAACCGATTGGACCCAGCATAAGGAAACGATTCGAATCAATAAATTCTACACCACGTCTGGGTGCGGGAGATTCGTCAGGTGCTTTCAGAGCCATGCACCCTGATACGAATGATCAAATTGGAAAGCATAAAAGCAAGAGGAGCACACTATTTGTGTCTATCTTACGATACATACATACACTTTTTTTTGGCAGATCCGAATTTGTCGAAGGAGCCGAAGAAGATTCTGTCAACATTGATGAAGGTACAGAAAAAGGATAGAATTGTCCTTTATTCAGCACACCCGGGGACAGTTGCCTATATTGACAGCAAAGAACAACAGTCGTTTCGCTTGAACAATGGTGACACATCTCTTGCATGAAGTATGTCTAATTATTGATGGAGTTAATTTAAAAGGACATAAAGTACAGAAGATGATGTACGTTCTGGGAGCTTCCATTAAATAAGGATTCTTTGTTCAAAGTCCTGGCTATTAGGAGAAAAGCTGACGAATTCAAGGGACAATACACCTTCTAATATCAATATGTTCCACTGATTTGTCCATAAAATGCTCTCAGATAAATTATTATTGATGTTTGTCTTGATTAAGCTTTTCCGAAAATCATCAAGCTTTGGATTTATGGACGCGTTTCTTAAAAAAAATATGCTTTTATAGATTCTGTTCAAATAAAATGTTTGCGCATCAAACCATATCGGTAGTATGGCCTAGGCCTTACTGCAGAGTATACACCAACTTATCTGAAAAATTTGGTAGGATGAAAGTGTGCCGATCAATTTAACTTTGGTATAGTGACAACAAATTAATTTGCAAGTCGGCAGTCAGTAGTGAGATAGAATACTTGTTTTTAGAAATCTTTGACGATGAGGGCACTCTTCTTGTAGGAGTGGTTTATAGACCTAACAATAATGTGGATGTTAATCCATTACTTATACTCTTGGAAACTATCACCTTGAGTCCAACTAAGATCATTGTTTGCGGAGATTTCAATAGTAATCTTTTAGAACATACTTCTCTTATCGAGGGTATGAAAAGTCTTAATTTAACACCGGTAAACACCACCGTTGCTACACATTTTTCTGGAGCATCGCAAACACTTTTAGATATTTTCTTTGTAAGTGATGTAAATGACGTCCTTTTATATGACCAGTTGTCAGCTTCTGCATTTTCAAAACACGATCTCATTTACCTGACTTTTAACTTCAATGTCAAATATAACGAAACTTCTTACAATTTTAGAGATTTCAAGAACATTAACTATTCAGATTTGGAGCAAAGTTGTCGAAATATCCGTTGGCAATGTGTTTATAGATTACACTCTCCCGATGATCAAGTCGAATTCCTAAACAATAATATTATTAACCTATTTAATAGATACGTTCCTCTTAGATCCAGAACTGTTAGAACTGGTGAGCGTCCGTGGTTCAACAATGAAATTCGAAGACTCATATTGCAACGGGATCAGGCATATAGTGTATGGAAACGTTATCGATTGGAAATTCACCATCAAATTTTTCGTAGGTTGCGTAATAAGGTAGTTCACAAAATAAAAACAGCAAAAATGCAATTGTATTATAGAAAATTTAATCCTTCTATGAATGGGCGTCAACTATGGAAGAACTTAAAAAAGATGGGAGTAGGTAGAGTAAACCTAATATGTGATGAAAACGTCAATGTCGACTCTTTAAATCAGGAATTTGTCACGTTACCGTTTCCAGCACTGTCCAATACTCACTCCGATTTAGATGATGTTTCTTCTCTCCGATACTCAGCTTATATTTCTTTTGAATTTAGATGTGTGAATAGCATGGAAATTGTTGAAAGTCTTTTATTAATAAAATCCAATGCTGTAGGCATTGATGGAATACATCCTGTGTTCATAAAGTCCATATTACCTTTTATCCTGCCATATATAACTCATACATTTAATACAATATTAATGACTGGTTCATTCCCAACTCAATGGAAACATGCTAAAATATTGCCAGTACCGAAAGATGGGAAGATTAATGAGTTTAGACCAATATCTATACTACCTTTTTTGTCAAAAGTATTTGAGAGGATTGTACAAAAACAACTCAACACCCACATCAGAGCTCAAAACATCCTCTCATCGAAGCAGTATGGCTTCCGTGAAAAGCATAGTTGCACTACTGCTGTTATCAATATTGTTGAGGATATTCGACTTGCTTTAGATGATGATCATGTAACATTCCTTGTGCTGCTTGATTTTTCTAAAGCATTTGACACTGTTGACCACAATAACCTATGTTACAAGCTTGAAGCCTTTTATGGTTTTTCACCTTCTGCAGTAAACTTATTATCATCCTACCTTCGGGGTAGAAAACAAGCAGTTTCGATTGGCAATATTATATCAACATACCTTCCAACAACTAGAGGAGTCCCTCAGGGTTCTATCTTAGGACCTCTTCTTTTCTCTCTTTATATCAATGAACTTCCCGAAAAGATTAATGGATCATCCATCCAAATGTATGCTGACGATGTACAATTATACAAGAGTTGTCCTCTTGGGCTCATTGAAAATTGCGCATACAGTGAACATTGGAAAACGTGAACTAATTAAAACCGAGGGTGTTCATGTTTTTGAGATTGTTCATGTTTTGGAATGTAACATTTTATGATTAAAATAGTATTCCTACCGTATTGTCTTACTACTCCTCTTAAAATAAAACATATTTTCTTTCATTTTATCTTCTTTTTGCTTGCAGTAGTATAGATTTATGAATATTTTTTTTTACACATACTGGTACCTACGGGTTCATACTGGTAGCTACGGGTTATTAAAAAAATTGATTAGATTTCATTTTTAAATTAGAACGTTTTACAAATAAAAGTTTTATTTAACAAACAAAATTTTTAATTTTTGTCTGTTCTATTTTTGCCAACATTTTAATAACTACAATTTCTCTTAGGCGTTTATCTCGCTTTGCACCATCTTACAAAATTGCGATTACAAGCATTTCTTTAACAAATTTGTAAAAATCGAGTTTTTTTCATATGTAATTTTTTTTAATCACAAATTTGTACTTGTAATTTGTAGTTGGTGCAATAGGCCTTTGGTCAAAACCTTCATCTGAAGTCTAAAGCCTTTTTAAATATTTCATATTACGCAATGTCAAATTTATGGGGCCCCCGAAGTTTTAAAAAATTAATTCAGTGCATTTTTATGTAGAAATGTTGAAAAAATGTCCGTTCACGTTTTAGAGCTTTTCGATTTGTTCACATTTTAGAGCAGTCAATGTAAAAATTACGGTGTTCACGTTTTGGGATAGTTCACGTTTTGGGGGGTTCACGTTTTCCAATGTTCACTGTACTTAATAAATAGGGATCTCGAAGTCATTTCTCGCTGGTCAATAGCTAATGGTCTGTTTTTGAACCCAAAGAAATCGATATGCTTGGTTATAAGTAGGAAGGCTCTTAACCTTAAATATTTCCCTAACTTATACTTAAACAACTTACGCATCGATTATGTTTCAACTGCAAGAAATCTTGGTATGTTATTCAATAGTACACTGTCTTGGGATGCTCATATAAATGTTGCTGTTGGTAAGGTATATGGAGTACTCCGTAAATTATGGTCCTCGCAATATTACACCCCTATTGCAACTCGTTTGTTATTGGCTAAAACGCTTGTTATACCAATACTTACATATGGGTGCAAGATCTTTTGCAAATGCGATGCAGTCAGCAGGCGAAGGCTTAACGTAGCTTTTAACAATACCGCACGTTATATTTTTGGGTTACATAGAATGGACCGTGTTTCAAATTTCTCCATACTAATATACACAATTTCCCTTGATAACTTATTCCGCTTCCGAACTCTGGTATTACTGTTCAATATAATTCATACTAATGAACCATGTAGCCTATTCAATAGGTTACAGTTTGGGTCCTCGAATAGATCCCAAAATCTCAGACATCCCCGTTATGCTTGTCTTACTTCTGAGTGACAGTTCTTCGTCAACGCAATACGACTGTGGAACTCCCTTCCGAGGCACATAAGGAGAGTTAGTGGCGAAACACAGTTTCTTAGAGAGTTACGTAGTCATTTTCAAAACTAATTTCAAAATTAATTAAAAAAATAACGAATCTTTCTTTTTAAATAGAGATGTAATTGTAATTGCTTTTTTTTTTCCTTTCTCTTTCTTTTTCTTTGTTTTATATTCAAGGTGTAGTTTTTAACTTTTAACTTTTAACTTTTTCTTATTTTCAAATTTATTAAAATAAAATGTTATAAAATATTATTGCTCATACAATCAAAGTAGCTTTTCTTCACATAATTGTTAAATTTAAAATTTAGACTTACACTAATTTATAAGAAGTATATTCTTAATGTGTAGGTACTCATTGAATTCAATAAACTAAACTAAACTAAATGATTTTTTATTTGCATTTAGAAAAAAAATTGGACTCGAGATTTTCATCAGTTATTACAAAATGAAAAAGTGGTGATTCAGTCTGTTTGTAGATCTGTTACTCAACCTGCCATCTAGAGGAGAAATTATATATTTGTACTTGTGTTGATGTTCATATTTTTGTATGGAAGTACTAAATATAATGAAAATAGGAAAAATGAAGTAGTTTTGGGTTTTTTTTTGTAAAATTGAAGTAGATTGAAACAGAGATTTTTAAAAGGAAGTAGATTTCAGTATTTTGATGATGGTGCGAAGTAGGAAGTAGATTTTAAAATATTTTGGAAAAAAGAAGTAGATCTACTTCAATTGAAGTAAAGTGGTACCAGTGGTAGGCACCTATATTAACAGTTTTCTTGTGCAACTGTAAAAAAGTCAAGGACTTGGGTGTTACTTTTTATTACAATTTTTATTTGCTCCTCATGTTGATGCTGTAGTCGCTAAAGGGAACTCAATGTTAGGATTTGTTAAAAGAAATTCAACAGATTTCTCCGATCCTTGAACTCTTGTCTCTTTATATAACTCCTCAGTAAGATCTAACCTCGAATATGCAGATGTCATCTGGAGCCCCCACCAAAAATCGATTTCAGATAGAATCCAAAAGGTTCAGAATCGTTAACTTTAAATTTAACTTATTGAATAAATTGTAATCTGTTGAGCTTAAGGCTCGTAGATGAATAAATAAATAAATAAATGATTGTATTAAATAGAAAGTGACTACCGGTTAGGTAGAAGAATATACTGAGAGAATAAAGCTATGATCAGTTGTTGTGGATCTGTTAAAGAGGAAAGACCTTTTATTTGTTTAACCGGTTATTATTTTAGTTTTGTATTAGGCAAAGGTAAGCTGCTTGCAATACCTTAAATGGCTGACTTGGTGGGTTTTAAATATTTAAAATCTCTCTTTTAGTTCTCTGTACCGCACACTTAACTCTATTGCTGCTCTTAGGGCATGCTCAGTAATCAGACAGGCGAGTATGTTAACAGTTTTATTAGGTTATAGTACTTCCGAATATAACACCCAAAACATGATGACTTTGGAGCTTGCCTGTCGACTTTCAAAGTCTAAAATTCGATGGTATTTACAAAAAAAAGTTCTAGGTTATATCCCTGCGCCTCAACCGTCACGTCGCCAATCAAAATTTGACAATGATTTTAAAATAGTATATGAGTGCATAGACAGGGATACAAAGTCAGTTTGCATTTTGACATTGCTATAAATATCATCCACTTGTGCAACATAATGACGGAGAACTCTCGCTGTTCCGTTGTTAGAAGAAATTAAAAATGCCACCAAATCCTTCATTAAAAACAGATGTATTATTACAAAAAAAAGCCCTTCAATATCATAATGGAAGAACGAAAAGAGCTGGTGGCTTGCACATTTGCTAGTATAGAATCGGAGGGCATATACAAATTGGCTGTTAACGACAACTATCCGAAGTTCATATTATGTTGTTATTAAGAAAGTAATCTCAACACTATGGACTTGGTCAGAATTTCACAATGAGAAGATATATCTTTGAGGTAGTGAGGGACTTTATATACCTGGGCTCCACTCCACTATTACCTCGCAAGCCGATAACAGTAAATCTACCAAATGAAGAATTAATTAAACCAACCGCTATTTCTTACCGCTTAGAAATTAATTAAGTAGAAAGCCACTTTCTCAAGAGAGAGAAATTAAACAAATTTTTTGGTGAGATTTTTGATTCAAAGTCTATCGAAGGAATGTGGAGGAGAACATACAGCGACGTCAACCGGCGGCGGCAGCCGTTCAGTCAAGATCGAATCAAATTAAAGAAGGACATCAATGTCTCACAATCAACTGGTATATAAAAATTGAAATTTGAAAAGGAAAAAACTCAAACTATCGGAACCGACACCAAATATATAATTATTATTTATCAAAAATTCAAAAAAATATTTTTTTTAAAGTTGTGAAATGCAATGTTTTTCAAACTTTTTAGGAGTTTCTCTATAAAAAAAATTCAATAAAATCCTTTATGAGGATAATGAGA
This sequence comes from Chrysotoxum bicinctum, assembly GCA_911387755.1. Classification (NCBI taxonomy): domain Eukaryota; kingdom Metazoa; phylum Arthropoda; class Insecta; order Diptera; family Syrphidae; genus Chrysotoxum; species Chrysotoxum bicinctum. The sequence goes on along the minus strand of OU426988.1, from coordinate 199,722,292 downwards.
AAATCAAAAGGGTACAGTCAGTAATACATATATTAATTTCAAAATTGTGTTTTTATTAAATTATAGATCTTAAAAATTAATTTAAAAAAAATGTATCAACATTCTAGGCGCTGTTTTTGAGAAAAATACGATTTTTGAAAACCATTTTTTAACATTTTTAGGTTAAATTAATTTTTGATCCCACATCTTGTGGATTATATTAAGAAACTTAAATTCAAGTATAAGTCAAGTTTAAAAAAATCAAGCATGGGGTTTTCGAAATATTAAATTTTGAAAAAAAAAAACTGAAATTTTTTTCAAAAACCCGAAAAAAAATTGTTTTCAAAATTTGAATACACAATAATATTCAAACTTTTGAGGAGCTTAAGCGCGACAAAAAATCAGTTGTACTGTATTTGAGAAAACCAAAAACAAAAAAAATTGTTACTAGGGGAGGGGGGGTGTTGATACCATTAATAACAATTTTTCTAAAAAAAAATTTTTTCAACCATTATTAAGTCTTAAAGTATTTATAAGATTTCGAAAAAAATCGTATTGCAGGTACTTTTATTTTTGGTCTTAAAAAAAAAAGAAAAAATTGTGGGGGGGGGGGATACATTTAAAAATACTATCTACCAAGTTTAGTCAAAAACGTCTGAGCCCTTTAGGCTGTAGTCAAAAAGACAGACAGAATTGCCAGACCCACTTTTTGCCTTATGGTATCTATAAGTCGCAAGTAAAAATGAATATAAAATTTAGACGATAATGAAACATCTGGTCCAGATGGAATACTGTCTTCTTTTTCAGAACAGTGTGTGAATCATTTGTGGGTCCCACTTTTAATTTGTGTAAGTTTCTTTATACATTTAAAAAATCTTTAATAGGGTAAGAAAAGATAAAATTGATAGCTATCACCCAATAGCTTAGCTATCAGCTATTTCAAAATTGTTTTGGCGAAACTTTAAGCTTTTGCACGAAATTTTTTATTGTTCCTAACCAACATTAGAGCTGTGAAAATCATTCATTTCAAATGATCGAATCGTTCAACAATCGATTACGAAAATGATCCGATCATTTCAACCGATCGATCATTCGATCATTTTCATTTCACTGAAATGATTAAATACTGTTCCTATTTGATTTTAATTTCGATTTCGATGATAAAATTGACTTGCGGCTTTGATAGTTCTCGCAAAATATTGTATTATTGTAAGCCGTAAATAGCCAAATAATATCGAATGATGGCTACTTTGTACATGGATTAAAAAGTGTCAAAAAATTCAAAAAAAAGAGATTTTATTTGTTGTCAAATTCCATTAAAGGATGGCTTGCGATCCACAACATCAAAAACTAACTCGATCCATCATATTCTTCAATGCCGACTTTAACCCAGAAATTCGAGTCCACCGTCCGTTTGGCATTCGTAATCCACATTGATTAAATCAGAACAAATGGAATCGAGTAAATCATGGTTAGTCGAGTTAACTGATATCGAAAATCGAGACTCATTGAAAAGAAATGATTGAGATTGAGATCGATTAAAGTGATTGATTTCGATCATCAATACTTTTCGATGATGGGATAAAAAAAAAATCGAATTGATCCTGATTGACACAGGTCTAACCAACATCGTTCCTTCAAATGCCGTTCGACTGTCACTTCCTCGTGGAGCTAGTGGAGTCTTGTATAGAGAAATTAAAAAAAAAAAGAAAAAATTGATTGCATACTTGCGGGTATTAGTAAGACATTCGGTAAGCTTTCACATCATGTTTTGCTTCGAAAATTTAAAAAGCTTGGATTTAGTGTTAAATTAATTACTTGGCTCAATTTGTACTTGCTTGACAGGTCATGTACAGTATACTTTAACGGATATCAATTAAAAAGATTAATTGTAAAGTCAGGAGTTCCCCAGGGAAGCCATTTGGGGCCGATTCTATTTATACATATTATTTTAACTGATCTTCCATCAGTTTTAAAATTCCCTTCAAATTGATCGATCTCAATTCTACGTTATTAAGCAATCATTGAGTAGGCTTGCCAGATGTGCTCTCCTATATTATATATTATACCTGTTATAAACTAAGAATCAAATAGTTTCAAAAAAGGTTTTTGCAATTCGCTCCCAGAGGCTTGGGCTTGCAAAATCAATTGAATCTGCCTTTATATCATAACAGGCTTAAACTCATTGATCTATCTAGTCTAGAGAATAGACGTTCTTATTTATGTTTGATTTTCATTGTTAAGACGGTCTCATCGATGCTTTAAGCCTAATGTTCCAAAGTGGAATTTAAGAGCTCTATCTGACCCTTTTTATATATAACTCCCTATGGTACCAACTATGAAGAAAGTTCAAGGCTGAGTAATATGTTGAAATTGTAAAGTGTTACCCATAAATTATAAATTTAGAAGTACTTTTTATAATGTACAGATTTAAGAATAATATTATTCGCTAGATAACTGTTGGCACTCTAACTTTGAAGTAATCTCTTCTGTCCCGGGCTTAGGAAACCCAATTTTTGGAATGTAATTTTTCCAATCAGTTATTTATATCATCTATCACTAATAACACCAGAAACGCTTCATCAAAAAATAAGTTAAAAAAAATGCCTTATCATCCGCGAAGTAGCACAAATGGTTTTAAAAAATAAGTTCTTTTGCAATTAAAGCACTCAAAATGCTGATACTCCAGCTTTATGCCAACACTCCATGTCGAAGACCCTGTAAATTGAATTTCTGGTAATTTTCTATTTCTTAGGTAGTTTCCATAACTTGCCTCTCACACCAGATGGTGAAGCTTAAAGCACTCCCTCATTTTCAGGTGTATCGTACGTAACTCAATGAATGTGATAAAAAACCCTCATCTACTCTAAGGGAAATTGCATCCATTTAGCATTATTTTGTCTGATGCAGTTCACTAGCTTGCAGAATTGTGAAGAAATAGCAAGATTGGCGAAAGCTATTTATACTATTCTTGCTTTCTTACGTATTTTATTTTGTCGCTTTGATTGAGATCCATTTTGAAGAATTTGAAATTGAATTTGAAATTTACTTGGTAATATTGCTCTGAGGAGCGAAGCTAATTCTATGTTCGCTGGTTCGTTATCGCGGATTGTTAGATTATTTAAATCATTTCCTTTTTCAAGGCGGGGGAATTGAAGTTTGTAAAAATTATATTGGATACGAAAAAAAAATAAGCTGATTTAACAGTTCTGGAGGCAACTATCACTAGATGAGAGAACAATAAACATTTAAGACAAGTTCTTTCACTTAAAGGGGAGAAAAACCATGAGAGTGTAGGTAAGTTCAAGAAAAGAAACAGATTCGTATTGAAAAGAGAGTTTCTTATTCCCCGATTGATTACAAAACAACACACGCCAAGAATATTTTAATACTATATTTTGACTTTTTAACTGTTTGGGAAGAACACTCTTAAAACATAGAAAAAGGAGAATCGCCCTCATACTTGGTACCCCATTATCAAAACAAGTTCCAAAATTTCAAATTCTGCTTCTATCAAATTCGCCCCTTATAATCTTATCGTTTTTTCTTCTTATAATTTAGTTAAGTATCGGATTTTACAATAAGAGCGCTAAAAAAGTTTTTTTAAATAAGACAAAAACTGTTTTGGATATCAATGAAATTCTTTATTCCTGTGAAAGTACGTTCGATGCCATTATGTATGGAACTCGATTTATTTTGCATGGCCACCACGGGCACGCTTGCAGAAGTCCAGACGCTGAACCCAATTTTCGACGGTTTTCAAATTCGCCACAACGACGTCACAGAGATGCTCAACGCTTGAGAACGACGCGACATGTGAGAGACACATCTGGGCTTTCTGCAACTGAAGCCTCAGCGGCAGCAATATTCTCGACACTACGGGCACTTCTTTGTCTCACTGGCACGGGAACTTTTGTACTGTGCCTGTGGATTCAAATTTTTCCACTAGACGCTCAATTATTGATCTGCTAGGACGATTATGACGACCATAAATTGGACGTAGCGCTCTTAACGTTGAGGCCACTGACTCCGAATTTCGGTAGTAAATTTTAATAATTTCGACTCGTTGTTGGCTCGTATATCTTTCCATCATGAAATGGAAAACCTTACTGAAGAGAAATGTCTAAAGAGCGGCAAGAAATATGGCGTCGTTTGCTGTCCCTGTCGCTCTACTTTTGTAGCGTCCCTGTTGAAAAAACCCTTTATTTTTGGTTTTTATTTCACATAACTGATAGAAACTATGTTTATATTATATCCAGGGTTAAAGTGAGCTTGTATTACGCTTCCAAGCATTTATATACATTCATCGAGTGGAAATTAGCTTGGTTCGACTCGATAGTGTAGTTTAGCCGCAATCTAAGTTATCTCTGTTTCTCTTTTATACTATTTTTAAGTTTTTAAGAAGTTTCAATTCTATCATGTAAACAATGCTGCACGTGATTTTTACTTGCGATATACATAGCTAGATACTATAGGGCAAGTTCTGCATTTGGAAAAAAAAATCGAACTCGATATTTTGATCAAAATTGACATTACGATGATAGCGAAGACGAAAAATGTGGTCCGACAATTCCGTCCGTCTCTGTACCTCCATCTATGGCCTAAGCCACTGGAGCTATTTTCTTCAAACTCGGTACTTAAGGGTCTTCGGTGATTCCCTAGAGGGGAAATTGAATTTTTTTTTAGCTCCATACACCCCCATACACCCGTAATGCAAAATCTTATTTGTCTCGAAAACGGCTCTAACGATTTTGATAAAAATAAAATGCACGACTGGGTCGGACGAACTTGCTCCTATCTAAACGACTAAGAATTTCAAAAATGAATGTTATTAGAGAAAAGCTGTTCATAAGCCTAAAATTCATTTTTTAATAAACTAAAACAACTCCTTTAGTAGTTGGAGCTAAAACTAGGATGCCATGTGTATCAAGCAAATATTGGCTTATGCAAGAACAAAAATTTTAAGTCTGTACTGGTTTCTTAAATAAATAAGCTTTTATATACAAAATTTTTAAAACGTTTCAAATATTTTTTTTATTTAAAGTTTTGAAATGCAATGTTTTTTAAACTTTTTAAAAGCTTCTCTATAAGAAAATTTGATTAAAATCCGTTCTGTCGATAATGAGAAATTCCAAGTTTGAAAATATGGTTCTTTATACGAGTAGATCGTAAAAATTAATCAAAAGTAAAACAAATTTTAGCAAAATTCTCGGCACCGTTTTCGAGAGAAATACGATTTTCGAAAACCATTTTTTAACATTTGTATGGAGGGTACCGTTATTTTTAGGTAAAATAAAAACCTTTTATTTATCAAGTTTTAAAAAAATCGAGCATGGGGTTCTCGAATTATTGAGATTTCAAAAAAAATTTTTGTTTGAATATTTGAATACACAATGATATTAAAACTGCTGGGGAGCCTTGACATAAAAAAAAATGATCAACATCGGTCGTACCGTCCTTAAAAAATCAAAAACAAAAAAAAATGCTTCCAAGGGGGGTACCAAAAATAATATTGTCTTGGAAATTTTTATTTTTAACCATTACCTAGGTTTAACTAAATGAATTTTTTTTTTATTTTTATTTAACAGTTTTTGAAAAAAAAAAAATATTTATAAAATTTCGAAAAAAATTCGTATGGCAGGTACCGTTATTTTTGGTTTAAGAAAAAAAAAGAAAAAAACGTGTGGGGGAAAAATAAAAACACATATCTACCAAGTTTGAAGAAACTCGGCCGAGCTGCTTAGGCTGTAGTCGAACCGACAGACAGACAGGCAGACAGACAGAAGGACAGAAGGAATTGCGAGGCCCACTTTTTTAGTCTTCGCTATCATCGTAATGTCAACTTTGATCAAAATCTCGAGTTCGACTTTTTTTCCGAATGCATAACTTGCCTTATAGTACCTATAAGTCGCATGTAAAACTTAGGTGTAATATTATGGATATGAACTACATTTTGTTAAAAAAAAATTTGGGGCGAAATGTTATTAACGGTACCTGTCATAGAACCGTTTTTTTTTTTTATTTTCGACTTTCTCATCAACGGTTCTAACTTAACTATCTTAGCTTAAAATTTTTAGCAGGAGTCCTTAATTCAAAAATAATATTGTATATACAAATATTCGAAAAAATATTTTTTGGGATTTTTGAAAAAAAAATCCAATTTTTTTTATTTTAAAATCAATATCTTTAAAACGTGGGAACGATTATTTTTTGAAATTTCCTAATATCTATACTACTAATTACTTAAAATTGGCATCCCAAATTTTGTTCTCGAAAATTTTTAAATATGCAAAAAATTACTTTAATAATAAAACAATTTTTTTTAAGCAAACTAATCTTTATTCTTTAAACAAAACTAATCTTTATTCGAAATAATGATTAAGAACTTTATTACGTCTATAAAAATTAATAATAACTTTATAATGTTTCAAGCTAAAACACGTCTGATCCTTATAAAAGCTTCACAATGAGTGAATCGAATATGCCTAACATACAAAATTATTGAAGCTACATTTTGGTCTATACATCCGTCTCTCTTCCTCCAGGTGATGCTGCCAAATCATCGGTTATAGACTCGGCCATCCTGACCTCCTTGACGCCCTCGTCGAGTTCTTCATCAAATTTAATCCATCGTTTCATCCTTTCAGCTGACAATACCGAGGAATATGGTTTTTGCGTTCTTTGGGCAAAAGGCATATCAGAAACTTGATACCTGTCATGAGGCAACTTAGCGACCACGACGTATGGTCCTTTGTACTTTGATTCCAGTTTGCGCGAAGTGCCTGTTGAATTCACAGCATCGTTTTTTGTCATTATCAAGTCTCCTACAATATACTGCCTGGCTTTACCGTTCCTAGCATCATGTGGGGTCTTTTGCTTCGACTGTAATTTCGTGATGTGATCCAACCCGTCTGATCGAATTTCGTTTAAGTTTCTCTGTTTTTGATTCAAATCCACCTCTTGCGCCAGTACATCCGGCCATGGATCTCGGGGTACATAGCCCATCATCATCTGTTGAGAGGTTTTTGCAATTGCTTCGTTGAAGGTGTTGTTTATAGACCATTGGACAGGCTTTACTTTGTGGTCCCATCGATTTTCATCTTCTACGGTTGTTAATAGAGCTTGTAATATGGTGCGGTTATACCTTTCCACCTGTCCATTTGCTCTGGGGGTTCTGGTTGCATTTTGGACATGGATTATACCAAAACTTTTTATAAAATCCTTAAAGAGCCTGGATGTGAAAGCAGTTCCTCTGTCAGAAATAATTCGACGTGGCGCTCCAAACGAGTAAAATACATCTGCCAAGAAATTTAACACTGGTTTGGTTTGCGTACTGGGAAGAGCTTTCATAATAGTGTACTTGGTGAAAGCATCTACCAAAACTATGAGGTAGAGATTTCCTTTTGTTGATTTGGTGAATGGCCCCAGATGATCCAAGTGTATTGTGTCAAAGGGAACGTCTTTCTTGGGTATTAGATGAAGTTCACCCCGCGGTTGAGTTTCTTTCTTATTGTATACACACTCTACACATGACTGAAGATATTTCTTTACCACTTGGGTCATCCTTGGAAACCAATATCGACATTTTAGATGTTCAATTGTTTTCTTTTCCGAAAAATGCCCCATAAGATCATGACTGTTCCTTAGCACCCGATTTCGAACACCTTTTGGTACATACAATTTAAGTCCTTTGCCTACCCGTCTATATACGCGTCCAGCCTTTAACTCATAATCCAAATGCATTTGTTTTTCTTCACTGTTGCTCGGAGGTTTGCCGAGGTATCGTGTAATAGTGGATATATGTTCGTCTTGAAGTTGTAATGAGTATAACCAATCGAGATCTTCTATGTCAACTTTTAGCACGCTCAATTCTGCAACATTTGGTTCCTGTGCCTCGTCATTAGGATGTCTAGACAAGGCATCCACATGAGTCATAAGTTTTCCCGGCCGATGATTTATTTCGTAATCGTATTCAAGCATTTTTAAACACCATCGGGCAATTCTAGGGATTAACTCTTTCTTACTCATTGCTGTTTTTAGCGCTTGGCAGTCTGTAAAAATTTTGAAGGGTTTACCCAAGAGATACTGCCGGAATCGGTATGTAGATTCTACGACCGCTAACGCCTCAAGTTCGTAACTATGATAGAAGCTTTCATCTTTTGTAGTTTTCCTACTATAGTATGCTACTGGGCGTAGTGAGTTATCATCGCGCTGCATAAGAACTCCAGCAATTCCACGGGAACTAGCGTCGGTATGAAGCTCATGATCATTGATTGGGTTGTAGAGCGTAAGTAGCGGACCATTTACTAGACATTTCTTCAGAGTCTCAAATGCGTTTTGCTCCCTATGCCCCCATTCAAACAAACAATTTTTCTTAGTTAGGTTCGTAAGTGGTAGAGCAATTAGCGAATAGTTTTTAATGAATTTTCGGAAGTAACTGGTCAGTCCAATGAATTGACGAACCTCATGTTCATTTTTTGGAATCTCAAATTTCTCTACTGCCGATGTTTTTGTTTTCCCAGGTTGTACTGTACCATCTTTGACCACATGGCCAAGGAACTCTATTTCCTTTCTGAAGAATACACACTTTCGTACATTGAGCGTTAACTTAGCGTCCGTAAGTATTTGCAAAAACTTTTCCAATTTTTTAATCCCGTCTTCGATAGTTAAGGAAGGAATCACTACGTCGTCCATGTAGCATACGATTCTATCTGGTCTCATTTTCCGAACTATGGTGTTCATGAGTTTTTGAAATACAGAGGGAGCGTTGACGAGGCCAAAAGGCATGCATGTTAAATTCATATAAGCCATCTGGAGTGATGAAGGCCGTGTAATGAGTATGTTCCTTCTTGATCGGAATCTGATAATATCCGGAAGCCAAATCCAGAACGCTATAATATTTATATCCTACCAAATCGTTGAGTTGTTCTTCAACCAATGGTATAGGGTACCGGATTTTCTTCGTCATAGAATTTAGCTTGCGGTAGTCCACACACATTCGGTCTTCACCGTTCTTCTTTTTGACTAAAATAACAGGTGATGCATAGTCGGATTGCGATTCCACAACTACTCCACACTCTATCAATTCTGAGATCATTGAAGACAAAACTTCCCTCTTGGCATACGGCACTTTATATGGATAATGTACGACGGGATCTTGTTTAAGTAGCTCGATTTCCATTTCTATGAGTTTCGTTCGGCCCAACTCCTGTTGATTCATAGTGATGCATTGACGGTAGTCATTAAGAAGTCGAAGTAGGCCAGTTGTTTCGAAACCTTCACCAACTTCGATGTCATTAATATAAATGGGTTTAGTTAATTGAAAGTTAACGCTCATCCTCTGGACTAACAGGTTGTTTCCTTTCTTATGGATATCGCACATTGGGTTGTTAAGGACATCTTTACCAACTATAGCCGATCTTGATAAACAGCTATCCTCTACCACAATTGCAGAAACTGGAAAGAAAGCCTCATCTATCTGAATCTGACAAATTATGCTTCCTATAGCTTGACAACTTCCGCCTCCAAACCCATACAAAGTAGCTTCGCATTCATTCATGGTGCAGTTTAGCTCTGATGCTATCATTTTGGTTACAATTGTTTTTTCGCTCCCTGAATCAAGCAAGGCTGCATACTTCTTACCCTGTATGAAAACATCCTTAAGGTAACAATCCGTCTGTTCTTTGTTACGAATGACATTAACTCGATAATTTTTTTCTTGCATCTTTTCTGTTTTGGCTGGTGGACGTTGATTGTTATCTCTGTTGTTGTTCCACTGTCTCTTTCTGGATTGTAGGCAGTTCTTAGCAAAATGTCCTGATTGGTTACAATTGTAACAGGTGACGGAGTTTTTCGGGAACACCTGTCGTTGAGGTTGCCATTTAATATGCTCATTTGTCGAAATGCGAGTTGACATTGGTCTTGGAGCGAATGTGTTGTTCGTCGTCCGATAATTTGTCCGAATACCTTGATACCATTTGATTCTTGCATTTTTGACGAAGCTGCCAAGAGTAATGCCTTTTCGTTCCAGTCGTATATTTTCGTCAAGTTCTCCACCCGGGTAACCCAACACTCAGCTGACATTGATGATATCTCCCCAGGTGAAAAAACTGGAAGCGCATCCGCGATTTCTCTTATGGAACAATTTACCCTCGGTATGTCTGGAACAGTGTTCCTAAGTAGTCGAGCTGAATCTAGATACCTCAGTTTCTCTGCAACTTCACGTTCTTTTGTGAAAAGGATTCTTTCCTTTTCAAGAAGTTCCTTTTCACGTTTTATCAAAGACCACTCTCTGGCTCTGAGTTCTTCATCTGTTATCGTGCCTGACTCTGAACTAATTGTCATATTTTGTACATCTTCTTCGTTGATGTCAGCTACTGCAGACGGTTGATCTAAGACATCATTGGAATGAGCAACAACGCATTGTTCTTTATCGTGGTTGAGTATTCTTTTAATTAAAACCCTTTTGGTACCAGAGATAGTTAGACCCCTCTTCCTTAGCTCTTCTTGGAGCTGCTTGACATTCATATTGTCCATTTCCTTCATCTAGAATCGAAACAATTAATCGGGATTAATTTCATTTTAAATTCAGATTTTACAGTCATTGCCATCATTATAATGCATCACCACAATTTTAGATAATTAAACTCAGTAATTTGACGATCATCTAAAGCAAAACAAGATGCTCGCAAAAACCTTCCTATTTGTATAAAACTTTCCGTTTTATTGATGCACCCCAATGTCAGCAATAACTGTCGCCTTTTGAAGATAAGTGGCTTAATATTTTAAATATATGTAATTTCATTAACAAGTAATATCGACGATATTATAATATACATACGTAGTTACCGAAAATATTTGAATTATAATTTTGAATAAATAATATCAACTTACAGAATTGTGTGAAAAATATTCCAAACATATTTCAAAATCACCTACGTATTGGACTTAACACCATCCTATGAAGCACATTGGCATATAATTTTATATTTTACAAAAAAAAAAACAAAATACTCTTTGAAAAATTTCACTTCATCTTGAATAGTTTCATAAAATTCGTTCAACCATGTAAACAAACCATGGTCGTTGTATTTTCGTAGACCGAAAAGACAAATCCATAGTTGTTGAACAATAATTACAAAATATTAACTTCATTAAACCAATATTCTTCTTTGCACACCGAAAACCATATTCGTTATTGAATATCTAATATAGTTACAAAATATTTGACTCCCAAACCTTCTAATCTTGGACTATTCACATTCATATTGACACGCACAATCACGAACTTTGTATCTTCGTATACCGAAGAGACAAATTCGCGACTGAATAATATTAAATTATTATTTCAAACATTGTATTCTCGGATTATTCAATCCTCTCGTAGTGCAAACAGTTACGAACTTGTATTTTCGTAAACCGAAAAGACAAATTCGAAACCGAATCATAATAACAAAACATTCATTGCCCAAAAAATAAAAATCACGAAGCTTACAAATCAAACCAACAATTTGATATCTCTTCTTCGTAAGTATTTTATCCACCGCAGCAAATTAAGTATATTTTACGCTTTCGAATTCGCCATAGCAACATGGGTACGGTGTGGAAAATAATTCCCTTCCGACACACATACTGTCATCTCATTTTTTATCTCGTTTTATGCATATTATTGAGTGGCTACAATGTATATATTTTCGAGACTCGAGACAAACAAAGCTATATGCGCTGCTTATAAAAACTCTTGTCTACTTCTTGTGCGTTGCTATGCCAAAGAAAATAACGGTCTGTGCCGTTCGACAATCAGCGACTCCCAACGCATGTTTAATACAAAAATATCAACTCCAATCCCAACAATATACCTGTGGCCAAATCTCCTTTTTCCAACAAATCGCATGCACGTACACAAATAACACTTTGACAAAACAATTCCAGAATTTTAATAAAATACCTTGTCCCGAAAATTTGCACAATTCGCAATCCATGTCTTGAAGGCACTCACCTGAACTTCCATCAAACTCGAATTTAAAGTCAATTCAGCTGGGTTCTAATCTCACTTCTGATTCTTTAAGCAAACTAATCTTTATTCTTTAAGCAAAACTAATCTTTATTCGAAATAATGATTAAGAACTTTATTACGTCTATAAAAATTAATAATAACTTTATAATGTTTCAAGCTAAAACACGTCTGATCCTTATAAAAGCTTCACAATGAGTGAATCGAATATGCCTAACATACAAAATTATTGAAGCTACATTTTGGTCTATACATCCGTCTCTCTTCCTCCATGTGATGCTGCCAAATCATCGGTTATATTTTAAACTTTGTTTTGCATAAATGCATACTTTTCCGGAAATCAGACGGTAATTCCATGCATTTGAACATTTTTATCTCATTAAATCCATGTTTTATATTTATAAAATGTATTTTAAATTCCAAAGTAGCAAGTTCGTGCGATCCAGTCGTGCATTTTATTACTTATCGTCCAGCACTGCCGCCCGCGCCGTAGAGTAGAACTATAGTAAAATTTCTTTCGAGAAAGGAGTTTTGAACCCATTTGCTTGGCCAAACCTAAGTAGCAGCGGTTCGCTAGGGTAATTCTTCGTCGGATTTCGACTAAGGTGTCGTTTGTGGGATTGATGTTTGTTCCGAGGTAGGTAAACTCATTGCCTACCTCGAAATTATTATGCTGATAGCATACATACTTTGTATTGTCCTCATTCACTTTAAGACCCACGCGTTTTGCCGGTTCATCAATGGCTATGGGTGTGAATGTTTCTAGCATAGCTCGCTTGGAGCAGCCGATGATGTCGAAGTCGTCCCAGCAGTTGTCACTATCTGCTTTAGGACTACTCGTATGTTAAAGAAATCACATGATAGCGCATCCTCTTTTCTGAACCCTGTACATGTCTGGAAAAGCTCGGATGAGCTTGCACGTTGCACCGCATATTTTGTAACGTCATGTGGCATAGTTGGATCAGTTGTTTCGGGATCGGGCGAGCCGGCGAATTTGTTGTTCTAAAGCTTGTGAATAGCTTTCTTAACCTCTTCAGTACTGGGGGACTGGGACTGGATCTTCATTGACTGGCTTCTTTGTTCTGTTGAAGGTGATGGCATAGCAGTTCAATATTCACCTATGATGATTACCGGTAACAGCGACATTTCAAGCCTAATGAACAAGCTAAAAGTAAAATAACACTACCATATAGAGCAAATATGTACGAGTATATGCCAATTTATGTTTAAACAAGATGTTATTGAGAAAACCAACCTTAAATGAAACACCATCACCACCTGTTTAGCGACAGAACAAATCTGGCCACAGCCGGATCTGAAGCACTCTAAGTGTTTGTTTCCTCTGAGTTCGGCTCCGTAATAGGTGTCATAACCTGACGCTGTTTAATAGGTTAACATGCAACGAGACTCGGTGTATTCTCAAACGATTTCTGAAAAAGCTGTAAGGGCTAGAAAGAGTGGATTCCACATTTTCTCTGTACAAGTCCTGCTCTATCTCAAAAATCAAAGCTCCACCTAGGAGAGTTAAGCATAGGCCCGCAACTCGCAAGCTTTGTAAAGAGCTCTAAGTGGTTCATTGAGTAGGGATACGGTCTACTTAAGTCATGTGGTATCACAATGGAGCAACTTATGATATAAGTGCATCCAGCACTCACGCTGACAGTCAAATTAACCTAACATAATCTAGGGAGTGTATGTGTCAGTTCTTGTTGGTAGACAACTTCAATTCTCTAAATCCACAAATGCTTCAAATAATGCCCAAACTTTAAAAAAAAAATCTAGAATATATCACACAAAATGACTATACCCTAATATCTTTTCTGCTAATTTTTCGACGAACGTGGTTTTTAAACCTTTAGTTCCTCCTGCCAATGCCAACAGTTCGAGTTCTCAGGTCTCAAATTTTCAAAAACGTCGATATGTCCAACAAAAACCATATTCCGTACATCAGAAGTCAATTAGATCCGCTCTCTGAAAGCACTCTGTTCCGATTTCTAAATGACTCTCCATCTATTATTATAGATGTCGCTTCTTGTGTTAATTGGCTCCACATAGGTACACCTTCCTATGCAGCGGTATTGGTTTTGTTAAGCTATAACGATCCAATTTTAATACAAAAAAATACCTTGCAAAAAGCAAGTAAACAGATTTCTCAATTTCACTCTGCTACCGATTTCTTGCACACCTCTTTTGGTTCAACCTACATCTGATATTTCTTTTTGACATCCAGCAAGGCAATTTTAAATTCACCGGGCTTCCTGCAATTAGCCAGTGAGCAATTAACACAAAAAAAAAAAAAATAACGAACATAAAATTTTCTTTGAATGCAGCAGAAGAAAAAGGGACAAAATAAAAGTAATGATTTCCTGGCATTCGAAGCGCCAACACGTTTTCCTTACAGCAAGCTCATGCACCGTGAGTGTGTTGAAGTGTGCATTCGACCCCCTTTTGTAGAAAGTAAGAACCACTCTGTAAAGCCGATCAACGTGTTCCGATCCACTATGCCAGCAGAGTAAAAAAAAAATTGATTTTGTCTAACACACTACATATTATCCCCATTACATACCCAACCCCAAAAATCCCTATAACACTCCTTTTTTTCCAGACACAAACCCCTAGTTTGAATGTGGGTAATTTGTTTGTGTTTGTGTGTGGAAAAAGCAACGTCGAACTTTCTCACCCTTACGGCTATCCCGGATTGTGGGTCTTCTTTTTTGTTGTATTGTTATTATTATTTTTTTTTTTTTTGATTATTATTTTTGTATCCTTGCGTTCACACTAACTTTTTCGCTGGCATTTTTCTTTTGGGGTCATATATTGAGGACATCTTTGGTGTTTGGCACGCAAATAAGACGAATTACTCGGCAGCACGAAGAGTGAAGAAACATGGGTTGGTTTGGCTTGGCTCTTGGCTGTTAACGATGATGGGCTGTGAATTTTTGGGGTGAATTTTTCTGTCGCCCGAAGATACATCGGTGACCATTAGGGCGTCGGTTACCAAGTATAACTGACTAAAACTTTATTTATGATGAAATGTTAAGGAATGAGCCAGACCACAGGGGAGTGGACAGACTGGCCAAGAGAAAGGTAGTTAGCTTAGCTATGAGAATAATTGTGAATGTGTCACCATCACAGAATCAATTTGAAAATGTTTTATGTCACCTTCCGGCCGTAAGTTAAGTTTGATCGAGCATTATCAAACCTACAACATAAAGGAAACTTAATGGGTTTTTATTTAAACGATGAGGATTGGGTTAAGAGCGTTCTGAGAATTTCGCACTTTATGGAAATTAAAGTAAGGACAAAGATGGGATATTTTATATATATATATATTTTATAGGTATTCTGCTAATTGTTCGCTTAAACGATTTTTACTATGCTATCAATCGGAGTTCCCCGTGGCGCAATGGCTAGTGTGTTGGAATGTTTCGATGGAAAAATAAATCATACCAAAATCGTAAAACCTTTATTTTGTGAAATAAAATGCACGAATGGGAAGCAAAAACTTGCTCTTATTTAAGAGACTAAGGGCCTTGCCAATAATTAATTGCTAAACACGAGTTTATGTAAGCACCAGGTTAAACTTTAAGGACGAGTTTATTTTCGCGTTTACCAATAACCAAGTTTAACACCCGTTTTACTAAACAGCGCTCTATTACAAAATTCTCTACATTCGCTGTCAAAAAGGCATTTGTTGCAATGACATTTCGCCGGCGGAATATTAAGTCGGTGACGGTACGAACGTACCGAGGTGCCAATATCGACTCGGATCACTATCTTGTTGGTATGGTTTTCCGAGGTCGGATTGCCTTGCGAAGACGCATTGCATCCGCCGATCAGGTTCGAATCAACACGGCTGCCCTGCGCAATGAAAACACCAGTAACACCTTTGGTAATGCGTTAGGACTCGCCCTAGAATCACTTGATTTAGGGAGAGTAAGTCCTAGAGCCAGTATGCTGGGCGTAAATGTGAAGTGGACACGTCTTAAAAATACTGTCATTAGTACTGCCAACCCCATCTTAGGCAGCAGTCGTAAAAATCGGAACGACTGGTTTGATGATGAATGCAAGCTATCGACTGAACGTAAGACTGTTGCGTACCGACCAATGCAACAATCTCATAGAACGCGGGCACACGAAGAGGAATATAAAGAGCTTAGAAGAACAGAAAAACGGCTTCACAGACAAAAAAAAATCAGCCTGGGATAAGAACCTAATCTGTGAAACAGAAAATAGCCGAGAGCGAGGTCCGCACAGGCGCGGAAGTTCTACCAATCCGTCCGAAACATGACGCAGTACACACCACGCTGCACATACTGCAAGGACGCTCCTGAAAGCATACTGGAGCGATGGGAAGTGTACTTTAATGAACTGCTAAATGGTCAGCTCACTGCAGAAGTGGAGGCCCCATTACTTCAAGAAGAATACCCTATGTTGCCGCCACCCCGCTCCGGGAGCCGATGGCATACCAGCCGAATTATTCCATCATGGCGGGCCAGCCTTACGTCAAGCAATTCATGATATTATAGTGCACGTATGGGAGCAGGAAGAAATGCCAGAAGACTGGCGAAAAGGCATAATATGCCCCATACATAAGAAGGGAGATGTCACAACGTGCAGCAATTATAGAGGTATCACGTTGTTGAGTACCTCCTATAAGATACTCTCCTCTATCCTACAAGACCGGATAAACCCATACGCTAAAACCGTCATCGGACAATATCAGTGTGGTTTCATCCCAGGCAAATCAACAGCTGATCAGATCTTTACCCTTAGGCAGGCGATGGAAAAATGTCTAGAATTTAACATTCCAACATGCCATCTGTTTATAGACTTTAAGGCCGCCTATGATAGCATAGCCAGGGTAGAACTTTACAAAGCCATGAGAGAATTCGGCATCCCAAATAAATTGACACGACTATGTAGGTTGACCATGACCAACGTAACAACCCAAGTAAAAATAGCCGGATTGCTATCCAGACCAATCAACATCTTTAATGGACTCCGACAAAGGGACGGTTTGGCCTGCCTCCTCTTCAACCTGGCGTTGGAGAAAGCAATCCGTGACTCTGGCACGGCAACAAGAGGGACCATCGTCAACAGGTCCAGCCAGTTACTGGCTTACGCAGACGACAACGACATCACCGGAAGAACCGAACAAGCTGTACACGATTCCTTCATCCAGATCGAGCAGGCGACACAAAATCTGGGGCTGCACATTAGTGAAGGTAAAACAAAGTACATGGTGGCGTCGAATGCGAGAGGAACAGTTGGTCAAACAATCAAGGTTGCAGAGCACGAATTTGAAGTGGTGCAATCCTTTAAATACCTTGGGTCAATAGTAGCAGCCGATAACAATATAGAAGAAGAAATACGCGGGCGGCTTCTCAAATCCAACAGAGCCTACTATAGTCTGTCAAAGCTCTTCAAATCCAGAATTCTCACCATAACTTCAAAACTGCTGCTGTACAGGACCATGGTCCTGCCAGTACTCACATATGGATCCGAGACTTGGGTGCTTAGCAAAAGGCACTCCGACCTCTTAGCTGCGTTCGAGAGAAAAGTCTTAAGGAGAATTGTTGGAAGGACGATTCCGGAGACGGTACAATCACGAACTGTACGCAATCTACCTTGAAGCAGATATCGTGACAAAAATTAAGCTCGGTAGACTCCGGTGGGCAGGGCACCTAGCTCGCATGAGCGAAGAGGAACCTGCTCGGAAAGTTCTTTGTGGTACATTCTATGGTAGACGACAGCGTGGTAGACCATGCTTGCGCTGGAGAGATGGCGTAGACCAGGAAGCCCGAAGCCTTTGAGAGATTTGTTGAAAGAGGCCAGGACCGGAACCCGGTTGTCGAGCCGATGATGATGATGCCAAATAGTCTGCCTCCATCCAATAAAGTTGCCGCAATGCCCGATGATTCAACGGTCAATGCGATGCCATTACTTGGTCGTATTTTGGAGAGAATTAGCAAGATAAGGAAATGCTTCATTGTACATAGCGTCGCAGAATGTTATCGTTAGATCGTTGAACCGTGTACGATGTTGATGCAATATATCATCAGTCATTGAATCTTTGTGATTATCCCACAATCTGCTCGGACTGGGAAACATGTAGTCAACACTATAGCGTAGTAGACGAATTTGTATTTCTGTACAGTTCAATGCTGCTTCAGCAAGCTTACATTCCCACAGGTTGTCGTCTTCCAGCAAGCCGACTGACTAGAAATGACAATGGGCCAGTAACATTAACCAACAACAGTCGAAGATAAAAGCACTCAGTCTGCCTTGTATTGGCTCAACTGGCGGGGATAACTTACCAAGTGATAATTGATCAGTTATCAAGCGGGATGAAAAATGATTAAATTACTAAAATTACTATTAAAAACAGGGGTTGCTGATAGAAGGGTGAAAATTTAGGGTTGTATGTATTTTTGAATGCCAAATTATAAAAAAATTAAAAAAAAATTTGTTCAAAAATTAAAATAAAATAAAATGCACGACTGGGTCGCACGAACTTGCTCCTATGTAACAGACTAGGAATTTCAAAAACGGGTGATATTAAAGAAAACTGTTCATAAGGATAAAATGAATTTTTTAAATTCTTTTAGTAGTAAGAGATAAAAACAGAATGCTATGCAAATATGAATTCATGCAGAAACAAAAAATAAGCTTTTATGTACAAAATTTTTAAAACATTTTTAAGAAAAAAAATTTGGTACGCCAACCTTAAGTTTTTATTATTGTACAAATAAAAGTCTAATTTCCAAAAAAAATACTAAGCCGTTCTTGAGATATCGAATTTTTCAAAAAAAAACGACTTTTTTTTCTAAAAATTGTAAAAAAAAATTTTTTTCATAAGTTTTTAAATGCAATGTTTTTTACACTTTTTAGGAGCTTCTTTATAAAAAATTTCGTTAAGATCCGTTATGCCGATAATGAGAAATTCAAAATTCAGAAAAATCGTTCTATGGTAGGTACAGTCAGTAATATCTAGATTTCAATTTTTTTTTATTAAATTATAGATAGTAAAGATTAATCAAAAGAAAAAAAATTTTAGCAAAATTCTCGGAACCGTTTTTGAGAAAAATACGATTTTCGAAAACTATTTTTTAAAATTTGTATGGAAGGTACCGTTAGTTATAGATAAAACAAATTTTTTTTTCTCAAATCTTGAAGATTATATTAAGAAACTTTTTTTTGTCAAGTTTGAAAAAAATCGAGCATGGGGTTTTCGAAATATTGAGTTGTACCGTTTTCGAGAAAATCAAAAACAAAAAAAATGGACCCAGGGGGGCTACCAAAAATAACAATTTTTTGTAAATTTTTTTTCAACCATTAGCTAGTTTTAACCAAATGAAATTTTTCAATTTTTTTTTACCGTTATTTTTGGTCTTAAAAAAAAACAGAAAAAAATGTCCAGGGGGGAAAAATTAAAACCCATATCTACCAAGTTTGAAGAAAATAGGCCGAGCCGTTTATGCTGTAGTCGAACCGACAGACAGACAAACAGACAGAATTGCGAGACCCACTGTTTTGGTCTTCGCTATCATCGTAATGTCAACTTTGATCAAAATTTCGAGTTCGATTTTTTTTACGAATGCATAACTTGCCTTATAGTACCTATAAGTGGCAAGTAAAAATATTAAGGGTGGACAACCTTTATCACTTAGGGGTATGAAAAATAGATAATAGCCGATTCTCAGACCTACTGAATATGCATATAAAATTTCAAAAGAATCGGTCAAGCCGTTAATTTTATATATAAGATTCAAAAGTCGTAATTGTCAAGTAAATAAACAGAATGCTATGAAAATATGAATCTAGACAAGAACAAAAATTATAAGACGTTGTAGTGGTTTCTTAAAAAAATAAGCTTTTAAATACAAAATTCTTAAGACATTCTTAAAAAAAAATTTGGTACGCCAACTTAAGGTTTTTATTACTTACTTACTTAGGTCCTCGGACCTATTACGTCCGTGTGGTTCCCCTTGCGGGGCATAGGGCCTCCACTACTCCTACGCGCCATCGTGTACGGTTTCTGGAGATGTACCTCAGCTCTCTCCAACTCTTCCCCAGTTGTGCTGATTCCTCTTCGACCGTTCATCGCCAAGTACTTCTGGGTCGGCCCACTCCTCTGCCTCGCTGCGTGAGAGGGTTCCATTGCATCGCTTGACTCGCAATGCACTCGTGGCCTTTTCGAAGCGTATGTCCAATCCACTCTATATTACGTTTTCGTATTATAGAGTCGATGGGTTCCTGACCTGTCCTCGCATGAAGTTCATCATTGGAGATACGGTTAGGCCAGAAAATCCGCAAGATGTTTCGCAGACATCTATTTACGAACGTTTGCAGCTTTCTTGTGACAGTGGGTGTTACTTTCCATGTACTGCATCCATAAAGAAGCACGGATTCTACATTGGAGCGGAACAGTCGTAGCTTGATCTTTAGGCTTATAGAGTTGTTTCTCCATATTTTGGACAGCATTCCGAACGCAGCCTTTGCTTTCCGGATTCGGCTGGTTATGTCTAGTTCGGTCCCGCCATCAGTAGAGACAATACTCCCAAGGTATTGAAAACTCTCTACCGTCTCTACTGGTTGTCCAGAAATATCTATTTGAGTAGATGAGGAAGTTCCAAGGCTGATCCTTTTAGTTTTTGCCGTATTGATCTTAAGCCCGACGGTTTCGGCTTCTCTCTCCACCCTTGTTGTCATTTAATGGAGATCCATGATCCTATGAGAGAGTAAGCACACGTCATCCGCGTAGTCTAGATGTTTCAGGTGTGATAGCAGATTCCACTGAATTCCTCCATTTAAAGTCGACAAGGCTGCATGCAGCACATCACTTATTACCAACAGGAACAGAATTGGTGACAGTATACAACCTTGTCTAACGCCACTTTGGATTTTAAACTCCTCTGACAACCTTCCCTTATGCAGAACGTGACATTTGGATCCTTCATATGTAGCCTTGATTATAGCGATTAATTTATCCGGATTGCCCCTCCTGCGCAAGGCAAGCCAAATAAATTCTCTATTGACACTGTCAAACGCCTTTTCGAAATCGATGAACAGCATAAATTCAAAAAAAAAATTTTTTTTTTTCAAAGTTTTGAAATACAATGTTTTTCAAAATTTTTAGGATCTATAAAAAATTTCATCAAAATCCGTTATGCAAATAATGAGAAATTCAAAACTCGAAAAATTCGTTCTATGGCAGCACAGTCAGTAATATCGTGATTTAAAATTTTTTTTATTAAACTAAGGATCTTAAAAATTAATTAAAAGAAAACAAATTTAAGCAAAATTCACGGAACCGTTTTTTGTGAAAAATACGTTTTTCGAAAACCATTTTTAGCATTTGTATTGAGGGTACCATTATTTTTAGGTAAAATAATTTTTTTCAGACATTTTGTAACTTATATTAAAACACTTATTTATAAAGTTTAAAAAAAATCGAGCATGGGGTTTTTGAAATATTGAGTTTTGAAAAAATTTGAAATTTTTTTTAAAAATCCAAAAAAATTTGAAAATTTGAATGTCCAAAAGTATTCAAACTGCTTGGGAGCATAAAAAATGATCAAAATCGGTAGTACATACTGTTTTCGAGAAAACCGAAAACAAAACAAAAATGGTTCCAGGGGGACTACCAAAAATAATAATTTTTTGGAATTTTTTTTTTTTAACCATTTCAACCATTATCTAGCTTTAACTAAATGAAATTTTTGAAATTTTTTTTTTTAATCTGTGGGACAGTTTTCGAGAAAAAAAATATTTATAAAATTTTGAAAAAAAAAATCGTATGGTTATTTTAGGTCTTAAAAAAAAAAGAAAAAATCGTGCGGGGGGAAAAAATAAAAATTTCTATCTACCAAGTTTAAAGAAAATCGGCCGAGTCGCTTAGGCTGTAGTCGAAAAGACAGACTGACAGACAGACAGAATTGCGAGACCCACTTTTTTTGTCTTCACTATCATCGTAATGTCAACTTTGATCAAAATCTCGAGTTCGATTTTTTTTAGGAATGCATAACTTGCCTTATAGCGCCTAAAGTCGCAAGTAAAAATAACGGAATTAGTTTTTAAATTTAAAATTCGTTTTATGAGGAGTAATTTGTGTGTATATGGGGCACTTACGTATTCAGCCGGCAATTTGTGTTACTTTAAAAAAACAAATAAATACATTTTGCTTAAATTCTATTTTGATTTAATAATAATAATAATAAGTTCCGACGATCAGGACATAAAGTGGGATATAAATACATATTTTAATGTACCCAGAATAATTGTTTTTTAAACTTAAATTTATAAATAAGTAAACAAATGAAAATAATCAAATGCTAAATTATTTATTTCACTTGCTTACTTTTTTATTGAGCACGCACAAAATTCAAAACAAATTTTCAACACAGAGACAGACTGAAAAGTATAATTGTTTTGTCTCTTTCTTTTGCTTTGAGATATCAGAATGACAGTAAAAACCTGGGTTTCTTTACTTTGAAATTTAAGGTGACGTTTAGCGTTAAGCTGACTATTAAATTGATTATTGGTATGTTTAATTGTTTAAAATTCACTTAAATATTTAAGTCATCTCTTAATTTGATTGTTAGTAAGGCCCTAAAAATTTAAAAAATGAACGCTATTAAAGAAAAGTCTTCATAAAATTCATTTTTGAAACCCATTTAGTAGTAAGAGATATCACAAGATTTCATGTGATTTCTTAACCATATTTGAATGTATGCAAGAACAAACATTTAAGTCGTTGTAGCGGCTTCTTAAAAAAAAATAAGGTTTATGTATAAAATTTTTAAAACATTTTTGAGGAAAACTGTTGGTACTCCAATTTTAAGTTCTTACTGTACGATAGATAAGAAAATTAAAAAAAAATACTGATCCATTTTTGAGACATGGAATTTCAAAAAAAAAAAGTTTTTTTTTTTTTAATTCAAAAAATATGTTCTTTTTTTAAGTTTTGAAAAGCAATGTTTTTTAAACTTTTTAGAAGCTTTTCTACACAAAAATTTCACTAAAATCCGTTATGCCTATATAGTGAGAAACTCAAGATTCGAAACAAACGGTTCAATAGTATCTACAGTCAGTAATATCTTAATTTAGAATTTGTCTTTAATAAATTCAAAATCGTAAGAACTAATCGAAAGAAAGAAAATTTCATCAAAATTCTAGTTGCTGTTTTATCATTTTTTAATATTTGTATGGTGGGTACAGTTATTTTTATGGTTTTCATGACTTTCCGCAAAGATTTCCGGTGAAAACTGTTCGCATTCCTTTCGAATATTCCCCTTGAGGGCTACGATTGGCTGAGGCTTGTTGGCATAAGTGCGTGACTTCAAGCAGTTCCAATGCAAGAAGTCTGGCGTGGTTGAATCGGGCGATCTTGCTGGCCAAAACGGGAAATTACGTAAAAACGCTTCCTTCACAATTTCTATTGTGACTCATGCTGTGTATGCGGTTGCACTGTCTTGTTGAAACCACATGTTCACTAAGCCCCATGCTCTTCGTGCATCATATGTGCATTTTTAGTTACGTAACCGCTTAAGGGGAAATGCGCCTCATGATTTTCGGCACAAAATTGTCCCGTCGTTATTGAGAAGGAAAATGGCTTCACAGTATTTATCACGCAACGAACAGTCTTCAGGCATTAACTGATGCACTGACTGCACAGAAATATTTGTAAGTTTTTCACTAAAATTCGCTGTAAGGTCCGTCTAGTGATGTCCAAAATGGAGTGGTACGTGTCATCTGTTTGATGTTTCTTCGTTCTCAGTGACATCGGCAGCCACAACCACACCATATTCTCGGCCGAACGACAAGTTCGGTGGCGGCCACGCTCTGGATTGTCTCCTATGGTTCCAATCTGTTCGAGGAACAGACACTATCTATCAGCAAATTGATGTCAAAATTCACCCTGCGCCAACACAACCAACCGACTCTACGCAATTATTCCAATCTCTAGCTTAGTATAACGCTCCATTGCTTGTCCTTTGTATACTGCAGTTGTCTAGTTCACATTATGTCAAATATGATTGACTTACGAGGCCATTTGCAAATTAAAACATCTTTCGATAGGGTGATTAATATTGCACCACCTTGTAGTTGACACCAATTCAACTGACTCAACACAATTGAATTCAACTGTATTTCAAGTAGAAATTGAATCTCGCCTAACTTCTCCCTAGCAATTAATTTCCAGCTAAGGCTACGGCATGTTTTTAAGTGCATAATATCATACTATTTGGGTACCTTTCAACTTTGACACACAGTCAATACTACGGACTACAGCTGCATCAGTTACTCCATTGTATTCAGGCAGTATTGTCGCAGACCTAACACTCAAATTAAGCCTCATGTGTCTCAGAACCCCAAGCAAACCACATCAATTTCTGCAATTATTTTGATCCTTGAAGCTGATGTCATGTTACATTAACGGTACAAATACCAGGCATCTTATTGGTCTATAGTAATTAAGTAATCTGCTGCAGGGCTGTAAGGTAAAACCTCGTTTCCATCGAACGGAGTTGTTCTCATCCACATTCCTCTCTGACCGAATATCCGCCTGCAAATGAAAAAAGAAAATTAAATAAATAATGTTAACATGGCAAACTTAAGGCAAGTAACTTGGCACATACAAATAAAGCGGCGGCGTATCGCTCCTTGCCACGTTTTAACCCCACACACGTCATACTGATATATTATATTCGCTGAAAGCGAATTTACATTATCACCAAAAGAATGACATTAATCATGCATATTATTTCGCTCAATTTACCCGGCCGATGGGAATTAAATATAAATCCTTTTTTTTTCCTTTCTGTTGAACGGACAATTCTGGTGTTCATCAGCCGCCAGATAGCGACTCCATTTCACATCGATTTATGCAAATTACAACATGTTCTGTGCGAAAAAAAAATAATACAAAATTCATTTTGAACGATTTCGAAAAGGAATCACATTAAACGAAAAGTCAGCCGGCGACGGCGATGAAACCAAAATATGCAAAGTGAAAAAGGGACAACAATAAGAATTATTCGGGAAAAAAGTACAAATTGAATTCGTTCTTGTTGTATTTTTCTTTTTAACTCCTGCAGCCAAATTATCCGTGTGTCACACAACTCGAAACATGAATAACGGATATAAGGTGTACATATCGCAATTTCAATTCGAATGGGTACAAATCCACCGCATACGGAATGTTGTCGAATTTGTTCCCTACGTAACACACTAACTTGGCCCTTGCAAGTCCTATGTAGAAATCAAGGTACATATGTATGTATATATGTACATAAATCTCTACCATCGAAAAAAGGGTATAGGTATAACATTTAAATGCAACTATCACTGTAAAGTACCCGGTGGCGTGCGTTGAGGCTGCCATGCCGATGATCTGAGATTGACACTCTACCATTGCCACCTAAGTACAACAAACAAATTTTTCAGGGACATTGCTTTTTGCGAGGAAGTGACAAGTCCTCCAAAAATAAGTAATCATTTCCTGTGATCTTCACATAAAGGCTTTTTTTTGACTTGGTGACATCTATCAAAACTTTTGTTTTTATTATTCAGCAACTGATGAAAATTCACAATGGAAAGTAACACGATTGAACAGCACTTCCAATAAGTGTTAACGTTGCACGCATAGCGGCCATTTTACAAGAGACCTGGTGGCCCTTCACAGTCGAATCTTCGACATTTAGTGTCCAAATTTGAGACGACCGGTGACGTTATCAATTGCGAGTGAAAGGAACCTAGATCGTCCTAGAACATCGCCCCAATCCATAAAGGTGTAAAGCAGCACTCGGCCTTTCGCAGATTTCATCGAATTTTCTTTGGGCCTAAGTCCGTTCAAGATCCAACTTACCCAGAACCTCAAAGTTTATGATAGACAATGCCGGTTTGTTCCTTGACTGGAAAGATTATCTTCAGCGACGAGGCTCATTTTTTTGGATGGATATGAACAGTTCATACAAATTTTATTGTAAAGTTGTATGAAAAATTTCTTAAAATGCTTGAAACTGTTCCTTTATGGAACAAAGTGACTGATTATATGAAACCACGTTCATCAACATGAGCAAGTGACATTTTATGAAAACTTACTTTAAATTCTTGAAACTATACATTTTTTACATGCAAAATATCATTAAATGCATGAAACCACATTCATAAACATTTTTTTGTTGCGAATTCCAAGTAGGAAACTTGTAGGCCGACCTTAAAACCCTACCTTTATTATTACAATGTCTGTGTTGAATGCGTTCGAAATTAACATTATAACCTGAATGATCATAAATCATCTATACCAGCTATGCTCGAACTTTCGAAGATTCATTGAACTGTTTTCGACATTTTTGTCGAATTGCCTAAGCGAAATATGTCAGCATTTCCGAGGAAAGTTCTTTTCATTTGTGACTTCGTCAATAGTGCACACGCTCACTAAACTTATATTCTATATATTATAATAAAGGAATTGTGATCCAGAAGTACGATCATCCTAACTAAGAAGATCCTCGGAAATTAAAAAAAAAAAAAATTTGCAAAAATAAAAATTAATTTTAATTGCATATTACGCTAAAAACAAAATATACATAAAAGAAAAGGTAATTATTTTAAGTAAAGCACTATGAAAGCCACCATGAATTGCCTCTTTCTAATTCACTACAGATTGGAAACAGACTACAACCACGTGCTCGTGTGGCAATATTCGCCATCCGATCCTACCAGACGTGATCGTGGCGATCCAGCGACATCATTTTAAGAAATAAGCTTTAATTAGTTATTATTTATTTCGTCCAACCAGTTCATTTCGAGAATTGAGGCTTGGGTATTAAGCTCTCCAGAGCGTCCGCATTTTAAGCCCAAGCTGATCAGATCACAAAACGTCGCCACGATCATTTTCAACTTAACCTGACAAGTCGAAGCCCAATCAGTGCCGCTTACGGCCACTGTGCTCACTTCGCCGGCACCCCAAAGAAATCAATTTTTTTTATCGGTTCCATACGAGACCGAGACAGAATTGGTAGATCCCGCTTACCAACCTCTCAACTGCTTACGGGGGATCATTCCACATTCCGTCACCCCATCATCAATATCATCCAGATCAACTTCAACATATTTGTATGAAAATACATATAAATAAATTAGCAACAAAATACATCAACAAAAAAAAAAAAAAAGGAAGAAACAACAAAACAACTCAGAACCATAATTTTATCATACATCAAAATAAAAAAGAACTACCAACTAAGTCTCTCATCGGTCATTTAAGGAATCTCTTATTGCTCGTTCAAATTGACAAGTAATTTCTTTTCAACTTCTATATAGAAAAACCAGCATCCAGGCAAAAATCAAAACTGCTGTGCACATCACTTTTGAAAAGCCGGTAAGTCCAAACATATTTTTTTTTATTTACTTGACAAATTGAACGACATCGTTAAGATAATTAATTAAATCTTTAAAATTTGAACAGATTCTCTTAAATTTCTTAATTTGTAAATTTTTTTTATTGAGTGAATGCCTATTATTTAGTAGAAGTTTGAGTGAAAAGATCAAATAAAACTCTCAAGATTTTGAACATGCTACTGTAAGAGAAATTACTGTCTTGATTCTCCCGATTAATTAGGATCCCGCGGTTGTCATGAGACTCGAACTTGAGTGATTTTTTTTTTTGGTCTTCTCACTCGAGCTTATGGTAAAATGTTTTTTTTTGTTTTTTTCTCTTCTGCTATAAAATTTAATTTCCTCATTTATGCATTTGGATTTTGTATGCAAATGAATACTTAAAAGTGGCTCCTTCATAAGTTACTCAGAGTCATAATTATTGTTACCATGGTATTTTGATTCAATTTAATTTTATTTCATTTGGATTATAAGACGATGAGCAGACATTTCCTATTTGTTTATATACATACATATATTTAATTTTGAATTAATAAAAATTATTGAGATACATGATTAGTTACGGATTTTGTGGAATGTTTTGAAATATAGTGATGGAGTGATTTTTGACTATTTAGTACGAGGGGAAGAAAGACAGCGATGATGATTGTAGACGACGATGTTAAAGTGAATATTTGTTGAGGTTTTAAATACCTTTTTCATTAGGGGCTATTGAATAAATTATGAGTGAATCAATAGGAGTTCTTTCATATAGGAACGGAGGGAGGGATACACTCCGGGTTCCCAAATTAGACCTAGGGTTCCCAATTACAGGAAATTAACAATGTGTCGATTTCGTTTAGCTTTTTGGCTCTTGTTTGATAATTTTATATACATTGGCATGAGATTTTTGTACGGTAGTCCAGCGGCAGGTACAAGCACCCACCCCACTGACGAGCTGGCCAATGGGAATCAACAAGCATGCCAAACAGTGCTGTGCTTTCTGGACAACTTATTAAGCGTCTCATGGCTTAACTCAGAGAACCTGTGGTTCTGAGGGATCTATGAGAAAGCAGGTCAACGCTCCTCGTTTAATAAGACCATCAAATCCGTTACACAGGTGGCGCCCATAGTGGGGCTCCGAATACAAAAAAATTTAAATGTTTCATTCCACCGAGAAACAACTTTTATTGAAAGTCGCTTACAGAGTTTATACCTTATTGTTCAGCTTAAGACAAACATTTAAATATTTTATTCTTTCGACAATTTGTGTTTGAGCACATGAATACTCGTCCCAAAGATTTGGTTTTTGTTATCAGTCTTTTTGAAGCGATAATTCAGGTGCTTTACAGTTTCAATAGTTGAGATTAATGACCAGGAGTAGCTTTTCTTGTATTGATTACAACCTCTACCTTTGTTGCATTGATTTCTTCAAATTTTACTTCAAGGTATGGCTTTTGTTTTAGTTTATGAACGACCGGGAGTTATCGGTTCTGTAAACTGTTCTCTGTCTGTTGCGCTCATGTTCTTTAAAGCATTTTGGAAAATCCTTTGTAAGTTTGACATTCCAAGTCCCACTAAAACTTTTCACAAGAACTATTACTAAGCCACAATATTTAAGTTAAAATAATTAATTACAGAATGAACGACCTAGGATGATAAATGTCAATTGATCATTCTTTCAGTTTCGCGTAAATATCTGTTGAACTTGAATCGAATACATATGCACATATTTCCAAATCTTTGTCATCGTTGTTTTTTGCATGTTACACATCGCCTGAAACTTTCCCAAGTACGCATGATTTTAGATATTTTGATTTCAGTTTGACACAGTTTTAATTTTCGTACTTTTCTTCTTGAATTTGTATGACTTTGTTATCATACTTATATAGTTCAAGGTTTATTTTTTTTATTCATATTATTGTTTCAATTATTTTATTGCTCTCGCAATAGTACATTTTAAATAATATCTTTCCAATTGGTTTATTCTATACCTTGAAAATATATTTCGCCAACCAAATGGCACCCAAAACCAATAAAAACATAGCAAAACCTCAATCAATCAATTTACGTTCTTCACAAATGGCTTCTTCGTCAAACAATGTTCCTGACGATCCGCCTCTACTGGAACCTCCCTTTGATGAACAAACTTTAGAGCAAAACACTCAACTCAACGATGTTACCCAAGCTAACGTTTCTCTTAACGAGAGCTTATAGCGTTACATTAAAAACATTGTTACTGCCACAATTGGTCTAAGTAGGGCAGAAGATTTACAAGCCAGACAGAATGAATATGAATTAGAAAGAGCCAAGATTAGAGATGAGGTTACAAGAACCATTCGCGAAGCGTTACGCGCTCCATCACCTCCAGTTGCCCTTGGGGATTCACAAAGAATAAGCAGTCCGCAAGTGCAGAGCACCGCTCATCCAACACCAAGACCTCTTGCCAACGAAAATGCACGAGAAGTTCACGACGAGCGGGAACCACATATCAGTAATAATGCTCAAAACTTTTTGAGACAGCTGAATGCCCTAAGTCTGAATGCGCCCAGCTCAAGCCCAAATCCCAATGTTTCTTATAATAGTTCACATCGAGCTGTTGAGTTTCACAAATGGGGCTTGAAATTTGACAATCTTAGGATGACAATCGATGATTTTTTATTTCGCCTAAAGAGACTCAAAACAAGTTACAATGTTTCTTGGGATGATATTTTTCTTCACTTTCACCTTTTTGTTACTGGAACTGCTGAAAGCTGGTTCTGGACATTTTTGAAGACCAACCCAAACGCAAGTTGGCAAAATCTTGAAATTGCTCTAATTGAACAGTATAGAAGTATCGGAACTGACTCGGAGCTATCTCGAAAAATGTTCGACCGTCGTCAAGGCCCAAACGAAAGTTTCGACGACTTCTATAATGCCATCCTTGTTATGAACGCTCGTCTCCACTGTCCTAAGTCACGAAGAGAGTTGATCGATCTAATAAAACAAAATGTAAAGAGGAGAACTGGCGAACTACTCATAACGTTTAACACCGAAAGTTTAGCTGAAATGGTTTATGTTTGTCGGTCCATTGAAAAACATACGCAAAATGAGTGTTTTCGGTCAAAACCCTTTGTACAAAATAATTTCAAAAAACAAGTCAATGAATTAGATAATTGTGAGACGGAAGAGGTCGCGTTTGATATCAATGCATTAGATGCATCTTATACACAACAAAAATTTCAGAACTACGTTTGCTGGAACTGTAAGGGTAAAGGTCATTCGTTTGTACAATGTCCGGAATCGCAAAGAAATTTATTTTGCTACAAATGTGGCCAGGAAAACACGACAACGCCCAACTGTTTCAAATGTTCGGAAAACCGAAAACGGGGCAATCCGAGCACCGGGAAGTTTTGCCACCCGAAATCCGATCCGGAGTAAAGCTATGTGAACAAAAATTAAACATAAACCCATCTCACTCAGATTTTTCCTATTTAACTGATTTTTCTAACCAAAAGTATTTAACAAAACAACCTGACAGTACAATATTACCTGATTCTACAAAATTATCCGATTTTTCCAAACCTCATAAGACTATACCCGAAACGAAACCTATAAGCCCAAAACAAATTCTAAAACGAGATAATCCTGAGAGAAAAGACCTTCCTTTTTCTGTCGAAAAACCAACACCGCTCCATAAACGAATTCAAAAATATTATGAAGTTCGTAATAGAATTTTCACTGGTGTACCAGATCGCATCCAAAAACTCAGAACTCGATTTAAAAACAAGCGTGAAACACACCGAGAAGTTGGCGCTACTACACTCTGTAATACCGAAGATCCCAGACCGTACGCCAGAATTTCCATCTTTGGAAAGACGATGCTTGGTCTTTTAGACAGTGGTGCAAGCATCAGTTGTCTAGGAGCGGGATATACTGAGCTAATAAAAGATCAAGGGTTATTAGTTAAAAATTTCAATTCGAAGGTGAAAACTGCAAGTGGACAACCACAGCAGATTATAGGAGAGCTTACGACCAAAATAACGTACAAGGGAGTGACTAAAGAAATTAAGTTGTATCTAGTTCCATCTTTAGAACAACCACTTTACCTCGGTATCAACTTTTGGAAATTGTTTGAGATCGCCCCTCAAATTATTTCCGAAATTTGTCCTATACCTCTTCGCAAATGTGATTCAAACGCCCATGAGCTTTCAGCTGATCAGTCTAAAGCAATCGAAGATGTTATACGTTTGTTTCCGTCCTATGCTAAAGAAGGGCTTGGGCGGACAACATTAGAAGAACATACAATAAATACTGGCGATACCGAGCCCATTAAGCAACGACACTATCCCGTGTCGCCTGCAATTCAAAAGCTAATGTATGAGGAGTTGGATAGAATGTTGGCATTAGATGTAATAGAAGAAAGTGAGAGTGCCTGGAGTTCCCCTGTTGTCCTGGTGCGAAAGCCCGGGAAAAATCGCTTATGTCTCGACTCCAGGAAGCTCAACAAAGCGACAAAAAATGATGCCTATCCATTTCCTCATGTAGAGTGTCTGCTGAGTCGTCAATCGGATACACACTACATAAGTAGTGTGGATTTGAAAGACGCATTTTGGCAGATACCCTTAGCGGAATCAGCACGGGAAAAGACAGCGTTTAGTGTGCCCGGTAGACCCTTGTATCACTTCAAAGTAATGCCCTTTGGCCTCTGCAATGCAGCTCAACGCTTATGCAGACTTATGGACAAAGTGGTTCCAAATGAATTGAAACAGTTTGTATTTGTTTATCTAGACGATTTGTTGATTGTTTCACGGACGTTTGAAGAGCATCTTGAAATACTGCGTACCGTGTCCTCACTTTTACGAAAAGCTGGATTAACAATTAATCTTGAGAAATCAAGATTTGTTTTTAAAGAACTTCGATATCTAGGATTTATTGTTGGAGGAGGATGTATCAAAACTGACCCGGACAAAGTTACCGCCATTCGTGACTTCCCAGTACCAAAAACTCCGAGACAAGTTCGAAGGTTTTTAGGTTTGGCTGGCTGGTACAGACGGTTTGTGCCAAATTATTCCTCCTTAGCTTCTCCAATAACTGACTCCTTAAAGAAAAACAAAACTTTTAGCTTTTCTCCCGAAGCCCTTAAAGCTTTCGAAGATCTTAAGGTGGCACTGACAACAGCCCCAGTTCTCACCAATCCTGACTTTCAAAAACCATTTGTTTTACTATGCGATGCTTCATCCACTGGCATTGGCTGCGTCTTAAGCCAACTTGATGAAGAAGGCCGAGAAAAACCCATTTATTATTATTCATACAAACTTAACAAAGCTCAACGTAATTACAGCGTTACGGAGCTAGAGTGCTTAGCTGCTGTACTAGGCGTAGAAAAGTTTCGTCCCTATGTGGAAGGACACAGCTTCACAATAGTGACCGACCATTCGAGCCTCAGGTGGCTCATGAGTCAGAAAGATTTAAGTGGAAGATTGGCGCGGTGGAGTTTAAGGCTCCAAAGATTCTCGTTTGTTATAGAGCATCGAAAGGGCTCTCAAAATGTGGCACCAGATGCACTCTCTCGAGTGTATGCTGCCGATGAGATTTCATCTACCACAACCAGTTGCAGCAGCCCTTCCGATGTTCTACAGGTCGATCTGGCTGATCCGGCGTTCAAGTCGGATGAGTATATGAGGTTGATCGAAACGGTTGAGAAAAACAAAACCCAGCTACCTGACCTTCAAGTTTCAGAAAGTTTTGTATACAAGAAGGTCAGATTTTGCACAGGGGATCCCAGAGAAGACGACTGTGCTTGGAAACTGTGGATCCCAGCCGCCCTAACTAAACGCTTGATCCAACTGGCTCACGATCCTCCTCGAGCGTCGCATGGTGGGGTCACAAAAACGATATATCGTCTCCGAGACCGATTTTACTGGCCTAATATGGCGGCTCAAGTAAAATCGTTCATCGGAGAATGCATGGTATGTAAAGCATCCAAGGCCCCGAATTCCGTACTAAGACCACCTATGGGGCAATCGTTTGTCGTTGAAAGGCCATTTCAACATATATTTGTTGACTTTCTTGGGCCTTATCCGCGGTCTAAAAATGGAAATTGCTATATAGTAGTGTGCCTTGATCAGCTCACTAAATTTGTGCTTGCAAAAGCGTTAAGAAAAGCCACTGCAGATGCAGCAATTAAGTTCTTAGAAGAACAAGTGTTCTCTCTTTTTGGAGTACCAGAATCACTCTTGTCTGATAATGGGAAACAATTTATCGGTAAGGAATTTTCCAAGTTTCTTGATTCATATGGCACAAAGCACATAAAAACAGCTTCACATGCTCCACAGGCAAACGCAAGTGAGCGTGTCAATCGCTCAATCTTGGCAGCTATAAGATCATACATAGGTTCAGATCAATCCAACTGGGATAGACATCTCGTATCGATTTTAAGTGCCCTAAGATCAACGATACATTCAGCTATTGGTATGTCACCTCACGAAGCTTTGTTTGGCCAATGCAAACTGGAGCACGGCTCAGATTATGGCTTGCTAAAGAAATTAAATGGACTGAACAATTCTGAATTTAATATTTTACCGCGAGCTACGAAGATGAATATGATCCATGATCGTATCCAAAAATCCTTGGCTCAAGCGCACAAGGTATATGAAAAAACGTATAACACCCGAAGCAAAGCGTCGAAATATAGAGTCGGACAAATCGTTCTTAAACGCAACTTCATTTTAAGCGATAAATCCAAAAACCGTAATGCCAAATTGTGTCCGAAATTTATACAAGCAAAAATCAAAAAGATAGTTAGTAATAATTTATATGAACTAATAGACCTAAACGGAAATGCTTTGGGAATCATACATGCCAAAGATATGAGGTCATGAGTACTTTCTCGATTATTTATTATTTTTTCTTCAAGCCTTCGGCAAATTGTTTTTTTGAGACAGCCCTTTTTCCATTTCAACTTTATGTCCGAGCGGATCAGAAATTGAAATGTTGTGTGTAGGCCGACCTTAAAACCCTACCTTTATTATTACAATGTCTGTGTTGAATGCGTTCGAAATTAACATTATAACCTGAATGATCATAAATCATCTATACCAGCTATGCTCGAACTTTCGAAGATTCATTGAACTGTTTTCGACATTTTTGTCGAATTGCCTAAGCGAAATATGTCAGCATTTCCGAGGAAAGTTCTTTTCATTTGTGACTTCGTCAATAGTGCACACGCTCACTAAACTTATATTCTATATATTATAATAAAGGAATTGTGATCCAGAAGTACGATCATCCTAACTAAGAAGATCCTCGGAAATTAAAAAAAAAAAAAATTTGCAAAAATAAAAATTAATTTTAATTGCATATTACGCTAAAAACAAAATATACATAAAAGAAAAGGTAATTATTTTAAGTAAAGCACTATGAAAGCCACCATGAATTGCCTCTTTCTAATTCACTACAGATTGGAAACAGACTACAACCACGTGCTCGTGTGGCAATATTCGCCATCCGATCCTACCAGACGTGATCGTGGCGATCCAGCGACATCATTTTAAGAAATAAGCTTTAATTAGTTATTATTTATTTCGTCCAACCAGTTCATTTCGAGAATTGAGGCTTGGGTATTAAGCTCTCCAGAGCGTCCGCATTTTAAGCCCAAGCTGATCAGATCACAAAACGTCGCCACGATCATTTTCAACTTAACCTGACAAGTCGAAGCCCAATCAGTGCCGCTTACGGCCACTGTGCTCACTTCGCCGGCACCCCAAAGAAATCAATTTTTTTTATCGGTTCCATACGAGACCGAGACAGAATTGGTAGATCCCGCTTACCAACCTCTCAACTGCTTACGGGGGATCATTCCACATTCCGTCACCCCATCATCAATATCATCCAGATCAACTTCAACATATTTGTATGAAAATACATATAAATAAATTAGCAACAAAATACATCAACAAAAAAAAAAAAAAAGGAAGAAACAACAAAACAACTCAGAACCATAATTTTATCATACATCAAAATAAAAAAGAACTACCAACTAAGTCTCTCATCGGTCATTTAAGGAATCTCTTATTGCTCGTTCAAATTGACAAGTAATTTCTTTTCAACTTCTATATAGAAAAACCAGCATCCAGGCAAAAATCAAAACTGCTGTGCACATCACTTTTGAAAAGCCGGTAAGTCCAAACATATTTTTTTTTATTTACTTGACAAATTGAACGACATCGTTAAGATAATTAATTAAATCTTTAAAATTTGAACAGATTCTCTTAAATTTCTTAATTTGTAAATTTTTTTTATTGAGTGAATGCCTATTATTTAGTAGAAGTTTGAGTGAAAAGATCAAATAAAACTCTCAAGATTTTGAACATGCTACTGTAAGAGAAATTACTGTCTTGATTCTCCCGATTAATTAGGATCCCGCGGTTGTCATGAGACTCGAACTTGAGTGATTTTTTTTTTTGGTCTTCTCACTCGAGCTTATGGTAAAATGTTTTTTTTTGTTTTTTTCTCTTCTGCTATAAAATTTAATTTCCTCATTTATGCATTTGGATTTTGTATGCAAATGAATACTTAAAAGTGGCTCCTTCATAAGTTACTCAGAGTCATAATTATTGTTACCATGGTATTTTGATTCAATTTAATTTTATTTCATTTGGATTATAAGACGATGAGCAGACATTTCCTATTTGTTTATATACATACATATATTTAATTTTGAATTAATAAAAATTATTGAGATACATGATTAGTTACGGATTTTGTGGAATGTTTTGAAATATAGTGATGGAGTGATTTTTGACTATTTAGTACGAGGGGAAGAAAGACAGCGATGATGATTGTAGACGACGATGTTAAAGTGAATATTTGTTGAGGTTTTAAATACCTTTTTCATTAGGGGCTATTGAATAAATTATGAGTGAATCAATAGTCAAGGAGTTCTTTCATATAGGAACGGAGGGAGGGATACACTCCGGGTTCCCAAATTAGACCTAGGGTTCCCAATTACAGGAAATTAACAATGTGTCGATTTCGTTTAGCTTTTTGGCTCTTGTTTGATAATTTTATATACATTGGCATGAGATTTTTGTACGGTAGTCCAGCGGCAGGTACAAGCACCCACCCCACTGACGAGCTGGCCAATGGGAATCAACAAGCATGCCAAACAGTGCTGTGCTTTCTGGACAACTTATTAAGCGTCTCATGGCTTAACTCAGAGAACCTGTGGTTCTGAGGGATCTATGAGAAAGCAGGTCAACGCTCCTCGTTTAATAAGACCATCAAATCCGTTACAAACTTTACATCTGAAATATGAACAATTCATAAAACGCATGTTTAAGGTTTCTTTTTTTTAATAAACTCGATTCTTGGCCCGTTTTTAATGAAGTTTTTCTTTAAAAACATGCAGTTTTTCCTTGGAATCATGTACCTTTTTGGTTCAGTGTTCAGTTTCAGAACATCGTGCCACACATCTTTCCTATCCTTCTTTCTCTTCCGTAACTTCACGCCCGCACTGTGTTGAAACATTTAAAGGGTAATCATAATCCCTTGAGCGTGAGTAGATTATAAAAAAAAAGAGGGTGGGTGCGACCCACACTGATAACTTCCCATTTGTGGTTTTGAAAACTTTATATTTAGATAAAAACATATTGTGACGTTTTCTTCAATTTTACCAAAGCTATTAATGGAATTTGAATATGTGGGACTTGGGTACAACTGAATAACCTTATTCATATACGTATGTACAGTACATACATTCTTCTAAAAACTAAGTTGATAATAAAATTATAAAATTATGTATTATATTAGAAATTACTTTATTATTTCGGTTCCAAACATTTTAATTGAAAAAAATTTAAAAACGAAATATTCACATATAAAAGATATGGTTTGGTTATTGATGGAAGGGTACTTACAAAATATATCCGCTCTAAAACTAGATATATGTCAAATATAAACCATTTGTTAGAAATTGTATTATGTATAAAATTAAATAATGGCAAAGTCAATATCATTGCTCGTTCTCAAGATATTCTAGTCAAAAAACAAATATTACCACTTTTTAGTAGATTTTTTTTATATTTTTGTTAAAACTGTCAATTCGATACTTGTCAAAATTTAACTATATGTTAATAATTGTATTATGTCGATACCTTCCCGTAAGAATGTACTAAGCGACACTTTTTTCGAAAATGACTTTTTGATGACGAAATATACTACCTTATATGTTAAGGGCCACGTTTTGGCCTGGGTTTCGCCAACCTCTTATGCATGAAAAGGAAACTAGAGTACAAATAAAAAAATTTATCAACTGCCATGTTTTCTCATTAAAATAATGTTGCCCCCTGAAATATGTATTATCCGCCAAAAAAATTATGCTAAGCGACATTAATAAAGATCTCATTGTCGTGAGCAACAAAAAATTTTGTTAGATGTCACTTAGTTTAACCAAAATTGTCTCTTAGCACACTATGATTCAACTAGAACTTTCTTCGTTTTTTTCGTTTCCTGAACAATTTTAGAAATGTCGCTGACTAATCATTAGGCTGGCTCGATTGATAAAAAAATTGTATGAAAAAAATTTTATTTTATTTTATACAATTTATACTATACATTCTTACTGGAAGGTATCGATGTATAAAACAATATACTTTAGAAGGCACTATCGGTGTTCATTGCCAAGAAATTCGACTTGAAATACAATTTTAACTAGTTTTCACTAGAATTTTTAATAGTTTTTTTATTTAAGAAAAAAATATTAATTCAATATTTGTCAACATTTTACCAATTGTACAAAATTATACTGCGTATAAAATAAACTAAATTAGAAGTCCATATCCTTACTAGTTCTCGGGAAATTTGAGTCGAAAAACAATTTTTACCAATTTTCAATAGAATTTTATATACGTAGTTTTATATTTTTTGTAAAAAAACTGTAAACTGATTTTTTTTTAAATTTTCACCAGTTGTCAAAAACATTATTTTTCGTAAAATAAAATTATTTTGAGTTTCAAATTGTTTTCCGTTCTTAGAATATCTGGGTTATGAAATTTTTTTTTCAGTTTTTTTTATTTAAAAAAATAACGGTACGTTCATTTTTTTCCAAATTCATTCCAAATCTGTATGACCTTATATTGAGTACACTGAATTTTATTTGAAATCAATTACATTATTTTTTCGTGAGATATTTGAAACTAACCAAAATTTTTACTTTTTTTTTTAAACCGTTATAGTGACAAAACTACTCACTGAATTTTAATAAACGCCCTTTCAGCCTCTTTCGAAGTTATTATCTATTAAAAAAAATTTATTTGAAGTCGATATCTTTACTCGTTCTTGACACACACAGACATCTCTCTAAAAATGACTGATATAGCCTCTAGGGACCTTAAAACGTCGAGAAATGTGAAAAATTCCAATTTGACAAATCGGACCGATTTGTAAATCGAGAATTCTTGCAATATGAAAAATATTACATACCTTGAGGCACCCACGAAGCTGCACATGGCAAATGCAAACATGATTGATCAACGTTGGTAAAACAACAAAATATAGTGAGCAGAGTTTTTCTACTTTTCACTGTTCACATTTGCTGTTGACGCACAAATGTCATACTCGCAAGTAAACTAGCTGAGTCCCTTCCTATATAAACTGATGGCGTCCGATCAACCCGTGCCAACTGACTGCGAGAACTTGCTTTTCGCTGACGACTCACTGACCTACTCCTCGTCGATAGTGCCAAAAAGTGCAGCTCGGAGAGTGGAAGCCCACGTCTCCAAACTCTACGAGTACTACAGAAAGTGGGGTATCCGAATAAATACTGCCAAATCGGAACTTGTGTGTTTCAGGAGACCCACCACCAATGGCAACCGATGTCGTTCAGCAGCCACTTGCAGAAACCTGACCGTGAGGCTCCCCGATGGGTGAACGATAGCAGCCAAAAGAAATGCTTCGCGTTTCACCGCTTGCACCCGTTGCTAGCCAGAAGAACCGGACTAAGCCAGCCAGTGAAGCTACTGATATATAAGCAGGTCATCAGCTACAATTTTCCTGCATGGTACACCATCCCGAACACAGTAATGCTGAAGCTCCAAATCTTCGAAATGAAAATTCTAAGGATAAGCACCGGACTTATTTTCGATCGACCCCGAAAGAAGCACTTCAGCAACGAAAAAGTCTACGAAGAAGCAAAACCACCCAGGAACGACATCCAGAGCCTAGACTAGCCTAGACCTTAGTGCTCTTTATATTAATGAAAGGATCCCATCCAACAACGAACCAGCAGTTCGTTTCTACGCTGACACCGAGTCAG
The DNA here is from genome assembly GCA_911387755.1 of Chrysotoxum bicinctum. Lineage (NCBI taxonomy): Eukaryota > Metazoa > Arthropoda > Insecta > Diptera > Syrphidae > Chrysotoxum > Chrysotoxum bicinctum. Next base: position 199,682,618 of record OU426988.1, on the reverse strand, counting down.
CATATCATCGTGGCTGAAAACATCTGAAAAAAAAACCACTGAAAATAACAATTCATGTATATTATAAATGCTATAATTTTGGAAACAAGTTCATAGCTTAAGTTAGGCCCCCTATGTGCCAACAACTTTTTTATAGTCATATTATCCTTAGGTTTAAGTTTCCAATTGTATATAAAAAGTTCAATAAAAAACCTTGAGAACCTTGAAAACTTTGTAAGTAAACTAGTAAATCAGGCAAAATTCGCCTACCGTTGATTGTGTGGTACCAATATACGAGTAAACAGAGTACTGAGTAAGAGTGTGCTCCACTAAGAAGTTTCTAAACTTCTTAGGCTTTGGCTTTAAATTTTGTGTTGTGTAAGTTTTTCCCTTTGGAACTTCATTTGAGGCCAGAGATTTAATCTGTAACGAAGCGTTCCATGCTACTCCACTTCATGTTATTTTGGTATTACAAGTATAATTGTACTTCACCAAATTCAATTCACAAGCACTATGACCACATGACGTCATAGGAATATCAACTACATTAATATTTTTTGTTCACCACTTAAATAGTTCGCATTCAGTTTTTACTAAAAAGTCATCATGAGGACCTACTTGGATAAACGAAAAGTACCCTTTCGATTATACACACAGTCAGGCTGCACAGTAAATTGGTCCAGTCGTATACAAGAAGTGCAGACGAATTGGTCATTTTAGCTTTCCAGTGGTAAGGGGTTTCGTGGAAAGACAAGTTAGGTAGGTGAAATTTTCCAGCTATTACTTATTAAGGCTTATATATTTATAATTTTTTATTTATATTTAATAACACCGACCATTTTGCCCGGCATTAAATCTCAAGGCTAGGGATTTAATACTACCGTGTCCGTGCCCTTCCGTTTTTTAGGCTAGGGATTCAATCCCATTTGCGTTTTGACTTTAATTTCAGTCAAGGGCAGGCTAGGGAAATTTATCCTACTTTTTACCGACCTTGTGTTTTTCCCCGAACAATTGTTTGAGTCTAGGGATCTAATCCCACATTTGAACCTTGCTACGGTTTAAACCGAGGCTAGAGATTTAATTTCAACAATCGTTTTTGCCTGGGATATTCAATCGAAGCTAAGCCTACCGTCTGTCCGTGACCTATCGTCGGTTAAGACTAGGGATTTAATACCAATAGTCGTTTGCCTAAGCCTCAGTCAAGGCTAGGGATCTAATCTCACTGTCCGCCCCTTATATGAAGTATGGTGTTAATTGTTTAGGAATATGAGAAGTTTGGGAATTATATGTATGTATGTTATCTAAGATTAAGTTACACTGAATAAAAGTTGCACATTAGATATTGGAGTTCTGAACTTTCTAAAACCAAGTTTAGTGCTTTCTTCGGATTGACCCTGGACTCGATGACGCTATCTCAGCCTTATACAAAAAAGTCATCACAATGCAAATAATCTGAAATCGACCGATGCCCTTAAGGTGACCATTACAGAGGTCATCGCTCGAATTCAGCTGGATATACGCGCAAGAGTAAATGAAAATTGGACCACTCAGATCCGTGCCAACCGTAAGGAGGTCAGCCGGAAATAAAGAAAGAATTTGGTTAACACCTCACACAAACCTGGTTTTATTACATTGCAACATCTACCCTTTCTTATTGAAAAACATTTCAACTGTGTTACATTTTACATCATAACAATAAGAGAGTAGTCATAGTCCAATTTCAAAACCGAGCTCCATTAAACCTTCAACCGACAAGAGTGTGTTCGTGCAATGAAATTTTTTGCATTTAAATTTTTTAATACTCGTCATAGACGATGAATCTGCCAATTCCAATCATAAGCCCGGTGAATTTTATTCTCTGCTGATTAACCCAATGACAAATCATTTAAGCCATTTTCCCGTGGTTCAGTGTAGGTAAAACGAAAACAAGAAAAGTGTATTTTAAAAATATTTCAAACCCTCATTTGACCAAAGAGTGGTGGTTGGGAGGGCAATCGCGCTAAGTCCACTTCTATAGTCTACGGACAACTCCAGCCAAGTCAACTGAATTTGCAGCCGAGACACGTCAAGAGAAGCATAATTTAAATTGTATATAGGCACTCTCGAGACACAGAAACACCTTGCATGTCACCTGCCACCACCTCCTTTCTATAAATCCTTCTTCCGTAAAGACTCTCGGACAGAAATTGAGTTTTCTCGAACATTTTGATATGCAAATCGACACCGGAACAATTGAAAACAATCATCATACATTTATGCATGAGATTGTTCTTTGCGAGATTCGCCCCTAACATAAATTTAAATATTGATTTTGCAAGGGGTCCTGTATCAGTTTGAAATACATAACATATACTGACTCCATGGTAAAGTGTTATTGGACACTGGTATAGCACTGCAGGGATGTACTGCATGCTGATGCGGACCATGGTGGCGGTGGTGGCGGCGGTGAAGTAGGTGTGTATAAGTACTTTTGTTTTGTCTTTGGAAAATTCGGTTTCTGTTTCTGATGTTGGATACACCTGTTTTACAGCAGTTACATGATATTTGGGTATGTGTTTGCGGAGGATGTTTGTAACTCGACCTTTCATCTACTGTTGTTGCCTCCTACAAAGTGAGAGGGGGCTTGGGCACCAACTTGGATTCCTGTTTGTAGTAGATATACGAGTATACTGGGTGTCGGAAATTGGGTATAAGAGCGAAATGCTCTGGTCCTTTGACTTTGATATTAGAATTTTGTATTTTTCTGCAGAAGGTGTGACAGAAGAATGTAACTGGAAGATGAAATTTTGAATATTTATTAAAAAGAATGAATAATTAGTGTCTGCTGCAGTTGCAGACAAATTGTTCGATCTTACCCGAATTGTAACTAAAGCTAGACTTTTGATGAACTGTAATAACATGGTATATAATCCACACAAAAATTGTTTCTTGTTCATGGTATGTTCTACACAAAAGCGCTGTACTCAATTAAAACACTGCACTGTATGTTTTTCTCACTGGATTTGCAGAGAATTGACTTTTATCAAGATGTTATTGCAGAAGCTTTAATGATAGGGGCTATTCAAAACTCTACAAGCCTTGTGGGAAACAAAATCAGTGGCATAAATACGGGCTCTACAGTTTCTAAAACCGAAATTGATGGTAGACAATCTAATCCAAATCTTAGGAGCCGCACATATAATTTGTAGGCAAATGGAGAAAGGGGAGAAAAGAAAAAGAAACTGGATTTCTTGCGAGGTGTCAAGGTAAACATACAGGTGCACAATTTTAATGGAGGAATTATGTCTGGATTTTCGTTCCGAGAGGTTTTTAACCAAAACCAAAAATTTACTTCACATGTATTATAGAAAAAAATCAAAATGATTTTTAAAATCATTTGTGTAAGTCTGTGGTTAAAATCTTGCGTGAAAACGGCCTCCCGGATGTAGTTAATCCACCATGTTCATATCAAAGAAATGAGAGTGTGAGTAGCAGCGTATGATGGGGATTGATAATCTAAGCTCATCCGGTTATAGCTACTGGTCGATTTTGTTTGATCTCTCTTCTCTCTACGACGTGCTAAGTAATCGGTCGGGCAACGTACGGGATTTTGGATTTTTTTAACAAAAGAAAAAAAGTATAAAGAAATTTATAATAAAACTAGATGACTATAATCGTCGAATCATAAATCTATAAAAATAAAAATGTAAATGTATGTTTGTTCCAAATCGCTAATCTCAGAAAGTTCTTAACCGATTGCTTTGAAATTTCGACACAACATTGCATTCGAGTATGTGAATGTTTATTATATACTTAAAACAAAAATAAAACGGTGGGCTTAAAAGCAACACTAACTTTACTGAGATATAAGGGATATAGGATATATTTATCAAAAAAAAAAAAATTCAAAGTTTTTTTTGTCAAAAAATTTCCATTTTATATTACTACTTTTATGCCTTGGCTCTATGAATAGAAAATCTGTCATCAATGGATCACATCTTAAAATGTTGTTACAAGAACTTCGGAATGTAGCAAGAAGTGTGACGAGAGTTTTTGACGACAAAAGTCTCAATGATGATGAATTCGCAAGTTTTTTCCCATAAAAAAACAGGAATATTCAAGGTTTATATACTTTTTGTGACAGTGTGCTTCAAGATAGTGGCTGCAGGTGCGTTAGCAGAAGAGACTTACTTTTGTTTTTTGGGCAAAATGCATCAGGGCATGAATTTGTATGTGTCTTATTGCAATATTCAAGTCGGCAGCAAACAAGCTTAGGTCTCAGTACTGTTAAAGAGTCCTTAATACAACGTTTCGTTCTAGCTAAGGCCCCAGTTATAGGTTTCATTGAAATGTATCATGGGATCAAATCAGTGGAATGCTGACTTTATTTGATTGACAAGCAATCATTGAAAAATTGGTATCAGTAAAAGATCCTGTCAGTGACTGATTACGACCAATTCTGTGCATTTGAGGTTAGAGTTGATCATTGAAAGGAAAACTGATATTTGAGAATAGAAAGAGAATCGAACACATTCAGTGAAACGATTGTGTTTCATGTTAGAGAAACGAAAATCAGCTGTTCACAAAGTTTAAATCAGAATTTTTTATTTTATAGAGTAAAAAAATTCTACTACTCATTATCTTCATTTTGGTACCAAGGTATCAGTTAGAGCCATTGCAGTTTGTTTAATTGTCTTGAAAATGAAAATGTTCAATAATGATGCATTTCAATGATAGCTATAACTGGCCCCTAATATTTGATTTGATGCAAAAGATAGAGATACTTATATTGAAAGACATGTTACGGAATTTTCAAATCAACAATATAACTAAAAATTTGAAGTTCTTCGAGTAATTGCCCAAATTGATGGAACATATAGCTTCATCCTCGAAAATATAAAAACTTTTAAGCTCTTCGAAAATCATATTCGATTCATAAAGGGCGTTACTTGATAAATCCTGTTCTTATAGTTGATGCTGTTTGTTACATTCTTGATATCCATGGTCCTTATTTCTCCTATTACTTTGATAATGATGCTGCTTTACTAGAAGCTGAATATCATTGAAATTGTGAAAGAATTCGAAGGTGATTTCAAGAAAATGATATTTTCATAAATAGATAGATAGATATGTATATAGATAAATAGATAGTCAGATAGATAGATAAATACCTAAATTCCACTTTTTAAATTTTTTATTATATCAATTTAATATTTTAACTGTTTAATTTTAACAAATATTTTAAAAAGAGAAATATAAATAATGGATGCATAAGAATTAAAAAAAAAGGCAATGCAAGCCATACAACAATCTATCCAGAATTTTTCTGAAGTTCAACAAAATATCATAATGAATTGATATTTTTAAGAAATATATATCTTGCCACAAAAATTAAAATCGATGAAGGAAAAACTGATTTAACAGACTTTTATATAATGTTTATTGATTTGTTATTTGATCTATGATGTTCCAAGGACAAAAATCCGATTGAAAAAAAAAAACTTGCAAGTAGTATAAGCGACAAAGAAAAAATAGATATTTTTGAAATTCAAAATTTATTTAAAGATGAGGATGTCGAGAAACCAGCACAAAAACTAAACAATATTGCTATTTCCAGTAGTAAAAATAAAACTACAGATGACTCTTTAGAAGAAGAAAAAAAAATAATAAATAAAAAATGAAACGAGTTCTTTAAAAATACTTTTAAAATTGTTAAAATTTGTATTGCCAGAAGATATGAACCTGTCGCAATTTTGTATTAATTTAAATAGCGCCTAGCGAAGCGGGCTGGTAATAGCTATAGTGATAAATAAAATCGGTAAACTTAAAATCCGAAGTTTAAAACAAAAGGTAACCGCGCACGCGAGTCGTCGAAAAATCGTGACGAGCACGCAGTTATGACATAAAAGCAATACAAAAAATAAAGGTGGAACAGACACTAAAATCGGAGTACTAGTGCTTGATTAGGTGAGAGCTCATTATTTGGCCCACCAAAATCTCCATCCATATCGCCGAATATACTATACCCGGAATAAAAAATTTCGCCTCCATAAGTCACGTGCCCTCGTAACTACATTAATGTATTCATATGTGTAATAAACGACCATTCATTTCCTTGTTTCTCGTCCCGATCGCGCTCTGAATAATTGCTTAAACTCTTTTTACGGAATAATCGTCTATCATCCATATTCTCCACAAACTGAATCCTTTACAGCAAAAAAAGAAATCGTAGATTCTGACGTCATCTAAATAAATGGTACTTCGTAGCAGTCCATTTGCTTGTGCAATGGTATCTACTCTTCATTGCAAATGTACATCATCAAATCGAAACTGCCGTTCTCTAGTGTGCCGAAGATAACTTACTTACGGTTCTGGTTAAATAACTAGGGACAGCTAGGATTAAGTTTTAACCGAAATATGTGAATGTGTTGAGTGTGACCGGTTTGTATATTCTTTTTGTATTCTCTTTGCCAGCTATATTGTCGAACAACCTTCTGCACAATGCTGGGAGCATCATCAAATAACAGCTATGTAGTTTGTTACACTGGTAAGTGATAATATTGTACGTTCCCATTTCATACAGGTCATACAAAACAACATCATTAGAACGAAACGGGAATTATCCGATCCTAATTTATCGGTTATTTGTTGTCATCTTATTATATTTCTTGTATTATATATTTTTTTTCTCAATACAGACACGTTGGTCGAGATAATATTGTTTAGACGCGAATCAATTGAACTGTCTGCTGAGTTTGTGGACGATAATTTCAGACATGAATGATTTTTTCCGAGACCATACTTTTGGTTGTGATCAACTCTTTAGAAACTTCCCTTTTCATCAATTCCCGCACATTTTTAGTAGGGTTTAAGTCAGTGATGTTAAAATACAGAAAAGGTATATTAGCCCCTTGTAAATAAGTTTTTAGAGACCGGGCTGTATGAGAGGCAGGAGACCTGGGGAAACAACCGATTCCTCATGACGGATGTCTGTTAAAAGTAGCGTATAACCTAGTGCAATCCATGAATTTCTGAAAAATACATAGTGCGTCTACTAATATGGCCAGGAAATGTATAATTAAGATTTCGATAGCTCAAATTTTTGATCATAATTTAATTTAAATGAATATAGTTTCTTTCTTGTTGAGTAAGTTCACTAGGGCGTATACGCATTATTCATTTTTGTTATAATTTGACTGTTTTTTTTTATTCGTGGCTTCATAAAAAGAATTATTTTTTTTTGTTTAACTCCCACTTACAAATAGTATTGAACAAGCGTGTAGATTTATAGTACACGGACCGTTACATCTCTAAAAACGTACACATGTATGAAATAAATCAAATGATTTGTAGGGTAAAATTATAATTTCATAATACTCGTAGTAAGTAAGAGTTATCTTGTAGATGATTTATAGTATTAGTATTCGATCTTTTTTCTTTTTCTTTTTGGTTTGTGAATAAAATCTAAATGTACTGTTATAATCAGACTGAGAATTTTTTTGTATGGATGTTTTCATTGAAGAGATTTTTTTTAGTAGGGAATGATTTTATGACAGATGGACGAAGAAGGCAATGAGTGAATTATGCGAACTAGCAAATTAACGACAGTAAAATTTTCGAACTTCCAGGGCTAGTGTCAAATTATTGGAGTAACACACTCAGGAGATTAATACCAATGTACCCTCTCCTTAATCTCAGGGTCGTCGAACTTACAATATTTTTGGACCTCATTTCATAAAACAATACCTAGGAATATTTAACACCTTTCTAGAGGCATGAATTTACGTAACACCGTCGTAGTCCCTCAAGCAAGAACCGCACCCGTCCGAAGAGCTAGAACGTGCGACGCTAGCATGCCTAAGCTTAAGGGAACTCGACCACCGGACACCGCAATGACTGGGTCGACCCCTAGGGTTCCTCTGACCTGGGGTCTCTAAGGTAAGTAAACGGTGTAAGGGTAGACAACTGGCCGCGAGAGATTTTTTTCATACTTTTACGTACGCGGAAGTGATGATTTGAAATTGGACAACTCTCAATCGAGAAGAGATCGCAGGGTTGCTAGGCTCAAATTTAATCACGTTCATTACAGGCTATTGATGATATCCAAGATGATAGAAATGAAGTTATTTATAGTCAAGCCGACGAAGGGGACGAGGTTGACTTTCTTAATTCCCATATTCCTGTTAACATCCGATGGATTTGGGTGCTAAGAAAATATCTCACTTGCTTTTCTAAGGGAAGAAAGTTCGCTCAATACTTTGAACACTTTTTCGATGACAAATTGTTGAATTGATGAATATGATTGTGGGGAAAATTTTGATATAAGCACTAGACTAAAACTTGGAGAAATTGATGTTTACAAAAGACGATATGAGAAAGCTTGTTATTATAAACGTTTGTTTACATCTTACTTTACCCCGTAGTACCCCTTGGCCCTTGGCCTAATGCTTAATGCTTTGGATTGTCATGCAGAGGTTCAGGAATTTGATTTTCAGCAACTGCAAAAACATTTCTTAGGGGTGTACTGCCTCTTTCGACAGAATGACAAATCATCCTAGAGTATCTCTTGTCATGATAAGTGCTGATTATTAGCCTATTATCGGAATCGGCGGAAAATCGTAGGTCCCTTTTATTCCAGGGATGGTTGAGAGTTTTAAATCACTAGGTTTAGCCTAATGGCTTCCAATCTTACACTTAACCCTATAGAATTGGTGCTTAGATGAAGATACAAGAATTCTGTTGGTTTTTCTTTTATAATTTTGGGTCCACTAAAAAGGTAATGACTACCCTTAATATACTTGAAAATAGTGCTACCGTCTTAGAAAAGTTGGAGAGTATTTAAAAGGAGACACCAATGCACATTGGGTTTGAATGTCTGTATATTAGCCTTCGCTCTAAATTCACATTATTTTTGACCGACAACAACATGAATCCGGAAACAAATAAGAGCAGGTGATAGTACTGTCGTCAGTAGAACAATTTAATAGATAAGAAGTTCTAGTCAAAGGATTATTGACATACATATTACACTACGATAAATCTACGAAGTAGAGATACTGAAAGCACTGGCAACTAAGACCACCGATCGGCTTAGAACCAACAGCATGCGGTTGGTATTGAACGGTCCAGCCTCCAAGTACTAACTACGTACAATGATGCTTGAATTCCTTGATCGATGGGATGCGATGCATTCATCAAAGCCTACGCCGTTTTCAAAAGATTATTGATGAATATGAGAAAGAGAGTCGGAGACAAAATGAAGCCCTGCGGCAGACCAGTATTTATTTCATGCATATTAGTCTTCACACGTTTGAAAACAATTCGAATTAAATGGAAAAAAAGGTAATTTCTAATTCAACGAAGAAGAAATTCATCAATACTAAATGCACACATTTTTGATAAAAGAACTTGATGCCAAACTCTATCAAATGCTTTCGAATATCAATGTCAATGATCTTAGTTTCTCCAAAACGATGTAAATATTTGTGTCACTGTTTCATTTGTTTTCCCCAGTAGGCCTTTCGTTTTTCAAGATATTTCTTGAGCTAATAATTCATCAGCGTTTTATAACCTTGGAAAAAAGTGACGTTATTGCAAATGAACAGTTAAGGTGTGAAGAAGATTCGCCTTTTTTGAAGACTGGATGGACAAATGCTATTTTCCATTCACTCAGTAGGATAGATGGAAAAGCTTACGCAATGGTCTTGCCAATGCAGAAGAACATCTGTTCAGCGGATTTGTGTTAATCGAGATCAGTTCTCTCTTGTAGCTTTCGAGTGATAAAGAACATTAGTCCCATAACATCGTTTACGCTCTCAAATAAAGGAGGAGACATAGAAATACTTAGCAATACGAAAAAGACAACTGGGATGGTCTCAAAGATTTTTTCAGAAACTTTAACTTGGTCGCTATGCATCTCCGATAGTCGCGTCGATTCTAGTGCAGTTATAATTTATCAAACCGAAATAGAATTATTTGTTTGATTTGAGATGTAAATAGGTTATTATAGGATCAGGGAAGTAACTTTCTGATGTTGTAAGGCCAACCTTACTGAGGACATCCGGAATCAGTTCAAGCGAGCAAGAAAGACCTTTAATAACCTTATTCGACAAACAAAATTTTTGCATGACTAACAATAAAGACCAAAATTACTAAAATGAAAATCTCCCTAAGCACTTTTAAGATAGAATCCAAAACGGACCTTTAAAAATGATATATGATAGAAGTAGAAGAGAAACATTTGAATCTCTCGATCTCGGGCATCACCGTAAGGATTCTTGTCTTTCATTATAGGTATTACCTTTATTTTTATAAAAAGTGTTCCAGTAAACAATTCAGTGGTAAAACTTGCACTTCAGGGAGTACTTCGGACGTACGGCTAAATTCAGATATTCTTTCTTAAGCCGCACTACACGAATGTCAAATGCTTTACCCGCCTCTATACCCCCCCTTTATAATAGTCACACATTCAAAACCAATCTCCTTTAAAATCGTCTCCAACGTGTTCTTTAGTGCGCGAGTGATAATGTTAAGCTTGACATACAAGGACAAACTGATAATAAGCTACATTTTAACAAGTCGCCCTCAGCTAGGAGCGCAACAAAATCCTGGCAAATCAAAGCGCAGAACAAGAAAAAATTTAAATAACACAAGTGGTGATTTTGATTCTCAATTTTCCAGACTTACATATTTAATAACATGTGAATAAAATTCTAAATGGCATTTTTTATTTTTCTTATATTGTAGGTATATCTACCAACGCATCTGAAACCTTTTGATAAACCCATAATACAATCCCGTTATAAACAATAAATATTTTCTCGCAACATAACTCCAGCTGGCATTGCCTTTTCCTACCTTTCATAAATCGGTAATTTCTTATAGGTAGCAGTAAACTGCCCAATTGCCACTTGCAAACAAAAACCCTTATACATTAGAGACGATAAAAACACGTGCTCTGCCGACCAGACAGCATCGAAATTAGATTTTCGATGTTCATGTTTGCTGGTCCGGTGGTACAGTAGACGGAGACGTGCAAGGTATTCCGAACTCCATTTGAATAAGCTTCTTTCGGAACAACCAAGTCAATTAAATTTCAAAAATCTACTCGTGTTGGTCCTGGCACACACACCAACAACATGCTTTGCTTAACAATATCAAGGTGCATGTAAAATAACTTCACACAATTACTTTCCAGAATCCCAATTAGTTCCGCATTTCGATTGTGGAAACAAAATATCTTTAAAACGACGTATCTCAGAGATAAAACTTGGGGAGTCTGGGAGGGGCAGATAGGCAAAAGGTAAATCCAAAGGTTAAGCAACATGAACCCCCATTCACACACATACATATACTCGTACAGAGTTTCCCTCCACAACAATAGCTTTTCTCTTCGGTTCTGTATAAGGCAACGCAAAAATGCCAAGCTGATGCCGCAACTGAAGCAAAAACAAAAGGCTGGCTTTCTGAAACAAAACAAGAGTCCATGGTCTCATGAACCATGTCAGTGTACTTACGCAAGAGAAAAGAGATCGTAGCTTTCAAAGTGTTCCTACTCCAAATACATACAACAGGAACTGACCCGACATAATCCAATTAAATGGCATTACACAAAATGTAACTAATACCTCGTTAAAATAATCAAGGAAGGACTTTTTGTCTGGCTAAAAGGAGTCCTCATATAAACCTACGCCTGACTTGGCTTGGCTTTGGCTGGGGTTGGCAGCCATCATTCAATGGCCCAACAATGCCCCCGACCAACGTTCGTTTTCTCAGTTGTTGTATACCTACAAAGTTTTATTTTGTATAAAAACAAGACCTCAATAGATTCTATGGGTATCCCACCCCACCAGCTATTCCACAGCCACACTATTAGATACCCTTTTTCTGTCTTTCCCTTTTGCCATGAGGACATTTAGCCTGCGTTTCGATATGACATGAGTGAATGGTTAGAGGAGGTTGACTCTAGCGAGATAGTGTATCTTGTTTCAATTAGAAATGTACACGTTCTCGGATTAAGCAGCTGGACAAACTTTGTGCGAGCAATTCATTCCGTTTTCCCAATAAATAGAACAAATGTCCTGGTTGCACGATGATGTTGAATCTATCAGGATGTGTGGCGAGGCTGGTGGCGGTGGTGGCGTCGTCATCGCCGCCGTCGTCAATCATGCTGCGCTTAATACGACATAAAAGCGTCAACATCACGAAATGCGTCAGATACACATCATGACTTTGATTTATGTTCATTGTTTTGCTGAAAGTGGTTCGTGAAAGAACATCAGTGGGGGGACATTTGAGTAGAGCTTTAACTCTAACAATGGCATTCGGAGCGAGATTTTAGATGCAAAACAGAAATCAAAGTAACAAAACCGTCTGCATAAAAATTCCTCATGACTTCCCAAACGATTCAAATCAACTTCCCATTGGAAGTTGATCCCCTAGAGGAATTGGGGGCGTCGAAAGTAGGAAGAGGCTTCAGATAGCTTTCTACAACAATTTTACTAAATTGCAAAATTGAAAATTGAAAGAACATCTGACATCAAAGATTTAATTCAATTTAACTTGAAGTTAAATTAACAAAAAGAAGATGATTTTGGACAAGACTAGAAAATGAGTTAGAAGGCCCGTAGGAAAGATTATGGCAGGTTAGAACAACTTCAAAAAAGAGGCTGGGTGCGACCCACACTGATAACTTCCCACTTGTGGTCTTCAAAACTTTATATTTAGTTTCAACAAGAACTTTCTTCGTTTTCTTCGTTTCCTGAACAATTTTAGAATTGTCGCTTAGTATACATTCTTACAGGAAGGTATCGATGTATAAAACAACATACTTTAGAAGGTACTATCGGTGTTCATTCCCAAGAAATTCGACTTGAAATACAATTTTAACTAGTTTTAACTAGAATTTTTAATAGTTTTTTTATTAAAAAAAAACTATTAATTCAATAGTTGTCAACATTTTACCAATTGTACAAAATTAGACTATGTATAAAATAAACTAAATTAGAAGTCAAAATCACTACTAGTTCTCGAGAAATTTGAGTCGAAAAAATATTTTTACCAATTTTCAATAAAATTTTATATAGTTTTTTATTATTTGTAAAAAAACTGTAAACTGATTTTTTTTTTTGAAATTTTCACCAGTTGTCAAACACATTATTTTTCGTAAAATAAAATTATTTTGAGTTTCAAATTATTGTTTTCCGTTCTTAGAATATCTAGGTTATGAAATTTTTGTTCAGTTTTTTTTATTTAAAAAAATAACGGTATGTTCATTTTTTTCCAAATTCATACCAAATTGGTATGACCTTACAATGAGTACATTAAATTTTATTTGAAATCAATAGCATTATTTTTTCGTGAGATATTTGAAACAAACCAAAATTTTTACTTTTTTCTTAAACCGTTATAGTGAAAAAACTACTAACTGAATTTTAATAAACGCCCTTTCAGCCTCTTTCGAAGTTATTATCTATTAAACAAAATATATTTCTTACTCGTTCTTGAGATATCGACGACGAAAAATGGTACCAGAACGTACGGACGTACGAACGTACGCACGTACGAACGTACGAACGTACGAACGTACGAACGTATGAACGTACGAACGTACGTACACACACTCACACACACAGACATCTCTCTAAAAATGATTGATATAGCCTCTAGGGACCTTAAAACGTCGAGAAATGTCAAAAATTCCAATTTGACAAATCGGACCGATTACAATAACTCCCTATTGGAAGTTAAAAAAACGAACTAACAAAATCGTTCTACTGCTTTAATAAACATAACGTTTTACTTACTTTTAGATTTTATGATATCTGGAAACCTGGAGCAGGTAAAATTAAAAAAAAAAAAGTGTGAGTGCCGGGACTCACTGTTAAGATGTGTAAACATCAACGTTCGTCCGAGTCCCGAATTTTTGTTATCGAACGTACCCATTAAACATACAATGCAATCGTATTCATTTCTGACTTTAGATATATTCAAATCAAGCCAATATTTTTCCCACAATTTGTCCTTTCACTTCTACTTAAATACAAAAATATGTCTACATAGCTTTCTCCTAAAACACATGTATTTTTGGACCATGTTCGCATCGATAGAAATATGGGCGACTAATGCGCCAGTTATACACATGCATACGTAGCTTTTATTTAAACTTATGATTAGGGCCCGGATTTCTATGCAAAGGCATATTTTTTTTGGACAGCTTTAGAAGCAAAAGAATCAGATAGTTTTTCGAATTAAGAAATTTGCTTTAAAATGGCATTCAATCGTTAGAGCCTATTTTTGCATATTTTGATATAAATGCATATTTTTGCTTATTGAACATATTTTTAACAATAAATGCATATTTTTCCTGCATATTTCAGAAAAAATACACTTTAAACATTTAAAAAATTATTTAACCGAAATGCAAACAAACTTTAAAAATTCTATCTTTCATCTGGATGAGAAATTGGTTTTTCAGTGAAACTATACTAAAATTAGAGGGTTGGAACTCGCTTAAAAACCAAGTAAATTTAATGGACGAAGCAGTTTCAAAAATGAATGCTGTAAAGTCTCCAATGGGTCAATCTATTTGTAAAAGAAATCGAAAATGTCCTTAAAAGAATGAAGGACATTATAAAAATGAAAAATATCTCCACATCCTTAAATACTTCGATCTTCAATTTTCAATAAATGAGATTGTTTTATTAAAAAATGCTCCAATAACGTCTGTTGACGTGGAGAGGTTATTTTCCATGTTAAAAAGTTTCTTGAGACCAAATCGCCAAGGTTTCAGTTTTGAAAACTTTAGAAAAAATTTCATGATCCATGCTAACAAAACATACTTACAAAAATAATGTACCTACATTATTATTAAAAATACTCTTTATTTTCTTGTTTAAACTAAATGAATTGCACGTTATGTTGATTTGTTTTACTTTTTGCTGTGAAAACTTACTGTGAATAAAAGACTATTTTTTTACTTGCGATATATGTAGGTACTATAGGGCAAGTTCTGCATTTGGAAAAAAAATTGAACTCGAAATTTTGATCACAGTTGACATTACGATGATAGCGAAGACGAATAAAGTGAGCCCGGTAATTCCGTCTGTCTATCTGTATGCCTGTTTGTCTGTACCTCTCACACCAAAGAGTTAAGAAGGGCCAAAAAGGATTCATGGGCTAGGCACTGTGAGTCTATTGGGAACACAAGTGAGGCGGCGAGACTTTGAAAGATCCTACCATACAATCCCACGAGTCCGGGATACATTAAGCATCCCGATGGATCGTGGTCGAACTCGAGCCAAGAAACACTTGAACTCTTTATGGAAACACATTTCCCGGGCTGTACGAATCATCCAAGACCAGGTTTTACACAACCAAATACCTTAGATATCTTACAATCAGTACCAGAATTAGAACAGGTTATCACAGACCAGAAGATTATGTGGGCAATAAACTCGTTCAAACCCTATAAATCAGCTGGACCAGATGAGATTATTCCGGCATTTCTTCAACAAGCTCTACAGATAATCACCCCATGGCTTAGGGTAATCTTCAAAAGTTGTATCAAATGGAGATACTCGTACGTCCCTATCAGTTGGAGGAAAGTTAAAGTAGTCTTTATTCCAAAAGCTGGAAAACCGACACACTCGACTGAAAAAGATTATAGACCGATAAGCCTCTCTTCGTTTCTCCTCAAGACACTGGAGAGAATTATTGATCTACATGTTAGGGACCTTCTCAAACCAAGCAATCTGTGCAACTACCAACACACTTACCTAAAAGGTAAATCAGTGGAGACTGCGTTGCACGAGGTCGTCTCACAAATTGAGAAAAGTCTCAAGCACAAAGAACATACCCTGGCAGCATTTTTGGACATCGAAGGAGCGTTTAACAACGTAAAAACGGAGTCCATTAAATCTGCTCTAGAAGAAGTTGGCGTTCAATCTGTTATTGCGGACTGGATTTATACCATGCTCAATGGCAGCATCATTAGCTCGCAACTTGGTGATAGTAATGTAGAGAAATCGGTTACAAGAGGCACTCCACAAGGAGGAGTAATCTCACCTCTCCTCTGGGTCCTTGTTGCTAACAAAATTCTCACAAGATTTAGGAATCAGGGCATTAAAATAGTAGCTTATGCGGACGACATAGTAATTTTGATATCGGGTAAATATCTTGCCACCATCAAGGATATTATGGAATCTTCACTTAAAGAACTATCTTCTTGGGCAAGACAAAACGGTCTCAGGGTTAACCTTTCCGAAACCGAACTTGTCCTGTTTACGAAGTAAAGGAAATTGGAGGACTTTACTCCGCCAAAGCTTAACGACATTCCTCTGAAACTTTCCAACGAGGCTAAATATCTTGTAGTAATTCTTGATTCCAAGCTAAGATGGAAATGGAACACAGAGGAAAGAATGAAAAGAGCACTATGCGCTCTCTACACATGCAAAAAAACCTTCGGTACACGGTGGGGCATGCGACCGAAGGTTATCCGGTGGATGTACACAGCGATAGTTCGTCCCATACTTACCTATGAGTTGTCGATCGTGTGGTGGAAAGCTGTAGAAAAAAGTAGCTATCTCAAAAGCCTGAATACACTGAACCAAATTTGGTAGTCATATTGAAGAAAAAGTAGGTAGAATTGAAGAAAGGGTGATCAATATACGGTCAATGAAACCTATCCGTTGTTTTGAAGAAAATTTTGTTATATTGAAGAAATATTGTCATTTTGAAGAAATGCATAAAATTATTCGTTATGGTGTTAAATCCACAAAATTTTGTGAAATTGATTAAATTTCATCCTTCTTTCTTGAAATTATATAAATAAAAATAAAGTTTTTTTTATTAACTGTTTGGTTTTTTTATTATTGTTGATTATTTTGGAGTTCTCTCCATTTTTTCCTTGTCTCCCTATATTCGACTCTTTATGTGATTTTTTGCTGAAATGAAAGAATTTTAAAAGTAATTTTTTTTAATTTACATCTGTGCTTCCACTGAGATTCGAACTCGAGTCCTCTCGCTTGCCGTGCTTGTGCTCTACCTATTGCGCCAATGTGATACATAAAATATCTTGTCTCAAAGTGCTACTCAAATAACTCTCTCGTGTTTTCGTATGAATTAAGAAATGTGATACCGAAATTATACCATTTTGTGCTACTTGTGATGTAAAAAAACTTTTAATACAAATTTGTCTTTTCGAATAATTGCTTCATCAAAAATTAACAAATTGTTTTCGTAGATATGACAAAATTTCATTCGTTTGAATAAAATACTAAATCATTCATCATTTGAAGAAACCTTATTCATTTTAAATATTCAGTCTTCAATATGAAGAAAAATACTATGAAAAATTGTTGATTTGAATAATTGATTCATCAAAAATTAACAAAATATTTTCTTCAATATCACCTACGCGATTTGGTTCAGTGTAAGGTACAGAGACTAGCCTATTTAGGAATAACGGGGGCACAGGGTTCTACGGCACAGGCAGGCCTGGAAATTATTTTAAATCTTCCAGTCCTGGACGAGCACATAAGATGCACAGCAGCCAAAAGCGCGATTCGGTTTAAAGAAATGAACTTTTGGAAGCACAGCAGTTATGGTCATGGGTCTATACTGCAAAGGTATGACACAGTGGCAGGGCTTAATGTGACGACTGACTACTTACCACCCAAAATAGATTTTAACAAACAATTCTCTACTACAATACCCGAAAGGCAGGGATGGGAATCCAACTCACTAACTAGTGAACAAGGTATCTCCTTCTACACCGATGGATCAGAAATAGAAGAGGGAATAGGAGCTGGGGTGTTCTGTGAAGCTCTGAATATTAAAGAATCATTCAAAATCCCAGATGAGTGTAGTGTATTTCAGGCTGAGATCTATGCTATTGAAAAGGCGGCAGAATTGGTACGCACGAAAGGATTGAACTCGTCGCAGATCACATTTTTCGTGGATAGCCAAGCTGCCATCAAAGCTTTAGCCAGTGAGACTATAACATCCAAGTCAGTAACAAAATGTCGGGACATGCTGAACAATATTTGTAACACTAACCAAGTCAACCTCCGCTGGGTTCCTGGATATAGTAATATAGAAGGGAATGAAGTAGCAGATGAACTGGCAAGGAAAGGATCACTATCAAATAAAAACAGCAGTAGCCATTTAAATTTAGGACCGAAAATCCCGATTGGCGTGATTAATAACGATTGGCTAATAACGAAAGAGCAAATCAATAACTCGTGGTCCTCCAGGGACGACTGCGTTATCTCTAGAAGTTTATGGCTTAGAATTAATGAAAAAGAAACTTGGTATATCTTATCGCTGAGTAAAAAGAACATAAGAATCCTGATAGGTGTACTAACGGGTCACTGCGCCATTGGCACAATGGCGGCTAGAATGGGTGCATTTGCACCCGATTTCTGTAGGAGCTGTGAGGATGTCGAGGAGATTGAAACCATTAAACACCTGCTCTGTGACTGTCCGAATCTCCAAACAAATCGTCTCCGCTATTTTGGAAACAGGTTTGTTGGAGAACTAGACGATCTAACGCAGGTCTCAATGGCAAATATGAGAAAATTCATTGTAAGCACAGGCTGGTTCGAAAATGAACCAGTCTATGTACATAAGGCATTAGTTAGGAGCATCTCTGCTTTTATTAATAGGGGATCACAATGGACCAATAGGCCCCCGTGTACGCAACAGCCCTTGGGCTGTGCACGCCCCTCCTAACCTAACCTAACCTTGTCTGTACCTCGATCTAGAGCCTTAGCCACTGGACCTATTTTCTTTAAACTCGGTACTTAAGGATCTTCGGTGAAGAGAAATTGAAAGTTTTTTTTAGCTCAAAAACTAACACCCGTAATACATAATGTTATTAACGGTACCTGTCATAGAACGGTTTTCTGATTTTCAAATTTCTCATTAACGGCTCTAACGTTTTTAACCAAAACTTTGCACCAGGAGCTGCCTTAAGTTTAAAATAATATTGTATATAAAAATATTTGAAAAAAAAATCCAATTTATTTTTTGAAAAATCAATATCTTAAAAACGTGTGAACGATTATTTTTTGATTATTTTCTAAAATCTATATTACTAAGCTCTTAAAATTGGCATCCCAAATTTTGTTCTAGAAAAATTTTAAAGAAATTTGTTATATAAAAAATTACTTTGATAAAACGATTTTTAAACTTTATTTGCGTAAATTCATACTTTTCCGGAAATCAGATGGCAATTCCATGCATTTGAACATTTTTATCTCATTAAATCCATGTTTTATATTCATAAAATGTATTTTAAATTCCCAAGTACTTTTACATAAGAGCAAGTTCGTGCGACGTAGTGCATTTTATTTTATTTCATTTTCATTTCCTTTTTTAATATTTTGGCAGCATATTTTGGATTTTTTATGGCATATTTAGTAATTTTAAGTGCATATTTTAAGCGCATATTTTGTGTTTTTTAGAGCATGAGAATCCGAGCCCTGCTTATGATTGATTTTTTAATCTTTAATTTCAAGACAGTGTTCACATTAGAATTGAAATTGCTCCTCAGACTTATTTTGAGGTGGTAGAGTTTTAAGGTAAAGGAACAAACCTATCTACTTCATAATTTAAATATTGTAAGAAAAAGAACGCGCCATTGGACTCCGCTACGTAACGTAAAGTTTTTTTTGACTTATGTTTAAACAGGGATGTTGTTTGCGAAAGCATTACATTTTTAAACTTATATTCAAACAGAGATGTTATCTGATAGAAAATAGACTGTTTTTACACGAATCCAATTTTAATCTCTATCAAAGGGCACGGTATTGCCCAGCCAAGTTCTGGCACTACACCCTTTTTACAGGAACAAACTCAGGTGATTTTTGACCCCTTCAGTACCAATGAAGTCAGAAACTTAAAATTCCGAGTATTTGCTAAGCTAGTCAGGCACAGGCACAGGCGCCTCGCCAAATTTCAATTTTCTAGCATTAGCGGTTCCTGAGATATAACGCCTCAAAAATCACAAAAACCGTAACTGACTGACTCACTGACTGACTGACAGATCATCAAAATTATGGAGCACTTCCCGACATCGTACAACCTTGTAATTTTGCACAACGGTAGGTCTTCTCATGCAAGCAGGGGAAAATTTGAGGTTTTCCATTCAGGGGGCATGGTATCCGCCCACTTTCTCCGAATTGGTGTTAGTTAAATAGAGCACTTCCGACTCCTGTAAAACGATGAAATTTGGTAAAACGGTAGGGCTTAAATTACCCAATGTCCAATTCGAAAGGTTTAAAAACTTGCCAAGTAAGCCCATCAAATTTTATTCAGTAATCATTAAATAGTAAAATTTCTCTATTACATTGTAGCTGTTTCAATATTATTCTACTTTAAATATTCGGTTTTACACCTTCAAGAAGTAAGAACTTGGCGTATTTTTAGATCTCAATACTTTTCACGGCTGACTTGTTACACAAAGGTTTTTGTATAGAAGAACTCGGCTCTTTTTTTAACATTTATGTTTTTGACAGATTACTTTTTTGGCTTCCTTTCCAGTGCATGGGTGCTTTTAAACACAGCCTGCCATATCTATAAGATTTTCTTAAACGGCATCTTAGAGGTTATTTAGTTAAGCATACTTAAATATTTAATTTGCCTTTAAATGATGAAATTTAAATTCGTATCTATAATCGATTTTTCATTGTTTCTTAACTAAACGATTGTTGTGTCACATAACGTAAAAGAATGTTAAAATCTTATACAAAAAAAAAAAACAAATTCTATTTCATTTTATACAACACATCAGCTGTTTTGTGACACCTTGAATTAGTAAACATTTGGAAGACACATTTTTATATCTGTGAAATTAAGAAAAATGGCATGGAACACACACCCACTCCTGTCGCCATAAACGAAAGAAAAACATCCGAAAATTGGGATGCTTCAGACAGGGGAATGTCTTTATGCCATAATATATAAAAAAAAGAATTATTTCCATGCACAGATTCTCTTTCAACAATGAGGAAAACATGTCGATACAAACACTTCACAGGCTAAGCGGGAAGCGTGGACGAAAATTTATTGCGCGTACACATATTTTAATCAATACACATTTTCTGGATCTTAATTCTTTGCAATTTATCATTCTTAAATACCACAACAGACAATACACTCTCACAATTTGAAACTTCAAAATTTGAAAGATGAAAATTGATATGTCAAAATACATTTTAAAAAAGTCTTTAAGTGACCTTTAAACGCAGTGGATGGCATTTAAGTTAAGGGGCCTTTAAGTTACGTTACATAAATGTGAAAATTGATTATAGATACCGATTTTATACTTAAGAGCTGTTTGGAGGTATTTTAAAGTTAAGCAATCTTTAACATTTCTTTATAGATTTGGCATGCTTGACGAACATCAACATGCGTTTCCGTTCTCAAATATGCTTGTCATGCAGCGAAAGGTCAAAACATTTTTTGTTTGGCAAGCCACTAGATGGAGCGGAGGTTTCTGTGCTTTATCTTACTTTCTCTGTCAGAGACATCATTCCCACCTTGTAATAGAAACCTTAGAGGAAACGTGGAATGGGGGACTAACCTATTAGGAGCGTGGTTTTCTATTGCGAACTCTAGCCTGGTGGTGGCACTGAAATTAGTGCTAGATTTTAGAGTGGAGAGTAGGATAAGATACAAAACAAGTAGTAAAAAACCAAATGTCAAACGAGTAGTGCACGTGTTTTTACTAGCTCCGGCAAATTTATCATTTTAATTAAATTTTTGGGACAATTTATTATATTACTTGAATTAATCTAGTGTAAACTGATCTCATCATCCAGATTTTTGTTAAAAAGTGGTCTTGAAAGTTTTAATATCATACACCATATAATCTGAGTGCATTTTTCCATAATGACAACGAACGAGGACCTTGCTAAAATGATGAATAAATTACAATTGTCATTTGATAGCCAATTAATTGGCCTAAAACAAGATATGCGCGAGTTTAAGTCTCTTATTAATAATAACATTAATGCTTTAAATAACAAAGTAGATAATCTCTCAATAAACTTTAATAAAGATTTATCTACTCTTAAAAGTGAGGTTAAAAACGAAATGGTGGACATCACTACCAGATTAAATAAACTTGAAAATGAATCACGAAAAGGTGACCTCTTACTGACGGGTATACCCGAAACCTCCAACGAAGACTTAAAAAGCATCGTGCATAAAATCTGTGCTGTAACGTCATACAATCTGACTACATTTGATGTTTTTCGTATAAAAAACAGCAAATCAAATTCGCATAAAATCTCCGCACCTCTTGTTGTCAAACTACACAGTCAAAGTGAAAGATTAAAATTTTTTAAATGCTTCTTCAACGTGGCTCCAGTCACTCTTGAGAGAATTGGATTTACTTCCAATCGAGCAATTGGAGCTTTTGAATGCCTCTCTGGAAGTGCTATTGAAATTCGTAAAGCTGCTATGAAGGCGAAGGAAGAAAGAAAATTACATTCAGTCCAGTCTTTTAATGGAGTTGTTGCGGTTAAAGTCTGTTCAACAGATCAATTTATTAAATTATACAATTTGGATGATCTTCATCGTTTGATTTCTATTGCTGCTGCCGCTGCCGTTGCTAGTGTCTCTACATGTGCCCTTGATGCAAATAAGTCAGGAGTTCAATTAAAGCGAACGCAATTATTATAAAACTATATTACATATCTATATACATATATATATATTTTTTTTTTTTGTATTATTCTACTTATATTAATTTTTTTTTTTTTTTCTAATATTAAAATATCTTGGATTTCAGTGAAAAGGCTGTTTTGTGTCTGGTAGTCTTGTTTTTGGTTCTAATCGAATTTCTTTTAAAATGAATACTGTCAGTGGTCAAACTTCCGCTGACTTGAGTACGGCAATGTTGAGTGTTTTTTCAAGGCGTTCTGACGGTTTAAAAATTTGTCATGTGAATGTGCAGAGCGTTCTATCAAAAATCGATCAATTGAGATTTATGTTTCAATCAATCACAACAGATATTATTTGCTTAACAGAAACTTGGTTAACAAGCAAATCTAAAAATCAAGTTGAGGACTGGGAAATTAATATCAAAGGGTATCGCATATTTCGCTGTGACAGTGAGGTTCGTTGTTCGGGTGTCTTGGTTTATGTGCGCGAGGGAATTCAAGCCGTCTGTTTAGATTTTATAAAACATAGTGATATTCAAAGTTTGCTTCTTGAAATTTCTTTGGCACATGAAAAGGTTTTAATCAACTGTACATACAGGCATCCTGGACGCTTTCCTTTTGAAGTATTTGAATCGTTTCTATCTAAATATAGTGCATGCTACGAAAATATAATCTTATGTGGTGATCTTAATGTTGATGTTAGTGTGAATTCCTCAATGTCTTCACACTTGGAAAATGTTTTTGATTCTTATGGCTTAAATATAGTGCGCTATTTTCCAACTCGATTTACAAGCACAAGCGCAACCGCCCTTGATTTGTTTGTTGTCTCAAATAAGAATAAGGTGATATTTTTCAACCAAATCCATGGTGTAGCAGATCATGACCTAACCTACCTAATTTATGATTCTGAGGTATCTAATTGTAATCAGTCAAAATTAATTTTGTATCGGGATTTTAAAAACATAAATATGGATGAACTTAGTCGTGAAATCACGCATATTGATTGGAATTCATTTAGATTTTCCACCTCCATTGATTTTAAAGTTGATTTTTTAACTAACTTATTAAAGTATTTGTACGATAAGTATGTTCCGATAAAGAGGAAAATTTCTAATTTTAATTGCCCTTGGCTTACGGCAGAAATAAGAAACTTAATATGTGAAAGAAATTTTTTATATAGCATTTTTAAGAATTCGAGGTCAACTCTAGATTGGGATCGTTACGCAGCTTGCAGAAATAGAGTAGTTAAGTGCATAAGAGACTCAAAAAAATCATTTTATTTTAACAAACTGGATGCGTCGAGAAACTCTACAAAAATATTATGGAACAATTTGAAAAACTTAGGTGCTATTCGAAAGCAACATTCTGAAGGTGGTGAAAACTTAGTTTTTGCCAACAATCTGAATAATTTTTTCGCTTCGTCCCCAACAGGAAGTAGTCAACATTTAAACCATGACTTTGTTCCGCCTTTTGATTTTGGTTCCTTTTCGTTTAAATGCGTTTCTTTTGATGAATGCTTTAACTCTCTTATTTCTATTAGTTCTAATGCTATTGCTCTTGATGATGTTTCACCAAAATTTATTCGTTTGCTGCTGCCGTCGATTCTTCCCAGAATTACTAATATTTATAATGAATGCTTGACTAAGTCAATATTTCCAAGCTCTTGGAAGGTTGCGAAAGTTGTTCCTTTGCGAAAAAAAGGTGGCAGTAATGAACTATCAAATTTTCGACCCATCAGCATCTTGCCGTTCCTTTCGAAGGGCTTGGAAAAAATTATTTTCGATCAGGTTTCTGGTTATATCGAGTCCAATAACCTTTTGTCTCCATTACAATCAGGTTTTCGAAAGAAGCACAGTTGCGTCGCTGTCGCCTTAAAAGTTCAAGATGATATTCGGTTAGCGTTAAATGCTGACAAAGTATCCATATTAACCTTACTTGATTTTTCCAATGCATTTGGCTCAGTTAACCATTCAATCTTAATTCATAAATTAAAGACTCAATTTGATTTTTCCTCCAGTGCCTTAAAATTAATTTTTAGTTTCTTATCTCTCCGAAAACAGGCAGTCTGTGTTGGTCCTATCATTTCAGACCTATTGGAACTTAAAGTGGGCATCCCCCAAGGGTCATTGTTGGGACCCCTTCTTTTCAGTATTTTTATAAATGATGTCGTAAATGTAATTTTGCATTGTCAATACCACCTTTATGCTGATGATTTGCAAATTTATTATTCGTTTCCCCTTGGGCTCTTGGAAAATGCAGCTCTTAACATTAACGAAGATTTACGATACATTCATGAGTGGGCTGTAAGAAATTGCCTTGTTTTGAATCCGATTAAATCACAAAGCATAGCCATATACAGGAATTGTTTAGACACTACGTATTTCCCTAGTATAATTTTAAATAATCATACAATACCATTCAACCCAACTGTAAAAAATTTAGGGTTCGTCTTTAACAAAACACTTTCGTGGGGGGATCATGTAAAGAAGGTTATCTGTGGCATTTATGGCGGACTCAGACGTTTGTGGAGAATTTCACATTATGTGCCTAAAGAAACACGTCTCATGTTGGTTAAGACTTTGTTAGCTCCGATTATAACGTACGGTTCTCCTTTATATAGCTGCATGGATTCAATAAGCAAACAAAAATTAAACGTAGCCTTCAATTCTTGTATACGGTTCGTACATTCATTGAGAAAATTTGATCATGTTTCTCATTTGTCACAATGCGTATTTGGCGTATCTCTTATGTCACATTTTTCAATTGAAATTTGTAAATTCATTTTCAAATTGATTCGATTCAGAACACCTGTTTATTTATATGATAAACTCCAATTTTCTCTATCACCCCGAACATTTAATTTGAATATCCCTAGAAGCTCAACATTGCTTGCTCGAAGGTCTTTTTTTGTGATCGGTGCTAAGATATGGAACAGTTTACCGGCTCAATTTAAAAACATAAATAACTTGAATTTGTTTATCAGTTCTATTAAGGATCATCTCCAGAAACCAGACGTTGCCTTACTCTTTCACTCTATATTTGTTCATTAATTTTTTTGTTTCTTTTTTTAATAACTTCACCTTGGTGAAAATTTGTCCTTCTCTTATTGTACATATGTACATAATATGTAACTTTATGATAAATCTGTTATCTAACATTTTTTTTATTTTAGCTTTTCTTAAGATAAATTTGTAAGCATAAATTTTTAAATTTAATCTACTTGTAAATACTTGTAAATTGTAATTTTTAAATGTAAATAATTTTTCAAGCCATAAATGAGATTGACTCTCAAGGCTTAACAATATATAAATAAATGAAATAAATGAAATAGAAATTGTCAAAATAAATATACATACATATGTGGGAAAAACTATTTTTACTTGCGACTTATAGGTACTATAAGGCAAGTTATGCATTTGTAAAAAAAATCGAACTCGAGATTTTGATCAAAGTTGACATTACGATGATAGCGAAGACCAAAAAAGTGGGTATGGCAATTCTGTCTGTCTGTCTGACTGTATGTTCGATTACAGCTAAACGACTGGGCCGATTTTCGTCAAACTTGGTAGATTTTTTACCCCCGGATGTTTTTTGATTTGATTTTTTAAGACCAAAAATAACGGTACCTGCCATACGATTTTTTTTCGAAATTTTAAAAACATTTTTTTTTTTCTCAAAAACTGTTCGACACATTTTCAAAATAAAAATACAAAAAAATTTTCCGAAAAATGGTTATCGAGGGTACCCCCCATGGAACCTTTTTTTTGTTTTTGATTTTCTCAAAAACCGTATAACCGATTTTGAACATTTTTTTTTGCTAAAGCTCCCCAAAAACATAAATAGAATTGTGTACTAAAATTTTCAAAAAAAAAATTTTTTGGATTTTAAAAAAAAATTTCAAATTTTTTTTTTTCAAACTCAATATTTCGAAAATACCATGCTAGATTTTTTTTAAACTTGATAAATAAAAGTTTCTCAATATAATCTACATTCTACAAGATGTGATAAAAAAAATTTATTTTACCTAAAAATAAAGGTACCTACCATACAAATGCTAAAAATTAAAAAAAAATGATTTTGAAAAATCGTATTTTTCTCGAAAACGGCGCCTAGAATTTTGACGGATCTTAACAAAAAATTTTATAGAGAAGCTTTTAAAAAGTCTAGAACACATTGCATTTCAAAACTTTAAATTAAATAATTTTTGAATTTTTGGAAAAAAAAAATCTATTTTTTCTTTTTTTAAAAATTCAATATCTCAGAAATGGCTCAATATTTTTTTTGCACATTTAATTTTTATTCGAACAATAATAAAAACTTTAAATTGGCGTACCAAAATTTTTCCTTAAAAAGCTTTTAAAAAGTTTGTATATAAAAGCTTTTTTTTAAAGAAACCACTAAAACGACTTATAATTTTTGTTCTTGCATAAATTCATACCTAGATATCATTCTGTTTTTGTCTCTTACTACTAAAAGAATTTAAAAATTCATTTTATGCTTATGAACAGCTTTTTTCTAATAACATTCGTTTTTAAAATTCCTAGTCTATTACATAAGAGCAAGTTCGTGCGACCCAGTCGTGCATTTTATTTTTATTCCATTGGAGCCGTAGTCATCATCCAGTTCATGGCTTGGCAGATGGAGAACGATCTATATTTTGTTATAATATATGTATAATATATAATCAAAATTCGGCATTATATGGTATGACAGATAAGGGACAAACTAAATTTTTACGTATCGAGAATATTTGATTGATGTCAACTGATTCCCCTGAACAACATTTTTCGGATTTTTAATGTCAACTCTGAAAATGCATTTTTTTCTAGCATAAAATAAAATGTAATAGTCCATCACTAACGTGAAGTAGGTTTTTTTAAGACATTAAATGAACCCGCTATGAAAATTTATACCAGTTGGTTTGTCTTTCGTCTTTTTGACAGGTCGAGAGGTGAAGAAATTTTGGGGGATTGAATTTAGTTCTAGCCAGCAATGGAATATAATAAAATCGAGATTTCAGTACTCAAAGTTTCCAATGTAAACACGATGTCGTAAGTGTGCGATGTTTCCAATGTAATCAAGGTGTTAAATGCAATCGTCGTTAAGGTAGGTTGCTACACGGAACGTGTAACGTGTAACCGTAACCTGGAACCGGAAAGCATAAGTCTTACCAACGTTTTCCATTTACTCTACCGCCGGCAAAGATGTTTACACATCAAAAATTATTGCATCTAAAAATAACAGTACCCACCATACAACATTTGTAAAAGTGTTTTTTGAAAATCGTATTCTTCTCGAGAACCGCACCTAGAATTTTGATAAAAATTTTGTTTTTCAATAAATTTTTAAGATCTACAATTCAACAAAAAGAATTGAAATTCAAATATTTCTGACTGTACCTAACGTAGATTAATTTTTTTCGAATTTTTAATTTCTCATTATCGGCATAATGGTTTTTAATGATTTTTTTATAGGAAAAGCTTCCAAAAATTTTCATTTCAAAACTTAAAAAAAAAATTGCTGAATCATTGAACTATTGAACAAAAATCTTTTTTTTTTTCAAAATTAGATACATATCTCAAAAACGGATCAGTGTTTTTTTTTTAATTTAATTTTTGTTCGTATAATAATAAAAACTTAAAGTTGGCGTACTAACATTTATTCTAAGAAATGCTTTAAGAATTTTGTTTATATAAGTTTACAACGACTTATAATTTTTGTTCTTGCATAAGCTAATTCTTGGAATCGCATTGCATCCCGTTTTTAGCTCGAAATATTATAGTAGATTTTTAGTCATTTAAAAATTAATTTTATGGTTATGATTATTAACATTTTTCGTTAGTAAAATTCATTTTTAATTTTTCCTTAACATAACAATTTATAAGACCAAATTCGTGCGACCCAGTCGTGCATTTTATTTAAAAAGGGTGGTCCAACCATAATGCACGATGTTTATTGTGAGTCACAACTTAACGTCAAGTAAGGAGAGGTACAGAACTGAGCAGTGCGTAAAGATTGTTGAAGCCTTTTACGAAAATGGGCGTTCAAATCAAAATTCATTTCGTGCACTTCGTGATTTTTTTGGTCAGCATAATCGACCAAATGTGTCCACAATCGGTAGAATTGTGCGCAAATTTCAGCAAACCTGGTCTGAAGGAAATGTGAAAACACCTGTGCAGTGCATGCTCGCCCAGTTCGTTCTGCGGAAAACATTGCTGTTGGTCGCGATAGTGTGGCAGAAGAGAGAAATTCAAGGGCTTGGTCTTCTTTCTTTGGGGATATTTAAAAGAAAAAAAAAGTCAATAAGCCAAGAATAATTCAAGAGCTAAAGGATGAGATAATTCGGCACATTAACGACATTGAACCTCAATTACGTCTCAGAGTCATTGAAAATATGGACCATCGGATAGAGGTATGGCACCGAAGCCGTGGCGAGTATTTTCACACATAATTGTCATGGATCCTTCTATCATAGTAAAAAATACTAAGATTATTCTCTGAAAACTTTTTGTTTTATCCACAATTAAGATCGTGCGTTTTCATTGGACCACACTTTATATTGCTTTAAAAATTTTGCTAAAAGAATTTTTGAAGTGTTAACAAGAAACTTGTGTGACGGATTTTTAAAGTAAGTTTCACGTTTGCAGAGAAAATTTTTGTATGCTGACGGGGTAATCTGATGTTCCACACACGTTTTGTCAGACCTTATTTATTGGTTGGTCTTAAACAGATGTTCAATGGATTTGAATTGGCTTTTGGATCTTCTGTCTCACTCACGCAACACCGTTTATTCACATATGTTATGTTATACAGGCGGTAGTATACCCTTGGCATAACGGTTAGTGCGTTGGACTGTCAAGCGAAAGGTCTCGAGTTCGATTCTCAGCCACTGCCAAGAAGTGCTGGTTCACTTCGAGCTGTTGCACCCCCAAATTTATTTTATGCAGGCGCCCGCCATGGAGAAATATTTAAAAGGAACAGTTTAAAAACAAATACAAATGACAGACGTGATTTGACAGCTCAGTGCTCAGTTGTGTTTTTTAAAACAATCCGAAAGCTCAAAAATGATAGTGAATGTAAAAAACGCCTTTCAGCTTTATTAAGAATTTTAATTTTTGTTAGTTACAGGTAGTTCCCAATAAATTTTTGTCAAAAGTGCATATACATATGTAAGTAGAACCACCCAGTAGAGCCACCCTTTACCTATGTGGCTGGGCTAGTCGGATACACTATTTCATTATACATAACAAAGTTTTTGCATTTAGCTATTCCCACTAAAATCAATTAGTTTTCAAGATAATTATGAACTATCCAAATAAGTGACTCAATCAAAACCCATTCATATAAGAAATCCTTCACATCATTGAGTCGATAGAATTACCCTTAAATTCTGTATAATTTGGAACTTGCTTTAATTGCAAGTTGGAAAGACTTACCAAACTTTTACTGGACAAATTCTGCAACACCCCATTTCGCCCATCTTTCTCCTGTGTACTCCCTAAAAGTGTTTCCTTTTAATTGAGCAATTTTGTTAATTTGGATGACGAAGAGTTTCAAATATCAATATTGAACTTTTCTCTTAGACCCACTTCTTACATATACCTACGCTCACACCACCCGGCAAAGGCATCCATATATCTACTACTGCTTGCCATAAGACTAGGTAGGAGGAAATTGTGAATCATTCCTCACTCTTTTGCTGATTAAGTCGAAGTCCTTGGTTTGTGTCATTGACTGAACTTTAATTTTGTGACTTTCCTTTCGGAAGAAGCAGAGTCCCTGCACTTCAAAAATATTTTCGGGCTACACTTCTAGAGTGGAGTTCTAAAGCAGTTAAGGGTAGAACATATACCTACATAAAACGAGTCTATGTGTTCTAGCTATAAACCTTTGAAAAGTTAAAGGAAAGTCTCTGTCTTCGTAAGACAACACGCTCCGATTGGACTGAATTGCTGTTTTTGTAACTTGAATGCTTAAGAAAGTTACGGCCAGGAGGCAGATGTGGAGGGTACACTGCGGTTGGTGCACTGTCTATTTTGTGGATTGATGATATAATGCGCTTTTGCTGTAGCACAATGTGGATTCTGGGAACTTAATGCAATTGAGGACTGTAAGAAACTCAGCCCATTACATACCCTGACTTGGGAGTCTCGTTATGGCGCTTGAAAAGTTCAAAAGTAATTATTGTTACTTGACGAAGTGACGGTCTTTGCTGGAACTTGAAACTAAAATGTGCTTAATTTGTAAGTTTATTGTGTACCTTGATAATAGCAACTCATTAACAAAGACCGATAAGTAAAATCAGTTACTCTTGGGACCCATTTCTTGTACGAAAAAACAATTCAATTTAAAAAAATATATAACTTTGCCAACCCTGATTTAGACAAAAACACTACATTTTGCTCCCGAACACAAAATGAAACATGCTAGAGCTACGCATCAGGAAATTTGTTTGTGGCAAGATAGATCAGTCACTTATATAGGAGAAGATTTGGAGCCCTGCGCTACGATCTTTGTACCACACTCGGCGATTTCCAGATATTTGTCATTGTTCAATGTAACATATGTGTATATATTGTATTGTGATGTTATGCCAATGCTATGCTGGTAGTGGCGCTAAGTTTTAGACTATCACCATATGCACTGCCTGTCACTTGAATATATCTGGTGTTTTTTAAAAATTGAAGATGAGTTTTCCTCGGACACCCTGGTGACACCTGTTTTAAACCACTGTTCTTCAAAAAGCTGCTAATAACGCCGTGGCTTCTTCCACTTTACTTTAGACCAACAACAGACCTTCTGGTTATCAATACTTTCAACTGAAAAAAGGGTACCACATGCACTTGCTGTGTGAGTGTCTGCTGACCGAACTTAGAATCACGATAAAACTAATGGAATTGTGCTGCGTGACATTGGAAAATGCCCATTATGTAATGTGGAACTAGCGAATAGCTCCTCGCACCTATTGTTAGGTAGGTAGGATATATCGGTCACGAGCAGTCCTGCTCAGTGACCCAATTGGCGCTGGTGTGCGCCGTTTTCATATCATTAGCTGGTGTTAACTCTAGATTTAATGGGGTATGATAAGCTCTAGCTGAAGTTCGCTAGCTAGAAGTTATCAAGGTTCGTCTCAGAGCCACTTCGACTTATTAAGAAAAGATATCAAGCCTTTGATCTTCAGTGCAGATAATTTCGTTAACGCCATCGAGGAATAACTGTCCGAATAGTTCGACTCTCATTCTAGTTAAAGAAGCTGAAGACGTAGTGTCATAGTTCATGCGCAGATTCTACAGAAATACACGGGAAATAGGATATGAACTGACTACATAATACCCCGTTTAGACTTTTACCAGCCGTTCAAGACCGACTTTCCTAGCCGAGAGGACTGGAAAATCAACATCTACGGGTCATCAATCTGCGAATCGATGATAGCAATATTTACCGACGTTCCGAGATGGAAACTAGTTTTAGTGCAGGGTTCTTTTCAGAAACCCTTTGACTAGCCAGTTCATTCAGACTTCCTGATTACAGAAATATTTTTTCAGATGAGTTCCTGGCAGTGACGAAAATTGCTAAACAAATCTCAAGGATGGCAATACCACAAGCTGATATCATCTTTTTCATTGATATCCAAGCGACCATAACAGCGATTTCTGTCATTGAAAGCAAATCGAAGCTTATAACTTGCTTACACGAACTGAGTAATCTCGTGAACATAACTATCGGTCACAACCAACTGGTTTACCATAAAAAAAAGATTAAACTCAGTATGGACGATTTATGCAAAGGATGTGGTAACGAGGAGATACATGAGGACACTCCTCACTAAATGTGCCACCGCTCCGCGCAATATCATCTGAGAAACCGACACCTACGGATACACTTCTTCAAAGACTTGGAGGAGTTCTCTGACATGCCAAGCAAAAACATATTGTCACTTTTTAACAATAGCAAATGGCTGGAATGACATAGGATTATCATAAGTTTCAATGCATGGGAGTCACAATCCTTAGGATATTACTACAGATCTTTATTGATCTAAGTGTGCTGGTAACAAGATCAACTGTCAGACCATTACTCTAACCTTACCTAGAGCAGGAGAATGTATGACTATATTTTCCTTTCCTGCTAATCCGCATAACTACGCAAGCGAGTATTTTAAAGAAAGCCCAGCTTCGCTGTATGCTCCCCTAATGGTCAGTGTTTAGTACAGCTTGCAACTACCCTGGCTTTTTGTTGCCTGGTTTTTCATATTAGGTCGTCTATTTGGAAGTTATTATAGAAAGACCATATTTTTCTAGAGATGATGTATTTGGTTAAGCTGCTCAGATTCTGTGAGAACATTGAGAAGTTTTTCCCTTTTTGGCACAAAGAGTAATGTGAACACTTTCCGCAAGTGAGTTATGAAGGGCTGATTCTTGCCTGGCTAGCACCTCAGCGCGTTTATTTCCTTCTTATCAACTGTGACTCCGAATCCACATAAGGGTGACATTGAGCTTAATTAACAGACTCGAAAGCTCATCCCGGCATTGCTGGACCAATTAAGAGGCTGAAAATTCCGAACCTACGACAGCCACCATTCCATCTGTAAAAATAACCATATTTCCGATTTTGATTGATTCAGCTTGAAAGACAATGGCAAAATCTTAAAACATCTTAAGACTCCCATACCAACACCACAATCCATTTTCGAGCCATCAGTGAAGATTCCAAACATGCACAGTCTTTATGCTACCAAATTTACGCTATAATTTGATTTTTTCAGTACACTTCTGAAACTGATAATTTTTTACTTGCGATATAGGTACTATAGGGCAAGTTCTGCATTTGGAAAAAAAATCGAACTCGAGATTTTGATCAAAGTTGACATTACGATGATAGCGAAGACGAAAAAAGTGGGTCTGACAATTCCGTCTGTCTGTCTGTATGTCTGTACCTCGAACTACAGCCTAAACTACCGGACGTATTTTCTTCAAACTCGGTAGTTAAGGGCCTTCGGTGATTCCCTAGAGGAAAAATTGAAATTTTTTTTTTAGCTCCAAAACTAAGGGTACCCCCCATACACCCGTAATGCAAAATCTTATTTATCTCGAAAACGGCTCTAACGATTTTGATAAAAAAAATTAAGTGTGATATTATGGACATCGACTACATTTTGGTCAAAAAAAAATTTGGGGCAAAATGTTATTAGGGGTACCTGCCATAGACCCGTTTTTTTGATTTTCGACTTTCACATTAACGGCTCTAAGGATTTTAACCCAAAATTTTTAGCAGGAGTCCCCTTAAGTTTAAAATAATATTGTATATAAAAATATTCGAAAAAACATTTATTGGGTTTTTTAAAAAAAAAAAAATTTTTTTAAATCAATATCTTCAAAACCTATGAATGATTATTTTTTGAAATTATTTCCTAAAACCAATATTATTAAATACTTAAAATTCGCATCCCACATTTTTTTCTTGAAAAATTTTAGAGAAATTTCTTATATAAAAAATTTATTTAATAATAAAACGATTTTTTAAGGTTTATTTGCATAAATTCATACTTTTCCGGAAACCAGACGGCAATTTTATGCATTTGAACATTATTATCTCATTAAATCCATGTTTTATATTTATAAAATGTATCTTAAATTCCAAAGTACTTTTACATAAGAGCAAGTTCGTGCGATCCAGTCGTGCATTTTATTTTTATATTATACGCGCACTTAAGGGGTTATGAACACCCTTTTAATGTTAAACACAGTACGAGCAATTAGGAAAGTAAGATAGGATTAGAAAGGATTAGAAAGGAGAAACCGATGCACATTAGTTTCGAATATCTCCACATTGAAATGAGTTGGAAATATTGAGCCGGGCAAAGCATTCCACATATGTACGAGTACGTGTAGTGCGGCTAAGAAAAAATCTCTGTACTTGACGGTACGTCCGAAATTGGGCTTAAGGGTAAAATGATAAGCATTCCTAGAAGTACAGGTATTACCGTTGAATTGTTTGCGGGGAAGAATACAACTGGCTATTTCTCTAGAGCACTGTTTATGGAAATAGAGGTATAATAATGATAGACATGAAACATTGCGGCGCACAGTGGGGCACCTTGTATGAGAGAGTGGAAACAACAAAAATTAAACCATCGAACCGATTTTTTTGAAATTCACACATGATAATCAATAGTAAGAGAAATCTACAACTTTAATTTCCGCCCACTGCTACGCGGTGTTCGAGGGATACAAATGTTTCCGTTAGAAAATGGTTGCATAACATTTTTATAGAGTCAAAGAAAGAGGCTCAAGTGGATTTTTGGAGCACCTGCCCAGATTTGAGAATTGTACTCGAGCTTCGGAAGAATAAAGGCTTTCTATATACAGGGTGATTTGCATAAGGTGTGACAAAAAGCTAGGGCGTGTAGTTTGGACTTAGACAAGAAAAAAATCGTATGGGAGGGGGGGTCTATTTCCCCCCGTTTAGGAGGGAGGGGCAATTTAAGAAAAAAATCACTTAAAACAGAAAAAAAAATATTAAAAAATAACGGTGATACCTACAGAGTAGTGCTATAGCATTTTGAAAAGCCAGAAATACATTCTTTAATTTTGTTTTTAAATAAAAAAGAAATTTAGTTCGTCGCGTATGAGCTTGTTTGTACTTATTTCGGTTTTCCTCAGTAGGGTTAGCCTTGTATCTACGTAAACCTAAATCTCTAACCGTGATCAACTCGAATCAAACCAGAAGTTATGTTTCGGTTTGATAGCATTAATCCTATTCGGAATAAAATTTCTCACACCGTAAAGTATCAGATATAAGACCATTTATGTGCACTGGAGTTTACGTCAATATCGAGGAAGCATAATGAC
This sequence comes from Chrysotoxum bicinctum, assembly GCA_911387755.1. Lineage (NCBI taxonomy): Eukaryota > Metazoa > Arthropoda > Insecta > Diptera > Syrphidae > Chrysotoxum > Chrysotoxum bicinctum. The sequence continues at coordinate 199,647,139 of OU426988.1, read as the reverse complement.
CAGTTATTTGCCATTGAGACCGTCCCATTTGGCTTTCTCGTTCAGCCAAACGGTTCTCGTAGGATTTTTTTCTTTAACTTGGGTTTGTTAACACGAGAAATTCGCAGATACGACACAATGGTCTGATTTGCCTAGAGGCGATAAAACCCTTATGGTGTATTTATCGAGGTCAGAGGTAGGGAATAAGTATGGAGTGTTGGCAGATTGACCTGCAACGTCAGGAATCCGAGTTTGCTCGTCAAAAAGCTCAGTCAGGTTGTTTAACTCAGCAAAAATCTCGATGTACCTTAAATTTTTATTAAGTTACGAATCGAAAATATCATATCTATAGAATGGGCATGCTCATTCATCGTTGAATTGTTTCTTCCAGTATGTTCCTATACTTGACATATATTCCTTGAGTTGTTGGAGCTCGTAATTTAGTTTTAACTTACGTAGTACCAAATATTTAGTGAATCGAATAGACTAGTCATATTTTGTTTTTAGAAAATGACCCAAGTGATGAATAAATGCTAAAGGCTATTCCATAGATATATCTTTCGTCCCATTTAGCTCTTCTACTACAAAAAAATTAAACACAGAAATTAAAAAAACACAGGCGCACTAATTAAACTGCTGTATTGGTCTGGAATGCTTGGAAAATGGGACTTTTTTTTTTTGCTGAATTCGCAATCGTATCTGAGTGGTAAAGTAGCCAATGTTTTCTTGTCATGCAATCTAGAAGTGAGTCGCTGGCGGTGTTACCACAGTGCAATATGTGAATTAAAGCCAGTTCTTCTTATGGTAGAATTTTGCTTTACTTTGCTTTACTTTGGTTACTTAAACCATAGCTAATTGACCGTTTAAGGCCTTGAGAGGCAGGTTCTAAAACAAATATGATAAACAAAAATTAAAAGTCGTTGTAGCGGTTTCTTTAAAAAAAAATAAGTTTGTATATACAAAATTTTTAAAACATTCTTAAGAATATTATGGTACGCCAACCTTAAGTGTATGTTACTATTAATTTATTGTACGAATAAAAATTAAATTAAAAAAAAAATAATTGACTCCCATTTGAAATCTTATTTATCTCGAAAACGGCTCTAACGATTTTGATAAAATTAAATATGTTATTATGGGCGTGGACCACACTTTGGTCAAAAAAAGAATGTTGTAGAAAATATTATTAACGGTACCATGCATTTCAAATTTTATCTTGAAAAATTTTAAAAAAATTTCTTATATACAAAATTACTTTAATAATAAAACTATTTTTTAACTTTGTTTTCATAAAGTAACACTTTTCTAGAAATCACAGTGCAATTTGATACATTTTATTTTTTTTTTTCAAATAGTATGTATTGTAGTAGAAAAATTTTTATTATTAAGTTTAAAAAAAATCGAGCCTTCAATTTCAAAAATTTGAATTTTTTTTTAAATCCAAAAATAATTGTTTTGAAAATTTGAATAGGCAAGAATTTTCAAGCATCAAGTATGAAAATATGATCAAAATCGCTTGAACCGATTTTGAGAAAATCAAAAAAAAAAAAATGGTTCCATGGGGGTTGCATTTCTTAAGTTTTAAAATTTTTCGGGAATTTGTTTTCAATCGTAAGCTGGGTTTAACTAAATGAAATTTTTTTACCCTTTTTTACTTGCGACTTATAGGTACTATAAGGCAAGTTATGCATTCGCAGAAAAAATCGAACTCGAGATTTTGATCAAAGTTGACATTACGATGATAGCGAAGACTAAAAAAGTGGGTCTCACAATTCTGTCTGTCGGTCTGTCGGTCTGTCGGTCTGTCGGTCTGTCGGTCTGTCTGTCTGTCTGTCTGCCTAAACGGCTCGGCCAATTTTCTTCAAACTTGGTAGATATCAGTTTTAATTTTTCCCCCCCACACGTTTTTTTCTTTTTTTTTTAAGACTAAAAATAACGGTACCTGCCACACGATTTTTTTTCGAAATTTTGTAAATATTTTTTTTTCTCAAAAACTGTTCGATAGATTTAAAAAAAAAAAAGATACAAAAAAAATTTATTTAGTTAAAGCTAGGTAATGGTTGACAAAAATTTTCCGAAAAATGGTTATTGAGGGTAGCCCCCATGGAACCATTTTTTTTTTATTTTGATTTTCTCGAAAACGGTATGACCGATTTTGATAATTTTTTTTGCTAAAGCTCTCGAAAACGGAGCCTAGAATTTTGATAAATTTTTTTTTGTTTCAATTAATCTTAACGATCTTTAATATAATAAAAAAAATTTGAAAATAAGATATTACAGCTTGTAGCTACCATAGAACCATTTTTTTAAATTTTGAATTACTCATTATCGACATATCGGATTTTAATGAAATTTTTTTGTAGATATGCTTCTAAAAAGTCTAAAAACCATTCCATTTTAAAACTTAAAAAAAAACATATTTTTTAAATTTTTGAAAAAAAAAAACATTTTTTTTCTTGGAAAATTCGATATTTCAAAAACGGCTGAATATTATTTTTGGAAATTTAATTTTCATTCGTACAGCAATAAAAACCTAAAGTTGGCATACCAAATTTTTTTCTTAAAAATCTTTTAAAAATTTTGTATAAGTATAAAAGTTTTTTTTTAAGAAACCACTACAAAATAATTTTTATTCTTTCATAAATTCATATTTGCATAGCATTCTGTTTTTGTATCTTACTACTAAAAGAATTTAAGAAATTAATTGTATCCTTATGAACAGTTTTCTCTAATAATATTCGTTTTTAAAATTCCTAGTCTATTACATAGGAGCAAGTTCGTGCGACCCAGTCGTGCATTTTATTTTAAAAAACTCTGTGAAACAGTTTTTGAAAAAAAAAAAAAAATATTTATAAAATTTCGAAAAAATTCGTATGGCAGGTACCGTTATTTTTGTTCTTAACAAAAAAAGAAGAAACCTGTGGGGGGAAACTTTAAAAATGATATCTACCAATTTTATAGAAAATCGTTTGAGCCGTTTGGGCTGTAGTCAAACAGATAGACAGACAGGTAGAGTTGCGAGACCCACTTCTTTCGTCTTCGCTGTCACCGTAATATCAACTTTGATCAAAATCTCGAGTTCAATTTTTTTTAAGAATGAATAACTTGCCTCATAGGACCTATAAGTCGCAAGTGAAAATGTAACAACAAATAGAGTTCGGGGTTTTATCCGTTAATACGGTTTTTCGAAAGACCACTGTATTAGCTTTTCCTTTTTGGAGAGGACGGGTGAGTTCATAATCGTCAGCCTAACTAAGAACTGCATTATCTACGTTCATAAAGTCAGATTTTGAACTAACCTAGCCCAACTGCAATACATACCGATCATAAACGTCAAACTGTCGTCATCGTCGGGCAGATTGTGCAGCTGAATTTTTCTGGCTGCAGAAGAGCGGAAATTTATAAAATTAATTTTACAGTCACCAAGAAGGACGAAGAGGCACTGTTATAATAATCAGAAAGAAGCTTACATTGAATGTGGACCTCAACATCTTAAAATGACTACGGAATATATCGCCAGGATACTTGGAAACCACCTTCATTAAGCATGCATTTTTTGGCAATAAAGTCAGGCCTTTTTGTTTACTGCAGACATTCTGCATTGTGAGTGCGTTCACAAATGCATTAGAAAAGAACTGCGATTGTACTAGCGTAGATTTTCTACCTTTGACGCCGCAGGTAGTGATGGTGTTTTTAAACACTTGTTTCCCCAAGCCGAATAGTCAACGGTTTGTTTTTTTTAATGTCCAAATTGATTTTCAAACAAAAATTTTGAATTTCAAAACCCATGGAATGTTTGCAAACATCCTAAACATTTTTTTTAAATTTATTTAAATTCGTTATCAATGAAAAAGTTTAAAATCAGAAAAACAGTAAATAAATCTGATGGTATAAGAGTTCGTAGAGAACCTAGTAGACCTAGTGACTTACAACAGCTCTCAACCATTCCTGTGAATGTGTTAGCAGAAATGAAGAGGATCAAAAATTTTCTGCCGAGCCTGAACGGATAAATTGAGCAGCTCGTTTCATATGAAAGAAGATACTCTGGGAGGATTTGCAACATCCTCGTAAGAGAACCTTAAATACGAGTATTAATGCACATGTCAAACTGCCAACAGGCTAGACTTGATTCTTATCTCTGACCCTGATATAACTATACTTTAAGTTATTATCACCTTTAAACATATCAGACTATTAGAAACAAAAAGATTTTGACAACACGAGATTGCCAACTGGGATGGTATCAACGATTTCTTCAGGAACTTCATCGGTCGCTATGCTTCCTATATAGTGATTACAAAATTAATTCTTTTCGGAATGAGAAAGTTTATCCTGATTATGGAAAAATCAATGAAACCGAAAGAGAACTCATGGTTTGATTCGATCTGTCTTACTCTACTACAGCATTTGTCCAGCATGTTCCTAAAAAGTGGCACTTTATCATCCAATTTCATTTTCGTCTCTTTTTATCTAGGGTCATGGAAACGCTGATAAATTAACAGCTCAAGAAATACCTACCTCGAATAACGAAAGCTTCTCAATGACTGGCAGCACTGCTTTCGTAGCAATAGGTCCACTGGTGATCTGATAGTATATCTCACCGAACAGTGACAGTGACACTAATTTTTATATCGTTTTGGAAAAGGTTAGATAATTGAACTTAATATTTCGAAAGCATTTGATAGAGTTTGGCATTAAGCTCTCCTATTGGTGTGTATTTGGTATAAATGAATTTCTTCTTCGTTGGACTAGAAACTACCCGTCAAACAGCTCAATATAAATTGTGTTGTACGGCTTTAGGTCTGTTATTCATAAAATAAATGCTGCTGTACCACAAGGCTCCGTTTTGTCTCCGATTCTCTTTCTCATATTCATCAATGATATTTTGTCTGAAACTTCTAATCCACTAAATTGTTTTGCTGACGACAGTACCCTCACCTTTTCATATTCGTTCTTAGATTCACATCCTTGTCCTTCGAATGTTGGACTTCCAACGGCAGCGTATGATAAGGTCAATAAATTCGGACAGCATTAACCAATGGGCAATCAAAAACCGCGTAGAATTTAATGGTTCAAAAACTCAATTCTGTCTGCTGTCGTCAAAGCGGAACCCACCGCCCATGCCACTTTTAATACGGAGCGGCACTTGCATTGAGGAAACGGAGCAGCTTTCAGTTCTCGGTATGTGCATTACAGTCCACCTTATGTGTGGAATGACCACATATCGACGTCGCCGTAATCTGTAAGGGTTATATTGGTCCTAAATTCGAGTACAATTTCATTATTTGGACAGGTGCTCCAATAACACTTTTGAGTCTCTTCGATAGAATCCAAAAGAGAGCCTTAAAGATGATAGATGATAGAATTATAACAGAAACATTTGAATCCTCGAGCACCGCTGCAATATTTCTTGTCTTTCATTATTTTACGCTTATTTTTATTAACAGTGTTCCAGTGAAATAGCCAGTTGCATTCCTCCCTTTAAACGATTCAACCAGAATACTCGCGCTCCAAGGAATGCCCATCAGTTTACCCTTTTACTTTTAACGTATGGGTGAATTCAGAGATTCTTGCCTTACCCGCATTTAATGAATGTGGAATGCTTTATCCGGCAAGTGCAAAATGTGCAATTTTGTGTTCAACTTGTGGTGATGGGTTGGCTTCTTAAAATTATGGAATTGTTGTTTTTTTAATCATCAACTTAAGTCTCTGGCAAAGGCAAATAGACCGAGTTTCTGACTTGTCGCGGTACACGCACATGTTTCTTGTCGGAGCAGCTACAAACGGAGAATGGGTACCTCTCCCTAAGATTGCTAAAATTCTCTTAAGGAAAAGGATTTGACTTATTCAGCTGACAACAAACGGACACATACACCACCCAGTGACCTATCACACTCATCTACCAGACGTTGCATGGAGCCACATTCTCCTACGGGCCTGGGAGAGATGATTTCGCTCCTTTTCACGACATAGGCATTCTTAGAGGACTTCAAACATCGTCAAACATCTGTTTAAAGTCATATCGTTCGCGCGTTTATAACCCAATGTTAAGATAAACGTACCTTTCTTGTACACCTGACCTATTACTATGAGGTGCTTTCTTTTTGTTTGGTAGAGCCTTTCCGTTGCAACGGCAACACTTTTTGCACTTTTAAAATAGGAAATGAGAAATTTGAAGCCCCTCTGGCATTTAAATGCTCTATGTACACAGGAGCTATACTAAATTCCGTATCAGTATAGGTACACTGAGTTTCATTTAATTATTTTCTTATAACTAATTGGTACGGTTGATTACGCCGCCGCCTGCCGCCGCCGTCGCGCCGACCGTGCTGGCGTTAGTTTCGTTATTTACAAATTGCATTTCGTGCGGTGCCACTGGTTCGGTAGTTTCATGAAACTAAATGTTTACAAGCAATTAGTTTGGCATGTCGGTTGGCCGACACTGCCCGGGACGAAGTTCCAACGAAACCCTGAACTGTTCATGTTGCTTTTTTTTATGGCAGATAACTTCCTTGCATGTCCATCTAATTTGTGTCGCACAGCGTGCAGCACAATAGTTACCTTATACAACCAGAAAGCACTTTTGGAGGCAATCGTAACGGGAATTGTATGGTGACATGCAGACAGACGTCCTTAGATAATATTATTTGAGCATTTTGTTTTCCATTTGTATGTATATTCTTGAAAAGCAATTCTCTATAGCAATTGCGTTTAGCCCTGAAGGATTAAAATACCTATAGAGACTCTCTTTTTATCACCATTCTAGAACATCGGAAATTAGTCGTAAAGGTTGTAAAAGGGGATGTCTGACATTGTGATCAACTGTTGGTTTGATTAAATAAACTTTTCTTAACTAGTAAAGACAGGAATTGAGTTATGTTGATTACCAAGATTGGTTCATTATTTCGATGGTTTATTTACACAAAATGGAGATCGATAAAGCGGATTTCATGTTTTAAAAACACCATCGCCTAAATGCCGACCATTTTTCTCAACACTGGGATGCACTATTAAATTTCTGGATTCGAAACCAGGAAAATAACGTCGTCAGTCTCTAAGCTTGATTGAAAAATGATGGACCAATAATACTTCGTCCAAAATTTCACACCAAATTGTCGCTTATAGAAAAAGAAAACGTTTTCGATGGCGTTTCTTATAAAGGGTGTTTTTTTTTTTAGAAGCGGGGAGCTTTGTATTGGCAATGCTGTTTTCTGTCCCAGTGGATTTGAAAGTTCTCGGTAGTTTTGAGGTTCATATTGTTTGGCAATTCATCAGGAATGGACTCAAGTCGGAGCAACGTTTGCAAATTGTTCAAATTTTTTGATTAACATAGTTAAATTCAAGAAACAAATTATACGTTATACGCGTTTTATAAATGCTTATAATCGTCCGTCAGAGCGATTACTCTAAACGCTCTTGCGTAGTATAGCGCTCCATTGCTTGGCTGTTTTTATACTGCAGCTGTCTTGTTCCGAAATGTCAAATATGATTGATATACGACCACGTTTGTAATTAATTTTGCGAAAATCGGAGAATTTATATGTATTTGTAAAAGGTATTCCAGTAAGTTTTAAATTGTAATATGTTTGTTTTCAGCTTCTATAAATAGAGCACTTAAGAGGTTGTGATATTTGTGTCATGTTTCCGTACACATTTCACAGGCACACCGGATTTACTGATACGATTCAAGAGTTTTTTTTATAATATTTTTAAATGCCCAATGGGGCTTCAGAAGCAATATGGGAACTCTACCTCCCACCTCACCTAAGAGAGCAAATATTTGACATCCTGGTAGGATTTCTTCCTTTCTAGTCTTAACTTCAGTATTTTTGTGTACCATATATTTTAAAAAGATGTCAAAGATGAGCCGAAATGCTTTATTTAATTTATCGTCACTAATACCTTAGAAATCTGACGAAGACCTACTTTTATTTTTTTGATTGCTCTATAGGGCAAGTATTGGTTTTGTGTCAACAAAAAGAGAAGTCCAAACGATTGGTTGTCGTTGTCTATTTGTCTCTCCGCTTATGCCTCATTCCAGATTAATTATTTTTGTTTTGAAGTAAGAAGAAAACAAAATTAATTTTGAAAATGAGTACCTACGTAGCGTTCTACGAAACTGAGCCTCACCAATTAGTCTTCTTATTTTCCTTGGAAGGCGATGACCAAGAACTGTCGTTCAGAAGTTGAAGTTAGACAAGCATAAGATTTTGGGATTTATTCAAGAACAAAAAATGGATTTTACTACGAGTACATGGTTCTTGAGTATGGATTATATCCAATAGTAATACAAGAGCTTAGAAGTTATCGAGGGAAATTGTATGTATTTAAAGGAGAAATTTGACACACCTTCAATTCTATGTAACCCGGTAACGTGCGGAATTGTTAAAAGCTACGTTAAGCATTCGCCTTCTGAATGCGTCGCATTTTCAACACATCTCGCACCTATATGTAAGTATTGTTTAAACTAGCGTTTTAGCCAATAACAAACGAGTTTTAACAGGGATGATATATTGTGAGGACCATAATATGCGGAGTAGTCCCTATACCTTCGGCCGTAGTACTGTGGATAGGCGGCTCCTTTATGGTCGAGACGTCCTCGCACAAGACGGAGCTGAGCGACTTCGGTTCAGTAGGACTGTGTCCGATCGGGACCTGAAAGACAGGGTGAGACAGGAAAACCAGTTTTGGTGGTTGTCTAATATTGATAGAGATAGTTGACAAGTTGTCTTGGCCGACTTACATAATCTTAAGGTATTCTTAGGTAGGGACAGTCAGGGTGGCACCAAAAAAAAAAAAAAAAAAAAAAAAAAAAAAAAAAAAAAATAATATAATTGAGTACATTCTTCCAATGTAACGGGTGATTTTTTAAGAGCTTGAGAACTTTTTAAAAAAAAAAAACGGATAAAATTTGCAAAATCTCATCGTTTCTTTATTTGAAACGTTAGATTGGTCCATGACATTTACTTCTTGAAGATAATTTCATTTAAATGTTGACCGCGGCTGCGTCTTAGGTGGTCCATTCGGAAAGTCCAATTTTGGGTAACTTTTTCGAGAATTTCGGCCGGAATAGCCCGAATTTCTTCGGAAATGTTGTCTTCACTGAAAATTCGACGTTGTGGCAGATCGTTCGGCTTCAGTTCTTGCACGAGCTGTATTTTATACGGTTTTACACCAAGATCTTTGCGTAAAATCTTCCATGTGGTCGAATAACACAAACCCAATTGCTGCGAACGGCGACGAATCGACATTTCACGGTCTTCAGCAACACTCTCAGAAACAGACGCAATATTCTCTTCTGTACGCACTGTACGCATTCGTGTGGTTGGCTTAATGTCCAATAAAGTAAACTGAGTGCGAAACTTGGTCACAATCGCATTAATTGTTTGCTCACTTGGTCGATTATGTAGACCATAAATCGGACGTAAAGCGCGAAACACATTTCGAACCGAACACTGATTTTGGTAATAAAATTCAATGATTTGCAAGCGTTGCTCGTTAGTAAGTCTATTCATGATGAAATGTCAAAGCATACTGAGCATCTTTCTCTTTGACACCATGTCTGAAATCCCGCGTGATCTGTCAAATACTAATGCATGAAAATCCTAACCTCAAAAAAATCACCCGTTATTTTCAAAAAAAAAAAAAAATCTCTGCTGCTGTGGCTGTTCTAGTTTTTAAGTAGTTTTAGTTTAGTTTTAGTTTATTTTAAGTAGTTTTAAGTTGGTTTCGGTAGTTTTTAATTAGTTTTACTTTAGTTTGTAAGTTTTATATAAAAAATATAAAAAGATAAAGAATCCGAGTTTTTTAAAATTTTCTCGAGAAAACAAAAAAAAAATACAGATATAGTTTTTTGAATTAAAAATAGTTTTTTAGCCCGCATAGGGCCAGTAAGTTAGTTTTAAGTTATTGGATAATTAGGCTAGTTTTATGAATTTTTGTCTAGCTTTAAGATAGTTTTAAGATTGAAGAAAAATAAAAATGAATTTAAAAAAAAAAAAAAAAAAAGTCCCTATACCTTATTCCTATTAATTGATTATACGCAATTTTCAATAAGCCCAAGGGGACAACTTTTGTAAAATTGAACATCGTCAACATACATTTGGATGGATGATCCATTAATCTTTTCGGGAAATCCATTGATATAAAGAGAGAAATGGAGAGGTCCCAAGTTAGAACCCTTAGGGACTCCTCTAGTAGTTGAAACTGTTTTTTACTACCCTGAGTCTAGGATGAAAATAAAATTACCGCAGAAGGTAAAACATGATAAAAAGTTGACAGCTTATAAGATAGGTTAATGTGGTCAACAGTTACAGAACGTTACATGACAATTACAGCAATTTTTGGGTGTGATTGATAACAAAAAATAACTAGCATAATTAGATAGGCCTTTTACAGTTATTTATAAATGCGAACGTCTTGCATACTCTAGTGGGCGCAATAGTGCATTATAGTGCATCAAGTATGCAGTTCTTTCCAAAGTCTACAAAATTGGGATTCAAAATTTGGCATAACTTCAAAATGAAGAGCTAAGTGCCCTGATTGCAAATATCGAGGTCCAAGACGTTTTGAGGGAAGCCTTCTTAGTGCAAGAAGTAGCCTATTCTTATCGCGTCTGGCAGGCAGAAGGCTGACTGTAAAACGTCTTGGACCTCGATATTTTCAATCAGGGGGCTTAACTCTACATTTTGGCAAAGTTGTTATCACAAATATTTGGACTTGGAAAGAACTGCATACTTGATGCACTATTATGCACTGTTGCGCCCACTAGAGTATGCAAGACGTTCGCATTTGTAAATAACTATGAAAGGCCTATCTAATAATGCTAGTTATTTTTTGTTATCAATCACACCCAAAAATTGCTGTGGGCTCTTAGTCTATTAGTTTTGGCTTAAAAAAATCCTGTGGAGGAAAAGATTGCAAACACTATCTACCAAGCTTATAGAAAATCGGCCGAGCCGCTTAGGCTGTAGTCGAAAAGACAGACAGACATAATTGCGAGACCGACTTTTTTCGTCTTGTCTATCATCGTAATGTGAACTTTGATCAAAATCTCGAATTCTATTTATTTTACGAATGCATTACTTGCCTTATAGTACCTATAAGTCGCAAGTAAAAATTAACATGACAATACATTTTAGACAAAAATATTTTGCATACAATATGTATTATTTCAAAACCAAAGAAGCTCCTATATAAAAATTTTAATCGAAATCGGTAGAGTTAGAATTGAGAAAGTTGAAAATCAATATGTAGGACCTATGACAATTACTCTTAAAATAGTTTTTTTCTTTGACCAAAATGTAGACCATTATTGGTATTATATAAATAAAATTTTTTTCTTATCAAAATCATTAGAGCCGTTTTCTAAATAAACAAGATATTTCATAATGGCTGTTTAGAAGGGACCGAGCTAAAAATTTTAATTTCTCCTCTAAGCTGCAGGTTGAAGTACATATGTACAGACAGACGGAATCACCAAGTCAAGTAAAAAAGTCATTTTGAAATCTACTTCGATTTTTCTCAATTTACTTCACTTTTTTACGGAAGTGGTAACGCTACTGTAGAGTGATGTGTTGTGTCAAACTCCTTCGTGTTCCTATTGTGCTATTCTAAACTGTGTCATTGTCGTTTTTGTTTGTTAGATAAAGAGAATATTAAGTTCTCTAGAAAATTGTTCAATAAGAAACGGTTTAAGCACATCAATCTTGATTAGTGTGCACGGTCGACTCTACAACACACCATACGAGACAGTGTGGTATTCGCTTTATATTTGTCTTAGCTCAATTTCTCGAAAACAGCTTAAATTTTAATACTACGTACATGAAATTGGAAAAGTCCTTCAAGTTTTTGACAAAATATCCTTATACAGGGTGCGTTTTGTTTTCCAGATTGATTTTTGTGTGAATAAAAGTTGTCAGTTTGCATTTGACAGTCATAGCGCGTAGATGGAAACAATTTAAAATGGAGAATCTAATGGAGGAACAACGTGTTGAAAACAATTATTCAATTCGAAATACGCGGACAAAAATATGTGACTTTTTTTACTAATGAAGTACCCTCACGTTCCCCTGATTTAACACCTCTCCCGATTTTTTCTTTGAAAAAAATGTGTACATCAACAAACCAACAACAACTTTATAAACGAAACTGCTTAATTTAAACAGAAATCTACGAAATTTGTAATTTGGTGTTTAAAATGAGCTAAAAAGAGCTCGCCCTTGCACTACGGCCAAAGGCACCCACTTGGCCTACATCATACTTCATATTCAATGTTGAGGAACATAAAGTCAACCAATAAAGTATAAATTATAAATTGACTTTCATTTGAAAGTTATTGAAAATAAAATGCACGACTGGGTCGCACGAACTTGCTCCTATGTAATAGACTAGGAATTTTAAAAACGAATGTTATTAGAGAAAACTGTTCATAAGGATAAAATGAATTTTTTTTAATTCTTTAAGTAGTAAGAGATAAAAACAGAATGACATGCAAATATGAATTTATGCAGGAACAAAAATTATAAGTCTTTGTAGTGGTTCCTTAAAAAAATAAGCTTTTATGTACAAAATTTTTAAAACATTTTTAAGAAAAAATTTTGGTACGCCAACCTTAAGTTTTTATTATTGTACGAATAAAAGTCTAATTTCCAAAAAAAATACTAAGCCGTTCTTGAGATATCGAATTTTTCAAAAAAAAAATGACTTTTTTTTCTAAAAATTGAAAAAATATTTTTTCTTAAGTTTTTAAATGCAATGTTTTTTAAACTTTTTAGGAACTTTTTTATAAAAAATTTCATTAAAATCCGTTAAGTCGATAATGAGAAATTCAAAATTCGAAAAAATCGTTCTATGGTAGGTACAGTCAGTAATATCTAGATTTAAAATTTTTTTTTATTAAATTATAAATTGTAAATATTAATCAAAAGAAAAAAAATTTTAGCAAAATTCTCGGAACCGTTTTCGAGAAAAATGCGATTTTCGAAAACCATTTTTTAAAATTTGTATGGAAGGTACCGTTAGCTTTAAATAAAACAAAATTTTTTTTCTCAAATCTTGTAGATTATATTAAGAAACTTTTATTTGCCAAGTTTGAAAAAAATCGAGCAAGGGGTTTTCGAAATATTGAGATTCCAAAAAAAAATTTTGATTTTTTTTTTAAAAATCCAAAAAATTAAAAATTGAAAATTTGAATATGTAATAATATTTAAACTTTGGAGGAGCTTTGGCATTAAAAAAATTATTTAAATCGGCTGTACCGTTTTCGAGAAAATCAAAAACAAAAAAAAAGGACCCAGGGGGGCTACCAAAAATAACAATTTTTCGTAAAATTTTTTTCAACCATTAGCTAGTTTTTACCAAATGAAATTTTTGGAATTTTTTTTAAAAAATTCTGTGGGACAGTTTTTGAGAAAAAAAAATATTTATAAAATTTCGAAAAAAAATCGTATGGCAGGTACCGTTATTTTTGGTCTTAAAAAAAAATAGAAAAAAACGTCCGGGGGTAAAAAATTAAAACCCATATCTACCAAGTTTGAAGAAAATCGGCCGAGCCGTTAAGGCTGTAGTCGAACCGACAGACAGACAGACAGACAGACAGACAGACAGAATTGCGAGACCCACTTTTTTGGTCTTCGCTATCATCGTAATGTCAACTTTGATCAAAATCTCGAGTTCGATTTTTTTTACGAATGCATAACTTGCCTTATAGTACCTATAAGTCGCAAGTAAAAATATCGACCTGGAACACAAACGCACCCTGTATTTATGTTATTCAGATCTTCTTCTTTGAAAACTCGCTTGCGTTCGCCTGCTAATTGCTTCAATAATGTTGCATATACAAATTGTACAAATAAATTCTTTATAATTTGATAAAATTAATAAAAATATCAAATTTTTAGTTTCTACTTTGGACTTTTTCCAGACTTTCTCGTTAACTGAGTGATTGATCCATAAAGATATATCCTTCAATTCTAAGCTTTGTTGCAGCTTCAACAAAAGGAACAAGTTCATGTGATTCATTGGAGTGTTTTATTTTTGGGGTAACAAATCTTCAATTTATTATATTGTTTGAGATACATATATGTATGTACATATATCTACAATATTTACAAAATGAATTATCTGTCAATGGATCAAGTTTGAAGGCGATTTATAACGGCAGTGGTGAAGCAGCTTTCCAGAAGAACATAAAATAAAATGATTGCGTAATGCGTATCTATGGAAACAGAATGAACGTGTTTTGGAGGGAAATGCCAAACTTTTCTAAAAAGCTTACATAATTAGGTGGAAAATGTTAGAGCAATAATAATTTCTGTTGTCATCGTCACGTTGTCAAATCTGTTGCTCTCATCTATGGGACCGTGGTAATGTGGTATACACGTTTTCAAACTTGACCGGATGATTTTGTTATGTTGAGACTTTAGAGAGTAGGTAGTGGGAAATATTAACTACCCTTCAGTGATTGTTATCTACTTGAATTTAAAATTTCCGACAACAACTTCATGTGATTACCTTAAATTTTTCTTCGAACATTTATGTATAATCACACCAAGGGTTATTTTTCAGAAAATTGTAGAAGGTCGATATGTGACAGGTGGTTAATTATGAAGCAATAACTTGACAAATTTCTATACCACGAATCCTTTGAAAATTTTGCAAAATTTGTGAAAAATATGTGACAGTTAATATCAATTGTTTTCGGATCATTAAAAAATGTCATGACAGTAAACTCTCCGACAGTTTTGCAATGAAGCCCATATGAGTATGTGTATGTGTATGTTCGGGAGTACTAAATTGACATGTCGCACCTCCGCTCCGGTGCATTAACGAGGTAAATGCGATTTTCCTAAATGTTGAGGAATCACGTTTAAAGTTTTCTTGTTTATCAAAATACCATACGTTTCAGCCTTTGTGTTAAACAAAAAAGTGGCTTTTTTTGGGCATTAGCAAGGATACAATCACGTCAATTTGACCACTTATAAAACTTGACATTTAGGTAATTATGGCGTTCTTAAGCAAATTTCAGAAAAAATTGCAGTTACGTTGATATTGCACCGGGCGGCGGAGGTGCGATGTGTTGGTAATGAATAAGTGATACGAGTACATAAGTAGGTCTTAAAAAACTTAATAGTACAGAACAACGAGATCTCATAGATATATTTTTGCTGTTTCAAAATATTTTCTTATTATTTTTTTTTTGGATTTTATAATTCACACGCGCTCGAGGGTATGTTAAGAGACCCTTATAATTTTAAACACAGAGATGGGGAAATTAGGGGGGGGGGAAGGAGGGAGGAAAACCGTGCCAGTAAGTTATTCCATAATCGTTTTGTGCGACTAAAAAACGAATCTCTCTATTTGATAGTATGACTAAAGTTAGGCTCGAGGGTGAGGTGAACTGATGAGCATTCCTAGGGAAGCGGGTATCACGGTAAACTGATAGAGGAAAGGAATGCAACTGGCTACTTCGAGTGAGCATTACTTGTGAAAGAAGCGATAAAACAGGGAAATACAAGAAACATTCCAACGGGGTTCGTGAGATGGGAATAGATCTATGTTCTGAATTCTATCCAGAGACAGATAGAATTTCCATATTCGTTTTCCGAAAAGTACGGACCAATGATGCCGCCGACCAAAAATTCACACCAAACGATAACTTTTTGAGGATGAATTGCCACCTGGTGAACCTCGTTTGTTGGTGTCTTCCATTCATTCAAAAATGCGCCTGATTGCCTTAGATGATTTTCCGGCCAAAATTGATGACCTTTTCCAAACGCTTCAAAAGCCCCAAAAAAGAGAACAAGTGGCGTTGTCTATGGTCATGAACTTTGAGCTCCTGGATCAGTTGGATCTTATACGGGTCTAAGCCCATGACCCGATGCAAAATTCGCCAAGTTGAAGTCTGCGAATATCCGAGTTCTTGTGCATGGGCGGCGAGGAATCGACAATACTTCTAGTTCTACTGTACACTTTCACGGACCGTTACCGTGCTGATGTTCTCGGCCGATCTTGCGTTCCTTTAACGATAGAATGTTAGCTGATTGATTACCGAATCGGCTGTCTCAAAGTTTGGCTACCAAACGTCAAAGAGTCGACTGTGAAGGACCACCACGCGTAAACCGTAAAATGTGTTCAACGCAACGAAAGCTTATTTTGATAATAAGGTATTTGCATTTGGACGTACTGTTCAATCGTGCAGCTCACCATGTTGATTTGATATCAGTTACTAAATAATTAAAAAGAGGTTTGACAGATGTCACCAAAACAACATGGCAGCCACATGCTGACAAAATCTCCACACGCCAATTGAAACACCTTAATCTAATTTTAAATAGCTTAATGTCAATGTGAACCACCGTATATCTACTAAGTATTACTTTCAAAAACACTTTGTTTTAAATGTATACTTTTGTTAATACAAAAATAAATAATCCTATTCTTCTATTTTTTAAGCGATTTCTGTGTGTATAAACATGATTGTGACATAATTACCGATTTAAAAAATTATTTCTCTTGTTGTGCAGTATGGGACAGTCAGTTCTTTTGGAGAAGTCATATTAAATTGCTTAGGGTATTCCATTTTGATACCATCTGATCCTGGCCGTGTTTAAAACGATTGAAATTTCCCATTCCCTCTTCATTGTTTTCGTTTGTCTGTCGCTCCTAACAGGAACTTCTTAGCTTTCATATCTTTTGTTAACATCTTCCGGATTTTGTTGCTTAATCCACCACGAGAAAGCAACCATATATCCTCTCCGGCATACAAATCAGCTGTTCGAAAGGAAGAATCTTCTTGTATCACATACACTAAAGTTCAAGGTGGCTGCATCATTATTATCAGGATGCAACTCTCGTACAAACAGCTGTAATTATTTACAATTACAGTGAAGCTTTACTCGGCTGCCTTTCCGTTCTCGTTCTCATTTTGCTTTCGTTTTTTTTTCTCCTACAGAACCAAGGATGTTATATTGTCTGTCGTAATATTCTTTACGTTCAAGGCTAATTCAAGGATTGACTATATTAACTATTTCAATGGCATTGTTCTACTCTTGGCCATAAGATTTTTCGATGACATAAATTGCAGAAAGTCCAACGTTTGAGTAATATTTAGTTGACTGATAGTCACATTATTGATTCTATAGCGGTGCCCAATTCGTGGCCAGGATTTGATATGTTTGTTTCATTCACATAATTCGTCAAATCGAACTGTCATCCGAGACTGTATATTTTTAGTTTATGGTTTCAAAATAAATAAAATGTGTTAAAATAGGTTAAGTTCTAAAAAAAGTAAGAAGGCAACAACCCTGCCAGATTTCCGCTCATAAGAGCTTAAACAAACTGCATTATCTTTGCATGTTTGCAAGTACATGTGCATGAAAGCAGAATTACAAGCAAACTGCGTTCAGTTCTTAAAGAATTTTCAGGTTTTTGGGATGTGACTTGAGTTCCTAATCTTTGTAATCAAAATGATCATCATTTTTCTTCTTTTTCCTGGCATAGATTTTTTCCTGAACACTTTCAAATCTTGTTCCGTTCAAGTGATTAAAAATCAGTCCTAAAAAAAACATCTTTATTTGTAGCCAAATGCTGACTAATTTTTTTTTTTTGACTAAAATCGGAGATATGGATGTGGAAGACTTGAGGTTTCCACAAGACAGTGTCACAAAATCCACTTTGTGTTGATTGTTTGAAGAATTTCCTTGACGAGTTATTTCACGTTTTGTGATATGAATTGTCCACTGAAATTGGACAAAAAATATTTGCTGAAAATTTTGAACTTATAAGAAAAAAAAAACACTTAGAATTTAATGAAAAACAACATATGTACATTTTATATTAATTTAGATTAATTTATTTATTTATAATAAATTTTATATATGTATGTAAATTAATTAAAAAAATCAATACCCTGTGAGTGCATCTGTGGAACGAGTTGTCTTACAAAAGTCGTTGATACCTTTTTGGAATCTCGTCTTGATGCTTTCAAGAGAAGCATCAACATTCAACAGCTTTAATATAAAAGCATTATTGACAAAACTAACTTTTGGAATACGACGGCTGTCAAAATCCCGCAAAATAATGCTTCGATCATTCTTTTTCTTGGCTAAATTTAGTGGAGACTTTTGGTATATTAAAGTACAGCCTTGCACAAAAGTATCTATTTTGCGCGCGAACTGCACACTGCTCGGAAAAAAAATCCAAGATAAAATTTGTCCCCGGAAAAAATTTGTATGGAAGACAAAATTTTTCCCGATCTGCGTACTAGACTTTAGAATAAAATCTTTATTTAAATCAACTCTTAAGTACATATAGCTTACGGGTCATCCGGCTCAATTTTTATAACTTGTTATTTAGTATTCCGGTGTCCTCTGTTAATCTGGATTCAGGGTATTCTGATTTCCTGGTATTTCCTTCCATCGGTCGACTATTATCAGCTATAAATAATTTAATCAATTAAAAATTTTGCGTGATCGGTAGGTACTACCCCAATGGTGGCTTTTTATATACATATCACTACACCGACGATACGAAGTTTTTCAAGACTATTTCTTCAACACATGATTCTGATCTTTTTTAACTTGATCTCGACAGTTTCTCGGTCTGGTGCCTGAAATGTTGCTTAGAGCTAAATATTTTTAAATGTTATTCAATCAGTTTTTGCACGAAAACGCATAAAATTATCCGTCTCTTCCTTCTTCATTATCAACCCATATCCCCTGCAGATAGAGAGTTCTACTTTCTCACAAGTATTGACGAGAATATTCTTAAAGCAAATAATACACCATCCCTTGTGAAATGATGGTCCAAAAAATTCTCTGACCCAATAAATTCATATATCCAGAGAATCGACGTAGTTTCCTACGTTTTGGACTTCGTTGTCTGTCTTGCAATAACTCTTGGATTCTACTTCCATATCAAGAACAAAGTTTATGCATTAACTTGAATATGCTGGAAGAACGAAGAGCAATAAGCGACATTCTCTTCATTCATCGCCTACTTTCAGGATAATGTTGACTGCACAAGCAGGGTTGACCGAATTAACCACAATACATTTTCTACATTATTAACTACGCGTAGTTATTTGAATAAACTACATGACTATTTTACTACAATTTATTACGTCTACTACATAAATCCATAAAAAATCAATGGAATAAAGGAAAACAAACAGATTTGCACTTTTATGATCTAATGAAGGTTTGTAAAAAAACTGAAAAAGTTTCATTTACTATAAGGATGAAGAATTGTAGGAATTTTACATGATAGATGGGAAGTATATTTTTGGAGACAAACAATTTACTTTGGCATAATCAAAGGATATGGATTATGAACACATGATTTAAAAATATTTTTTAATGCTGAAATTTATGTACATCGTACATACATACAAATATTACCGAAAAACTGTTTGAAAATAATGAAAGAACTAGTGTAGTTATATTTAAACTTAAAACTATTATATTTTAAAGAAGCGCAATACACATGTCGCAGAGAACTCCAATACGATCTTTTTCCATTTAAATTGGAGTAAATCCACCTTCAACACACTGCGCTTATTAAAAATGAATGACTGAACGTTCAATTTCAAAACTCAAATTTCAAATGCATAACTGACAATAAATTGACAGCAATGACATTTTAAACTACGTCTTCTACAATTTGTTACATTAACTTCATTTAACTACATTAACTATACATAAATTACGTAGCAGACGTAACAAATGTAGTTATTTCTAAAAAGTGACAGTTCGTCCAACCCTGTGCACAACCCTTTACAATTCCATCTTTTTCAACACAATTTTCTATTATCTACGAAATCCTCTCCTCTTCTCTGCCCACCCACGGTACCTCTTATGGCCTCAACGCATCTATTACACACAATCTAGGTAGGATTACTTTTATCATTAACTGTTTTGACCTCAACTCACCCTGCCTAAATAGGTATTCCTTATATTTCTCACCAATTTGTGGCTCCTAGATATTTGATTGATTTCACTAATTCAATAGCATCACTTTCTAGCGAGGTCGGACATATTGGATTTTGAAATAAAACAATTATTTGCTGTTTTTGTGTGCCCGGTTAATGACCAATCTATAACATCGTGATACGTTCGAGGAACCTAATCAATCTCTTGTAGTATTATAGAAATTTCTATTTTAAGACTCCTGATGTGACTAACAACAGTTGCTATGTCTTCTGCGTATGCATGCACTGTGCTGTTGTTAAAAAGTATAAAGAGAACCGGACCAAGTTTTGATCCCTCTGGTACACCATGAGTATAGTTTCCTTCTTGTATCCATGAACTTTCAATATTTTTTTCCAATTTAGAACATCTTCATTTGAGGCGTTCCTCTATGGCCGATTTTGTTAAGGAGATCAAATTGTTTTCTGTGGCTTAACGTATCCAATGCCTTGCCGAAGGTTGGTACACTCGATGATTTTATTGAGACTAATATTAACAGTGTTACAGATTTCTCTAAGAAATTTTTCCGTACTTTTCCCTTTTTAAAGAATATATTGATTTTATTGCAGTTAGCATTGTTTTTGAATGAATTTGTTTAAATCCCTTCCGACAATTTCTTCTAAGCAATTTTCAACAACGGGCAAGATTGAAATACAGGATTATAGTTTTGAATTTCGTTCTACTTTCCTCCTTTAGATTGTAAGGGACCTCTTTAAAAATTTTATCTTAAACAAAAATCTACTTTGTTCAATAATACATTTTTTTTTTGATCAAGTATTCAAAAATGTATTTCACTGGCAATTCAAACAAAATAAACTTTAGGATGTCGTGTTTGAAATTAATAAAATGCACGACTGGATCGCACGAACTTGCTCATATGTACAAGTACTTTGGAATTTAAGATACATTAAGATACATAAATATAAAACATGAATTTAAAATGAAATTGCCGTCTGATTTCTAGGAAAGTATGAATTTATGCAAACAAACTTTAAAAAATCGTTTTATTATTAAATAAATAAATTGTTTATATAAGAAATGTCTTTAAAATTTTTCAAGAAAAAAATGTGGGGTGCGAATTTTAAGTATTTAATAATATTGATTTTAGGAAATAATTTCAAAAAATAATCGTTTATAGGTTTTGAAGATATTGATTTTTCAAAAAAAAAAAAAATTTTTTTTCAAAAAAAACCCAACAAATAATTTTTCGAATATTTTTATATACAATATTATTTTAAACTAAGGGGGACTCCTGCTGAAAATTTTTGGTTAAAATCGTTAGAGCCGTTAATGAGAAAGTCGAAAATCAAAAAAACGGTTCTATGACAGGTACCGTTAATAACATTTTGCCCCAAAATTTTTTTTGGCCAAAACGTAGTCCATGCCCATAATATCACACCTAATTTTTTTTATCAAAATCGTTAGAGCCGTTTTCGAGATAAATACGATTTTGCATTACGGGTGTATGGGGGGTACCGTTAGTTTTAGAGCTAAAAAAAATTTCAATTTCCCCTCTAGGGAATCACCGAAGACCCATAACTACCGAGTTTGAAGAAAATAGGTCCAATGGCTTAGGCTCTAGATCAAGGTACAGACATACAGACAGACAGACAGACAGACAGACAGACAGACAGACAGACAGACAGACAGACAGACAGACAGACAGACGGAATTGCCGGACCCACTTTATTCGTCTTCGCTATCATCGTAATGTCAACTTTGATCAAAATCTCGAGTTCGATTTTTTTTCCAAATGCAGAACTTGCCCTATAGTACCTATATCGCAAGTAAAAAATAATTGAATTAATGAATAAATTTAAATATGTGTGTGTGACTTTGATTCACTATATCTATAAGGAGTCAAATCGTTTAGATTTCATTCAGTATTTTTTTCAAATTTTCAAAAGTAAAGAAAGTTTGAAGTTTTGTTTTGTAGCATAAAGATAAAAATATGTGTGTTTCGCTCTGTGCAATTCCTTTGATATTCGAATTTTCGAGAAATTTTTGTTTTGTCTCTTATTTGTGCGTGCTGCAAATACATTTTCATTGAAAACCCAACGAAATTCAAAGAGATTCAAGAATAAAAATAAAACTTTTTGGAACATTTTTCTGTTAAGACTTTCCCTTGGATTGTGTTTCAATAAATAATTCAATCAGTGGAAGATAGCCTTTCCAACAAATGGATTTTCTCTGGTTTTGGACAAGGAAACCCGTTTCATATTGATAAAGCCTAACCAATATATTGATGGTAAAATATATTTACATATTCGGATTAAGAAGACCGATGAAAATTCAAGAATTAATTTTCAACGTCCAACTTTCTCGAAGACAATTCATCAATCAACATTTTTTTAATATCTTAATTGTAGTAATTTTTTTTTTTATTTTTCTTTGACGTGTGCTGATTATAGTTCATTATTTTTTTAACAAAAAAAAAAGCTAAGTATACTTAAATTTTCCAGTTTTCTTATTTTTTTTTTCATTCCCTTGTTTAGTCTATTTTGATTTCATTTCTTGTTTCGTTTAAATATAAAAATATATTCTTTCTTTTGTTGTGTGTAAAACTAGGTTCAACAGGTTCGAGACCAGGAGGTTGTGCACATCCTTTGAAGTCATAAGCCAGATGTTGACTTCATGATTTTGAAATAAAACTTAATGGTTTAAAGTTCTGAATTGCAAGAAAAATATAAACAATTTTTTTGGTTAGTCATTATTTTCGTATTTTTGTATTTAAAACGAAACAAAGCCAGCTATTGTGAACATAAAAATATCATTCTGGAATATTCACCAGAGTTAAAAATAGAATAGAAGACCTCATGATTTAAGTTCCTACATAAATATAGTTTTTTTACCATTAAATAATTTTAAAAATTATTAACTTCCATTTTGTTTGATTGTTTCTATTTAATTTTAACTTTTCTTGAATTTCAATAATCTAAAAATATTTGCATTAACTTTCCAAAACTATTTTCTTTTCATTAAATTAACATAATAAAATTAATTTTTGTTTCTTATTCATTCAATTTTTCATAACAACCATCAGCATTTTTTTTTATGTATTTAATTTTAACATTTAAACAAAAATTACCAATTAATTTGTCATTTATTATATTTTAAAATGAATCAAACAGATTTCTTCATTTTTTATCATCCCTGAATAAAAGAATTAAGGATGATTTTGGGTTAAATTTCTTTTCAGTGTGTTGTGTAAGTGAATGTTTAGAGTGAAGTTTTAGTGATGATATAGGTAGATTGTATTTCAGTTAGGGGCTACTGCAAGAATATCGAGTGTAGCAGTAGCATAGGCAGTCTTTATCAGTTCTTTGGTTTTGATAAAGACTGTGGGAGGGCTAATCACTCATGAAAACCGCAACTCCATCTTCAGGTTTTCCAATTTCTTTTCATTTTTTTTTTTATTATTTGATTTTCAAATCCTATTTTCGTTAACTTTTCGTATAATTTTTTTTGTGTTTAATATACATATTTTTTTATATATAAAGGCATGTAGAGTAACGCTGCTTGGTAAGTCGGTGCAAGATCCCACCCCTCCGTCGAGCTAGACCTATATTATGCAAGCATGCCTGCCCGCACTGGACAAGCTAAGCAACCTACCTTTTTCGACCAAATTTACTTTCTACAGGATTCCTGTACCTTTTGTGAAGTTTTTTTTGGAAATCTTTAAAATCTATTTTCGAATTTGTAGGAAAATTCTTTGTTTGTATATTTTCATTACTTGGTGGTGATTATGTATAAATGGGAATTTCGTTACAAGATCGGACAAATAACTGATACCTAGTTTCAAAATTTTCGAAGATTTGGATTTAGATTTTGATCAAGATTTACTTTTAGATTAAGATGTATCTACTTATGTTAAGATTTAGATTTATGTTTAGATTTAAAAGTCATGTTACATACCTTTAATTTAAATATTGATTTTTCTTGATAGCGGCTTCTATGATTTTGATAAATTTTATCAAAAATATGAAATAATTAAGCACTAAACGTTCCTAAAGGTTGTACCTTCCTTAAATATTTTTTTTTAAATTTCAATATCATATATTTTGTATAAAGAAGCTCCTTAAAAATAAAAATAAAAATGAAACTTTTCAAAACAAAAAAAATAATATTGTAAGCAGTTTAAACTGCTTAATACAAAACTGAAACAATATTCGGTTAAACAAATAAAAGGTATTTCCTCGTTAACAGATCCATAACAACTGATCATCATTATATCTTTATTCTCTCAGTATATTATTCTACCTAACCGGTATTCTCTTTCTATTAAATACAATCATTATATCTTTCTTTCATTTTATCTTCTTTCTAAACATTCATTTGTTTTTCTTAATTCTTTCTTTTGGAAGTGTTGCCACAATATCAAAATATTTTTTAAATTTCGATTTAAAACAAACACCAAAGTGTACCAAAGTTTTTCCTTGAAAATATTAAAAAATAAATTAATTAAAAAAAAAAAGATTGTGTGTACTGACGTACGCGCGGTTGAAGTAAAACTTCTTTTTCCTCAAGCAAAGCTTCTGTAAGATTATAACCTACGAACAAACATTTTGTATTCTAAAAACATGTCGCTGTCTTTGACGGATAACGTGACGTTTTGACATGTCACTGACAGCTGCATAGAAATTTTTTTACCCCCAACCCCGGAAAAGAAGTTTTACTTCAAAAAGCTGCTTTATCGATATTACAACAGTTTTTCATTGCGTAGAATTAATATTGTTCAAGAAATTATATGCTCGGTTAAGCAATTTTAAGAAAGAATGAGTATGCTGAACGAACATTTTTCTCTTCCCATTATACAAACAATTTTCAAAAGTCTTAACCCACTTGAGCATAGGAGGACGTACGAGGTCCGAGCCACTCACTCATGCATTTCATTTTCATAGAGCCTTCGAGCTTAAATTTTTTTCAGCAAATCACAAAACACACATAATAACATCGCTGTTAAGTTTTTTTTTGATTGTTTTTCATTTGGCCCGAACCCAATCAATTTCTGTAGAAAATTCACTACTTCCTCTTTCGTTGATGCCATCACAATAAATAAGCAGCAAAACATTGTAATTTCATGTTTTGACCTCTTGCACTGCACAAAAGAAGTCTTTGTTTTGTGCCTTGCTGCTGTTGCTTGCTAAGCAATTCAAGTCTCGCCTTTCCGTTGCATATAGCGCACGTAATCAGCCCCCAAGTCCCAAATAGAAAATTAGCATAATTCTCCGGCTGTCTTGAGCTTGATAGAAAGGGCTGATCACAAGTAGGGGGAGATATAGATTTAGTTATTTTTCCGTAGACAGGTGCAACGTTGATGGTAGCGCAGTTACTTCGGGTGAAATTATATTGTTTTTGAATCTTGAGTTTAGGTATAGGTAAGTAGGTATAGGTATATACGAACCATTTCGACCGATCTAACACTTTCTTGTGCAAGATGTGGGCTTCGTTTTTTGTTTACTGGAAGGAGGCTTTTTGCATTTTTGAATTTATCGCCAAATCACGTGCTTAGTGTTTAAGTCAACAAGAGTTAGTTTGTCCGTCTCTATCCGCACATATTGCATACCTTCTGCAAGGAATATCTGGATTAAGAAACGAACGAGGCCACCGGATACGCTTTGGTAGTCTGATGTATTGGCCACGCTACCTCCGTACGGTATATTCAGTTTAATACGAGTATCATGTCAGTTTTGTATCTATACTTTATTACTTAATTGCAGCTCACAAGGATAGTAACTTTTATTTAAGGAGAGTCTATAGGTACCTTGGCTGCATGCAAGCTGTAAGTCACGGGTGTTCAAATTTGTTAGAAAACCCATAAAAAAGATATTCATGATTCAAGAAGAAGAGATTCAATTTAAAACCGGTTTATAAAGTCCTTTTTTTTTTTCAAAAACAGCGCAATAGAACTGTTAAGCGTTCTTTGAACGAATATAGATATAAAATGTTACTAAGCTTGCCAGGTACTTCCAGTGGAAGTTTTTTTTAAAACTCGTAAGTACGAGTAAGTACTTTCAAGAGAGTATAGAACTATAGACACACAATCTTGTTCCCGAAAAGGCTATATAAATCGTCATTAATGCATTTGTTGAAGTACACAATATCCATTTCTGCGGTGATAGACAAATTGAAATCTTCAGCATGATTTAAGATGTCAATTATTTGAAGAGTGCATCTGAGAGATAATAAATTTATCTTCTGTTACTGTGGGTGGCTCAAAACACACACGGTTTCTTTTTTTATTTATATTATTATCTACAAGCAGTTTTACAGCTAAAGCAACTTTTCTTTTCCGAGCAAAATTTTGACTTTGGGTTAATGTAGAGCCAAGCATCTAATGCTGATGGAAGGACCGATTTCAACAGCTGCCATTATTCTTTCATCGACCAAAACTCTTCTTGTGCTTGCAGCTCCCGCGTTGGGTCCCGCAGTTGAAACTGATCCAGTTTCTCGAAGCCTTCGAAAGGTACGAGTATTTTCAAAAACATTTCGAGAAGGAAGTCGTCTATCTTCGTTGTGCTCTTCTTGAATTGCCATGCGTATTCTTCTCTCGTAAATGAAGGCATTTCAAAAAGCGCTCTTGTCCAACTGTAATCCTGACTTAGGTATCATAAAATTTATGGATTTTGGGTGCACTTATTAATGAGTTTTTTTCTTTAATATTGTTTTGTTCACCAGGTACAAATAAGAAAACTTTATGTTTATTACGCATTTTTTTGAAAAAAGTTGAACTCAAAGTCAAAATTTTGCTCGGGCAAGAAAAATTGAACACCATTTAAAATTGAATATCTGGCAACCCTAAAAATACATCAGCTCAATTTGAACGTAGTTTTAAAGGCTAGTAGTTCTTCTAAAAAAAAAGTCTAAAATGGGGTCCCTACTACTCGTACTAGTACTGACAGAGAAATTGACCTTAACATGGGTCAGGGTACAGCAAAGTTAGCCTTTTCTTAAATCGTCAAAATGTAATGTCAAAGTTGAAAATCAGACTTAACTTACAAATTTGGTTTTATGCGTTATTTGAAATAGAAAAATTTTAGCTCTTAGTGTTCCAGCGGGAACGTAAATTGAAACCTGTGCAAGAAGTAATGGACACTTTGTGTGATAGAACAGCATTTTTCTTCGAGATTCTAGCAATTTTATGAGAATCCGAATTTAATGAGCTTATCATACGCTGTCGTTCTAGATTTACACCCGAAGAACAAGGACATGTATCTGGAAACGTATATGAGAAGCTGAGGGTACTGTTACCAGCAAAACAATTAATGGATAAGAAGTTTCAGACAAAAGATCATTTATGAATATGAGAAGATAGTCGGAGACAAAACGGAGCCCTGTGGCACACCAGCAATTATCGTTATGGACTTCAGATTTAAAACCATCCTATACAACTTGTATTGAGCGGTTCGAAAGGTAGTTTCTCATCCATCGAAGAAGAGATTCATCAATACCAAATGCACGCATTTTAGAAAAGAGAGCTTGATGCCAAACTCTATGAAATGCTTTCGAAATATTGAGTGCAATAATCTTACTTTCTCCAAAACGATGTAAGGGCTTGTGCCACTGTGCGGTGAGATCACCAGTAGACCTATTGCTATGAAAAATATACTGCCGGTCATTAAAAAGCTTTCGCTCCTAAAGCTGAAAATTTATCAACGTTTCCATGATCTTGGAAAGAAGGGAATTAAGTGCAATTGGACGATAGATAAAGAGGAAGTTGGATTCGCCTTTTTTAGGGACAGGCTGCACAAATGCACCATTTCCCATCCACTCGGAAAGAGAGTTGTAGATTAGGACAGATAGGAAAACTTACGTACTGGGTTCGCCAGTGTTGAAGAACACCTCTTCAATACAATAGGAGGGATACTATCCGGACCAGGGAGTTTGTGAATATCGTGCAACCGCACAAGTGCGAAAGAAGATTCGTCCCATAAAATCATTTACGCTCTCAAATACAGAAGAAGTCCTGAGTCCTGACACTTACTAATAGATTAGAATTTACAGAGAACTGTGCTGCAAGGAAATTGACTTTATCGATTCAGCTTACAACAGAAGTATTATTAGCCGTATTTTTTTTTGGATAAGTTATCCGTAGTAGGTACAGTAGGATTTTATATGAATAACAAATACAACATCCGCAGTAGGATCACTGCCGATAAAAGGAGACGTGAAATCCTGCTGCGGATAAAGATTTGACGATTATTCGAGTATTGGCAGTGATCCTACTGCAGATGTTGTATTTGTTTTTCATATAAAATCCTACTATACTACGGATAACTTTTCCAAAAAACACGGCTATTGAAGACGAACATTGGAACTGAGGATTTTGTAGTGTTGTGTACGTTTTTTACAATTGACCAAAGATTTGTACTAGCTTTGGGACATAATAGTATTTTTTGCCGTAATTTTTGGTCTTGTGAAAATTAAATTCATCTAATATAAGCGTTACAGGGTTGTATAGCTTGTTTGTACCAACTTATTCTTCAATAGAGTTGGCTTTAAAACTACAGAAACTTACTTTTCTAACCCTGATATTCTCTTTACAAGTCGAGTTTTCTTTCGGTTTGATAGATTTTATCTTATTTGGAATAAAATTTCTCATTCCGACATATCTGCTCTGGAGTCCTCGTCACTATCAAGGAAGCCCAGCGATCAGTGAGAGTCCAAGTTCACTTTCTCGTATTTGCCAAACGTTTCCCTTGGTAAATATTTCTCTAACTAGGTTTTTTTTTTTGGCATGAGAAATTTGCAGATGACACAACGGTCGGATGTGCCAAGTGGTGATAAAACATGTAGAGTGTATTTGTCAGGGTCAGAGGTAAGAAACAAGTCTAGTGTGTTTGCGGATTGGCCTGTAAGGTACCAGGCAGAGTTATTCTTCCAAGATGTGTAAGAAAATATTTTACTTAAGACATCTAAGGCAATTTAACAGATCTTTTTTATCTTCAAAAAATCTACATAATACAAGTGAACACTTATGATGTATATGTTACGTAAGCATACATATTTATATTTGCAATCAATCCGCCATAAATAAGGCGTTATTTTCACTTTCATCGCCAAGCATACTTTCTTATCCTCGATAACCATAAGGCTAATAACAAACAAATAATATTAAGTGTGCCATCCAATGAGTTAACATCGTAAATTTTATAAAATTAGTACCTCCCCACATGCGATAGTAGGTAAGGTATGCTATGCATTATGTTCAAAGGTAAACTTATAAGACTTCTTTATGACATGAGTTAGGCAAACTGATTGTGAGAAAAAAAGGAACAAATTGGGTGCTACCGAGACCGTGACTTTGCTTTCTTTCCCACACTAATAAATTCTGTTTTTGTTTTTATTTTAATAAAACAAGTACACACATAAGCTTAAATGAAGGTCGCAAGTGTCTTAGCTTTTCGTAAGGTATATCAGTACAGGAGGAAACATTTCTTTGTTTTTTACGTAATTTAAAGACATCCCTATTCAACTATTTCTATATCGGGCACACGCGAATCTTAAGCACTTTTGCAATATAACCTGACAGCAGAAGTCATTTTGTGTAATAAACAAAAACGTCACCCCAAGTTCTGGCGGCACCGTTGACGACAGGTAAACTATGTATTTCTGTAGACCTCCCAAGCCATCGACACAAACAGCTCACAATTCGCGGGTTGATTGTGACGATATCGTGCCAAGCCATCACACAATCATTCTAACTCAAGGTTTCTCGTATAGAAAGGAGTCCTGTGCCTGTTCCTGTCCCAGCAAGGAAGCAGTGCCGTTTGTTGAACTTTCAAAGTGATATTCGCCATTCCCTTCACCTACAGAATTTGACATGCAAACTACTAGGCCACACCGTCTATTTTAAGCTTGGCGTGTAGTTCGTTGGAACTCTCTCAATTAGCAATGCAGCAGCAATGTGTGTTCCTTTGTCGTGATCGATTTTAAATACGCAATTATTCAGTATTAAATTTTACTAGCTGTTTTTATTACAAATAAAATAAACAATAATAATGCGGATGACTGGGCCGTTAGCCCTCTTTAAAGCTGTTTTATTGCCATTTCTCATGCCAATTATTATTTTAAATAAAACAGAAAAGTTCACATTAACCACCATGCAATAAAAACATAAATAACAAATTTTTAAAACAAAATAAATGGCAATTAACACTGCGGAATATTGGTAATTCTCTTTCTCTTTTTTATTGTACATTGTAAGCAAGCGTTTTTAGCTTGACAGACTTGAGTAAAGGAAAATAAAATTTATGGCTGGGTTGAATTTCCACGGGGAGATATGCCGAAATTTGTTCTTTCCTTCATTTTTTAAAATCGTTGCTTCTCCCTAACCATTTCTTACTTTCACCACTGGTGGAGTAGAG
This sequence comes from Chrysotoxum bicinctum, assembly GCA_911387755.1. NCBI lineage: Eukaryota > Metazoa > Arthropoda > Insecta > Diptera > Syrphidae > Chrysotoxum > Chrysotoxum bicinctum. The sequence goes on along the minus strand of OU426988.1, from coordinate 199,616,826 downwards.
CTAGAGCAGCCATGATTCACCACCAACCATCTCTGCACTCTCTCAGTATTTTGGAGAAACAAATAGCAAGGACAATTTTAGCGGTGTTTTTTTTTTTTGGGATTTTAAACAGGGTGGCCTATAAAGCTAAGTGTACACGATTGGTAGATCTTACAATATTGTCAGATCTGTCAGTAAAAAACATGCTTACAATGTCTTACAACCGTGTAGTCTTGCAATTAATTGTCAGAAAATTTGTCTGACAATTAATTGTTAAATCATTGTCTGACAATTAATTGTAAGAAATCTGATAATCATGTGTACGCTAGCTGATAATCGTGTAATCTTCCAATTAATTGTCAGAAAATGTATCCATGACCAACAAAAACTGACAATTAATTGTGTGTGTACACGGTTGGTAGAAAATCTACCAATCTCTTACAATTAATTGGTAGGTATTAAGCCGGCTATCTGAAAATGAATTGTCAGCCAACTTCTGACAATTAATTGTAAGAGATTGGTGGATTTTGTACCAACCGTGTACACACACAACTTATTTGTCAGCTCATTGGTAGATAATTGTCAGACATTGTAAGATCTTACAATATTGTAAGATCTACCAATCGTGTACACTTAGCTTAAGTACCGTTGTGATTAAATTATTGAAGAACTCTTTTGTTTAAGTATTTTTTCATTTTTTTCGATTTAACTTTGAAAAACTTGGGAAACTTATGATGAAAAGACTCAGCACAGTGCACAGAAACAAAGTCGTTCAATTTTATTTTGAAAGTCGATATTCAATTATTCAGACACGAAGATGATATCGAAATCTTTTTCATGTTCGAAATGCGCCCGGTGCTCCAATAATTTACCGATTGGTCTAGCGTTTTCAGTAACAAGGGGCTGTGTGTTATGTTTTGCGTGCTGTAAGACCAGGTCGGGTGCAAAGTAAGTATTGAGGAAAACCCGGAAAATGTTCTCAGCAGTTGGTGATGTATAGGCGATTTTTGGAAGGAATTCTTACGGCGTTCACGAGTTGAAGGCAATGATGCACAAGTACGCTTTCAGTATGTTTGGCGTTTTTTCGGGGAGAACAACGAGTTTATTCACCAACAAACGCACCCGATTCACAGTATGTTGTGGTATAACCTCAGAAAGGATTATTTGACAAAATTTTTACGAAAACGACGAACATGTTGCTGTTAGTGGGCATGTCAATACCGGGCAATGATTGAAAAATGTTTAAGGGCAAGAGGTTGTAGTTCCAACAAGCCAAAACTCCACAGCTCATCCAACTACGAGTATGGTTCTCCGGAGGGAAATTTTTGTTGTCTGATAATATTTTGTTTTTATGATTTTTGTTGGCCACCGGTTTGCCAGAATTAATGAATCCAGATATTTTTATTTGGGAATAACCAAAAAGAAAAGTCCATGCCAATCAGCCAAGTATCGTGGAAAAGTTTAAGGCCAATATCCGAAAAGAAGTGAGGGCGCTGGGAGCTGAAATTCTATGAAAAGTAATGTAAACTGATGGAAAAAGCAAACAATGGCGACCATTTGAGAGATATTATCCTTAAAACATATTGTGAACATATTTCCAAGCCATAATACAGCTTTAAATAAATATAAAAATTTAAAAAAAAAATGTTATTCATCAAATAAACCATAACGTTATTTATGCAAATTTTCCTTAAATTTATTTATAAAAAATAAACTTTTCTTTTTTAATTTTAATTAAGACTGATCATTTAATGCATTTAAATATTTGATATTTAAGGGAAAGTTACAAGAAATACCCTTATTCAAATCTTAAGAACTAATATTGCTAAATTCCTACGGTTAGTGTCTGTAATATGACTTTTAATGACCGACACTATTGTTTCGATGAAAATAAAAATTTCACAAATAGATTATTTAACAAAAAAATGCATACTTAGGGTAATCTATCTAGTTACCGGCATCCTCTCAGTTATGGTCACCCATTTATTATTTTTACTTGCGACTTAAAGGTACAGTCAAAATCGGTTACAACGACATCAGTTATAACGACCGGATTTTCCCTTTTTACTTGCGACTTAGGCTAGGACCGCACTTGCGATTTTTCGTCGAGGCGATTAAAAAGTCGTAGTCGCTACAAATTATTGTCATGCACGCACTTGCGAGTTTTTGCCGCGCGATTATTTAATCGCGAAAAATAAAACACACTACTTTTTATGTGAGTGCACGCATTTGCTACAAATAAGTAGCGACAGAAAAATCGCTTGAAAAAATAGAACTTGTTTCATTTTTATAATCGCTATGATTTTTAAGTCGCATGTGCGTGCATTCACATTTAACACCATGGGTCTTACTTTTTGCGACTAAAAAATCGTGGATTAAAAATCGCAAGTGCGTGCATGCCAATTTCTCTTTGCGACTACGATTTTTAAGTCGTAGTAATTTAAATCGCATATCCATTTGAGTACATGTGTTTCATTTAAGTTTACGACAATCGCATCGCTAGAAAAATGAAAAAAATTGCGACTTTTAAATCGTCATGATTTGTTGGTAGCAAGTGAGTTCATTCTCATTTAAATTCATGTGTTTTATTTTTGCGACTAAAAAATCGTGCGATTGAAATCGCAAGTGCGGTCCTAGCCTTATAGGTATATACTATAAGGCAACTTATGCATTCGTAAAAAAATATCGAACTAGAGATTTTGATCAAAGTTGACATTACGATGATAGCGAAGACTAAAAAAGTGGGTGTCGCAATTCTGTCTGTTTGTCTGTCTGTCTGTCTGTCTGTCTGTCTGTCTATCAGTTCGACTACAGCCTAAACGGCTCAGCGGATTTTCTTCAAAATTTGTAGATATCATTTTTACTGCTTACCTTTTGTTGATATGTTATTCTTTTTGTTTTACGTTATTATTTGTTTTGAGTTTGTTCAAGTAGGTGGGAAAATTACTTAATGCAAATTTGTCTGCGTGACGAATGGTCGTGGAAGTTTTATTTTATTCGGTTCGCATAAAGTATCTAGTGTTAGAAAATGAGTCAGAAACAAACCCCAACGTGCCTCAACAATAAATAAGAATTATAAATTATAAAAAAAGGGTCTCTACTTGAAAAGAAATTAATTTACTTGGTATCGGTTACAGCGACCTATCGCTTATAACGACTAAATTCGTCAGTCCCTTGAAGGTCGTTATAACCGATTTTGACTGTACTATAGGGCAAGTTAGGCATTCGTAAAAAAATCGAACTCGAGATTTTGATCAAAGTTGAAAAAGTGGTTCTCGCAATTCTGTCTGTCTGTTGGACTACAGCCTTAAAGTGTCGGCGGATTTTATTTAAAGTTGATAGATATCTTTTTTTAATTTTTCGCCCCACACGTTTTTTTTCTTTTTTTTTTCAAGACCAAAAATAACGGTACCTGCCATACGAATTTTTTAGAAATTTTATAAATATATTTTTTTCTCAAAAACAGTTCAACAGATTCAAAAAATAAAAATACAAAAAAATTTCATTTAGTTAAATCTAGGTACTGGTTGAAAAATTTTTCCCCAAAAATGGTTATTGAAGGTACCCCCCATGGAACCATATTTTCTGTTTTTGATTTTCTCGAAAACTGTTCAACCGCTTTTAATAATTTTTTATTGCTAAAGCTCCCCAAAAACTTGAATAGAATTGTGTATTCAAATTTTCACAAAAAAAAAATTGCATTTACAAAAAAATTAATTTTTTTTTTCATAACTCAATATTTCAAAAACACCATGTTAGATTTTTTTTAAACTTGATAAATAAAGGTTTCTCAGTATAATCTACAAGACGTGAGAAGAAAATAATTATTTTACATAAAAATAAAGGTACCCACCATACAAATGTTAAAAATGTTAATAAATGGTTTTCAAAAATCGTATTTTGGTCAAAAACGGCGCGCGCCCGGAATTTTGATAAAAATTTTTTTCTTTAAATTAATTTTTACGATCTTTAATTTAATAAAAAAAATGAAATAAAGATATTACAGCTTGTAACTACCATAGAACCATTTTTGCAAATTTTGAATTACTCATTATCGACATGTTTTTTTATTTTAATGAAATTTTTATAGAGATGCTTCTAAAAAGTTTAAAAAATATTGGATTTCAAAACTTAAAAAAAAAATATTTTTTTGAATTTGTAAAAAAAAAAAATCTTTTTTTGTTTTGGAAAATTCGATATCTCAAAAATGGGTCAATATTTTTTTGGAAATTTAATTTTCATTCGTAGAATAATAAAAACCTTAAGTTGACGTACCAAATTTTTTTCTTAAAAGTGCTTTAAAAAGTTTGAACATAAAACATTATTTTATTAAGAAACTGCTACAACGACTTCGAATTTTTGTTTTCGCATAAATTCATATGCATTGCATTAAGCATTCTATTTTTGTCTTTTACTACTTTTACTACTAAAAGAATTTAAAAAATTATGATTATTTTATCCTTATGAACAGTTTTCTCTAATAACATTCGTTTTAAAATTCCTAGTCTATTACGTAGGAGCAAGTTCGTGCGACCCAGTCGTGCATTTTATTGTTATTAAATTATAGATCGTAAAAATTAAATGAAAAACGAAAACGAACGAAAAAAAAAATTATCAAAATTTTCGTAACCGTTTTCGATAAAAATACGATTTTCGAAAACCATTTTTTAACATTTTTATGGAAGCTACCGTTATTTTCGGCCTGGTATGAATTTGAAAATGATTTCTATCAAGTTAGGTTCCCAAGTAACATTTTTCATCTCATAAGATTCTCTAAGAGTTCAACTAGATTAGGTAAGAGGAGCTAAAAGTAATCTTAAAGAATACTACGAGATTCTTTTAAAACTGCTAAAAGCCTTAAATGGCCTAGTTATGAGAGGCTCTTCCTACTCATAGTAGCAACAGAAGTTTCTTTATGGGATGACAGATGCACGTTTATATTAAAATGGCACTTCTAAGGCTCTAATAGAGATCGGCAAAATCCTATTACGAGAAAGCGTCTCTTCCAATAAGAGGTGATAAAAAGAGAACAGAATATTTGTTAACTTAATAAAGAATGAAACAAAATACTTTTTAAGTTTGTGTGTATACATGATTTGCTATGCCAACAAACTGTTAGGCTTGATATAGTATTTATTTTGTAAGTCTATCAACTATTATATTATAATGGCGATGCATGATATTTATTATTTTGCACATAGGGGAACCGAAATGTAAATGCGGTTGAAATTGTATCTACTAATTCTAACATTTTACGTCGAAAAAACACAGAGCCCCTTCAAAATAATGCATATTTAAATTATTTTATTTATAACTTTTATCGGAAATAGGGTTACCATATATTTCTTTCGTAAGCAAATAAAATCAAAATTAACTTTGAACTTTGTTTTGTTTTTACTTAGGTCATGGATCATTTGCTTGTGAGAGTAAATAGGAAACAGGAAAGGTCAAATTTAATATAAAATATTCCAAATCACACACTGAGAGTCTTATGCTGCATTTACAAGAGTAATAAAATCTCATATTCTTTGTAATTTTCTACTATTACTCTTGTCACAAAAAATTACTACTCGTGTAATGCAACATAAAGAATACATTTTTTTTGTTAATTTTGAATGAAAAGATAGTAGTAGCAATAAAATCCCAAGATTTTAATGTCTTTAGTTTAAATGGAAAAAAAGTTATACAATATATTTTACACTTTCTATGTAATCACAACAATGCTAAATGTAAGCTTGAAAATGCCACCTAATAAATTTTAAGTCAGTGCTACAGCCAAGTTATTTTATCGAGATCATAATTTTTTAAGTTATGGTAACCCTCAAATGTACAGGCAATTACTTTGCTTGTGTATAGGAATATGGCTGCTGCTGACGCGACACTAACTCTTCTAGTAACATCTTTATTCTTTCTATGGGATCTTAGACGCTTCTTTATGATTTATGTGTACTTACGTGCGAGTGAGAGGAGAATGTTGACATCAGAAAACTGAAGTTTGTGAATAGTTGTGCTTGTTGCATTAAGGATCTTATTAGGATCTTACTGCAAAGCTTATATTCTTTGAACTCCAAATTGTTTCTAGATATAGGAGGATTCAAACTCAAATTCTTTTAGAATTTTCAAAGTGGTATACAAATAACTTTACTCTTAAATATAACTTGTTATAGGATTATTTGGACATATTTAGAGCTCAGTTTTCAGAAAGGGATTCATATAAGACTATAAGTTTTTATAATCTAACTATACAAGAAGAGAAAATAGTTTTGCTATAAGATTTAAGTTCTTTTAAGCTGGAAAAGTGTTTAACTCTTAAAATAAAAGTGTTATGACATCCAGTTGAGTTTCATAACAAGATATTAATACTTTAGTATAGCAATGGGATATAACAGAGTTGTATGAGAGTTTTTTTCAGATTTCAAGAGATAAGCTCTGGAGAGTATGTTAGTTGGGTTAGGCTGTAGTCGAACAGACAGACAGAATTTCGAGACCCATCGTAATGTCAACTTTGATCAAAATCTGGAGTTCGATTTTTTACGAATGCCTTACTTGCCTTATAGAACCTATAAGTCACAAGTAAAAACGAATAAGTAGAAAAAAAGGAAGATTTAGCTAAATATAGATCTAAAAAGGATTGATTTTTCTGTGAAATGAAAAATAAAATTAAGCAAGAACCGTATAAGAGGATCGGAAGCTACAGTTACAGGTTACAGTAGCAGGCCTTCTAAACCCTTTCTAAGCAAGACCTTAGATATTGCGCATTGGTGGAAAGTCCTTGAGATGGGGTGAGTGAAGAAGGGTGAATGTTTTTGAAAGCCGCTATGTTTAATAAGATGACAAGTTTTCTCAATAGTGCGTGCTACCAGATGAGAGTCCATTTATGTGGACTTACCCTTTACTGATAGTTTTCAAGAAGACGTTAAATTATAATTTTACAAACAAGGGTGACGAAAATGTCTTATAAGTTTTAAGCAAGAAATAAGTGAATTGTAGGCTTCACAATATTAACTACTCTTACCCATCTAGAGCACTAGATTACTTTTCTAATTATTTCCAGCCAAATATTGCGTTCGGTCTGGAGACTTATACTGACAGAAAGTATAAATTGTCCAGGAAATTTGTTTCTTTTGTTTTTACGGTATTAATATGATAAATTTTTGAATATTACAACCACAATTTAAGTGGACTACCACCAAGTGTGTATTATTGGTTGGAGTTATAGCTATTTCACGGATGCCAAGCCGAGCGTCAGACTCCTTTTTTAGTGGTGCTTAGCCTTTATACTTTCAAGTTGAATCAAAAACTTTTCGGCCTTGGCTGAGCTTTTAACCCATCAATTATTACCTAAGGGAAGCTTCGCAGACGTCCTGCACGTATGTAAACTAACAAAAAACCCTTCGATATTAGTATGCTCTTAAAGAGCCAATGATACGTGTAACGAGATCTAAACAGTTCAGAGCTGCTGTTCTCGCACCCCGGAAAGTACATAAATGTCCAAGTCCAAGAATCCATGAGACTATTTCAAGAATGATGGATTACAGTATTGCTCCAATAGAACCGTACCAATTTTTGCGGGAACTTATACAATTTTCATGCAGTTTAAGTAATAAGTCGCATTTATAAAAAGATTCTCTTTATACAGTAGGCGTTCAACTCAAAAAATATTATCGGTTGTTTAACTAGATTTTTTCTTTCTTTCTAATTGAGCAGATACCTACCGTGTAATAAAAGAAATGTTCATTGAACGCACCTTATAAGGGTTTACTCAAATTCATAACTCATTAGCGAACTATTGATTACAGGCTTGTTGTGAAGGGATCGCACTAGCGACCACTTAATTATCTTTTCCATACAGAACCATACTTCGATATTTGACACTCAATTCCCACAATATGAAATGCATTGCCTTAAGCCAAACATAACGATCAAAATCCAATGCAATGTATTAATTTGCCTTCTACGCCAGGGTAATAAAAGATATACATGAAATAAACATATCCGACTCGTTGTCGATGACCAACCAAGAAAAAACAGTATCATATTTCCCTAATGGCACGAACGGCATAAATATACAAAGTGCATGGTATTATGTGAATGGGTTGATGGTGCGCGATCAACGGTCATTTGTTTAGGTTGACAAAATATGTCAACTAAGCATTGTAGCCGAACGATTTGTGCCACTTAAGATAGCTGGTCGTTCACCCTTAGCCCATACGTACGAATTGTGATGATTTTAATATCGATTATTTGTGAGGTCAAAAATCGAAGTATGGATCGATTCCGATAACCAATTTGTAAGTATAAATAGGAACAATATTTTCAAAATAAATTTGTCTTCGCCTTAGACATCAAAGCAGAAGGTCTTTTCTTTTTTATTCTTGAGGAGCTTGCGAGCTGAAAGGAAAAAAGGGAAAATACTTTGAATACTTTGATTTGTAGGTCAAAACCTCGAGTGCAGTTTTGCCAGAGGTCCGAGCTGAAGCATTCGTTGCTAAGCGATTTGATTCTAGATCTCTAAAGTATTCCGGTAGGACACCTCCACCTTTAACCAACTCTACTTCAATCTTTACATGGCGATCTTGCCAGCTTATTACCCAAGCTGCTAAACACCCTTCAATCTTTACATGGCGATCCTGCCAGTTCAGTAGATTACTGAATTGGAACCAACCAACATTACTTGCCACTTACAACCGTGGAAGTTTAGGCAACGGTTCACCTGTTGCTACAGCCGCTGCAATGCAAGTATTTCAACAGAATATATTAAGAGCTTTGGCTGGCTCGAATCCCCGGCATATGATGCAGTTCAAACCCTTGCTGTATTCTTACCAAATGGCAATTGCACAAGCTCATGCGGGTGTTTTCAACAAGAACAATGTCTCTTCCAGTAAAAACGCACCTAGTTTAGCAGATATTCAAAGTGCTGCAGCAATACAACGTAAGTGTTTATTTGAAATGGTGCCACCCCAGACAGCGGAACCGAGTAACAGTCACCAGAATAATTGAAAGACCTAAAAACTACCAATTTGCTTACTAACCCGACTATTAGAATGCAGCACAACAACATCCGATAAAAAAGAAAGGAAACAAAATAAAAATCAATAGAATAAAATAAATCATACCAAATCCCACACTTTGCAATAAAAATGGAATAGAAATACAACAGGAAACAATAATAAAATAAAATATAGTGCAAATATGACAGCAAATGCAATAATTATAAAACTTTTTATAATTTCTCAAAAAAAAGTAAAATTATGTTACCTAGTTCGCTTGATTAAATTAAATTAATTTTTTTTTCAATCAGAAACATCAATATTATTTTAATTATAGCTCAATTTAGATGAACCATACTATAAATAGAAAAACAGAAGAATACAATGCAAGTGAACATTAAGTTTTCTAAGTAATTTAATTAAATATATATAAACACATATATATATACATATATATATACTTTGATAGAATTTTATATTTATATGTTAAGGTATTGATGTATTCATGAATTAAAGTCTATGTTCTTAATTAAAATAACGAAAACAAGAACCAAGAACCGAATATAAACGTATTAATAATTTTTGAAATCAAACTTGCAGTGTAATTATCGTTGTTAATATTCCTTAATTCTTTTTTCTTAAATTAAATTGTATTTATTTAAAAACAGAAAAAAAGTAAAGAGAAGAGAAGAAAAGAAAAGCAAGCACTTATAACACGAAAACCGACGAACAACGCATAACTGAACTTTTAAAATTACCAGAAAATGGACTCAAAATAATAGAGTTGAAGATTGTTGACAACTTCGAGGAAGATTTAGTTAGTTTCAAGGATACAGACATAATTATTGGCCCAAACAAGGTTTTGGCGTATATCCCAGAAGGGAATGGTTTACTCCTAAAAAAGTCCAAGGACAGCACTACAACCCAATCGACAATATTTGGCAAAATATTGTCGAGGGATGTGCAGAAACTCTGCGGATCAAATTGTATTAAAAAAATATATATTACTAAAAATGAAATAAAGAAGCTCGCATGCGGCCGCAAACAGAGCAATATTAATGAATTAAAAATGAAATTAGGAGAAATATTTAAAGAAAGTAATATTAAAGTGCACATTATAGATAAAAATATTGAAATAACTGATCCTTGTAAGAAGAAACTAATACTTAATGATTATCACATACTTCCAACCAGCGGACATGCAGGAATAAACCGCATGTTACAAAATATAAAGAAAAAATACTTTTGGACAGGTATGCAAAACGATGTGACGACATTTGTAAAGCATTGTCCAATTTGTCAACGAAATAAATATATTCAGCCAAAGAAGCAACCAATGACTATTACATCGACAGCAGAATCAGGTTTCGACAAACTCTTCTTAGACCTAGTAGGACCTTTAGAAGAATCGGAAGACGGATCTAAATATATTCTCACCATTCAAGATGAGTTGACCAAATTTATCGAAGCTATACCACTCCCTAATAAAGAGTCAAGTACCGTAGCTAAAGCTTTAGTAGAAGGTTTTATTCTAAGATACGGAACACCACATACAATAGCATCTGATCAGGGAACTGAATTTATAAACCAGGTTTTCAAGGGTATTTGTAAGCTATTGAGAATAGAACAACTACAATCTACAGCCTACCATCATGAGAGTATAGGAGCTTTAGAAAATTCTCACAAAGTTTTAGGAGCATATCTAAGAAGTTACGTTTCAGAAAAACATACCGATTGGAGCACATGGCTACCTTACTACGTTTTCTGTTATAATACATCAGTACACTCAGAAACCGGATATACACCTTTCGAGCTAATATTCGGAAAACAGTGTAACCTACCATCAAATTTAGTTAAACAGGTAGAACCTGTGTACAACTATGACGATTATGTGATTGATTTAAAACATAAATTACAAATCGCTCATAAAGATGCTCGAGAAAATCTGATAGGCAAAAAGATAGCAAGGAAGAACAGATTTGATCTAGAAGAACGAACAAAAAGCTCAAATTTTGAAATAGGAAGTCTAGTTTTACTTAGAAATGAAAATAGAAAGAAACTTGATCCAATCTACATAGGTCCATATGAAGTTTTGTCTCAAAAAGGTGTGAACTGCGATATAAAATATGAAAACAAGAAAATAACGGTTCATAAAAATAGATTAAAACCGTTTTATATATATTTAACACTGATTTAATGAACTCTGTAAATAAATAAAACACATAACTTGTAAACAATATTGTATAGAATTTATCTCAAAAAAAAGAGGGGAAAGAAAGAGGCGTTTAGTAGTACTAGTACATGTATATATAAATATGCAATCATAACAACAAGTGTAGTTTTGTTGTTATAGGTTTAAATTAAAAATAAAATTAGACGCGCATAGACTTACGATTTACATAACTATTGATAAGAAATTTAAATAAAAACTAAATATTCTGAATGTATAAAGCTAAAAACTATTGATAAGCATTTTAAAATAAAAACTAAATATATGTATAAATGTATATAGCTAAACGTAACTATTCATAAGCAATTTAAAATAAGAACAAAATATCCCGAATGTATAAAGCTAAACGTAAATGTTGAGAAGCAATAACAAAAAAAAAAAATATTCATTATCTTTAAAAATTATTGATAAGCTATTTAATATGAAAATATATATGTACACACTGTGCTACGAGTATATCTTTAAAATGTAGCTATTTGAAACAATTTAAATTGACGTAGCTATTTTCATAGCTATAGCTATTTTCATATTCCATGTTGATAACTAATTTCAAGAAAATATATATTCACCGTTTAATGTAACAAAAAAAAAACACAAAAGAAAAAAAAAAATACAGAAATAAAGTATCATATATACATAAGAACAAATGAAATAAAATCCCCATTGTACAAGTGGCGCGTAAAAGAAGAAATCAAGAGGTGTCATGATTTCTCCTTTTTCCCCAGGAAGGGTGGTGTGAAGGGATCGCACTAGCGACCACTTAATTATCTTTTCCATACAGAACCATACTTCGATATTTGACACTCAATTCCCACAATATGAAATGCATTGCCTTAAGCCAAACATAACGATCAAAATCCAATGCAATGTATTAATTTGCCTTCTACGCCAGGGTAATAAAAGATATACATGAAATAAACATATCCGACTCGTTGTCGATGACCAACCAAGAAAAAACAGTATCATATTTCCCTAATGGCACGAACGGCATAAATATACAAAGTGCATGGTATTATGTGAATGGGTTGATGGTGCGCGATCAACGGTCATTTGTTTAGGTTGACAAAATATGTCAACTAAGCATTGTAGCCGAACGATTTGTGCCACTTAAGATAGCTGGTCGTTCACCCTTAGCCCATACGTACGAATTGTGATGATTTTAATATCGATTATTTGTGAGGTCAAAAATCGAAGTATGGATCGATTCCGATAACCAATTTGTAAGTATAAATAGGAACAATATTTTCAAAATAAATTTGTCTTCGCCTTAGACATCAAAGCAGAAGGTCTTTTCTTTTTTATTCTTGAGGAGCTTGCGAGCTGAAAGGAAAAAAGGGAAAATACTTTGAATACTTTGATTTGTAGGTCAAAACCTCGAGTGCAGTTTTGCCAGAGGTCCGAGCTGAAGCATTCGTTGCTAAGCGATTTGATTCTAGATCTCTAAAGTATTCCGGTAGGACACCTCCACCTTTAACCAACTCTACTTCAATCTTTACATGGCGATCTTGCCAGCTTATTACCCAAGCTGCTAAACACCCTTCAATCTTTACATTGTCACTAAGTAGATGAGGCCATAGTTAGGCAACTGTCAGTATACTCGTACCTATATATATAAATACGGAGAGTGTTCTTAGGAACAAATTTAATACAACTACACTCATACACCATGACCGTTAGTCTTAAAAGCCTAATTTTTTATAACTTATCATTATACCTACTAAGTCCAAAGTTATTTTCAACACAACCTACACAATGTATAACCGGGTTTATTAAAATTTGTCTAACTCCATAATTTATATATTAAATTCCATTGACTTCAACAACCGGGATAGACGATAACATTAAAGATTTCACGAGCGAGCAGTTAAAACGTTTATAATCACTTCCCCCAGATGATTCTTATCCTTTGTAAAAAGATAAACCTTTTACTCACCTCTCAGACATTCGCAGTCTACCAGAGTGCTAGCAACGACAGCAACACCACAACCACCAGTTTTGTCTAAGTATTTAAAAATTAAAAGCTCTGCTTCTGCCACCACGAAGGACAACGACTCCGTCACGGGTGTTCTTCATTGCTCCATTCGCCGCAGGGGGAAACAAAAAACGTCATTTTCAACTAGAGTATAGTAAGGTGCAGACATAGACGGGGGGAATTTCATTACTATATAACTACTTTACCTTTACAGCCCCTCCCTCTCACTCCCAATAGCAGAAAGGCAAACAGAATGTAATCGATTCACTTGCCGCGTGCCACGGTAATGAAGTCATTATTATCAGGAAATAAAGTGGAAACAAATTCACACGAAGGACGAAGGATAAATCGAAAGAAGATAAAACTTTCCACGAACGTTTTCATATTACGATGAATTGAAGTTTCTTTTTTATTTTTATTTGATTTGTTAAAAGGTACTAAGAGACATCAACGAGCTTAAGGGTAAGGCCACAAGGAATCCACATTATAATGATGGGGATTGAATTGTAATTTTTTTTCCAACTGGGTTATACCTACATCATTGTAATCCATGTAGCTTGTCACATGCTATTAATACGAGAATGAGCAAAATAATACATGTTTTTTAGATATTTGCACTTATGATTTACTCTCTATAGCTTAAGGCCAGTTTGCATTATTGAAACTTTTTTTTTTAATTCGTTCCATTGAGTAATGTTTTAATTAGATTTTTCGTGAAAAAATGTATTAAAAAGTATTGCTTCTGATATCTTGTAAGATTGAACATTTTCCCATAAAGGGAAATAGAGTGTTTTAAAATAAGGACGTGTAAATATTGAAATATGTATAATATACGAGTAACAAGGTGTTTATAAGGTATTAACAAAATTTTGTCTTAACTTTAAAGGCCCATGTATGCCATTATGTAAAGAACATGATTCGTTCGAAAGCCTACTTTAGATTCTTACATTGACACCGATTCGAGTGGTCCAATTTTCAATGACTCTTCCGGATACATCCTTCTGAATTTGAGCAATGACCTACGTTATATTCACCTTAAGGACGTGTGGGTCGATTGTGGTTTATTCGCATAGTCCTGCGACTTCAGGAAACCCCACCTCGCTGGCAAATTAACGTCATCTTTACGGTATGGTATATAACCTTCTCGGCCAAAAGTTGGCTGCTCTTCCAAACGCTCCGAAGCCAATTCAGAGAACAAACGGCGTTGTTTATGGACATGAACTTTAAGCTCCTGAATCAGTTGGATCTAGTACGAATGTAGGCCTAAGTCCCGACGCAAAATTCGCCAAGTTGAAGTCTGGGAAAGTCCAAGGAATCGACTGTCTCGGGTTCTGCTAAACATTTGCATGCACCGTAGCGATGTTCTCGGCCCGTCTTGCGTTCTTTTGATGCACGAATGTTGGCTCAACGCACGCAACGTTTCCACTGAGGAAAACTCATTTTGATAACAAAGTTTTATCATTTGGATGTGCTGTTGAATCGTGTAGCTTGCCGTGGTGATTTGGCATCAGTTACTGAACATACGAGTATAATATACAGATGTCACTTACTAAAACAGTATGGCCACCATAGGCCGCCAAAATCTCCCCGTGGTAATTGAAAAACCTGTTGTACCTAGTTATGTTCTCTTTCGTTCAAGTTGCGCAAGGAGCATTTATGATGAGTAAGACCTTTCTATGTGGCTTAAAATTTAAGTAGATAAGTTCTCCAAGTAACTTGAGTATCATTGAGTGTATTTCGTAAGTACCGAAAAATTTACTTCTCCTCCTGTCAGAGAAAACGTCAACCAAAGAGACACATCAAACGAACCAGTTACATCGTTGAAACACAATACAAATTGGCGTTTGGGATTAAGGGGTAAATACAACGGCACATTTGTTTAACTAGGGAAATGCCGTCTGTCGCAAATCGTTAAACATTAAAATATTATATTATTAAACTAGATGGCCCGGTGAATACCTTCATATATTTTTGGAAACTATGGTCAAAACATAATACAAAGTTTGTATCTACATTAAATGTAACATAGTTATAAACTTAATCAATTAAAGGCTTTCTAATGTACTATTTTTTGTCTTATTTTGCTGTGAGCAAATATATAAACATGATGGTTTTCCGACTCGCAAACTCGCGACTTGTAACTGACCATGCGCGAAACAGTGAAACTTTAAGTTGATTCCGCAAACTTTCAAAGACTGGCCTTGTCTTCGCAAAGGCCAGACGGACGATAAATTGTAGACGCCTAAAATCGAATGACAAATTCGTTGAAATCATCGGTATACGCGGGATCAAGATATTCATAAGCTTTTTTACAGCGAGTCTCGTTCCATTGCACAGTCGAGGTTGAATAATGTTACGCAGCATAATCGCAACTGATCCTACTTTTAATTGCAAATTGTGAGGTGGTAGTACAGGAAAATCTAGGGAATTTAAAATATCTGTGGGATAATTGACTACGTCATCCTGGTTTGTAACTGAGTCAATTGATCTGTGAGAAAACAACTCTCCGGGAAGAATATTCTGAATGGTTGCATTGAAATCATCAACATTTTGGTTTTTTGCCGCCAATATTCCTCGTTCACTCAGGCAATTATGGTTTCTGAACTGTTGTTCTATATCAGTAAAAACACGCTGAATAAGGTCCTCTTTTAAGTCGACGAAATGCGTGAGTAGAGTAATTAATCCGGTCGAGGTATCAACTGCGACCTTACCATTTCCAATATCTAATAACTGCTTCGAAAACATAATCGCAGTTTTATCTTGTTCCAAGAACACTCGGATGTTATAGTTGTCAATTGAGGTGTCCTTACATCCCGCCACAAATTAGATGATATTAACCATGCGTTTAGTTCGTCAGTAAAGATTGATCGGGGGGATATCGGAGTCTCACGAAAATCACCTGACAACAGAATCATGGCTTCACCAAAAAATTTTCAGTTATCACGAAGATCTTTTGACGTTCTGTCCAGTTCCTCCAGTGACCTCTTGTGAGCCATCGTACATTCATCCCAAACGGTCAATTTGCATATCTGTAGAATCTTCGCCATTGTCCTCTTTTTGGCGATGTTGCAAACTGGTCCTTCGTTGATGTGCAGGTTTAGTGATAATTTCAATGCAGAATGTGCAGTTCGTCCACCTTATAACAATGTTGCAGCTATTCCAGATAAATCCAATGCTAGAGCTACTTCATTTTGCGATTTGATCTTTGGCAACAGCAATGAAATTAGGAACGTTTTTTTAGTCCCTCCGGGAGCATCAAGGAGGTAAGTCCCACCAGATTCACTGTTCACAGCTTCCACCAAGAGTATCGTACGAAATTCTTTGTTGTTCATTCAATTGCAGAACATTTGAACGAACTGCTGAACGGCCAATACTTCAGTATCGCATTGTTGTTCTCTTCTTTTTGCCACTCGTGGTTAAATTCATCAGACATAAGACAATTGGGTGCTGTCATGCCCAAACACGACAATACTTTATTTACCATCAATAAACACAAATCTTCTATCATGACTAATGTCTCATTATAAATTTCCGCAGTAATTTGTTGTGTAAAGACATCAAATGTTTCACAGCTAGGAACATTTTGTATTGGAAAATTAAATCGTCGTTTTTATTATTTTCCGTTACTTATTAGTTATGTTTCTCACCGTTTAAACTTTCCCTGAACTTCCACAAATATTTCAAGGTCAAAATTATCAAAATCGGTCCAGCCATTCTCGAGTTTTAGCGAGACAAACGAACAGCAATTGATTTTTATAACAACCTTAATTTCTTGACTACAAAGTGCGAGAAAAAAGCTGAAGAATAGTAAATTGTGCGTTGGACTTTCATGCAGAGGGTGTTTGGTTCGGTTCTCAGCAGCTGCGAAAAGGCTTTTAGGGGTCTACTACCTCTTGCGATGAATTGACCAATCCTCCAAGATGATCTCTTGCCATGAAAAATGCTGATCATTTTCATTAGCCATTCGGAATCAGCAGAAAATTGTAGGTCGCTTTCTCCAAACACGCACACTGAAATGGATGAGTGGTGTAATTCATTAGGTTTAGGCTATCTAGGAGCTGTCATGGTCTCTAATTATTATAAAAGAAGGAAGGAAGGCCTAGCGAAGGGTTGCTAATAGGCTCCAAAATGCATATTATACGCGTTCAATATGCTTACAAAAGCATCAAGCACCTTTCCGAAAATTAGATCCGACCAACACACTTGAAAACTTTATTCCGGTTTGTTTGAACTACACCAGTTGTGCGTCCTCGAGAATTTATTGTACACTGTACAGTCAAGTGAAAAGTAAGAAATAAGTAGTGCGTGCATTTTGCCCAGGAATATCTGGCATTATTCGACTGCGCTCATCTACAAGATGAGTGAGGTGGTGCATCTCAGCAAAGCCCTCAACAACTCTTCCTTTGGTTGGTTGTCGGTCGCCAACTGTGGAGCCAACTTTAATTATATATGAAGCCGCCCACAATAACGACTTCGCTACGAGGATACAGGGAAACAATTCCGGAAAAGAAATCAGACAGCGCATCAAACATATTAAGGGTTACATTGCTTTTAAGATTTGGACTCCTATAAATAAAACAATACTGGATGATGTGTTTGCGGAAAGTAAATTTTACTTCAAAATTCGTATTAAAACAATATCCTTATTCTGGAAGGCACTTACAAGCAAACACCATATTTAAAAAAAATTATAAGGCCGCTATGGCGAAAAGTGGATGCAACGAAACACTTTTTTTAAACTCGCTCACGATCAGGACCATTCAAAACGAGCAGTAGATTGACAACTTGCAATGGTTGCTTTGTTAAGAAAACTGTCTCTGTAGTTCACGTAAACTGGTAAAGCTGGAAGTGACAAGAGTATCCTTTATTATGAAAAGGGCCTTGTAGTTCCTTGCCATTCATGCCGACAACAATCATACTGGAAAAAGTAAAAACTGTAAGTCGCAAAGTACAAGTTCTCTAGTTGTTTTGTCTCTTATTTATTTGTATAAACGGATGCAAATATTTAACAACTTTGTGATATATACCATATACTATTATAACCTACGGAACTATTCCCTGATTGAAAATACGTGTGTACACCTACCCACGTGACCTAAGAGACATTTAAATTTAAATTACAGCTACCTTGAATTTTCTCGAATATTTCTGCAAATTTTATTCTCACTTAAAAAAAAAACCTTTGACTGTCCCGGTCACCGCGCCGCTGCCGGCACCACTGCACCAAGTCAATTTACCATGAATTTGTTCAAAAATGTAAAGGTACAAAAAATATGTAAGCCCAAAGTTCTTCGCTTTCTATGAATATATTTGCTTTTCATTATTCCCCTGGAAGACCTACCTCGCCGATGGAAAATGTGAAAAACTTTTTCTATATACAAACATGCCCCATTTCCCAACATGCGATTCTCATGCCGAAGAACAGGAAACCTGGAAAAAGGTGAATCGAAGGATTTACTTTCTTAAAACAACAAAACAAAAAAAAAACAGCGACGACAGGTGCTTGAAATAGCAAACGGAATTCACTCTTGATTGAAGGGGGGAATGTAAAGCACAATCGGGAACTTAAACAGCCTTTTGTGTTCTCGCTAAAATGCTAAGGAAATTTTCAAAATTGAAAAGTTTTTACACCCTGCGCTTCTAGAGAAATTCAAACAACAATATTCCTTAAAACACAAGAAATAAATTAAACAACATAATACTATTTTGAACACCAAATAACTCGCTTAGTTCGGGGGCAACGGTCTTTTGAGATTTTTTTCAGCCTAAGAAGTATGTGAAACCTTCTAATTAAAAAGGGTTTGCTAGTTTTTGTTTGAGTTTAAGTTATTAGTAAGTTGACAGTTCAAACCACCGTTGTGTTATTTGGGTATCATTCAATTTTCAATTCAGAAGTTGTTTCAGAAGCCAATATAATTACTCTGTGTATTCCCAGCTGTAAGGTGGTTCAGCAGTTTCCCTCTGGCTATGGATTCCACTCTTTGATACTTCTTCAAGGAGAGTGTACAGAGATACAGAAAGGCTTAGTTTAACAAGAGGATTCTTATTAAATTTGACATACGTTTTAATGACACCATGAGGAGAATTGGGTTTTAGATGATATACCCAACTCTCTTAATAGTCCCAAAATCAGTATGAAAAAAATCAGAAAAAAGACTTTTTGTGTCTAATTATAATATATTAAAAAGATTTTTCAAACTTATTTTTATGCAATAGAAGGTTTTCGAATAAAGTCGGATACACACTTGCGTCGTGTGGTGTCTTCTGGAGTAATGGTGCTCTGTCGTTGACTGTGCACACTGCTGCAAAATGTCATAATTTTTGTACGCTCACTATTCAACAGAGTTGTTTCTCTTTTCAAGTGCAGCACTGTCTTGTCTTTTTCACAGATGGTATGACGCTATCCAAATCCTATCCTATCAATCGATTGCGTCACCCCACAAATTACATGGCCAGTTGCAATGACTATTGACACATTTTCCACATTGTGGTATGTTGACTTTAAGGCCAGCAGTCTAATGCTACAAGAAAAAATCTAGCGGGGTCCAATCCCATGACCTAAGTGGCCTTTTTACGTCACCTCTGCGGGAGATAACCTGTGAATGATTTTATCATTTGGTTACTTAGGTAGGTGGGTCTGGTGGAATGTAAGATGTTGATTGACCTATGTCCTTATGCAGCTCTTAGGCACGCTTGCGATTGCACAGGCATTAGCTCGACGGTGGGGTGGGATCTTGCTGCAACATTCCTAAGCACACATATTACCGTGCCTAAATATTTTGTTTAAAAGAAAGGGAAAATTTTATAGAAAAAGGGGAAATGAACACAAATAAGAGAGGAAGAAAATAAAAGAAGGATTTGAAGGGAACAACTGACAAAGTTTCAGATGTTATGAAACTTTTTGGAATACCCTCCCCTATGTATCTAAAAGGAAGATTAGACACACCTTGACTATCTTTTACCAAGAATCTTAAGATAGTCCTTTTAGAATACGCTCACAATCTCACCTAATTAAATCTCACATAGCATTTGAAGGATTTATTCGTGTAGAAAAGTCATTTTTTTTTAACTTCCGATTTCAGTTTTTATTAAGCAATAATTTGATTTAGAAAAAGACATGATAATAGATAAATTTTACACCTGAATGAGCATATTTATATATGTATGAATGCATGGTTCGATTTCATTTTATGTTAAGTTACTTAAAGTGAGTACCTATGTAGATAAAAAAAAACTTTAATTTTAACTTTTTTAATATTATCAAAGAAAAAGAATTTAAAGATATAATAATTGCCAAAGAAATCATTAAGTTTTTGGTACAATAAGGTACTTACATACAATCCCCGGTGTGATGAAAGTTGTGGCCACAATTTCCTTCGTAGTGCTTCGGGTGATGACTTGTAAAGCTTGCTTTTGTTTTAAAATGATTATAATAGTAATTTCTGTGGCAGGTCTTATTTACAGCTATTTCTTTTATGTTTAATTATCTACGTAGCACTTGATAATATTACTTTAGGTAGCAAAAAAAAAATAATTTACACTATTGAAAATTAAGAATAAGATTAAGTATAAGTTTGTTCAAATTATTCAATTAGATTTAGTTTAGTTTTGTCCAATAGTTTTGATTTCACTTTGGTTTAGTTTATCATAGGTTTAGCTTTATGTAATTTTAGTTTCCTTTTGAGCACTCGAACGAGAATCTTCTTGTCGTACCACGTGTTCGCTGAATATCTCGTGAGGACTGGTCTCAAAATTTATGTGAAGTGGTGATCAATTTAATTGGAACCTGTAGTATTGTATTTGCGGACGCACCTTCTTGGCTAGAGCAATTGCTGCGCCAATTTTAATAGGTTACGTCCGCAGTTATCTGTGGGCGTACATATACATAGATTATAAAATTGGTATAAAATTCTTTTTAGGAGAAAAGATACCATACCTTTTTCTTTATATAAAAGAATTCTTATTGTTGTTCAAACAAAAAAAAACTATTCTTTCCTGGATTTTGGGGTAGTAATGTGTCTCAAGACGAATCTTAACCAAGACTTAGTTCCGTATAGGGTTTGTCTCTTTACTGATTCCCTGATTCCTTAGACGTATTTTACTTTTTTATAAAATTTGTTGTCACAATTAATTAAAAATACTGATGGTTTCAGTTCGTAAAACAGAAAGAACGAAATTAATTCTTACCTTGGAAATATTAAAATATATATATACTTATATTTCGACTTAAAAAAAAAAAGGTATGGAAGAGACTTGTGACCACTTTGATGCTTGAGACGGAAAAGAGCGTGCTCAAATCGACACCATGTCGAAGAAAATTTTGCTTCCGTCGAAAGTGTGTAAATGACAATTCAGCTGACTATCGATACTCGATTTGTTTTTATTTTTTTAACAGCATATGGAATTCCAGATACTCGCAAATCGATCGACTTTGATGCCTGTTTACATTACGAGTTTCATGAAATTTTATTGTGACTCAGAGAAAGGTGTACGCTACAAACCTTACCCTCAAACCGATCAATAGTAGAGTCCGCTGTGTGGCATGTGTCGCCATCCTGCTGATATAATTTGGGCCACAAGAAATGATCGTTTTGCAGCGCAATTTAATTTAATTCAATTCAATTATATTTTATTGAACATACTATTTATAATTTGGCTTACAACTAATAAGATACTACATATGTGTGAAAATTTACATTCGTTGGCTCATAGGGGGCCTAACTATACAGTGACTTAAGTTTAATTATTTTTATATAAAATGTACACAATGAAAATAAAAAATTAAGAGGTCGCTAAACTGTATCGTCTTTAGGGTGTTCAATGTTCATTCCCGGTTGTCAGTGGTGTTTTTTGTAGGTTGTGAGCAGTGATGGCGGTAGTAGGCTGACCCAATGTCAGCTTAGAACGATACTACTTCCTCGTTGTCAACCAGATTTTTCATCACACTGAGGTACTTCGGTTCGGGATGTCGTTGTTCTGTGGTCATCCTTCTCATAAGCTGATTCGGGTGGTCGATGATGTTCCGCATTAGTTTCTTCGTTGAATGAACTAGACATTTGTCCAGTAGGATTGAATTCGCTTCTGTATAGGGATGCTCGTTCCTGTAGTGTTTCTGTCATTGACGGTCGAAGTAGAGTCCAGTACAGATCCTCACTATCTTCCTTTCGAATAGTTGAAGTTCCTTCATAGCTGTCTTCGAGATGGAAAACCATACTCGGAAGGAATAGCTGATCACTGATTGCAGAAGCTGCTTGTAGAATAATATCTTTGTCGGTTGGCTAAGTTTTGTAATAAGAGTTACAGAGAATTTTTTATTTAATCTTGAATGTAACAATTTTTATTGAGGAATGAAAAATATTTTATAAACATATAAAACTTAAAAGTATGTTTATACAAAAAACTAAGTTTCAATTAAAAGCTCAAGTAGTGAATTACATATTTACAACACTCCACCTTAATTCACAATCAAATATCAAAAAATTAACACTAACATTAATGGTTAAAATAATTCAATTAAAATATTACTAAAAACAAACAAAATATTAAAGAGTTAAGCCCATATTTTCCAAACAAAAAGTATGTTTATCATTAGTAACACCTTTTGTTAAACTATCAGCAACCATATTTTCAGTGTTGAGATATTTTATCTTAACTAAGCCATCTGTTATTTTCTCTTTTATAAAATGATGTCGAATATCAATGTGTTTACTTCTTGGACTGTAAAGTTGATTGTGTGCAATATTTATGGCACTCTTGTTGTCGCAATGAATTTCAACCGAATCGATATTCTCACCAATTTCTTGCAGTAGCTGTTTCAACCAAATAGCTTCTTGTGTAGCCGATGACAAGGCCATGTATTCTGCTTCTGCACTTGATAAAGCAACTGTTGGTTGACGTTTACTAGTCCATGAAATTGCTCCACCTTGAATCTTGAATAAATAGCCAGTACATGATTTTCGACTTTCAATGTCCGATGCCCAATCTGCATCCGAGAATCCAATCATACATTGGTTTCCATCACGCGAAAATTGAAGTTTATAATCTGTTGTACCCTTGAGATATTTGAAAATTCTTTTTACTGCATTCCAGTGACCTTTTCCAAATTCATTGTTGAAACGACTCACATTTCCAACCGCAAACGAAATATCTGGACGAGTACAAACAGATAAATAAAGTAGACTTCCTACTGCTTCTTGATAAGGTATATTTTGCATTTCCTTGGTCTCATCCGATGTATTAGCTGTCATGTCCTTGGTTAATTTTTGATTTAAATCTACTGGGTTCTTCACAGGATAACAATCATTCATCTTAAATTTGTCAATTATTTGTTCCGTGTATTTTTTTTTGGTCAAGTGTAATTGTTCCTTGTTTCTTGTCCCGAGTGATTCTCATCCCGATGCAATTACTTGCTTCTCCCAAATCTTTCATGCTAAAATTCTTCGTCAAATTAGCTTTAAGTTGATTTGTCCATCCTTTATTGTTCAAAAAAATTAAAAAATCGTCCACATAGACCGCAACAAAAATCATACTTCTCCCTTGACGACGAAAATAAATGCACGAATCAATTTGCGAACATTTGTATCCACTCTTGATCATCATATCATTCAACTTGATATTCCATTGTCGACTTGCTTGTTTTAAGCCGTAAATAGCCTTTTTCAGCTGGCAAACTCGACCACTTCCGTCATCAAAACCTTCAGGTTGATTCATGTAAATAGTTTCATTGACATCGCCTTGTAAAAATGCTGTTATTGCATCCATCTGTTCGATATCTAAGTCGTATCTAGCTGCTAATGCCATCATTAAACGTATTGAAGAATATCGAATAACTGGTGAAAATGTTTCTTCATAATCGATACCAGCACGTTGACTGCATCCTTTCGCAACTAGTCTCGCCTTGTATCGAAGGATTTTTCCATTTGTATCGGTCTTGATTTTAAATACCCATTTTGAATTTATTGCTCTTCTGTCTGTTGGTAAATCTACCAATTGCCAAGTTTTGTTTCCTAAGAGGGATTGAAATTCTTCATTCATTGCACTCTTCCAATCTTTACTATTTAAACTTGAAATCGCTTCACTAAAAGATGATGGTTCATTAACATTATTTTGTACAAAATATTGAACGTCTTTTCTGTTGATTGCATTTTTTATTCGAGTTGATCTTCTTAAAGTTGTAGTTTCATTTGAATTGTTGATCTGTACTAGATCTGATGTTACCATTTCATTTGGTGGAATTATCTCTTCACTGATTTGATCTTCTTGAAATGGTGGTACTTCCACAGCATCACAGTATTCATCAGATGAATCACTATCACCCAATTCAACAACTATACAACCGTTATCTGAACTTTCATTTGATTTTTTAAATGGCATAACTGGATAACTGATTTTCTCAGTTTCTAAAAAAATAACATCTCTGCTTTCAACCACCTTGTTTGTTGTAGGATTTATCAACCTATATCCTTTGTTGCCATTACAATATCCTACGAATATATGTTCAACCGATTTAACTTCAAACTTCTTTCGGTTCTCATCAGGAACATGAATCATAGCCGGTGATCCAAAAATTCTGAAGTGAGATAAATCTGGTTTAAATCCAGACCAAACTTCAATCGGCGACTTGTCCTCCAAAACCCGTGAAGATGAATGATTCTTTATGTATGTTGCAGTAGCAACGGCCTCTGCCCAAAATTTTTTACCTAAATTTGCATCTGTGAACATACATAAAGCTCTTTCCGTCAATGTTCGAACTGTTCTTTCAGCAAGTCCATTTTGTTGTGGAGTATATGGTGTCGACGTTTGTCTTTCGATACCACAAACATTAAACAAATTGTCAAACCTTCTGTTGCAAAATTCAGTTCCATTATCTGAACGAAACTTTTTCAATTTCTTGCCGGTTTGGTTCTCGACATATGCCTTAAACTCGCAGAATTTTTCGAAAGCTTCATCTTTGGTTTTTAAAAAATATGTGAAAGTCATTCTTGAGTGATCATCTACTAAAACAAAGTAGTAACGACTTCCACCAATTGATTTAGTTGGAGTTGGTCCTGCCAAGTCAGCGTGAACAAGTTCCAAAATCTCATTTGCTCTTGTTGCAGCATGCTTAAAGGGAAATCTCGCTTGTTTACCCTGTAAACAGGTAACACATACATCAGTTAATTTTTCTTCATTAAAAGAAACACCGTTCACTGCCCCTTTCTTCATTCTTAACAAATCATTGATGTTAATATGGCCTAATCTACGATGCCATGTCTCAATTTTTTTACTTTTAGATACAGCAACATAACTCTTGCATCTTGCACCATTCAAGCGATATAAACCATCAACTAAATTTGCAGTTGCCATCAACTTACCAAATTTGTTTTTTATATTGCAACCATTTGCGTTAAAATCAACATAGTTATTATTTTTCGTTAATTGACTTACTGATAAAAGATTGGCAGTTAAATTTGGAATGCATAAAACATCACGTACTTCAATCGGATTTGGTGTTCCATTGACATCAGCATATAACTTAACAGTGCCACATGATTCGACCTTCATTTTTGTATCGTTGGCAGCTAATATTTCGGAAATGGTAGATTTCTTTTCATTGAAAATCCAATCACTGTTCATTGTGAGATGCTGTGTTGCACCAGAATCAATATACCAATCATATTTATTGAACTGTCCAGTCAAAAAAACTGAACTATACTCAGGCTTCACATTATAAGCTGAATCAGGATTCCTTTTGGAATCCTTTTTTAATTTATTCTTGTCTGGGCAATCAGGTGATTTATGACCTTTCTTATTACATGTATAACAACGAATGCCACCTTTCCTTTGTTTCTGTTTCGCATTATTAAAGAATGCACTATTTTTGCTATCCGATGGAATTTCTTGTAATAATTTTGTCTTGACAGCGTCACTTGAAAGCTGAATTTCGACATTATCTAATGCCATTAACATTGGTCCATACTTTTCAGATAAGCCTCCTAATAAAAAACACGCCAGCCACTCGTCATCGACTTTGAAACCAATAGCATTCAAACGTTGTGCAGCTGTTACGATTGTGTTAACATAAACTTGCATTGATTCACATTCGTCTAGTTTCGTCTGAGACAATTGACGAATTAAACCTATCCGACGAACCCTACCTTTGTCCTCAAAAACAGTTTGTAGTTTGTCCCAAACTTCTTTTGCCGTTTCAGCTTCTTGAACGTGAATAAAATTAGTCGGATCAATGGACAAAATCAGAGTCGTTCTGCATTTTGAAATTTTCGAAGCATTCTCTTCGGTACCTTCAACAGATTTCCAAAGTCCTTCATGTTCTAAATAAGTTTTTATTACGAACTTCCAACTAGCATAATTATCACGCCCCTTAAGCTTTTCAATCGTGGCCAAAAAATTGCTCGACATAATTATATTTATATGTCTTTTGGTCTTATTCAAGATTAAGCAAAAACAAAGAATATTATAATAAATGAAAAGATATTACTTATTTGTACACAACAAATCTTCGGAGTAATTCTTCGGTATAATTATCCTTCTTAGCGTTTCTCTGGGCCCATAACCTTTTGTAATAAGAGTTACAGAGAATTTTTTATTTAATCTTGAATGTAACAATTTTTATTGAGGAATGAAAAATATTTTATAAACATATAAAACTTAAAAGTATGTTTATACAAAAAACTAAGTTTCAATTAAAAGCTCAAGTAGTGAATTACATATTTACAACACTAAGACCTGATCTTCTTTTCAGCAATGGGTGCAAACGGCTGAAGGCCCAGCTGGCCCTTTTCAGAGCAATTCTTGATTGCAGGTTAAACTTTAGCAACTCGTTGAAGTGCACTCCCAAGTACTTGACACTTGGCTTTACCAGGGAGTCTCAGGACAAGTTTTCTGCAAATTTTTGCGGTGCGAATGCCTCTAACATTTGAAGGTCTCCTGAAGGAGACAAGTTCGGATGTTCCATTTCTAGTAGAATTGGAAGAGTCTGTTAATGTGGGTTTCTACTTTTTGGACAGCGATTAGTGTTGACATTGATGTGGCGTACGAAAGCGAGTCATCAGCATATAGAAGGTTCTCGCATCCAATTGAAGAAGGTTCGTCTGAAGTCATCAAGTTGTAGAGGAACGGGCCTAGTTTTGAGCCTTGAGCGACTCCAGTTCTGATGGTCTTCATGTTCGACTTGCAGAAGTTTTTGGATTAATGAAGCCATTGGTCTGAAATCCAATCCAATCCGGTAACTTTTTGATGATAGCTGTACCTGATGAACTTCGTGAGGATTGGGTTTGTCCCATATACCGTGCGATAACGGCTTGAGTGTGAGGGTAGAAGGAAACAATTCGGGAAATGGAATCAGACAGCGCATCAAACTCATTAAGAGTTAAATTGCTGTCAAGATATTGACTCCTGACTCCTATAAATGAAACAATAATGGATGATGCACATGAAGTTATTCCTCGTATTAGAACTATCGCATTGAGGAAAGCTCTGGCCAGAAACATCATATCTAACGTAGACCAAAAGGCCGTGATGGCGAAATAGTAATGGCATTAGGTTATAGTCAGGCAGGGGAAATACTGAAAAATCGGAATTTGCAACAACCTGTGTTTAACCTAGTGAAAAAACAGCTGGCTTGTACTTAGGAGAATGGGAGTAAACGTCATATAAATTTCTTCTTAGCCCACGAATATTTGAAAACATAACACAAAAAGAGGCTGGGTGCGACCCACACTGATAACTTCCCATTTGTGGTCTTGAAAACTTGTAATAATTACGAAGGTTGGTAGGTACATATTATATACTGATTTATAGACTTCCGTGTTTTTAATATATCTGTGTTCCTACACCTAAGAAAACCTTGAGTAAAATTTTACATCTTTTTCATGGACAAAAAGATAAAAACATATTGTGACGTTTTCTTCAATTTTACCATAGCTATTAATGGAATTTGAATATGTGGGACTTGGGTACAACTGAACAACCTTATTCATATACGTATGTACAGTACATACATTCTTCTAAAAACTAAGTTGATAATAAAATTATAAAATTATGTAGGTATTATATTATAGAAATTACTTTATTATTTCGGTTCCAAACATTTTAATTGAAAAAAATTTAAAAACGAAATATTCGAATATAAAAGATATGGTTTGGTTATTGATGGAAGGGTACTTACAAAATATATCCGCTCTAAAACTAGATATATGTCAAATATAAACCATTTGTTAGAAATTGTATTATGTATAAAATTAAATAATGGCAAAGTCAATATCATTGCTCGTTCTCAAGATATTCTAGTCGAAAAACAAATATTACCACTTTTTAGTAGATTTTTTATTTCAAAAAAAAACTATTAATTCAATATTTGTCAACATTTTACCGATTGTACAAAATTATACTATGTATAAAATAAATTAAATTAGAAGTCAATATCACTACTAATTCTCGAGAAATTTGAGTCGAAACCCAATTTTTACCAATTTTCAATAGAATTTTATATAGTTTTTTATTTTTTGTAAAAAAACTGTAAGCTGATTTTTTTTTTTGAAATTTTAGCCAATTGTCAAACACATTATTTTTCGTAAAATAAAATTATTTTAAGTTTCAAATTGTTTTCCGTTCTTAGAATATCTGGGTTATGAATTTTTTTTTCAGTTTTTTTATTTAAAAAAATAACGGTATGTTCATTTTTTTCCAAATTCATACCAAATCTGTATGACCTTATAATGAGTACATTAAATTTTATTTGAAATCAATAGCATTATTTTTTCGTGAGATATTTGAAATTAACCAAAATTTTTACTTTTTTTTTAAACCGTTATAGTGAAAAAACCACTCACTGAATTTTAATAAACGCCCTTTCAGCCTCTTTCGAAGTTATTATCTATTAAACAAAACTTATTTAATATCGATATCTTTACTCGTTCTTGAGATATCGACGACGAAAAATGGTACCAGAACGTACGGACGTACGAACGTACGAACGTACGAACGTACGAACGTACGAACGTACGAACGTACGAACGTACGAACGTACGAACGTACGTACACACACACACACAGACATCTCTCTAAAAATGATTGATATAGCCTCTAGAGACCTTGAAATGTCGAGAAATATCAAAAATTCCAATTTGACAAATCGGACCGATTACAATAACTCCCTATGGGAAGTTAAAAATCACGTATGTACCACTTCAAAAATCTCACACTTAAAACACAACTCTGACGACCTAAATTCAACTGCGAAGTGTAGTACCAATGGATTAATAAACAGAATACAAGCCGTTCTTGGTGTTATACCCATAGAATACCTTGTATCTGATAGCAATCAAGGCATACAAACACATCAGATGTCACTTAACTATCCATTGGTAGAATCAAGCGATAAGTATCACGAGACACATGCAATGGGTAGCAAGCGACAGTTTTTGGTGAATTTTGGAAAGCAAGTAGATTAGTGGGAGATGTAGAGAAACGCGCTGTTAATTAATGCTTTTGTTTGTTATTTTTTTAACTTCCCATAGGGAGTTATTGTAATCGGTTCGATTTGTCAAATTGGAATTTTTGACATTTCTCGACGTTTCAAGGTCCCTAGAGGCTATATCAATCATTTTTAGAGAGATGTCTGTATGTGTGTGTGTACGTACGTTCGTACGTTCGTACGTTCGTACGTTCGTACGTTCGTACGTTCGTACGTTCGTACGTTCGTACGTTCGTACGTTCGTACGTTCGTACGTTCGTACGTTCGTACGTTCGTACGTTCGTACGTTCGTACGTTCGTACGTTCGTACGTCCGTACGTTCTTGTACCATTTTTCGTCGTCGATATCTCAAGAACGAGCAAAGATATCGACTTCAAATAAATTTTGTTTAATAGATAATAACTTCGAAAGAGGCTGAAAGGGCGTTTATTAAAATTCAGTGAGTAGTTTTTTCACCATAACGGTTTAAAAAAAATGTAAAAATTTTGGTTAGTTTAAAATATCTCAGGAAAAAATAATGCTATTGATTTCAAATAAAATTTAATGTACTCGTTATAAGGTCATACAGATTTGGTATGAATTTGGAAAAAAATGAACATACCGTTATTTTTTTAAATAAAAAAAACTGAAAAAAAAATTTCATAACCCAGATATTCTAAGAACGGAAAACAATTTGAAACTCAAATAATTTTATTTTACGAAAAATTATGTGTTTGACAACTGGTGAAAATTTCAAAAAAAATCAGTTTATAGTTTTTTTACAAAAAATAAAAAACTATATAAAATTCTATTGAAAATTGGTAAAAAATGTTTTTCGACTCAAATTTCTCGAAAACTAGTAGTGATATTGACTTCTAATTTAGTTTATTTTATACATAGTATAATTTTGTACAATTGGTAAAATGTTGACAAATATTAAATTACGAGTAATAGTTTTTTTTTTTTAAATAAAAAAACTATTAAAAATTCTAGTGAAAACTAGTTAAAATTGTATTTCAAGTCGAATTTCTTGGGAATGAACACCGATAGTGCCTTCTAAAGTATGTTGTTTTATACATCGATACCTTCCCGTAAGAATTTATACTAAGCGACATTTCTAAAATTGTTCAGAAAACGAAAAAAACGAAGAAAGTTCTAGTTTAATGTGCTAAAAGACAATTTTGGTTAAACAAAGACATCTAACAAAATTTTTTGGTGCTCACGACAATGAGATCTTTATTAATGTCGCTTAGCATAATTTTTTTGGCGAATAATACAAATTTCAGGTGGCAACATTATTTTAATGAGAAAACATGGCAGTTGATAAATTTTTTTATTTGTACTCTAGTTTCCTTTTCATGCATAAGAGGTTGGCGAAACCCAGGCCAAAACGTGGCCCTTAACATATAAGGTAGTATATTTCGTCATCAAAAAGTCATTTTCGAAAAAGTGTCGCTTAGTACATTCTTACGGGAAGGTATCGACATAATACAATTATTAATATATGGTTGAATTTTGACAAGTATCGAATTGACAGTTTTAACAAAAATATTTCGTTTTTAAATTTTTTTCAATTAAAATGTTTGGAACCGAAATAATAAAGTAATTTTTATAATATAATATACATATAATTTTATAATTTTATTATCAACTTAGTTTTTAGAAGAATGTATGTACTGTATGTACATACGTATATGAATAAGGTTGTTCAGTTGTACCCAAGTCCCACATATTCAAATTCCATTAATAGGTATGGTAAAATTGAAGAAAACGTCACAATATGTTTTTATCTTTTTGTCCATGAAAAAGATGTAAAATTTTACTCAAGGTTTTCTTAGGTGTAGGAACACAGATATATTAAAAAACACGGAAATCTATAATTCAGTATATAACATGTACCTACCAACCTTCGTAATTATTACAAGGAAATTTAACATTTTAAATAGAAAAGTTTAAAATTAGTTAAACACATTTTCTGTAAAAAAAAACATAAAATGAGCGACTAAGTATCCTCACCATCAACAAAACAAAGCAAATTTCCTAATATTATACTATGCCACAAGCATCATCGATTTTTAAAACAGGAGTCATTGTATATCCAGTGCAGATCACAGCCTTTCAATCCGGAAAAACCGCAACAACAATTACACTATAAAACCATCTACTTCGATCTTCCATCTACTGCTCTATGATCGAAGTATGTGTACAAAATATCATACCAATTACCACACCAGATACAGTACAGATACAGCTAAAGTTTGTTTCGCTGAAAATTTGGTTATTTGAAAAAACTAAATATAAAGTTTTCAAGACCACAAATGGGAAGTTATCAGTGTGGTTTGCACCCAGCCTCTTTTTTTCAGTTGTTTTAATGTAGACACGACACGGAGCTTTGCGCACTCGTGACCGCTTAACATGAGCGGTGGATCCACACTCATTAGCAACATTCGAGATCTTGATATAAACAAATCCGCTGGTCCTGATGGTATACCCTCTATTCTTCGGAAGAGGTGTTCTTCATCGTTGGCAAAACCATTGCGTAAGTTTTTCCATCGCTCCTACTGTTCTGGAATCTTCCCTAGAAGATGGAAAACAGCATTTGTTCAGCCTGTTCCTAAAAAAGGTGACCCTTCCTCTCCCTCGTCCTATCAACCAATCGCACTTACGTCCCTTCTTTCCAAAGTCATGGAATCGCTGATAAATCATCAGCTCAAGAAATATCTAGAAGATCGAAAGCTTCTTAATGACCGGCAGTATGTCTTTTGCAGTAATCGTTTTACTGGTGATCTAATGGCATATCTCACCGAAGAGTGGAACAGATCTTTACATTGCTTTGGATTAGAAATAACCTTCTAGATCGTTCAATACATGTTGTATCTATAAGGCGTTTATACGTCAAAAATTCGATATAACTCACACCTTCGGGCAGACGCTGCTCAATCTTCTTTCCATTTATTGGATAGAATTCAGAACAGACCGGTAAAACTGATGGGAAACAGAGCTATCATGGATTCATTCCCATCTCTTGAACACCGTCGGGATGTTTTATCGCTTCTTTCACAAGCAATGCTCCCTCGAAGTAGCTAGTTGCATTCCTCCCCTTTATCAATTCACCCGTGATACCCGCTTCGCTAGGAATGCTCATCAGTTCACTCTTGAGCCTAACTTTGGTCGTAGCGTCAAATATAGAGATTCGTTTTTTAGTCGCACAACACGATTATGGAATAACTTACCCGGCACAGTTTTCCTCTGCCATTTCAATTTGCAAACATTCAAAACCAATGTTCATCGACACCTCCTTTCTCTTCCCTCCTAATTTCCCCCTCGCCCGTGCTGTGCTTAAAACATTATCGTAACATTATCGTCTCGTAACATACCCATGAGCGCGAGTGAATTATAAAGAAAAAATTGTGCATCAGAGACCATCTTTTATAGACATATTTAACGTCACCAAAAACGCTGCTTATTATTTAGGTTTTCTCCCCATCTGATCTGAACAAAGCCTTTACTCTTCCGAAACTCGAGTACAATTCCCATATCTGGGCAGGTGCTCCAAAAACTCACTTGAATCGCTTGGACAGAATTCAAAAGAGAGCTAAAAAATTATATGCGACTATTAACTGAAACATTTGTATCTCTAGAGCACCGCCGCAATGTTTCATGTCTATCATTATTTTACCGCTATTTTCAGAAACAGTGCTCTAGTGAAATAGCCAGTTACATTCCCCACTCAAACAATTCAACCGTAATACCCGTACTTTTAGGAATGCTCATCAGTTTACCCAATTTGGATGTACTATCAAATTGAGAGATTCTTTTTTAGCCGGACGACACGAATGTGAAATGCTTTAAATGTTTCCCACTCATTGCAATGTGCAGACATTCAAAACCAATGTGAATCGGTATCTCCAAGGCCAAAAAGTTTTTCCATTTAACTTGAAAGGATAAACGCTAAGCACCACTAATCAAGGAGTCTGATGAGCGGCTTGGCACCCGTGAAATAGCTATAATAGCTATAACTCCAGCCAAATGAATACACACTTGATGGTAGTTCCTTCAAGTTATTGTTGTAATATTCAAAATTTCCTCATACCCTCCATCTCCACCAAGAACAAAAGTGAGTACAGACAGAGTTCTATTCACGATTGTTCTCAATGAAACACGAAAAAAATGATTTGCCGAATTTGTGAACAATTTCAACAGCTTGTCATATTAATATTTGGTAAACAAATTTCAAAAGTCAAATTGTTTTTTTCTTTATTTTCTGTTTTGAAACTTGTAATCTTTCGCACACTCAGGAAAAGTTTTATTTGAAGATACGAGAACTCTTCGTTTTTCTTTTCTTGTTTTGTGGGTTGACTTTTGCTTAGTTCCCACTTTGACAGGCTTATATCCGACATCTCATCAAAGATTAATTTACTGGCAGAAAATTCAATTGACAGGACGGTCTTATGAAACCCAAATCACCTTTTAGAAGATACGTACATACATATGTATGTATGTACATATCTTTACCGACTGTAAAAAAAAAAATAAAAAATCGATTACTACCACGGATGTTCGACTGCTGGCTTAGAATATATCTCAAACTTTTGGGTGTCTTCGTTATTCTTCGACTAAATCGACGGAATGGAAGTGGTTATGTGAAAGCCATAATGATTTGCAAATAATAATTTTCGTTTCCATTTTTTTTTTGTACTCGCTGCTTGCCGAATGAATTTCGGGTTTTGTAAACCTTGAATAGCCCTTAAACTGCTATTAAGCAGTTTAGGCACTGTCATCATTATTATTGCCATCATTAATCACTTATGATTGCCTTGGTTTGGGCATTTTAGCTCGAGGGATGAATTCAAAAAGACTTAGAGTTTGATTAGGGATTGGATGTTTGAAATATTTGAAAAATATTGGAAATATGTTTATGTGGAAAAAAAATATATTTAAAATAATTTCTTTATCCATTGATAACAATAAAATTAACGATTTTTTGATAAATTGTGATGCCTGTTGTTAGGGATGAATATCTTATATATAGGTTCCTATATGCTTGCTGTAGATTGATGTAAATCATGTCAATTTTATATTGGTGATGAATTGTATAGCTTATTTATTTATTGATTTCAAATAGTAGTACAACAAGAATATTTACTAAATCTCGTCAAAAAGGGTTGCAAGAGTTTGGAAAAATTAAATAAAAAAAGCAAACATACATATATGTTTGTATTAATAAATTAAAGACAAAAGAGTAAAATTTAATTTGATAATAATAATAATGCAAGGGTTATTGTTGAGTGATACATTGTACATTTATATAACTGTTATACATTAGCCGTGTTTTTTTGGAAAAGTTATCCGTAGTACAGTAGCATTTTATATGAATAACAAATACAACATCCGCAGTAGGATCATTTCCGATACTCGAATAAACGTCAAATCTCTATCCGCAGCAGGATTTCACTTCTCCTTTTATCGGCAGTGATCCTACTGCGGATGTTGTATTTGTTATTCATATATAATCCTACTGTACTACGGATAACTTTTCCAAAAAAACACGGCTATTATCTTAATCTCATCACATATTTTTTTGCTGTTCGGTAATTTGTGCAATAGTTATTATTTATTAATATACTATGACTTATTCAATTCATTCAATTCAATTTTTACTTGCGATATAGGTACTATAGGGCAAGTTCTGCATTTGGAAAAAAAATCGAACTCGAGATTTTGATCAAAGTTGACATTACGATGATAGCGAAGACGAAAAAAGTGGGTCCGACAATTCCGTCTGTCTGTCTTTATGTCTGTATGTCTGTATATCTGTATGTCTGTATGTCTGTACCTCGAACTACAGCCTAAAATACCGGAGGTATTTTCTTCAAACTTGGTAGTTAAGGTTCTTCGGTGATTCCCTAGAGGAGAAATTGAATTTTTTTTTTTAAGCTCCAAAACTAAGGGTACCCCCCATACACCAGTAATGCAAAATCTTATTTATCTCGAAAACTGCTCTAACGATTTTGATAAAAAAAATTAAGTGTGATATTATGGACATGGACTACATTTTGGTCAAAAAAAATGTTGGGGCAAAATGTTATTAGGGGTACCTGCCATAGACCCGTTTTTTTGATTTTCGACTTTCTCATTAACGGCTCTAAGGATTTTAACCAAAAATTTTTAGCAGGAGTCCCCTTAAGTTTAAAATAATATTGTATATAAAAATATTCGAAAAAATATTTATTGGGTTTTAAAAAAAAAAAAAATTTTAAATCAATATCTTCAAAACCTATGAACGATTATTTTTTGAAATTATTTCCTAAAACCAATATTATTAAATACTTAAAATTCGCATCCCACATATTTTTCTTGAAAAATTTTAGAGAAATTTCTTATATAAAAAATTTATTTAATAATAAAACGATTTTTTAAGGTTTATTTCCATAAATTCATACTTTTCCGGAAACCAGACGGCAATTTTATGCATTTGAACATTATTATCTCATTAAATCCATGTTTTATATTTATAAAATGTATCTTAAATTCCAAAGTACTTTTACATAAGAGCAAGTTCGTGCGATCCAGTCGTGCATTTTATTTTATGTATGTATTATACTTGCGCTCAAAGGGTTATGAATGCCCTTATAATGTTAAACACAGTGCGAGCAATTAGGACAGGATAGGATAGTATTTGAAAGGAGATACTGATGTTAATTGTGAAACGGGTTACAAATATAACAGTATTAGTGCGAATGTGATCGAAGTTCCTTAATTCTAGTTTTTGAAAAAATCAACACAAACACTAAACTATCACAAAGCTCCAACGACGTAGTGGAGTTTGATCTGCATGACTGGAGTCAAAGTGTAGCAGATAGTAGAGATTAACATTCAACACTCCATTAAGGCTTCGTCCACCCTGTTTCTCCGCCTGTCAGCACAGGGGGAAAGACATAGTCCTAATCGAAGAACCGTGGATTGTATAATCCATTGTAAGGGGACTAAGGACTCTTGGCTAATATGCATAATATGCAGCTGACAAAGGTAAACCTAGACCGTGCATTCTAGTGAAAAGAAGCATTGATGTATTTTTACTCCCTGATTTCAGCGATTGCGATATCACCGCCGCGGCGCTAAGCTTGAAACGGCCAAAGGCTCATACTGGCTTGTGTCGGTGTTTTTTGACCACGACTATCTCGGACTTCTTTCGGGCGAAACACTGGAGAAAATTATCGCTGATGCAGAACGGCAGAAGATTAGCCTCATAATGGGGAGTCATGCTAACTTCCATAATACAATATGGGGTAGTACTGATATCAACAAAAGAGGTGAGTCCCTTTTTGATTTTATTCTAAGAACTAATCTTATAGTAAGTAAGGTAGGAAACTAACCGACATTTGTTCTAGATATTACTCTTGTATCCGATACTATTCACCACTTGATTATGGATTGGAAAGTATGGAGAGAACATTCGTTCTCTGACCACCGAAACATCCAGTTCAGGGTAAAATGACGAACCTCCTAGCGGTTAAGTTTTTCTCAATTATTTGAAAACTGACTGGCTTAAATATAAGAACACACGATAAAGTCTAATCAAAGGTATAAATTTCTAATTCCTCCCTCTTAGATAAACGAACTTGACAGTAAAGTCAAGTATCTCACAGCTCTGAAAAAAACTTTGGCAATTTCTTGCCCACGTACACTCGTTAGGGGAAAAAGGAAGCCTCACTGAAACTCAGTTCTTAAACCGATTAGAAAAAGCTGGAGAAATTTATTTAATCGAGCCAAAGGCATTATAAATACCACAGACTAGGACTCCTATAAGTTCCAGTAAAAAATAATTGAGGAAATCCAAAAGATCCTCTGTGATAAAATAAAAGAAAACTCTGAAGCAAGATTATGAAAAATCCTCTGAACTATTCAGGTGGTGCCTAGCTGCTTGAAAAATCCTGATAGTTCATGGACGAAACAACTCTTTCTAAGAATCGCTGAACCTGCTTCTAGAAACTCATTCCCCGGAAACTCCCAAACTCTTAATAACACTTTCAATAGTGTGTCTAATAATTCCTTAACTTATTCACAAACTACAAGATTCGATTACAAGGGAAAAACTGCACTGAACAATCAATTGCTTCAGACTATAGAAATCAACCGGACCAGACGGTACCAGCCAAACTCCAAAAAGGCTAGTGATATTATTCTGCTAATGCTAGAGATGCTCTACACTAGCTCTCTAAATTTAGCCCATATTCGTGTGCTATGGAGAGAAATAAGAGTTGTATTTATAACCAGAGCGATCAAATGTCTCCATGTAGAACCAAAAGATCTCAGACCTACTACAATAGCTTATGGCTTCAGAATTGTATTCAATTTTCCCACATTGTGACTGATGCGATTCCAAGTACCTATCAAAATAGTGAAAATAAAAAGCCAGGAAGACCACGAAAATATTTTAATTCATATAGTTGTTGGCCTAAGAGACGTAAGGTTGACGATCTCACCCAAAACAGAAGTCGAAAAGAATAATTGTCGTTGGCCACCGAAATGAAATTAAGAAGCGAGGGTAAAAAAGATTCGGCTTCAATTGTGAGACAGTTGTCTACTGCTTCTCCTCAAAGACGTACACATTTTAAAAAGGCACATGAGTCTTCTTTCCAGAAGCCGGAAAAATTATCTGCAGATTATCTGCAGGCACTTGCCCTAATAGCGGATGCAATTCTTTCAACGCATCAGTATACAATTTTGCGTCAACAAGCCGAAGCACAACATTTCCAATTCTATCTACATACTCGAATAAAGTTCAGGATGCCAAAAAATTATGTTATCCCTGTGGTATTATTATTATAACAGAATTATCAGCCGAAATAAACCTCCAATCCCTACTCGACCACACTATCATTCGTCTTTGTGAAGGTCGAAAGGAAGTTTCTCAAGCTTCGAACTTAGCGCCAAACTCTGCTATTAAAACTATCATAAAGTGGGGATGTGATGGAGCTGAACAATCTAGATATCGACGAAAATTTTTTGAAGAGCAAAACACAGACGAAAGAGTATTCAACATATCAATGGTTCCTATGGCAATGACGATCTCAAAAATATAATTTGGCAAAAAGCTTCACCATCTTCGACTAGCCATTGCCGTCCTATTAAATTTATATTTGCTAAGAAATCAGCTGACGTAATATGTAGGGAAGTAAGGCTTATTGAAAATCAAATTGCAATCTCTATCCAACAAAAGTGACAATCTCCCCTTCATTCTTGAATACGATTTTTCGAATGCTTACTCCACATTTCTTATTGATTAGAAATAAAATAAAATGCACGACTGGGTCGCACGAACTTGCTCCTATGTAATCAACTGGGAATTTTAAAAACGAATGTTATTAGAGAAAACTGTTCATAAGGATAAAATTATAAGTCCTTGTAGTGGTTTCTTTAAAAGAAGCTTCTATATACAAACTTTTTAAAAGCTTTTTAAGAAAAAATTTTGATACGCTAGTTTAAAGTTTTTATTATTGTTCGAATAAAAATTAAATTTACGAAAAGAAATATTGACCCGTTTCGGAGATATCGAATTTTCAAAAAAAAAAAAAATAGATTTTTTTTTCAAAAATTCAAAAAATATTTATTTTAAAGTTTTGAAATGCAATGTGTTTTAGACTTCTTAGAAGCTTCTCTATAAAAATTTTCATTAAGATCCGTTATGTGGAAAATGAGAAATTCAAAATTCAAAAAAATGGTTCTATGGTATTTACAAGCTGTAATATCTTAATTTCAAAATTTTTTTTTAAATTAAAGATCGTAAAAATTAATTGAAAGAAAAAAAAATTATCAAAATTCTAGGTGCCGTTTTCGAGAAAGATACGATTTTTGAAAACCATTTTTTTTTAATTTTTTAGCATTTGTATGGTAGGTACCTTTATTTTTAGGTAAAATAAAAATTTTTTTTTTCACATTTTGTAGATTACCTATATTGAGAAACTTTTATTTATCAAGTTTAAAAAAAAATCTAGCATGGCGTTTTCGAAATATTGAGTTTTGAAAAAAAATTTTTGAAGTTTTTTTTAAAAATCCAAAAAAATTTTTTTTTCAAAATTGGAGTACACAATTCTATTTGTGTTTTTGGGGAGCTTTAGCAAAAAAAAAAATGATCAAAATCGGTTGAACCCTCAATAAACATTTTTCGGAAATTTTTTTTTATCCAATACCTAGATTTAATTAAATGAAATTTTTCTGTATCTTTATTTTTTAAATCTATTGAACAGTTTTTGAGAAAAAAAAATGTTTATAAAATTTCGAAAAAAATTCGTATGGGGGGTACCGTTATTTTTAGTCTTAAAAAAAAAAGAAAAAAACGTGTGGGGGGAAAAATTAAAAATGATATCTACCAAGTTTCAAGAAAATCGGCCGAGTCGTTTAGCCTGTAGTCGAAAAGACAGACAGACAGACAGAATTGCGAGACCCACTTTTTTAGTCTTCGCTATCATCGTAATGTCAACTTTGATCAAAATCTCGAGTTCGTTTTTTTTTATAGTATAGAGGCGCGTAACAAACACAACAGGAAATACAGAGAATCACTCACCAGGAAAAGGTCACGGATTGACACCAACACTGGTTTGCTTCATATGCTTCTTTTTACGTCTGATCCCCTAAGCTTATGTATAACCAGCTTGCGGGCAACTCCCAGGACAAAAAAAGCAGTTTAACTGGAGATGTATTGCAGCTTTCAGAAGATATCACTTCTCAGCAGCAAAATACACAAAATGTTGAAAGTCAGGTTAATATTTCGGCCGTGGCACGATGGTTGTGTGCTCGCCTGTCAACCTCATGATCACAGGTTCGATCCCTGCCGTCGTCTATGTCGTTTTAATTCCATTAAAACCTTCTAAAAATTGTCATCAATGGGTTGCTGCTTTACTCATTACATGTTGTTTAGGCATAACACTAACAACATGTAATTGAGTTAAACTAGTATGCCCAACAAGGATGAACACGAATAAAATAATGTGAATTGTAAGCGACATAGAAATAAGACACGGCATTTCTCCGCTTTAGCTCAGCCGCCATCCCTGGAGATAAAAATATCTGAGACAACCACCAACAGTCTCAGAACATCGTGCCACACATCTTTCCTATCCTTCTTTCTCTTCATTAACTTCACGCCCGCGCTGTGTTGAAACATTTAAAGGGTAGATAATCATAATCCCTTGAGCGCGGGTAGATTATAAAAAAAAAAAAAAAGATATGTCTGGTTCAGATGATTCTGATATCAAATAAAATCAATTTTGAAATGAAAAGTTTGTTGTTTATCATATACTGATAAGATTATGATCGTAAAAGATGTTTACCATAGTTTTTATTACGCAAAATAATTTTGCCCATCTAGATTGCTCAAATCGCACACTTTGCTAGATGTTCTTGGAGCAAATACCCACAACTAAAGGAATGCGGACTCTTTACATGTAAACGAAATCTAAAATGTTAAGTTTTCATATGGACAGAATAATCTAAATATTAACCTTTTTTTGTCTTCAACAAATAATAATATCCCCACACTATTCTCTTCAGAGACCATGTTCAT
The DNA here is from genome assembly GCA_911387755.1 of Chrysotoxum bicinctum. NCBI lineage: Eukaryota > Metazoa > Arthropoda > Insecta > Diptera > Syrphidae > Chrysotoxum > Chrysotoxum bicinctum. The sequence continues at coordinate 199,575,636 of OU426988.1, read as the reverse complement.
AATTGGAATTTTCAATTCTTCATTGATATGCACAATACGCACAATACATACTAGAAAAAAAGGAACACAAAAAAAAAAAATATTCCACCAATTTAATAGAAATTCAACAAAAACTAATATCAAATTCTAAAGGAATACAAAAACATTCCCATACTTAGTCAGCTTGACCCAGCACTTCAGAAAACAGCCAACCAAAAAAAAAATAAAGAACTTGCTGAGCCTCTTTCTACCTCTTCTCTTATCAGCATCTAAAATTAGCTTCGAGCAAGGAGTGCCGACAGTGTCGGCAGTCGAAGTCGGGTTAAATTTAATCTGACGAACACTCGTTAAAATTTACAACTCTTCGTCAAATTCATAAATAAAGATAACATTAGCATAATTAGTTCATTTCGTTAACAAGAATAATTCGTTATTCTTTTTTTCTTGTGTACAATTTCCCTTTGTTTCTGTATGTTCCTGCATGTTTGGCATAGATTTGCTTTAGGTACTACTGTCGTCTCAGAAATGTGAAAAGTTCGTGTAAAATGGTCATAAAAATAAAGAACAAGAAAAAAAAAATGCTATTACGTACCTCAACTTTGATAAACAAAAAATGTGTAGAAACGAACCAAATGATTTCTGGAGAACAACGAATTATCGGGTCCTTGAATTTGAGTCGTTAAATAAGCCCCAAGTCCTTTTTTTTTGGTAATAAAGAGCACACCACTCCTGAACATAGTATATACGCATTTAACAGGACTCTAGTTAAGCCAACAAAATACGTCTTTATTGGTTTTTATATCTATCATTTTGTGGTTCGGTTTGTGGTGATTTGGGAGGATGGATAGTATCAGGTTAAGGTACTCGTATATGATGAAAACTAAACATTTATTTAATTACAGCTGTAATAGAAGATTTCGCATGGGTGAGGACACGGGAAATCGGTTATGGAGAGAAGTTAAGATTGTTTTTATACTCTACGCGGCAAAATCTTCCCAGATTAATCCAAAGAATCTCAGAAATAATTAGTCTTAGTCTTATAATGATTCTCTCCTAGAACTTTTGAATGATTGATTTTTATCAATTTACGAAGACTTTATTGTCTGCAACGAAATTATGCTAAAGGGAAATCAGGCTATACACATACTCGCTCTTTTGCAGATATTTAAGGTGCCTTTTACAATTCTGACTTATTTGCAGTCGTAGTAAACTACATTAAGGTAAGCAAATTGTTAAGTAGTATCATACTAATAACTTGACAATAGGCTGTTTAAAATGTTGGTGCCAAGTGCTTGCTTCGATCTGATGTTGATGTGCTCTTTCAGCAGCATTTTCCATTACTTTTCTTAGGTCAAAGCTTCTTCTTCTGGTTTTTAGCTGTTGCACGGTTTTTTGATATATATACTTTTTAGGTATGACCAAAGAAAAAAATCTGGAGACGTTAAATCGGACGAACACTTTGGCCACTTAAAATTAGAAAAACATGGTATTATCCCATCACCAAAAATTTTTCTCCATGTTGTTGGAACGAAAACTCTGCATTTTTCTCCACCTCTGAACTTACGAGTACAATGTTTTGCAATCCTTGCTCGGTATTGAGAGCCATCTACGCAGCTTGTTCGTTATTTTCAAAAAAAAAAAAATATATATGGTCCAATGATACTTTCTGAGGTTATTCAACACTATACTGTGCATTAGACATTCAACAATTATTATTTCTGGATCTTCGATGCCCAATATTCTGCAATTTTGTTTATTCACGTTATGGTTGAGGTGAGAATAGGCCTTATGGCTCCTTAAGAGTTTGTAAATACTCGTTGTTCTGTCGGAACGATTCTTGAAACCTATTGAATTTTATATGAAAAATGTGTAGCTACCATAAAATTCATAAGGACCGCCTTGACATCACCAACAACTTTGAACATCACTTAGTGAAAGTTTCGGGGTTTGCCTCAATTCAATGCAGGAAATAGTCAGAAAAACCGCTGGGGGCAGGGACACTCTTCTAGTTCAAAAATAATTGCAAGTAAATTGGGCTCCCGATCCCGCAAACATAGTTGGCTAGATAATAAATTACATTATTTGTTAATCAAACTGATTTGCCAGAAAGGTGGACCGTTCTATTGATAAAAGGATAAGTTGTGGTAAATTAGCAAAATCAAACGCTCAGCTTGCCTGTGTATAAACGAAGCTTTTAGCATGAATCCTTCCGTTACAACGGACATTTATTCACTCCATCTGACTCCCCTGATTGTTTTGACATTGAAAAATCATTTCTTCTGAAGCACTTCTTAGTTTCATTGAATACACCATATTTAACGAACACTTTAAAGCCACTTTCTCTATGAAATCAACCTGGCTTAATCTATAATCCATTTGTACACCGACGAATCCAAAACCGATGAATGGGTAGATAGAGGAATATACTCAAATAGACTGTATTGAAGACTCTCTTTTCGTGCTTCTAACCATTTTATCATTCACTAATAGATTCCAGAAAAGTTTCAATGAGTGATGCTTTAAGCACAAAACCCGTCAATTAAATCTCATAATGGAAGTTGGATCAGGGCTACGATTTAAGAAATTACAGACATAAAACTTTATGCACATTATGTTACAGTTCGTCCAAGAACACTTGTTGAAGTGTGGAAGTGTCTGGTAGTAAGAAACGGATATTGGCAATAGCGTAGTGAAGAATGAATGATGGCACTAAATAAACCCCAGGAAAGTTAAACTCTAACATGCGGTCTCCACTAGCGATGAATCCAGAGCATGCTTTAAAGCATGCTTTCATCATCGCAAGTGGAGACCGCCATCGCAGCTATATTTTCATCGCTTGCGATAGAAAGCATGCTCTCATCGTATACCATTCATCGCTTGCTTTATCGCAAGGAGAACTGTCATATTTTGTTTTGACATTTTTAACTTCCCATAGGGAGTTATTGTAATCGGTCCGATTTGTCAAATTGGAATTTTTGACATTTCTCGACGTTTCAAGGTCCCTAGATGCTATATCAATCATTTTTAGAGAGATGTCTGTGTGTGTGTGTGTACGTACGTTCGTACCTTCGTACGTTCGTACGTCTGTACGTTCTCGTACCATTTTTCGTCGTCGATATCTCAAGAACGAGTAAAGATATCGACTTCAAATAAATTTTGTTTAATAGATAATAACTTCGAAAGAGGCTGAAAGGGCGTTTATTAAAATTCAGTGAGTAGTTTTTTCACTATAACGGTTTAAAAAAAAAGTAAAAATTTTGGTTAGTTTCAAATATCTCACGAAAAAATAATGCTATTGATTTAAAATAAAATTTAATGTACTCATTATAAGGTCATACAGATTTGGTATAAAGTAGGAAAAAAATGAACATACCGTTATTTTTTTAAATAAAAAAAAACTGAAAAAAAAAATTTCATAACCCAGATATTCTAAGAACGGAAAACAATTTGAAACTCAAAATAATTTTATTTTACGAAAAATAATGTGTTTGACAACTGGTGAAAATTTCAAAAAAAATCAGTTTACAGTTTTTTTACAAAAAATTAAAAACTATATAAAACTCTATTGAAAATTGGTAAAAATTGTTTTTCGACTCAAATTTCTCGAGAACTAGTAGTGATATTGACTTCTAATTTATTTTATTTTATACTTAGTATAATTTTGTACAATTGGTAAAATGTTGACAAATATTGAATTAATAGTTTTTTTTTGTTAAATAAAAAACTATTAAAAATTCTAGTGAAAACTAGTTAAAATTGTATTTCAAGTCGAATTTCTTGGGAATGAACACCGATAGTGCCTTCTAAAGTATGTTGTTTTATACATCGATACCTTCCCGTAAGAATGTATACTAAGCAAAATTTCTAAAATTGTTCAGGAAACGAAAAAAACGAAGAAAGTTCTAGTTGAATCATAGTGTGCTAAAAGACAATTTTGGTTAAACTAAGTGACATCTAACAAAATATTTTGTTGCTCACGACAATGAGATCTTTATTAATGTCGCTTAGCATAATTTTTTTGGCGGATAATACAAATTTCAGGGGGCAACATTATTTTAATGAGAAAACATGGCAGTTTAGTTTCCTTTTCATGCATAATAGGTTGGCGAAACCCAGGCCAAAACGTGGCCCTTAACATATAGTATAGTTCCTCATCAAAAAGTCATTTTCGAAAAAAGTGTCGCTTAGTACATTTTTACGGGAAGGTATTGACATAATACAATTATTAACATATGGTTAAATTTTGACAAGTATCGAATTGACAGTTTTAACAAAAATATTTCGTTTTTAAATTTTTTTTCAATTAAAATGTTTTGAACTGAAATAATAAAGTAATTTCTATAATATAGTACATAATTTTATAATTTTATTATCAACTTAGTTTTTAGAAGAATGTATGTACTGTACATACGTATATGAATAAGGTTGTTCAGTTCTACCTAAGTCCCACATATTCAAATTCCAATAATAGCTATGGTAAAATTGAAGAAAACGTCACAATATGTTTTTATCTTTTTGCCCATGAAAAAGATTTAAAATTCTACTCAGGTTTTCTTAGGTGTAGGAACACAGATATATTAAAAAAACACGGAAATCTATAATTCAGTATATAAGATGTACCTACCAACCTTCGTAATTATTACAAGAAATTTAACATTTTAAATAGAAAATTTTAAAATTAGTTAAACACATTTTCTGTAAAAAAAAAAGATAAAATGAGTGACTAAGTATCCTCATCATCAACAAAACAAAGCAAATTTCCTAATATCATAGTATGCCACAAGCATCATCGATTTTTAAAACAGGAGTCATTGTATATCCAGTGCAGATCACAGCCTTTTAATCCGGAAAAAACCGCAACAACAATTACACTATGAAAACATCTACTTCGATCTTCCATCTACTGCTCTATGATCGAAGTATGTATACAAAATATCATACCAATTACCACAACAGATACAGTACAGATACAGCTAAAGTTTGTTTCGCTGAAAATTTGGTTATTTAAAAAAAACTAAATATAAAGTTTTCAAGACCACAAATGGGAAGTTATCAGTGTGGGTCGCACCCAGCCTCTTTTTAAATTTCATTTGCTTTTGCTGATTGTTTGAGTTTGATTTTTGCGCGTTTGCATATTTTTTGATTCGATTTTGTTTTTGTTTTGTTTTATCCTAGAAACATGTCTGATTGGAAATTATCTCAAGAAGAAATAATTAAACTAATAAATCATTATTCCAAATTCGAAAGCTTGTGGAATATCAAAAGCAACAAATATAAAAGACTCGATTTAAAAAAAAATGGGTGGATACAACTATCCAAAGAATATGGAAAGAGTCCCGACGAAATAAAAAAAAAAATTAAATATTTAAGGAACGCTTACGTTTCCAAAAAAAAAAAAAAGTCGAAAGTTCCAAAAGATCTGGAACTTCCACCTGTTCCATTTATCGCCCTAATTTGTTTTATTATGAGGAGTTCAAATTTCTAGATTCGGTAATTGTTTTGCGAAAAACTCACTCTAATTTAATACCGGTAAGACTGAATAATGTGCTCAACTGTTACGAGATTTATTTAAAAATGTTTTTGCTCAGGATTTTATTGTTGAAGAAGCAGATGAAGCAACGGAAGGTTCCCAGTCGGATGTCCTCGATGAATCTTTAGAACATATCATGCGACCACCTCAAACATCATCGCCTGCGATTACATTGGTTTCGGGGTCATCTTTAACATATACATCTAACTCCATAAGTACATCTGCATCTTCATCGGCATCAACATCTGCCCAGTCATCCTTCAAGCGAAAATCATTTAAAAAACGTCAATGCACTTCCTCGTCTCCAGACTTTGCAGAAGCTATTGACGCAATTATGTAAAGCATGCGACAAAAGAACCACCAGAGGCAGGGGCGAACGCAGAAAATAATTTCGGAGGGGGTTTTAGAAAAAAGTATGAGATTTCTATAACAATATATTATTTTATTACTATATTGTAGGTACTTGTTAATTACATAATCTTTGTTGTTATTTACATAACTAAACAATATTGGACCTTAGGCATAGGGACTTTTGAAACAATTTCATACAGCTAATCGCAAAAACAAAACATCATAAGGATGTTGCAAGTGATACCTATTTGGCAAATTTGAATAATGTTACCAAAAGTCGGAAAATATTCTCTACAAGAGCGTGTTTAGTACGAGTACTTCCCTTTTGTGCGTTTTTATTCCGGAATTAATTTTTAGACATAGACTTTTACTACGGGTCCTGTGATGGGGGGCCATTACTTGGTTCATATAATATCATTAATGCAACAAGAAGAAAAAGAGTGTAAGTGATTCCATAAGTGTATACCTAAAAATAGAATTATAATAAGTTCCACAAAACTAGATCCGGAATATATTGATACGTGAAGTCATAACTTGTTGTACTTTTGCAATCATACGAAAAAGAGTTTTACGAACATATAAGAACACAGCAACACTCAACTGGTACCTAAAGGGTTTTCCAATAAGAGGTGTTATTTTGATATTCAAAGAAAAATGGCATTTTTGGAGATAAATGATCGGATGTTTATTTCATTATAAAGAGGAAGGTATGCCGTTAATAATGGAACACAACATCAGCCAAATGGCCGCCAAGACCACGCTTACAGGACCATATCCTTTTCATGAAATTTTCCATAACCAAATCGCAAAGTGGCTGATGAGGCCCATTTCCACCTCGGAGGCTACGTCAACAAGCAAAACTGTCGCATCTGGGGCTCGGAAAACCCAAGAGTTATTGTTAAAAAGCCTCTCCATCCTCAACGCGTGACTGTTTGGTGCCCAGCGTCGATTCAAGACCTCAAAGATGAAATTCGTGAGGCTATCGAGGACATAGGGCAGCCACTTTGCGATTTGGTTATGGAAAATTTCATGAAAAGGATATGGTCCTGTAAGCGTGGTCTTGGCGGCCATTTGGCTGATGTTGTGTTCCATTATTAACGGCATACCTTCTTCTTAATAATGAAATAAACATCCGATCATTTATCTCCAAAAATGCCATTTTTCTTTGAATATCAAAATAACACCTCTTATTGGAAAACCCTTTACATTAACTATACTACATAATTATCCATGTGCTACATACGGGGTTGCACGAAATTGCTTTTATTTAAAAGACTAAACATATCAAAATTTAATGTTATTAGAGAAAAAAATTCTTTTTTTAAATGAATAAAACAACTCCTTTAGTAGTTGGAGCTACAAACAGGATGCCATGTGATTCAAGCAAATATTAGCTTATGCAAGAACAAAAATTATAAGTCGTAGTGTTTTTTTTTTTTAAATATCTACAAAATTCTTAAAACATTTTAAAGAAAAAAATTTGGCACGCCAACTTGTAGTATGCATTATTGTACGAATAAAAAATAAATTTTCAAACAAAAATATTGGGCCGTTTTTGAGATAACGAATTTTGAAATGCAATGGCGCAAAATTTTAAACATTTAAAACCTACTCTAAATCAATTTTAGAATGGGAGTCGACTCCAAATATTGAGTATAAAACGAGAACGAGAAAAGGACATAAGCTACATATATTTTAACGTTAAAGAGCTCGTCTTACTTTAACAGCAGCAAATAGCTAGTTTATCTGTTAAAAGTATACTTTATCCATATTAATGGTCATTTCATACCAAAGCAAATCGAAGAAAAAATGTTTACTGATGGTTTATTCGATTTTTTAACGATCAATAACTTTAGTCATAAAAGACATATTAAACTGAACAACGTGGAAACATATAACTGAAAAGAAAAAATGAAATTTATCAAATCGCACTTTAAATTTTCACACACCTTATTGTTTCACACAAAATTAAAATTGAAAATCCAAAAATTACAACAATAAAAAGGACTTACATTAAACGTGAATGCATTTCGAACGCTTCTTTGGCGATCATCATCAGCACTAACTCGATTCCCATAATTGCATCGTTTTGTCAAACATCAGAGAGTTTATATGCGAAGTAACGGACACGGCCTAAACCAAAGAGAACAGCGGTGATCTTATTTCGCCCTCTTCTGCATTTAAGTTATTATTTTCTTTTTCAATAAAATAACTCTCATACGCATCCAGCCTGTTGCACTTGTTAACTTGTTTAATCAAGCTAATTTTGTGTTCATTCTCACCAATTCCATGACCTTCAGTTACAACATGATCGGCAAAAGCTGATTGTTTTAATTTTTTTTTTCTTTTTTGCACAATAACAATGTTCTTTATACCGCACTTGTATACTGCGTTTAGTTTGGCCAATATAACGTCTATTGCACACTCCACATTCTATAGCATATATGCCCGATTTCTGTTCATCAACAACTTTGTCTTTTCATTCTATGGTACATCGTCTTGTTAATCTTCCACTTTCTTTAACAAACTATAAAAAAGAATATGATTATACAGGGTGTCCCACAGTCACCGCCCCAAATGAAAACCATGGATTCCTGAGGTCATTTTAAGTCGAAAAACTTAAGAGGTCATTTTCTCGTTTTCGTCCCGTTTTCGAGTTATAACGGTTTTTATGGTTTTTCCCTTAACTGGCTTTATCTTTGCCAAACTACGTCCGATTCGTAAATTTTTTTTTATAACCAATCAAGAATTTATTACAGTTTTAGTTTGTCTAAAGACTTTTTTTTCTGCGGACAACCGTTTCTCCGCAATTTTGCATCAAACCCAATTTTTTTCGTTTTTTAAGTAGTTTTTTTCACTTTGATATCATTTTATTCAAAAAAACACGTTAATGAGTATTAATTTTTTTCACTTATTATTAAAGCCCAGTTCATTTTCTTAACAAAAATATTTTTTTTTCTTAAAAAGAATACTAAATGTAATTAACAAAAAATAAACAAACTGAGTGAATTAAAAAAAAAATAATAATTTTTAAATACAAAATTAACTTTTTCTGAGCTATTGTGGTTAAGAAAAGGACAAATAGATCAATTTATCCCATTTCAGCGTATATTAATAACATTTCCAGATATTCTTGATTAGTGTAATCCATTATTCGCAAATAATTGAAAAAAAACTACAACTTGAATAACAAATCCAAAATGGAGTATCAAGTGAAAGAACACGACGCGGACACTAGATCACGCGAGAAAGATATTTACAACCTTCAAATCATAATGCAAATCTTTACTATTTACATAAGTTAACGGTCTTACTAATTAACTTTATGTATTTGTCCTTTTCTTAACCACAATAGCTCAGAAAAAGTTAATTTTGTATTTAAAAATTATTATTTTTTTTTTAATTCACTCAGTTTGTTTATTTTTTGTTAATTACATTTAGTATTCTTTTTAAGAAAAAAAAATATTTTTGTTAAGAAAATGAACTGGGCTTTAATAACAAGTGAAAAAAATTAATACTCATTAACGTGTTTTTTTGAATAAAATGATATCAAAGTGAAAAAAACTACTTAAAAAACGAAAAAAATTGGGTTTGATGCAAAATTGCGGAGAAACGGTTGTCCGCAGAAAAAAAAGTCTTTAGACAAACTAAAACTGTAATAAATTCTTGATTGGTTATAAAAAAAATTTTACGAATCGGACGTAGTTTGGCAAAGATAAAGCCAGTTAAGGGAAAAACCATAAAAACCGTTATAACTCGAAAACGGGACGAAAACGAGAAAATGACCTCTTAAGTTTTTCGACTTAAAATGACCTCAGGAATCCATGGTTTTCATTTGGGGCGGTGACTGTGGGACACCCTGTATAGTTGAAGTGGCTGGTTTAAATGGTTTTTCGAAGACTCTTATTGACTCGTTTGTTAAAAAACACGCGCGAAAAGTGTTTCAAAATAAAATAACTACTTTATTTAGACAAAGTGTTTTAGAAGTGACAAGTGAAATGAAAAGAGAAGTCTTTAATTATGTTCCGGGAATAATGGACAAATTGAAAAATCGTTTAAAACAACACAATATAATGCCGGTTTTTTCTAATAATAAAAAACTTAAAAATATTTTTGCATCTACAAAAGACAAAGTTGTTGATGAACATAAATCGGGCATATATGCTATAGAATGTGGAGTGTGCAATAGACGTTATATTGGCCAAACTAAACGCAGTATACAAGTGCGGTATAAAGAACATTGTTATTGTGCAAAAAAGAAAAAAAAAATTAAAACAATCAGCTTTTGCCGATCATGTTGTAACTGAAGGTCATGGAATTGGTGAGAATGAACACAAAATTAGCTTGATTAAACAAGTTAACAAGTGCAACAGGCTGGATGCGTATGAGAGTTATTTTATTGAAAAAGAAAATAATAACTTAAATGCAGAAGAGGGCGAAATAAGATCACCGCTGTTCTCTTTGGTTTAGGCCGTGTCCGTTACTTCGCATATAAACTCTCTGATGTTTGACAAAACGATGCAATTATGGGAATCGAGTTAATGCTGATTATGATCGCCAAAGAAGCGTTCGAAATGCATTCACGTTTAATGTAAGTCCTTTTTATTGTTGTAATTTTTGGATTTTCAATTTTAATTTTGTGTGAAACAATAAGGTGTGTGAAAATTTAAAGTGCGATATTATAAATTTCATTTTTTCTTTTTAACGATGTTTTTTGTAAATAGTCTGAATAACTGAATATTATAAATTCGAAAGAATCGTATGAAAGTGCTCTACAATGAACAAATCTGTAAATACAAATGTATGTAGGTACATACATTACATATCTTATGTATGCACGCGCGCCGCCACCACCGGCCGAGACGAGTATAGCTAAATGAATCTGCACCTTGCAACAACAAATTGAGTTTTTATGCTGTGAATTTGCGATTTATACTTTATTTCCATCTAAAATAATGTAAATAACTTATAAACAATCAAAATCTGTACCGAGGCAGTATATACAATGTACTTTTTTTGGCGAAAAATTATTTGGTTTAAAGTTGTCTGTTCTTTTTACTTTTTTTTGTAGTTGTGTGAGTTATGTATCTGTCAAATTAAGGGTTGTTCAATGCAAATTCGCTTAGGTTCTGTTGTAAAACCCACATCAGTTAGAAGAGTTGTCTAACGTGTTTAAAATTATGCAAAAGTTAGATGAAGTCTCCAAGCTAAACGACTGCGTTAAGTAGAGCCGGTTTTATTCCTTAAACGAGAACTGTCTTAAATTTTGCGCCAATGTGTTTTAAACTTTTTAGAAGCTTTTCCATGAAAAATTTCATTCAAATCCATTCTGCCTATAATGAGAAATTCAAAATTCGAAAAAAACGATTCATGGTAGGTGAATTCGGTTATGTCTTAATTTTAATATTTTTTTTTATTAAATTATAGATCGTAAAAATTAATCGAAATAAAAAAAAACTTTATCAAAATTTTCGGAGCTGTGTTTGAGCAAAAATGCGATTTTCGAAAACAATTTTTTACATTTGTATGGTGGGTACCTTATTTTTATTTTTTTTAACCATTGCCTAGATTAAACTCAATAAAATCTTATGAATTTTTTTTAATTCTGTGGGAGTTTTTGAGAAAAAAAATATTCATAAAATTTCGAAAAAAATCGTATGGGTAGGTACCGTTATTTTTGGTCTAAAAAAAGGGAAAAACCTGTGGGGGAAAAATTCAAAACGATTTGCTTGTGACACGGGGTCATAAAAACATTCAATATGGCTGTTTTTTATTTAATTACTTGTAGTTACTTATTCATACTTGACTAGACATTTAAAGAAATTGTGGTATGAATATACTATAAATAAAGTTGATTACTTTTGTTCCTACTTTATAATTTATTTAATATCCCTGTTTAAGTAAGTACAAGTACTGGCCAAAACTTCAAAGTTTTGCGAATTTCAAAGAAAATTGCTTCAAATTTTATTTCCAGGAACTCCTATTCTCGGACCGTACGTAAATAATATTTGAACTATGGAACCTTTTTTTGAAAAGATATAGTAGAATTTATGGCACGAAAATATCACCTTGTTTTTTTTTAAGAAAATGAATCCTTATTTTTTTATTCCACATGTTTCGGAGGTTGTTTGAACCCCCAAAACCCCCACCTGCGTTCGCCCCTGACCAGAGGAGTCAAGGTATGCAGTTTTTGTTAAAATAGTGGCTTTTCAGCTAAGCCAGCTGACGTCATACGAAGCTACAATTAATATGGACAAAATCCATCAACAGCTTTCCAGAGCAGTACTAGATTCAATACTCAAAAAAGAATTGTATTCAACGACGATTGATCCGGATGACGACGGATCCGACAAACTACAGTCTGCACTTAAAGATGCTGAAATTTTTTTTAATAATATAGTTACTTCATTTTAATCAAAAATACATGTGTATCTACTTGCCTAAATAAATGAATTCATAAGATAAATTATTAAATACAAAGGTAGTATAAAGTTTTCAGACTGCATACACACATTTCGTTCAATCCCTCAATCAACTGACGGACGTTTCAACATTCTTCGTTTCTCGACTGCCACAAGGAAATTTACTATATCTATCGTGAGTGGCAACTGGAACACTGGAAGACTTTTCTGTTCTTTGTTCATCGTGGTTGATTACTCTCCAACGTGTGTCGCTTCTTAGTTGTAATTAAATTAGTCTGTGAACACCACTTAGAGCGCTATATAGGACAAAATTATTTCGCGTTCCAACGCAATTTTTTTTATCTTACATTGTGTTTTAAACTTGTTTTGTGTTAAAACTCTTTAATTTGAGAAACTATTGAATATCATTTCAATATTCTCAATTTTGAAGGAAAAAAAACAAGTAGAGCAAACAACTTCCGTCGTGTTGGGCTTATGTAGTTGTTGTCGGTAGAGTCTCAAGTTAAACTTAAGGCATTTGGAGATATCAAAAGTGGACCCAGAAGTGATAAAAATTCTTGAGTGGCTCGATATTGACACACAGAAAGAATTTCAAGATACAACTCAAGTTGAACAGCATTCTCAGTGTTCGAACATGAAAACGTCGATAGCAAAGAGGTGAAAATATCGGAAAATATTTGGAGGGTAGGAAACCTCTGAAGAAGTTCCAGAAGAAAGCAGCCAAAATTCAATGTTAGAAACACCAATGTCTTTCACAGAAGACAGATGCGCTCTCGCCAATGTCTACTGATAAATCACAAACTGACGTCGATACCCATGCAAAGTGAATAATAACTTTAATTATGGTGAGCTATTCTTCGATGTTGTGGAATATCAAAATTGTATTTTGGATTATTCTAGGAAGACCAAGAAAAAACATCGCCCTTACCCAATCTACATGAAACATCAGACGGATATTAGCTCAATGCGCAACTCGACACTAAAAAACTCCACCTGGCCGTTTCATATATCGATAGATTCTTAGTCAAAAGTCTTTGGTACGAGAAAGTTAAAGCTCGTTGCTACAGCTCCAATACACATTACATACATCAGTCTCAAGAAATATATCTAGCAGATATTGGTAAATTTGTATTTGAACGCGACAATATATTTACAAAAGGTCAGGTATTACGTATGGAGCAGATTAGATTTTATCCTTTGACTGATTGAGCAACGAAAGTGTGCGGATATGATATGATATCTTCGCTGATGTTTTGTCATTTTAGAGCCTTTTCAATAAATTGCCACAGTAAATGTTGAATGTCAGTTAAAGGCTAAGAAAATACAATTATAAATACATAATAAAAAGAAATATGTTCACTAAATAGAGTTCTTGTTTTATGAAAAAGAAAAGGTGTACTTATTGAAGAATTATATCTTCTTAATATATGTATATAAACACATATACTACATAGATTGATATGAAATTAGAGAGCAATATATTAGTTGTGATTTAATTTGTTTTTATACTGAACTTGGACTACAACATACATACTTACATAAATTGACAAACATCTTGCCCTAGGAATTTTTGTCTTTTCAAAGATGTCAATTTCTTGTGAATGAGGACGAGCCGTTTGACAAAAAAAAACACAAACATTTTTTAATGAATTGTTTGTTTTTTTATTTTATTCCATTGGAATTCAATGTCACCATCTGTGACACAATATTTGCACACATTTTCGCGCACTTCGCATGCACACTTATATCTATTATGGTCCTGTTTTGGCAATGGTGTAATAGTCTTTGGAAACAGTATTGGCTGGCATTCTTGTTCCATGTTGTGACAAATGATTTTTCGGGAGAGAAAGTTGTGTAAAACGCAGCATGCTCTTACTAACACATCACAGCTGTCTAAAGAAATTTCAATTGGCCTATGAAACACTCGAAATCGTGCCGCTAGCCTTCCAAAAGCCATTTCAACTGTCAAGCGAGCCCGACTCAAGCGGTAATTGAACACTTCTTGGGCAGTTGTTAAATTTGCATTTTTGTTGTAGGCTTTCAAGAAGTTCCGGTCCAGTCCAAAAATGTCGTCACCAATGAAATAATAAGGGGTGTTCTTTTCTTGTCCCTTTAAAGGGCTTGGTCGTGGTATGTTCAGGTTTTCATTCATTAAAGCTTGATATATAGTTGAGTTCTTTAGAATTATGACGTCTGATGCTCTACCGTTTCCTCCGACATCAATATAAATGAACCTGCTATGGGCATCTACCACGGCCAACAGGGGTATTTCCCCTTGTAATTATAGAAATCCGACCCGGAGTGGGGCGGTGCCTTTATCCGAATATGCTTGCCATCAACTGACCCGAGTGTATGTGGAAATTGCCAAAAGTTTTCAAAATCGTTTGAAATTCCAAGCCATTCACATTCAGAGCTTGGTGTCTAAAAATATGCTTTGAAAAAATATATTCCAGATTATTGAAAAAAAAAACAAACCTTTATATAATCCCTTTCCATAGCCTCAGCAATAGATGTTAAAACTTCCAGAATAAATTTGCTCATAGTTTTACGTGAGACACGAGATAAAAACTCTAGCGATCTGTATGAATCCCCAGACGCTATAAATCTCAAACAGATCGACAAATGAACTCTCGGTGTAATCGCCAGTCTCATGGATGTATCGCACTTTTTGATTTTTGGCTCAACCTATAAAAAATGCATACCAGAACCTTCAAATTATCCACTTGTACCAATTTTTTTTTTACTCACAATTGCCAAAATGTTTTCGAATTGATGAATCGTTATTCGACAAAAATTATTAAATTCGGGTCCATCTTCCCACATCAAATCTTTTAATAAATGCGCTTCCATGTCGTGAAGCGTTCTTTTTTCTAAAAACGGATTTACCCAAAATCTATGTTTTCTTTTTTTTTTTTCAACTCTGCGAGCTGTTTAAGCTGGTTAAGCGCAATAATGCTTTGTATATACTTCTCCATTGACATTCTTCACTATACTAAAAAAGTATGCGATGAAATGCCCAGCCAAAAATATCTGACAGTTCTTCTGCTCTCTGCTTTCTGCTTTGGCTATTGCGATTGCGATGGATTTATCGCTAGTGGAGACGGCGTGTAAAGAATCAGAGAGTTCACCTCGAAATATTACTCTTCAAGAACACTACAGGGTGGGCCATCTAGTGGCTTCGTTTTAAATCATGGGTTATTTTGACACTGACAGCTGTTTCCCGCTCGAAATCTCGACAGAAAGTCAGTACCATACCTGCGCAAAACAAAATGAGTCGCTTTACGCTTGAACAACATTGAGAAATATTGAAAACTTATCTCCAAAGTGAGTACCGTGTAGCCCAAACAGTGCGTTTTTTGAAACAAAGTTTTGGCCGAAATGAAAAACCCACCGCGACTGCTGTACCTATGGATAACACTAATAGTCTGTCTTCGTACGGTGTGCAAAGACGAGAATGTGACTGCTATAGCCGATAGTGTAATACTCAATCCACTCGCCATCGATTTTAACAGCTCACCATTTCACGCACTAGCCTGAGGATGAGGAGAATTCTGCACAACGATTTCGGATTATTCGCTTACTAGGAGCATAACCATCCGCTTCGTTATGGCTTCGGAATTTTGGCTTTAGAGCAGCTTGAATTCGTATTTTGAATTATATTTTCTCACGTGGTGCATTTTCATTTCGGTGGCATCTTGAGCTCGGAAAACCCGCATTTTACTGTCCAGAATCCACCCCCCCGACGGGTTTCACCTTGTCGATGGTGGGGGGGCTTAAACCTACTCTCCTGCTGAAAGATATCAGCAGGTTGAGCTAGGTAACTAAGAAAACCCAACAGGGAGAATAGGGGCAGTCGGGATCGAGACGATATGGGATGGTTAGGATTCTGGCGACATGCCTAAGCCGGAAACTTAATACATCCCGTAGTATTGATCTTGGTTGGTAAGGTAGGTGGGGCCGTAGGGTCTCTGGCTGCTTAGGTGGCTGGGGGTCCGAAAGTCCTACCAAAAAGGATGAGTGTCTGGGTAAAATTGGTATGGTTCGATCTGGGCTATAAACCAGAGAGAACCTTTTGATTGATCTTGGTGGTAGTGCGGGGTGGGACTAGGGATTCTTGACTGGGCATGCAGTTGGGGATTCTAGGTCTCACCTCTTCGGCAGTTGAATGAGTAGCGTCCTTGTCCGCTTGCGGATGGGGATTCGGAAGTTCTTCTGGAAGGGTTTATAGGGTGTGAAGGTTGAGAAGGGTGACAGAGGTGTCAGAAGTGGCAGATGTGGCATTTATGTCATATCTGTCTAAGGTCTCAAGAGGTGTCAGAAGGGGTCCGGCATTGTTGCTGGACGGCTGTCGATGTTGCTTGCTATATACATGTGGCTTGGTGGCATCTCTCCCGTGTGTACCATGCGTAATTCCCAAGCAACGTGTGGTAAGTAACTTCGATGGTGGGTTCAAGAGGTGTCAGAAGGGGTCCGATTGCTGGATTGCTGTTGGAGATTGCTTACATACATGTGGCTTGGTGGCATGGCTCCCGTGCGTACCATGCGTAATTCCCAAGTAACGTGTGCTAAGTAACTTTGATGGTGGTCTGGTGGTCGGATGTGGGAAGTTCTTCGGCTGGCATGGGCCCGGCTGGAGTTCTTCAAAAAGGGTGTAACAGGTGTTTAAGGTTGTCAAGAGGTGTCAGAAGGGTGAGGGTTCCGGGTACTTGTACCTGGCGTCCTTCGCTAATATTTATATTAGCGTGAAGTGGAGCGTCATCCAAAGTTCTTCGGAACAAAGACCGGGGCGTCACCCGTGTGAACCTGAAAAGGGGATCAAAAGACAGGAGCGTCTCTCCTTGCTCACCAACTGGTGGCTAAAGACAGGGGGGTCTTTCCTTGATTGCCGTAAGGTGAACTAAATAAGACTAGGATATGCATGAGTTGCTTGTTGACCGCCCTCAACTTGCTTCTCAAATATGTGTATCCTAGGGTTGACAGGCCCGGGGTTTTGCAGTAACCTATCTGGAAGTGACTAGTTCTATACCGAGTTTCCGAAGCTGAGCAGGAATTAGGCCATGTCCTTTTTCCTAATTCGCTTAGGAAGGAATAGACGAAGTTGCGAGGCTCCACCGGTAGCTTAGCTATATACGTAAGTTATAGATTTAAAACTGGTACCACGGGTGATAGTGCCCAGGATTTTGAGTTCAATAGTGCACACATTAGTGTGTCAGTTCTCCTTATCCTGCTATCTTGAGGTCGGCCCCCTAGTGGGAGATCGTGGTGGCGTGGTTTACTCCAAATGCGGAAACGGATGGGACTCAGGATTCTTTTCTTGGGTTCAAGAGGCGTTGGTAGGTCTCGACTCAAAACAAGGGGTGTGCATATGCTGCAACATATCACAACTTTGTTACCGAAGTAGCTTGCTACGGAGGGGTTAATAGCTAGGACTAAATCTGGCTCCTATGGTGGTAGGCCACTCGTGGGGTGAAACCTTTAATTGGTAGGCATCCACGTTAAACGAGGTTCAGTTCTGTCCAGAATCCAATGCATCCATAGAGAATGACTGTTTGGTGCGGATTGTAGATTGGTGGGATCATTGGACTATTTTTTTCAAAAATGTGGCTTGGAATAACGTTTCGGTTAACGGCGGGCGGTACAGAGCCATTTTAAAAGATTTTTCCATTCTGAAATTAAAGACACAGACTTGGGCGACCTCTTGTTCATGCAGGATGGCACGCCATGGCACAGCCCATGACAGAATAGATCCCTTACGATCGTGTTATCAGCGGTCTTGGCGATATCAATTGGCCGTCTCGGAGCTGCGATTTAGCCCCTGTTTTTTTTGTTGGGAACCGTGAAGAACCGATGTTATGTCAACAATCGGGAAACGGTTCAACTACTTAAGGCCAATAAATCCAAGCATTCCGTGGAATGCAGTCTGAAACCAACAAGGTCTTGGAAAATTGGAGTGACAGAATGCGCTACTTTGAAGTCAGCCGAGGCAGCCACTTGAACGACATTGTGTTCCATAAGTAATGGGAATTGTTTCATAGCACAGTAAACTTTTCACCCAGAACCAGCGGACTAATTCCATAGATAGAAAAGGGCTGCCCTGACCATCTCTTAGAGCTAAAAATTCCGTCACCAAACCAAGAAATAAAACAACGCTTTTAAAGTGGAAAGGTTAACAAAAAATAACCCTTTCTTTATTCTTTCACGACCTTCTCTCGGTTCTATCTCGATAGCTACTAACTATACCTTCAATATACAAATTCTATCATAACTTATCCTTCGTTAAGTTTTTATATAAGTTTTATATTTACAAATACATCGCTAATATAATTTTAAGTCACATAGTCACATAAAAACTATTTTTCAACATAAATATATATATAAATATCTCGTGGAATCATGCCGATTCAATAATGTCGTATCGACTTAGTTTTGAAGCCTTATTAACACCGTCATTAAACATCACATAAATAAAAACCATTTGATTAGTTAAAACAAGGCGGTGGCTTACATCGTTTTTATGTGGCTTATTGATTCTTAATTTTTTTTAAAACCTTTTCGCATATAGTACACTGACAATGTTTTCCCTATACGGGCGGGCGCTTATCTCTTCAACTTTTTTTTAGGACTGATGGTATAAAATTTGTTTACAAAGGCTTCAAACAGCCATTAATAAAATACGAATATCGGCGAGAGGTTTTGGTATTTGGTATGTTTTTTTTTTTGTTTTTTTTCTAAATGGCAATCCCTTATTGAAAAGAATTTTCTGCTAACGCAAACACATTGAATCAAACAATAGAAATGCGGCAATCAGATATCATTCAACTATCCCAACATGAGCCCGCGGGATAAGGACACAAACGATGACTGATAGAGGGTACGCTCGGATATGTGGGAATCGGAATTTTCGCCTTCACACATTACGTCGTGTGTGAGGGCCTTCGTTTTTGTCGAAATGATGACACAAGCTTGGAATCTCTGCTATGTTTGAACTTGCCTCACTTACCCAACCTCCCCGTGTGAAGGTGGGCGCTATCTGTCATTGCTATTGGGGCTGGAAAAGTTCGATGGTATTTGCAATCGTCACACTATAGTTCCGAGAAGGACCTGGGTTCGTCGTTGGAAAGAGCGTTGGCTAAATCAACAAATTTTATGCGTTTCAGAGAATCATTTATTCCTTGTCGAGTGCCACTCGTCACTTCCGTTTAGGCAATGCTATGTGGTGTTTGTGGGTGAATGGCTGGTGGAATTTCATCCTTTAGCAAAGTTTCTGTCATCCTTGGATGGCGGAAGCGCTACCATACCCGTCGATGTCGGTGCCTGATAGGTGTGTGCGGGTAGAAGAAGAAAACACGCCACCATACGTGGTGTTTTTATGTAATTGAAATGATGATTTATAAGATTATTACCACCTTGAACAAAAGACAAAAGTTTACGACCGAACAGACGAACAGCACGAAGAAATATTCTATTTCGTATGTGCTTTTATGAGCGTGTCGTAAAATAGTTTTTTTTTGTCTTCTTCTTCAAATTAGCTATTATTGACAGTTGATAGCGTTTATTTAGTTTTATTCAACTTATATTTACACTTGATGTGTTGTTTGCTTTCGAAATATTTCTGCTTTCAGTGAAGAAAACGTAATATTTTATGACAACCAAGCAGGCGAATCGTAAACAATTTTGACACTTTCATGCTCCAACTAAGTTTTTGTAAGGTATGAAGTTTAGAAAATTCTTCGCTCGTATAGGATTTAGACATGTCGTCTTTTTTTTTATTGACATGTCATAAAACTAAGACGATGAGGGCAACCCTAGGGATTCAAGAGCTGAGGAGTGATAATAGAAAACATAAATACTCCTTACAGATATAAATACCTACATACATATGTATGTATGTAGGTAGCAGAGGAACATTTATTTTGGAATTTATTTATTTATTTACATCAATTAGAGTTAACAATCCCAAATAGACTACCGAAGTATGAACGTATATTGAAACATAACATAAATTTAATTTGCTTAAAAGTACAAATTAAACATATTTTTGAATGAGCTCCGCATCCTGACGTACAATGTCAATTCATTGTACAGCCTTGAGAAGGGAACGACATTATAATTTATGGATGAAAAACAAAAACCCGGACATCGCTCTCAACAGTGAGACTAACGTCACCAGACGCAATAACATCAATATGGCTGGTTTAAAACCTTCCGAGGGAGGGCAACAGAAAAAAAAGGTTTGCCACAACACCACCGAAACTATTATCACAGGTCTCAGAACCAGCGAAGCCACTGCCGTCACCATTAAACTTGGAAGAGATGAAACCCTTATCATCATCATAGTGTATTTCAAGTACCAATCCAGCATGAGAAATATTCATAATGACCTCCAAATTCTCAACGGTGTCCTCGAGAGAAGCACATATGGACTCATCGGCGGTGATTTCAATGCCAGGCATCATATGTGGCCGGATACTATGATTTCACCTGAGGGCAAGGCGATTGTTGACTGGCTGGACGCCAACAACGACCAGCACTCCTTATTGGTTGATTCACAACACAAACCCACCTTTCCCAGAACACCATCAACGCTGGACTTCTTCCTGGCTTTTGTAAATTAGTTTACCGAGCTCCAGAGAATTTCATTAACTTCAGACGGCTGGATATTGAAAGACTTCATAGGGATATCGAAGACAGCTTAACTCTTCCACCTCCAAACAGGAATCTTCTGGATACCGAAATCGATGCAGCAATTGTCAACTTTGAACATGCCGTATCTGATGCCCTGAACAAGCAAAACAGTCTAAAACGTCAAAGATAGGTACCAGCATCTTCCCGAGTACGTTCAAAATCTGTATGCTCACAGACAACGTCTAAGAAAACGGTATCCAGTGGATCCATCAAAGTGAACTGAATACAACAAACAGAAACTACCAGATAGTTCCGGAACTCCATTCAATACCAGAATAATATCCAATACCAGAAAAGATTACAAGCAATCAAGCCAGGACCAGATGCTTTCAAAAACATCAATATGATCATTGCAAAACAGCCACAAATACCGGAAACCATCATTAGTAATGATACTGAAGCTACCTCGGGACAAGACAAGGTGGAAGCATTCGCAGACTAAATCGAAGGGAACTTCACACCGAACCAACTTACTGACCCAACTTTCTAACAGGAAATTGAGGTAACAGTTCACCAAATACTTCAATCGAATCCAGATAAAATCAATTTAAATAACATCAATCCAGCAAATTATCCCGCCGACAATCCACATTTATCCAATCTAGAGAAGGTTGTAGAAATCATCGGCAATTCTAAGCCAAAAAAGACTGCTGGACCAGATGGTGTCTCCTACTACATCCTGAAAAGGCTGCCACAGGCGGTAATGATTTTCAATTCCGAAGAAAGGTGCTTCCAACTAGAGGCCAATATCACTTCTCAACAGCATAAGCAAATTACT
Source organism: Chrysotoxum bicinctum (assembly GCA_911387755.1). NCBI lineage: Eukaryota > Metazoa > Arthropoda > Insecta > Diptera > Syrphidae > Chrysotoxum > Chrysotoxum bicinctum. The sequence goes on along the minus strand of OU426988.1, from coordinate 199,553,891 downwards.
GGAAGAATTAATCTTACGAAGACTGAAGAAATTCTGCTGTGAAAATTCAATCATCCCTGACATATAATTCGGCTTTCGAGAAAAACACTCAACCTTGTATCCACTGCTAAAATTCCAACACGATATCACCCCAGCCCTCAACAGTAATCGTGTCACCGTCGGATGCTTTCTGGATGTCGAGAAAGCATTCGATAGCGTGTGGATAGACGGTCTAATCCACAAACTTGATCTTATGCAAGTACTTCCGCCATTAATAAAAACTAGCCGACCCAGCTCTCGAAATTCGAGTGCCAATTTATTTATTATTTATATTATTGGCAGTGTTTTCAAGCAAATTTATTAAATTAAATTTTATTTTATATAATATGCAAAGTGTTCGACAGTGCAAAAACAAAAATGACCCACAGTGTGTAAATACGTGTCTCAAGTATATTCTGCACATCTCCGTAACTGTGGCTTTCCAACCATATAAAATTTATCGAAATCGGTTAAATACTTTTGGAGAAAAGTGTACCACAAAAAACATGTTCGCCGTTTTATTATATGATTCTCTTTTATTTCTTATCTTTCAGGAAATTTTTCATTCAAGTAGATAACAGCAAGTCAAACATGAAGACCATCAGAGCTGGAGTCGCCCAAGGCTCAAAACTAGGCCCTTTCCTCTACAATTTGAAGACTTCAGACCAACCTTCACCAATTGGATGCGAGAACCTTCTGTATGCTGATGACTCGCTCACCTACGCCACATCAATGTCACCTCTAATCGCTGTCCAAAAAGTAGAAACCCACATTAACAGACTCTTCCAATTCTACCAGAAATTGGGCATCCGAATCTACACTTCCAAATCGGAACTTGTCTGCTTCAGGAGACCTTCAACTGGTAGAGGCCTTCGCACCGCATTAATTTGCAGAAATCTGGTCCTAAAACTCCCTGACGGATCCTCCATAGTGGCAAAGCCAAATGTGAAGTACCTGGGAGTGCACTTCAACTAGTTGCTAAGGTTTAACCTGCACTCAAGAAATGTTCTGAAAAAGGCCAGCTGGGCCTTCAGCCGTTTGCACTCATTGCTGAAAAGAAGATCAGGTCTTATAAAAGCTACGAAAAAACCAAAGCTTCCAGCACCCCCGATTATGAAAGACCAAAATGAATGGGCAAGAAGCGATAAAGAGAAAGCAAACGTTTTCGCTGATTACCTAGAGGAAACATTTAAGCCGTTCAATGGGCAAGCATTGAATGATGATATAAGTGTGAATATAAATTCAAATGAAAGCTCCATCACAAGAAATGTTACGCTTGCCGAATTAAGCAAAGAAATTAAGAAACTGAAGTCAAAAAAAGCACCAGGATACGACTTAATTACTGCGGAAATTCTTAAAATGCTCCCACGGAAAGGTTTAGTAAACCTCCTTTACATAATGAACGCCACTCTAAGGTTAGAATATGTTCCAAATCAATGGAAAGTCGCAGAAGTAATAATGGTCTTAAAACCTGGCAAACCATCACATGAAAAGAAATCGTACAGGCCCATTTCACTTCTTCCTGTAGTGTCGAAGGTCTTTGAGAGAATATTTCTTCAGCGTCTTCAGCCCATAATAGAAGAAAAGGGTCTTATACCTGAACACCAGTTCGGTTTTAGAAGTAAGCACTCGACGATTGATCAAGTGCATAGAATCACCGATGTCATCGAGAAAGCCTTTGAAGAAAATAAAATTTGTTCAGCGGTCTTTTTAGATGTGTCTCAAGCTTTTGACAAAGTGTGGCACGAAGGCCTCAAATACAAATTGAGACAAGTCCTATCTGAAGGACTATACAACATTCTTAGAGAATATCTAGAGAAAAGAATTTTCCGCGTTAGGCACGGAAATGATTATTCAGATTTTAAAGAAATAGTGGCTGGGGTACCACAAGGTAGTGTTCTAGGTCCCATTTTATACCTTTTATTTACACGCGACATACCCCAAACAGACAATACAATTGTAGCTACTTTTGCAGACGATACCGCAATACTTGCAGTAGGCAAAACGGCTAACGAATCGACATGTAAATTGCAAAATGCTCTTAACAATGTCAATGAATGGACAAACAAATGGCGAATAGCGCTTAACGAATTTAAGTCAGTCCACGTGGACTTTACTTATAAGAAAATTAATAGATTACCAGTCTTTATTAATACAACTCAAGTTCCATTTGCAAATGAGGCAAAATATCTCGGGATGACTCTTGACGCGAAATTAAAATGGAAGTCACATGTTAAAAATAAATGTGATCAATTAAATATTAAACTAAGGGAAATGTACTGGTTACTCGGACGACATTCTAAACTTAGTATCGAAAACAAATTATTAGTTTACAAACAGGTACTTAAGCCTGTCTGGACATATGGTATTCAACTCTGGGGTTGTACCCACGATACAAATCTAAATAGTCTACAAACTTTTGAAAACAAATTATTAAGGTCCTTTGTAAATGCGCCGTGGTATATTAGAAACGAAGATCTTCACAGGGATCTTGGAATCCCCACGGTTCGCGAAGAAATAAAAACTTTTTCGCAAAGGCATAGAAAGCGTTTAGTTGAACATACCAATAGAACAATCTTAGAAATTCTTGACGAAACAAATTTAGTACGACGTTTGAGAAGGACCAAACCTTCCGATCTAGTACGGTGAAATTATTGTACTGTATTATGTATATTTAAATCATCGCTTAAAATAGAAAGAAGCTATTCAACTAGCTTATAATTAAACCAGTAGGAACTTTCACCGGAAAGTTGCCTACAACACGTTACTTAACTTCGAGAAAGATAAATTGCTAGATAAGTTCCATATGAACTTAGTTGCAATCGGGAGGAGGAGGTGGTTTTAGTGCGGTCGGCCTGATTAACGGTCTGCTTGCATAGAGTCTTACCTTCCGTAAGGCTTTATGGGGGCAGAGTTGTTGGTCGGGAGAGTCCCACATATCTATGAGCGCGCGTTTTTCGGTCCTCATAGAATCTTTTGAAGATTTCAACACCTACCCACGGGAAAAAAAAAAAAAAAAAAAAAAAAAAGGGCTTACAGAAGCGAATTTAATCCCACTGGACAAATATCTAGTTCATTCAACGAAGAAATTAATGGGGAACATCATCGACCACCCGAATCAGCTTATGAGAAGGAAGACCACAGAACAACGACATCCCGAGCCGAGGTATCTCGGTGTGATGGAAACTCTGCATGACAACGTAATCATGGACAATGAGGAAGTAATGTCGTTCTACGCTGACAATTGGGTGATATGCATAAAACGGAAGTATTTACTACAAGTAAACGATAATAGTAAATACTATAACTTAAAGCAAATGTTTAAATTTAAAGTATTTACTTCATTCCATATGCATAAAGTTTGGTACTTACTAACTGGCAAATACTTTCAGTATATACTAAATTCATCCAAGTAAATACTAGAATTCATCGGAAATTGATAGTAAATACTTTTTTTTTCTTATCGGGTTAGTAAGCAAATAGTTTTTTGCCAGATTAACCGTTTAATCCCTATGTTAAATTACTGTTGGCCTTCTTGTTGTTTTGAAAAAACATCTGTTCATGAAATTTTATCAATCATTAATTTATTGAAAGTCGACTGAGCAACAATGAAGAACGAAGGTTTGTCAATAAGCCAAATGCACCTAGTTTTTGTGCGTATTTTAAAAGTACATAGTGTTCTTATGAATAAGTCGCAGCAACCGGCAGTAAAAAAAGCGAAGTCAGAGGCTATGAAAATATTCATAAATGAAAATAAATCCTTTGAGAATAGAGTTAAGACTGTAAGCAGTGTTGCCAGAAACACCGATTTATCGTATTTCTCCCGATTTCTAAACCTATTTCCGATACACCGATTTTTGATGTAAATAGTGCACTTTCTCCCAATTTTCATATTTCAAAAAAAGTTCATATATTCTCCGCTCTTAATAGCATAACTTAAATTTGCAATTAACTATTAATAGCAACTTTTTTGATATGAAAATACATTACAAAGAAAATGTAACGGGTTTTGCGGCGGCGGCGCGGCGGATGTAGCAAACAATTTGTCAGATAGTAAAAACTCTGTTGCTTCATTACCAAAGGGTGATTGCCCGAACATTATAATTTTGAAATGCATCTGTAATTCTTTTACCATCTGTACATCATTATGCCTGCTTCAAACTTCAACAGTTGTTGAAACAATGTGTCGATATATGTAACTATATTCAAAACAGTCAAATAGAGTAGCGAAATATCAAGAATTTTTAAAATTATTATAGCTGCTTCATCCATCAGAAACTCGTTGGTTTACAATTATACGAACCTCTCAAAATGTAGGTACTTTGCATTTGAAGCCAAAGTAGATTATCTTGAAAGTGGAAAAGTTATTTTAAAATATTAAGAAGATCATGTTTATGAATTATATCTTAAATTCTTACACCCATATTAATAAAGATGGTTTAGTGGAGGTTTATCGTTAAGTCCTGGACTAAGTGTGAAACTGCATTAATAAAAAAAATGTGACGTTTACTAACTATGATTAAGCTAAACCACCAAAGTAGGTAGTTTAGCGAAGTAATAAGAAATAAAATTGTCAAATTTGCTTTGTTTTATCAAAAAAATTAAACAAAAGTGCGACGTGCGTGTCTCCACGATTTGTCAATGAATTTGCATTGAAAGCCAAGCATCAGCTTAAAAAAATGACAAATACGAAAGGATTTAAGATCGTAAATGAATTTCGACAAGTCATAGGAGCATTTAACAGCACCCATATTAGGAATAATAAAATAGGCAGGAGAAAACGGTCAAAAATATGTGAATGTGAAGTAAAGACAGCTTAATAAAAATATATTTAATTTAAAAACAAAATTGAAACACTAAGTTCGTTTGTGAGTGCGATAGGAAACGCATATTTCTAAATATAGGTATATAAGTACATTATGTGGTTCAACTTAAACGCTTATATACTATTTTTGTCTTTGTAAGCTAGAAGAACTTAATGTTAAAGTTTGTTATAAGCTACCCATATACAAGACTATTTGTTTTAGAGGAGAAATATTTATTTTTAATTTAAAGAACTTACTGTGTTCAAATAATATAAATTTTAAAAATGAACTTAAATAAAATGACGAACAACATTTTTTTTTTAAGTAGGTAAGATTATTTCAACTTCTAATTCCCCGATTTCCCCGATTTCTGAAACGAAAATCTCCCGATTTCCAAAAATATTTTATGGCAACACTGACTGTAAGTTTTTATGGTTTCGAAGCTACATAGTTATGTGTTTAAATAAAAAAAGTATGTACTTTTAAATTTTCATGTTGCTATCCTTTGACTTTAAAAAAAAGAAGTCATTCCTACAGAAAAAAAGTACTTGCTACTTTTTATGCCTACGGAATAAAGTATTTACTGAAAAAGTTCATCCGAAAAAAGTAAGTACTGTGGCCTCAAGTAAATACTTTATTTTCAGCATTTACTGCATTTTTATGCATATCAAAAAAAGTAATTACTTAGAAATTCTCAAGTAAAAGCATTTACTATCTTTTATGCATATCACCCATTGGGTCAGCCTACAACCGCGGCTAAAACGCCATCCCTGCGTTTTTTTTTTTTTTTTTTTTTTTTTGAGAAAACGAAAAAAATAGATATAGTTTTTGAATTAAAAATAGTTTTTTAGGCCGAAAGGCATTGGCGCAAAATTTTAAACAGTTCTTGTTTAAGGAATAAAACCGGCTCTACTTAACGCAGTCGTTTAGCTTGGAGACTTGGTCTAACTTTTGCATAATTTTAAACACGTTAGACAACTCTTCTAACTGATGTGGGTTTTACAACAGAACCTAAGCGAATTTGCGTTGAACAACCCTTAATTTGACAGATACATAACTCACACAACTACAAAAACACAAAAAAAAAAGTAAAAAGAACAGACAACTTTAAACCACATAATTTTTCGCCGAAAAAAGGACATTGTATATACTGCCTCGGTACAGATTTTGATTGTTTATAAGTTATTTACATTATTTTAGATGGAAATAAAGTATAAATCGCAAATTCACAGCATAAAAACTTAATTTGTTGTTGCAAGGTGCAGATTCATTTAGCTATACTCGTCTCGGCCGGCGGCGGACTCCCTCGAGGGTCTCCACCTTGTCGTGGTGAGGGGGCTTACACCCAAACTCCGTGCTGGACAGCGGAGACACACGCTCTTATGCGGTCTCAGTAATTGCTGCCAGCATGGGTTTGGGCAAACGAAGAGAGACCAAAACCTATGAAAAACATGGAACATAAGATGAAAATCGTAGCGGGGATATACGCTACAATGTCGGTAGTAGTCACGGCTACCGGCTCGGGCTTTGCCTCCAGATCTCAATATCTAGAGGAGGGGTCGCCAGTGACACCATTTTTTCTTTTTATTTTATTGATTTCTCTTATATTTATAGAACTGCTTTACTTATCATTTTTCTTTCTCTTTTTCTTTTTCTTTTTCTTTTTCTTTTTCTTTTTCTTTTTCTTTTTCTTTTTCTTTTTCTTTTCTTTTCTTGTAGTCAATAAATATAAGAAGCGCACAAAAATGAACCACTCCGATAAGAAAACCAAACTTACCGAGGAAGAAGAGAACCTTCTTCTTAACCCCTTCTCCAACCTTGACATGGAAGATGGAGCAAGTGATGCGATCGATGTCAGTGACGAAGTCAGTGATGTCTGCTCGATGGTAAGCTCGACACCCTCCAATCTGTCGACGTCCTCTAGACGCAGCAAGGTCTCTAATTGCAAGAGGACCATTAAAAGGTTGGGGTTACTGGAATGGGACCAGCTCTCGGAGCAAGAACGGAAGAGGCTGCACAACGCTCGTGTCTTTCTAGAAAGGGAGGGCTTGGGAAAGGATGGGCCATTAGCTAATCCTGAACCTGACCTCCCTTCTCGGAAAGAAACGAATGATAAGACCCCGATGGGACCCCCTGCACCCTATGCTGAGAAACCTCTACATAGGGAGAAGGTCCTACCGTCGGGGTCTGGTGTCAACTCTAAAGACACACTAATAACAGGAAAGAAACAGGCAGACGACAATATCCGGAAACATGTCGGAGTGTCAAGCAACATACCTACTAAACCCCTCTTGGTACCCACGATACCAACCGGGGAGGTAGAGATGAAGGTTGCCTCTGATAAGGGCGCGGACGAAGGGAAGCGGGACGGTAACCTAGTAGGCCACAGCCCACCGGGAGACCGTAACACCTCCACGGAATTCGAACCCGAAAACCGGAACAACGACACAACTGACAGCCTGGCGACCGTGATCAACACGAATAAGCCCAGGCAGAAAAGGACTAACAACCTCAACGCGACTGAAATTAACAGACGACGCAAACGAAACGCAGAGAGGATTGTTCGGCGTTTTGCTAAAAGGACCCCTGGTTCCTTAACAGCAAAAGAGTCGGCAGCGCTGAGCAGATCCAATCAGCTAATACAATCTTTGACGGTACTTAACTCAACGAACGCACCAGACATTCCCCCCCAAAACCAAGAAGCGCCGAGATGCTCAAAGAGAGCCAGGAACTCCAGCACATCTCCGGCTGACTCCCCAACAAATAACGTTGGCAAGAGAGCAAAAACCTCCCGAGCTAATGTGAAGGGATACCAAGTGGCCATTGCCGACTTCGGTAAACCTTCGCGCAAGCTGACGGAGGATGAATGGCAGCTCCTTGAACTAAGGATCCTGGAGGAGGTGAACGAGGCGATCGTTAAGAGCAGGCAACCGCCGCTCTTCGGGAACCTCATCACCCTCCACGGTTTCAAGGTGATGAACTGTGAGAACGATGATACCCTAAACTGGCTTCAAGAGTTCATCAGTGAGACAACGGCACCGTGGCCGAACGCCGACCTGCGGCTTTTAAAGATGGAAGAGATAAGGAATCTCAACAGACCCATCGGAAAGCTGCTGGTCAAAGGCCCAAACCTCCCCAACGACCGCCTGGAGAGGTATATCCTCTCTCTCAACGGAGAGCTCCTCAGTCGGGAATGGGAGATGTTATCGATCAACAGATCGAGCGAGGGAACAGAAGTAGCGATACGATTACCCCATAAATCGATACCACTACTTAGAAAAGCCGAATTTAAGGTGCGGGTCGGAATCACCAAGTGTAAACTTAGGCTGATTGCCGCCAACAAAGGAAAGGTTAGTAAGGCGCTCTACATTTATTTTTACTATGTCCATGAGTTTAAAAATTTTGCAAATTAACCTCCACCATAGTAAAGCAGCCAGCGCTAACCTCGTCTACCTCATGGAGAGTAGACAGTACGATGTAGCCCTCGTACAAGAACCCTGGACGGTAGGTGGCAATATAAGAGGGCTAAATTCAAAGGAACTAATGCTGTATAAGCATAATATAGGAAATAACAACAGTAACCCACGAACATGCATTGTAGCAAGGAAACTAGTTAATCTTTTTCTTCTAACTACTTTCAGCAATATCGACCAAACTGCGGTCAGAATTGACCGTGAGGAACTCCCACCGCTGATCTTAACCTCCACATACATGCCGTATGACGGAGTGGAAGGACCACCGGCGGATCTAACAGGAAAACTGATCACATTCTCAAGTAAGAACCACTTTGACATTGTCTTAGGCTGTGACTGCAATGCACATCATGTGCAATGGGGCAGTAGTGATACTAACTCAAGAGGCGAAGCCCTCTTCGAGTTTATTCTCAACAACAACCTCATAGTAGCTAATAGAGGCAATACACCTACCTTTATAACAAGAAATCGGGAAGAAGTCTTAGATATCACTTTAGAAAGCAACTCAAACTCCTGCTCAGTAGAACAATGGACGGTCCTAGAAGACTTATCCTTCTCTGACCACCGTATTATTGAATTTTATATCCCTAATGTGGAGCAACAGCCTAATTCTTTTAGAAATAATAGGCGTACAAACTGGGACCTCTATATTAGGGAAATTAGACAAAACTTAACCTTCTTTAACTCCAATCAGAACATGGAGCCGGAAAAACTCGATAGCGACACCGAGGAATTCACTAGAATTCTGCAAAATGCTTTCAACAAAAGCTGTCCGCTCATCAACATGATGAAGAAAAGTAAAAAACCACCTTGGTGGACAACCGAACTCAGTAAAATTAGGAAAGAAACCAGAAAACTTTTCAACGCTGCAAAGCGTACTAGGCAGGAAAATGACTGGGAACTTTTTAAAGCTAGCCAAAGAAAATTCAAGCATGAAACTCAAAGAGCTAAAAGAAACTCATGGAAAAAATTCTGCAGTGATATTGAGTGCACAAATAAATCAGCTAGACTGAGAAGGATACTCTCCAAGACTAACACGTCCATAGGATCTCTTAGGAGACCGGACGGTCACTGGTCAGAGTCATCCATAGAAAGTCTAGAAATTTTGATCCAGGCACACTTTCCTAGCTGCAAATTAAACAATTATCAAGAGACGGTCAATCCTCTCTCTGAACACGAAGTCCCGGGGGACATTATAACGGAAGATAGGCTACATTGGGCTATCAACTCCTTCTCCCCTTATAAATCTCCAGGGCTAGACGGCATATTTCCACTGATGCTTCAGAAAATTAATGACTTAATTATTCCGAAACTGAAAAACCTATACCTTAGAAGCCTAAAATGGGGTTATATTCCCCAAATATGGCGTAAGGCAAAGGTGGTTTTTATACCTAAAGCTGGAAAACCCAGCCACACAAATCCAAAGGACTTCAGACCTATCAGTCTCACTTCCTTTATGTTGAAAACCCTTGAACGACTGCTGGATATTCATATCCGTTGTAACTTGAATCCGGATTGCTTATCACCCTTTCAGCATGCATATACAAAAGGTAAAAGTGTAGATACGGCCTTACACTGTGCAGTAGGAACAATTGAGAAATCCCTCGCTGCCAAAGAATACACACTCGCGGCCTTCCTTGACATCGAGGGAGCTTTCAACAATGTTCAAAGCAATGCGGTTGAAAAGGCACTCTTAGACCTTAAAGTAAATACGACTATCGTTACATGGATCATGAATATGTTGGAAAACAGACAAATTCATAGTGAACTCAATAATGCTCATATTAATATGTACGCTTCAAGAGGAACTCCTCAAGGAGGGATACTTTCACCCCTTCTATATGGACCTTAGTAATGAACGAGATTCTAATTAAACTGAAATACAGTGGCGTTAAGGTAGTTGCCTACGCAGACGACTTAGCTCTCCTTGCTACAGGCAAATACCTAACCACAGTTAGTGAACAGCTAGAATCCGCACTCTCCAAAGTATGCAATTGGACAAAGAAGTGCGGACTTGCTGTGAATCCCCTAAAGACAGTAATGGTACTTTTCACCAATAGAAGGAAAATTCCAAATTTTAATAAACCGAGGCTAAATGGCATAATACTCGAATTATCCGATAGTGCCAAGTACCTCGGGGTAATCTTGGATAAAAAACTCAACTGGGGTCCCAACATACTTGATAGGTATAGTAAATCAATGACAGCACTATATACATGTAACAGGATCCTAGGAAGGAACTGGGGTCCTAATCCCAAAATAATTAAATGGATGTATACAGCAATTGTAAGACCCATACTCACCCACGGCAACTTGGTTTGGTGGCGTGCCTTAGTTAAATCTAACCACCTTAAAACACTTACCAAGGTTCAAAGAATGGCATGTATGATGATCACGGGAGCCATGAAAACAACACCAACTGCAGGCTTAGAAGTTATTCTAAACCTCACTCCTCTCGACTTATTTGTACAAGAATCCGCGGCTAACACCGCCCTACGACTCAGTCAGACGAAGAGCTGGAGTTTAAACCCATTAGGTCACTCGCAAATCCTGACGAATTATGTTAGTACAAATACAACCACGGATTACATAACCCCAAAGTTAGACTTTGAAAGACCCTACAGCACCTACTTCCCCGACAGAAAGGAATGGGAGAACAATATACCGCTCGTAGCTGAAACAACACACTCCATTTTCACAGATGGATCGAAAATGGATACTGGGGTTGGAGCAGGTTTCTTCTCAGAAAGCCTCAATCTTGCTTCCTACTTCAAACTCCCCGATCACAGTAGTGTTTTCCAAGCCGAGATCTTGGCAGTAAAGAATGCTGCAACACAGGTGTCAATGATGGCGCTATCACGATCTGATATCACCTTTTTCATTGACAGTCAAGCAGCGATAAAAGCACTCTCTGCCAATCTAACCAAGTCGAAGCTTGTTTCTTGCTGTCGCGAAGAGCTCAAGGTTCTTGGCTCGCAGCATAATGTTAGACTCTGCTGGGTCCCGGGACACAGTGGTATCCCAGGCAACGAAAAAGCTGACGAACTCGCTAGAAGGGGTTCGACACTTGAATTCTCTCTAATAGACCGCACAATCAACATCCCCCCATGTGCTATCAAGCAATACGTTGGCAGCATAACCAAGCGTAATTGCAATGCAAGATGGAGCCTCCTTGGCACATGCGGTATCACCAGGAGGCTGTGGCCTCAGTGGGACGAGAAAAAATCTAACTCAATCCTACTATTTAAGAAACCATCCATAAAATCTCTTATTAGTGTCATAACGGGTCACAACCTGTTAGGTTATCACAAGACTAAACTAGGACTTAGCACGGATGACATATGTAGAGGCTGCGGCAGCGCCGACGAGGTCGAGGATACCACTCACTTCCTCTGCCACTGCCCAGCACTCAGTCACATAAGGAATAGGACTTTAGGATATTACTTCTTTGATGATCTAGAGGATCTCTCTAACTACCCTCTGAAACTAATCCTGAAATTTATTGAGACCACCAAATGGCTAGAACTCCCTGTTGACTCATAGGTTCTTTTATATATTACAGAACATGTAATACTTCGGGCAGCACAATGGATCAAATATGATCTAAGTGGGACGAGACCAAGATCAATCGTCGGCCCATATAACCTAACCTAACCTATTGTACAGGACAATTCCATTCTTCTCATTTTGAATTATCATTAAATTTGTATCGCATTCGCATGTCAGGCTCTCCCACTCAACTATCATTGATCCCCTCGACTGTATCGTGTTATTAAAAACGAGTTTTGATATCTGTTATAGATTTAACCCAGCTATGCCCTTTCAGTGAATAACAAAAAACTCGAAATATTTTATCAAAATCTATTAATTAATGTTACCACGGTGAGTGTCCAAATCCAAGTGGTTTGCAGCGAGAGCACCAACTACACATCAAGAATCAAGATCAATCAACGAACCGTTTATTAAGAGAAGTGCAAAGAGCACGAGAGAATATTAATAATGTTAACGGACCTCAGCTGTTGGTTTGCTGATGTGTCGTTGGTGTTCTGCAAGCAAGGATTAAATTTACTCGTACATAAAAAATGATTAACTATTAGATAACATGAATGTGAATGTACAGTGAATCAGCAAGTAGATTTTACAAACATCAATAAGAAATTGAAGCAAATAGAAATTTAACAAAATGTAAACTAGGTAAGTTTAAGTCGTCGAGTTATTCCTGAACAATATCTTTTCATTTTCCATTCCCATAACTTTAACAACATAGTTGAAGTGGATCCTAAGAATGTCCATTCTCATAGGCGGTTTCCCCGTTTCTATGTAAAGCATGTAATTTGGGGTGTTTTTTGGAATACGAAAAATCCTTTTAATGAATTAGCGCAGAAATTCTTCTACTTTTCATTTTTCGAAAGCCTGCCCCCACCACCTCTGAACACCATTATTTTTGATTTTTGCAATAATTTGCTAACCTATTCATCATTATCAGCAAAAAAGACTTTATCGTCTGCCATATACATAGGTTAGGTTAGGTTTAGGTGGCTGCTGGTCGGAAGAGCCAAACCCACTTAGACCAATATTTGGCCGGTTGTGATACCACAGGATTCCAAAAAAATCACCCTTACTCGTTAAACCATTTGGAGCTAACAATGAAGCGTTTGATGCAGTGAATGTCGAAATTTCTTAGATCACTAGGATCGTTATAGTAAGTCTCCCAAGCGGCTTCATATACATTGTAAGTGCCGGGATTGTTGTTCCTCCAATTAATACTTAACGCTTAAAATAACTAATTTCTATTGGTAGATTGCATATTGGCTCCGTTATAGGTGTCCTTACTGGACACGGCCTAATAGGAAGACATGCTTTTCGTCTTGGAGTTCCTGCAAATGATTTTTGCAGAAGCTGCATGGATGAAGAAGAAGAGGAGTCAGTTCCTCACCTTCTATGTTCTTGTCCTGCCTTGGCGCAAAGACGTAGACTCCACTTGAGAGACTACTACTATAACGATTCTAGTGATCTAAATAACTCCGACATTCACTGTCTCAAACGCTTGTGGTATCACAACGGACCAAATATTGGTCTAAGTGTGTTGACCTTTTCCGGTCAGCAGCCACTTTAACCTAACCTAACCTAACCAATTAATACTCCACCTCTAACTGTATCCGTTATATCGTTATTGAAAAGTATAAAAACCAAAGCGCTCAGAATGCAACCTTGCTTTAGACCCATCGCTGTTGGGAACTCTTCTGAAAGGGTGACTCCGTCCCATACGTATGCTGTGTTCATATTATACAAAGCTCTTATAACATTAATGACCTTACTAGACAGTCCTATCGCGAACAATTTGTAGAAAAGGGCTTCTCGCACAATTGAGTCGAAGGCTGCACGAAAGTCAACAAAGAACCCATGTAATTTTTTCTTTCTCTTCAAATAAAGATCAGCAATATTGTACAGAGTGGTTCCTTAGATTTGATGCTTGTAGGCCTACGGCTATTATATTTCTTTTACCATTAACGTTCTTGGCAGTCAACCATCAGACGAATAGGGGGAATAACATGTAGCATACGAAAACATGCACGTGCCGTAATTATTCGGGACTAGTGGAAGTCTGATCATAGCATCTCCGCGGCGGCCGCTAGAAACAAGCCTTTAAAAAGGTTTGGCTAATATGATCAGGCTGGTTCCTCAGTTTAGCGACAGGTTAATTCCCTGTCCCGTAAAACTAAAAGAATTACGAGACCGACAACAAGCCTCGGAAACGGACTGATCACACGACGACAACCCACGCAACAAAAACGGAAAAACGATTTACGAATTTCCTTACGGAACGTACGATCGCTCTATTGAGCTCGAGCTGCTCAGCAGCTAGCCGATGCCCTATCAAAATGTAAAACTGACATAACAGCTCTTCAAGAAATCAGATGGACAGGGAATGGTGTTTTACAGAAGAAAGAATATGAAGTATACTACAGCTGTCATACAAAACACCATGTGCTCGGGGTAAGCTTCCTAGTCAGCGAAAAAATGAAGTCTACCATCATCGACTTTAACGCTATAAGCGAAAGACTATGCACCCTTCGCGTGCGAGGCAAATTTACGAACATCAGCCTCATTAACGTTCACGGACCTACGGAAGAGTCCTCAGACGAAGAAAAAGAGACTTACTACGAACAAGTCGAGAGGGCCCTCAATGCCTGTCGAAGGTATGATGTTAAAATCATCCTTGGGGATTTGAACGCAAAAATAGGTCGGGAGCCGGTATTCAGGCATTACGCAGGCACCCATAGTTTGCATGAGAACACTAATGATAATGGACTTCGAGTCTTAGAATTGGCAGCATCGAAAAACATGGCCGTTGCGAGTACCAGGTTCCCGCGTAAAGATATCTACAAAGCCACCTGGGTATCACCTGATGGAGTCACTCGTAACCAAATAGACAACTTGTTGATAGACCGTCGCCACTACTCGAACTTGATGACGGTACGAACGTACCGAGGTGCCAATATCGACTCGGGTCACTATTTTGTTGGTATGGTTTTCCGAGGGCGGATTGCCTTGCGAAGACGCATTGCATCCGCCGATCAGGTTCGAATCAACACGGCTGCCCTGCGCAATGAAAACACCAGTAACACCTTTGGTAATGCGTTAGGACTCGCCCTAGAATCACTTGATTTAGGGAGAGTAAGTCCTGGAGCCAGTATGCTGGGCGTAAATGAGAAGTGGACACGCCTTAAGAATATTGTCATTAGTACTGCCAACTCCATCTTAGGCAGCAGTCGTAAAAATCGGAACGACTGGTTTGATGATGAATGCAAGCTAGCGACTGAACGTAAGAATGTTGCGTACCGAGCAATGCAACAATCTCATAGAACGCGGGCACGCGAAGAGGAATATAAAGAGCTCAGAAGAACAGAAAAACGACTTCACAGACAAAAAAATCAGCCTGGGAGAAGAACCTAATCTGTGAAACAGAAAATAGTCGAGTGCGAGGTCCGCACCAGGCGCGGAAGTTCTACCAATCCGTCCGAAACATGACGCAGTACACACCACGCTGCACGTACTGCAAGGACGGAGAGCGAAATCTGATCACCGATCCTGAAAGCATACTGAAGCGATGGGAAGTGTACTTTAATGAATTGCTAAATGGTCAGCTCACTGCAGAAGTGGAGGCTCCACTAGTTCAAGAAGAATACCCTATGTTGTCGCCACCAAGCATAGAAGAGGTTGAGAAGGCTATATGCCGGCTTAAACAGAACAAAGCTCCGGGAGCCGATGGCATACCAGCCTTACGTTAAGCAATTCATGATATTATAGTACACGTATGGGAGCTGAAAGAAATACCAGAAGACTGGCGAAAAAGTTTAATATGCCCCATACATAAGAAGGGAGATGTCACAACGTGCAGCAATTATAGAGGTATCACGTTGTTGAGTACCGCCTATAAGATACTCTCCTCTATCCTACAAGACCGGATAACCCCATACGCTAAAACCGTCATCGGACAATATCAGTGTGGTTTCATTCCAGGCAAATCAACAACTGATCAGATCTTTACCCTTAGGCAGGCGATGGAAAAATGTCTAGAATTTAACATCCCAACATACCATCTGTTTATAGACTTTAAGGCCGCCTATGATAGCATAGCCAGGGTAGAACTTTACAAAGCCATGAGAGAATTCGGCATCCCAAATAAATTGACACGACTATGTAGGTTGACCATGACCAACGTAACAAGCCAAGTAAAAGTAGCCGGTTTGCTATCCAGACCAATCAACATCTTTAATGGACTCCGACAAGGGGACGGTCTGGCCTGCCTCCTCTTCAACCTGGCGTTGGAGAAAGCAATCCGTGACTCTGGCACGGTAACAAGAGGGACCATCGTCAACAGGTCCAGCCAGTTACTGGCTTACGCAGACGACATCGAAATCATCGGAAGAACCGAACGAGCTGTACACGATTCCTTCATCCAGATCGAGCAGGCGGCACAAAATCTGGGGCTGCACATTAGTGAAGGTAAAACAAAGTACATGGTGGCGTCGAATGCGAGAGGAACAGTTGGTCAAACAATCAAGGTAGCGGAGCACGAATTTGAAGTGGTGCAATCCTTTAAATACCTTGGGTCAATAGCAGCAGCCGATAACAATATAGAAGAAGAAATACGCGGGCGGCTTCTCAAATCCAACAGAGCCTACTATAGTCTGTCAAAGCTCTTCAAATCCAGAAATCTCACCATAACTTCAAAACTGCTGCTGTACAGGACCATGGTCCTGCCAGTACTCACATATGGATCTGAGACTTGGGTGCTTAGCAAAAGGCGAGAAAAGTCTTAAGGAGAATTGCTGGCCCCATATGTGAGGAAGGACGATTCCGGAGACGGTACAATCATGAACTGTACGCAATCTACCTTGAAGCAGATATCGTGACAAAAATTAAGCTCGGTAGACTGCGGTGGGCAGGGCACCTAGCTCGCATGAGCGAAGAGGAACCTGCTCGGAAAGTTCTTTGTGGTACATTCTATGGTAGACGACAGCGTGGAGAGATGGTGTAGACCAGGACGCCCGAAGCCTTGGGGTGCGCAACTGGATGGCGTCGGCTAGAGACCGGGATAGGTGGAGAGACTTGTTGAAAGAGGCCAGGACCGGAACCCGGTTGTCGAACCGATGATGATGATGATACATTGGCCTTTAAAAAAAAAAGAAGAATTTTGATAATATTTCACACACAGCTTATTTAATTCTCATTTCGTCATCTACCCGCCCTTATCGAATAATCCTGGTTCTCCACGAATCTTCGGCCAAACAAATATTTATACTTATTTGCAATTAAATTAACCAAGCCAATTTCGGTCTCTATTTCTTGACAGTTGAAATTAGATGTCTCTCAATTTACAGGTAAATTATTCCCATCACGTGTCGATGAATACGACAACCTTTGTGATTTCAGAAACTTAAATCCGGCCATTCAAAAAAAATAATTTGTTCATCTTCCCAAATGAGGTTGGCAAAGTCACTTTCCATTAACGAGTATACTTTCTTATGAACGGACCTACCGTATCAATGGCTTTTATCATATCTCTTAGTTCAAATGTTCTCAACTCAATTATAAAGTGCTTATCGAAGAAAAATAAAACCCTCTTCAAAATTTGTTTTTTCACTTTTTTTTTAACTTATTGAGCCTTCTTATCTCCTGCAGAATAATTCTTGATCTGGCTTGGACATCAAATGTTTTATTCGAATTAGATTTCCAACTTCCCAACCACTTTTAACTCAGCAATTTCCCAATTGGACAAATCCAATTTACCTCGATCCATCACCGCTTCATTCTTTGCTTAAGAATAATCCTTTTGAAGTGTTGTACCTTTAAAAGTAGATATAAGTAAATTTATTACTTTAGAAGATTAAATTCTTTTTTTTTTCTCATTTTGGGTCGACTAAGAACTTTAGAATGGTTTTCATTCTTTTTCGCACCTGATTTAATGGCAGACAAAAAAAACATTGGGAAGATGAAGATGTGTGTACCTATCTTCGTTACTTTAACAACTTCTTCTATTGTCCTTCATCAAAAGTATGCTGAAGGCTTTAATCTTTTCTTACCTACTTACTACTTAAAAATAACAAAACATCCTTTTTTCGGGGGACAGTCGTTTTTTTTCCAACTTTCTTTAGTAAACAAAAAAAACCAAGGCTTAGCAGCCAGCAAAGGCCAAATAGAACAACAACTTATAAATATCTAAACAATCAGTTTTTCTGCTTTCCAATCCCATCATGTGTCCCTCACTTGCCCAGTGTCCGCCCTTTCAAAAGCATTAAGACCTTTTCCTGATTGACATGACATGACGATGATTCCTTGGTAAAGGTTTTAGATGGTGGAGGAAGGAGTAGAACAGCCAGTACCGAAGTTTAAAAAAAAAGAAATAGCTTATCTAAGGCGAAAATGTACTTGCTAAAAAAATAAAATCCGAAATCGATTTGAAAGCATTTTCGAGAGCCGTCCAGCGTCCCACAGAACCCACTAACATGACATTCATTTATGTGTGCGGTTCCCGCACTCTACATGGCCTTTGGCACTGGATTTCCAGAATTCCATGATTTTTTGTTATTTGAGGAAAAGTGACAAAGTTTTTTTCATCAAAGATAACAGGCAGAAGGTGTTGATTGCTTACCAGAGGATAGTTTGTTTGGTCGTGTAATGGACCTGGTAGCGGTTGAAATGGTCAGAAATGTAGTTACCTTTTTTTGTTGACATTGCAGCTTAAAAGTATAGAATATTTGTCAAAGTTTGGAACGACAACGCGACGGTCCATGTGGAAGCGCTTAAATATAAAGAGAATGTTAAAGAGTGTTTGCATTTACATGAAAATTTCTTGACCAAGTCCTTCACAGATCACAGCCAAATGTTAAAATTAATTTAAAAAAAAAAAAAAAAACACCTCTTAAGACTTCAAACTTTGAGCCGAACTATTTGGAATCACGTTGTAGTGGTTGTCAACTCCTGGTACAAGAAAAACACAAAAAGTGGGAGTGGCAATAAACTTCTTACAGATGAATAATTATTGAAAAATAACTATCCAAGCAAGTCTGAAGGAGATACCGAGGCTGATTGGTTTTGAAAGTGAGAATATCGTAAGGGGAGAGAAATATGGTGTCGGGTAAGCCATTCCACATTCATGTAGTTCAGCTAAAGAAAGAATCTCTGAATTTAATAGTTCGTCCAAAATTAGTGAACTGGACATTCTATGAAGCGCAAGTATTACGGTTGAATTGCTTAATGGGATAAATGCAGGTGCCTATTTAACTAAAAACACTGTTTGTGGTAAAATAATGAAAGACAAGAAAGATGGCGGCGGTGCTCAAGAGATTCATACATATGTGTCTGTTATAGTTCTATCACCTATCATTTTTAAAGTCCTTGTTTTTTATATTCTATCCAAGAGACTCAAGTGGGTTATTGGGCCACCTATCCAAATATGAGAACTATACTCGAACTTAAGTCGAATTTAGGCTTCATAGATTACAGCCAGATCAGAAGGGCTGAAACATTTCTCACAACAACGTAGAAGGAAACCTATGCGCTATCTAATTCAATTTCCCAAATTTTTTTCTTGTAGACGCACACTAAAGTCGTTATTGTGGGCGATTTCAAATAACAAAAAGACACCATAGGAATGAACATATTGTTGTGAACAGAGCTTTATACTACTACAGGCTACAGCGCCATCTGTTGAAAATTGCATATCTAATTTATGGAAGAAAAAAAAAGCTCTTTTCCAATGTCAAATGTATTTCCCCTTATTCCAACCATCTAGAACATTCCAAGACGAGAATCTTCGAGAACAACTAATTTGAGTATATAAGGGAGTGTTCACGGTGAGCGGGACACAGTTGATTTTGGATTATGAAAGTGTGCAAAAGTATTGCTTATTGGATTGTGTTATTAAACAAGTGTGAATTAAATTAGAATAAAAGTATTTGATTCAATTAAAAAGTTCAAGTGACCTCAACTCCAAGGTGCGTTTCGCCCAGGAGTTAAGGTCACTTGAACTTTTTAATTGAATTTAATTCAATCCACTTAAACAGAAATAATTTTCATTTTTCTATTAAAAGTATTTGAGTTGATTATATATTGAGATTTACTGTTTTGAATTGGAAATTGTAAATAAAGAAGAAATACTAAAAAGAGTGATAAGTTTTATTTAACGGACCTAGTAAAATATTACAATATTTTAGAATCTTTGCTCAGATGTACCAATCGAATATCAGATGTAACTGAGCCTACAAGTATGCAACTAAGGTAAACTCTCTAATTGGCATTGTGTATTATCAGCCAATTTCTGGTGTCCCATCCATCCAGTTGAAAAGAAACATCTCACTAGGACCATTTGCAAATACGAGGAAGCCAACTGGGGCAGTCTTACACTGATCACATTTTCCGATAGTGACGTTGATGTCAGTGCCGATATGATCATGAAATCGCTGATAAATCAGGAAATATCTCAAAGATCGAAAGCTTCTGAATGACCGGTGAAACGTCTTTCGCAAACGATCGACCAAAGAGTGTGGACCATATCTTAACACTGTTTTGGAGAAAGTAAGAATATTGCGCTTAAGAGTTTCTAAGGGATTCGTTAGAGTTTGGCACCAGGCTCTCTCATCGAAAATGCATGCCTTTGGTATAAGCGAAACCCTTTTTTTTGGATTAGAAATTACCCTCTACCATTCAATATACATGTTGTGTTAGACGGTTTCAAATCTAATCTTTTTAAAGTAAATGCTGTCCAGGAAATGTTTCACCCCACTGATCTGGCTGCATTTGTTAAGGCGATTAAACGTCCATAAGTAGTGCCAAAACTTTTTATTTATTTTTTTTTTTTTCAATTTTTTCAATTCATTCTTTTTATTATTTACTTAAACAAATTTAACAATTTTTTCTACCCAAGTACCTAATTAGTAAATAAAATTCATATAATTAAGTGGTGAAAAAAAAATAAAATAAGTTAAATCTATATATTAAAAGTTAGGCTTGATTGATCTTTACGATTTCTTAAAGTAAGAATAGCAATAAAACAATGTAGAAAAAGTGATTTACGTTCTATTGGAATATCAACAAGTGCTAAATTATTTTCTCGTAGATTAAAAATAGTAGAGTTCCTAGTTGGAAGTTGGAACATTACCGCTTTGTTTAAAAAATTCTCTCAAAACCTTAAAAACATAGATATATCTAAGCGGTAGCATGCCGACGGAGAATACATAACAGAGGCCAATACTCTGCGAAAACGGTTTCTACCGGATATGATTCTAATAATATGTTGCTGGGCAACCAAGAGGCACCCAAATGTGTTCATATAGGAGCCACCCCAACTTACTATTCCGTATTGCAACTTAGAATTAACTAATCTATAATAAATCATTCGCAAGACACCACGTGAACAAAATGGATTTAAAAGATACATCTTCCGAGTCACATTGTCATGTTATTTTTAATTGATTGCACGTGACACTTCCAGTTCAACTTGTTGTCGATATGTACCCCAATATACTTAAACGAATAGGCAAAATCAATTTTAAAACAATGATGCGAATAAGGGTTATTTCTTACAAAGTTGTCTTTTCCACAAATATGAAGTGGTAAGTTAAATTTTGTACAATCCGGCGAATGATAGAAAACTTCGAAATCATTTTCATCATCTTAGTTTCTTCACTCATGATTAATTTGCGAACGGCAAACCAAGTTCTAAGAATTTCGAGGTCCAAATCATGGTTAACCATATCGAATGCTTTGGTCATATCAATAAAAAGTGCCAGTCAATTGATTTTCTTAAGTATGACATCTTCTGTGGACTTCCCAGATCTGAATCCAAACTGATCAACTGGAAAAAAAATACATTTTTATCCAAGAAAGATTGTATTTGTATCTTGCTTAATTTTTCGAAAATCAATGAAAAAGTGGGAAGCAATGAGATAGGCCTGTTATCGCCACTGGCAATACTTGAACTAGACCTATTCCTTTGCTTTTATTCAAACCCTTCTGGTACATTTTTCTAAATTAACTGAATTAAAATAACATATTCTACTACATATAATTTATTGTTACTTATAAAATATAATTTCTTTTCCTGAAGATATCCGCAAACTATACACGAGTACGTTGCCTAAGTGTTCCTTCAGAACAAAATCTAAAATTTCAATTGTAATCCCTTGGTTTCTATACCATAAAGTAAGTTTTTCCCATTCATATGAATTAAAAATTGTAAAATATAATAATATTTTTTTAGGAATTTTAACTTACTTTACCACATGTATCTATTATACATATATGTATGTATATGCAATAAAGAACATTTGTAAAAATACATTTGGTTGTGATTTTCGGTTAAAGAGGTTCAAGATCTTCAAGAAACTACGAGTGGATTAATTCAACAAGGCCTATAATCACTTATATTTTTCTTATTTCCTTTTTTGAAAAGAGCAATTACTTCAGGATGTTTTAATAAATTTGGGAATATTCCACAATTTACGCTTAGATTAAAAATATAACTCAAGATACTTATCAATAATTTCTCAAGCAATTTTTTTCAAAAGACTTTCAGAAATACCATCACTGGTGGAAGAATTTTTATGTTTCAGGCACAAAATTATTTTATAAACTTCAGCAGGTGTGATGGATTGGAAGCAAAAACTATTAACTTGCATTTTTTCTTCTTTTAAATTTGACAAAACATTACAGTTAAAAGAGTTATGAAAAGGAACAGAAGGTTTTAATGTTTTTGATAAATTCACGAAGAAGTTGTTAAAATTAGTCGCTATCAAGAAGTCTATTTTGTGGATGCTTTTTACACTTTAACAGCCATATTCATTATTTTTCACTAATACTGGGTTCAACCTCGGAATAGTTAAACCGAGCCGAAGCAATTACTTCGGGCTTACGCCACGTCAAACAAATCCTTATTTATAGTATATTTTCTTAGCCGTTTTATCTACGCCTTCCTTATGTCAAATATACTCGTACTACCAAAAAAAGTCACCAATCTAAGACTCTGGTTATTATACACGTAAGCAAACCCCAGCTGATTTCTATTATTATTCGTTTTATTATAATTGTAGGCATGTTAATAATTTAAATACATTTAAAATTGGATTGTATAATGTTCGAATGCAATAAATGAATGTACCAACCACATTGCGTCCCCAATACCGTATAACTGTTAGAGCGTCTGAAAAATATAAATAATTTATTAATGTAAAATATCTATCCTTTTTGTAAATTTCACAAGATGGCATCTCAAAATGACATTTAGATACTAAAACGGCCTTAAACCTCCTATGAACCAGTTTTAGCTTATTCCACTGCTATTCTCGTGCAGTTTCACTATAAATAAGCTTTTCATGATTAGAGCCGTTGTAAAGTCGAAGTAACTTTACTCCGTCGCTAAAACGAGTTAGTAAAGAAGGCTGTAAAGCTATATTTCTCTTCCGATGTAAGTATATGTTTTTTATAAAAGAGTTGTCATCCAAATTTTAAAAAAATTATTTTTGTGCTTACCATTACTCACAGTAAGAGAATAGTCTGTAATATGTTTACTTAAGACTGAAATAAATAAATTCAAAGATTTAGAAAGATAACTTTCAAGATCAACTTTTTCCCAAAACTCATTCCTTAACTTGTCCCGAAGCATATAAAAATCTGTTCGAAAGTTCGAATGATTTTTTTTATTGATGTTGGGGCTTGAGTATCCGAAGTATTTTTGCAAATATTTAAAGCACAAAATTGGTGGTCCGTTATTTTTAAATCGCAGATATAACTTTTAAATATACATTTGTTAATTTTATGAAAACGCAAAAATTTATGGTCAATACAACTATAGTCTGTACAATTTATATTTGCAGTACAGGCCTTATGGGAGAGCTTTTTCAGAAACACTGGTGCCTGTGCCTGCTGCTGTTTGCACGGTACCTTAACTTAAGAAATTGCCACTGAAATAAGAAAGAGAATCATTGAGTTACATTAAAATTGTTTGTGTAATCTTCTTTGAGTTCACGTACAGCCCACCATGACCTATCTGCTCCATGGGTGAAACGTGAAATTAGACTGATCGCATCGCCACTTTGCAACCAACCCTTATTGTGTTAAAAAAAAAAAACAAGCTGATAGAAAATCATATGGCATTTTCTTTGGTTTGTGCTATGTAACTTTCAGGATTCAAGCTTCTTTAAAGCTTTTGATAGCAAATATTTCTTCTTTAGCAAAAAAAGGTGTTGACGTTTGGTATTTTTCTGTTTTCATGTCTCAGGTTTTCTTTTATGTATGGAAAAATAGGAAAATATTAAAATGAAGTTATACAATTGTTAGCTATTGTCTTTTAGAGAGAGATTTTTTTATTAATTTTGAAGGTTGACGCTGAGAAATGGTATCGTTGTGTCAAACACGTTGAGAAAGTGATTGAGCCAAAGATGTGGTAAATGGATGGTTTTACTGAAAGTGCAATGAAAAGTTTGATAATAAGTTTGAATGGAGAAAGCAGTAGCATCACCTATTCGTCGGCATCGGAGTAATGACGTGATTTGTTTTTACTTAATCAAGTTTTTTCTGTGATACTCTTAAAAAATCGCACCTGCTGTCTTACGACTTGGTGGTGTGGAAAAAGATACCTAGATTCAATTTATTTAATTCATCATTGTTTTTGATTATAAAATGTCTGTATATAAATAAATAGTTGGTAACTCTATCGATATTTTTGTGAGATTTGCGGCAATTTTAAATGCTCACTACGGTAACCCTGTAAAAGCTTTAAATTAAAGATAGCTTATTGAAATCCATAATGGTCAGACTGAAAGGCAAATATAAATTGAACAGAGTATAACACTTTTGAGATCAAATTAAGCCATTGAAAGCGAATAGTTCTCCTTATATTTATCAAATTCGTCCGAAATATCAATATTTACATTGCTTTATATGTTTTCAAGTTCATCAGGGAATATATATTTGCTCGCGTAATGCAATCAGTAAATACAAAGAAAAGTATACCAAACCTTTTTAAATAGAAAATGCACATTCAATATATCAGCACTGGCGGACTCAATAATGTTGCAATCAGACACAAGATCACTTCTTATAAAGGCTGCTATACCGCCTGGAGAATATGACTCATTACAGTTGGCATACAAAGTGTAACCATTGATATTATTATCATTCAATCCATTTCTGTATATCCAAATCTCACTCATAATAAAGTATCAGTAGGGATATTTTTGCTAAAGATTCAATAAGCACTAAGAAGTTATCAAAAATTTTTGAAAGGCTACGGGTATTCTGATGAACACAAAAAGATTCTTCTAAATGATCAACATTTATAAAATTATCATTTTCATTATTATAGTTATTTACGTACGGATAGGAAGAAATAGGATTGTTTACATTGTGTTTTATTATATTATTTGCACCGATGCGCTGGTGGTTTAGTCAGCTTATTTTTACTTGCGATATACTCGCAGGTATGTATGTATGTACTATAGGGCAAGTTCTGCATTTGGAAAAAAAATCGAACTCGAGATATTGATCAAAGTTGACATTACGATGATACCGAAGACGAAAAAAGTGGGTCCGACAATTCTGTCTGTCTGTCTGTATGTCTGTATGTCTGTATGTCTGTATGTCTGTATGTCTGTATGTCTGTATGTCTGTATGTCTGTATGTCTGTATGTCTGTACCTCGAACTACAGCCTAAACTACCGGAGGTATTTTCTTCAAACTCGGTAGTTAAGGGTCTTCGGTGATTCCCTAGAGGAGAAATTGAAATTTTTTTTTAGCTCCAAAACTAACGGTACCCCCATACACCCGTAATGTAAAATCTTATTTATCTCGAAAACGGCTCTGACGATTTTGATAAAAAAAAATTAAGTGTGATATTATGGACATAGACTATATTTTGGTCAAAAAAAAATTTGGGGCAAAATGTTATTAGGGGTACCCGTTTTTTTTTTTCGACTTTTTCACTAACGGCTCTAATGATTTTAATGCACAATTTTCAGCAGGAGTCCCCTTGAGTTTAAAATAATATTGTATATAAAAATATTGGAAAAAATATTTGTTGGGTTTTTTTTTTTTTTTTTATTTTTTTTTTAAATCAATATCTTCAAATTTCAAAACCTATAGTACCTCTTGGCATAATGGTTAGTGCGTTGGACTGTCATGCGGAAGGTCTCGAGTTCAATTCTCAGCCGCTGCAAAGTTTTTTTCGGGGGTGTACTGCCTCTTGCGAGAAATTGACAAATTCTCCAAGAGAAAGAGTATCTCTTGTCATGGAAAGTGCTGCTCATTAGCCGTTCGGAATCGGCAGAAAATTGTAGGTCCCCTCCGTTCCTGGTAACACGCACACAGGAATGGTTGAGAGTTGTAAGTCACTAGGTCCGGGTTCACTCCGAGCTATTGCACCACCAAATTTATTTATTTTTATCTTCAAAACCTATGAACGATTATTTTTTTAAATAATTTCCTTAAGTCAGTATTAATTAATACTTAAAATTCGCATCCCACATTTTTTTTTTGAAAAAGTTTAGATAAATTTCTTATATAAAAAAATTTATTTAATAATAAAACGATTTTTTTTAAGTTTATTTGCATAAATTCATACTTTTCCGGAAACCAGATGGCAACTTTATGCATTTGAACATTATTATCTCATTAAATCCATGTTTTATATTTATAAAATGTATCTTAAGTTGCAAAGTACTTTTACATAAGAGCAAGTTCGTGCGATCCAGTCGTGCATTTTATTTTTTTTTACATAGCAATGATCTAAGTCTTCTTCTGTGAAATTCACCTTTAAACTATCACAAAGAACTTTTAATGCGAGCCTTGTGTTGGGCGTAGTTGGTAAGGTGTTTGGAAATTTGAATACATCAATACTGTTTCCCAGTAGCTGTTGTTCTAGGTTGTTGACCTTTCCTTCAAGTGACATGATTTTTTGTTCATATTTAATATGTTGTGCAGTAAGTGCATTGATTTGTGATTTGAGTATTTGTTGAATTTAGAGAATATCAGCATGGACCATTTTCAAAGTGAGTGTAGAATTCTCTTTGACTGTTGCGAGCTTGTCATCAACATAAGGTAGCTCTGTATTTTATATCTGTGTTTTGGTTCTGTCGCTTGTGCTGGTGCGGGTATTGGTGCGGAAGAAGTGAATTTGTCGATGGGATGGATTCCGATGATGCAAGTTTTGTTTGTGCAGAGTTTGCTTCTGAAATAGAAGACTGTCGTACAATTAAACATGATGTATAACGCCAAGTTACTTTGCTTTTCCTCATGCAATTCAAATTATTGGGTGCTAGTTGGAAGCAATTACCATGATAAATTTCATTGCAGTCATAGCACCCGATTTTTTCAAATCGAACTTTACAAATCTTACAAGACATTTTAGATTACAAAGTAAAAAATAAGATTCCGATTAAAAAGAATTATTCAAATAAAGAAAAACTAGGTAGTATGAATAAGAAACTTTAGTATGAATGTACCCCACAACGTCACGCTTGCCACTACAAATTTGCAAATACTTATTTGGGCTATCTTATCTTCATGTATTGGATAGAATCCAGAAATAGAACTATCATGGAATCATTCTCATGTCTTGAACACCGTTGGAATGTATCATGTTTTTCCTTATTTTATCGCTTCTTTTACAAACAATGGTCACTTAAACTAATCAGTTGTATTCCTCCCTCAATCAATTCACCGCGTGATATCTGTTTCGCGAGGAATGCCCATCAGTTCTCCCTCGAGCCATCAAATACACAGAGATTCGTTTTTTAATGGCACAACACCATTATGGAATAATTTACCCGGCAGGGTTTTCTCTTGCCATTTCAATTTGCAAACATTCTCGACATCTCATTTTTCGTCCCGTCTAATTTCCCCATAACTCGTACTTTGTCAAACATTATAAGGGTCTCTCAATAAACCGTTGAGCGTGTATCAATTATAAAAAATAAAAATAAATATATTATACATATGGCCAAAAATTGTTAGTTTTACTACTATAACCAAGCATGAAGTGTTTACTCTCTCAATAAACAGAATCAATAACATCTTAACCCTTTAGCAAACACTTATTTGGGCTATCTATCTTCTTAAAAAAAAAATACTCAAACCCTTTTGTTATCAATACATACATATGTAGAACTGAATCAATTTTTCTAAACCAATCCTTTTGAATCCTTAAGGCTCTTCCATATTCCATATAACTATTTGAGCAAAGAACCTGTTCTATTAGCCACCATTATAATACCCTAACCTTTCAATAAAAATAGAACCTTTAAACAAAAATTAATAGAAAATAAAACTAAAATAAAAAGCCATTAGCTTCATTTCACTTTGATGGTAATCCCTTAAGTTCACAGCTTTGGGTCCCTCCTATTGGCATATTATACATTTTGAAAATATTATTATCCTTTTTTCTTATTCGCTAAAGGATATCAATTTTTATTCCCATCGCACAGGGAGATATACATACATTTATGTATGAATTCATATAATGTTATGGAACGTAGGAGAGTGAAGAGAAAATAGTTATGGAAAAGTGGTTAATATTAAGGGGAATACACCCATCCTTCAGGGTCGCATATCTCAATGTTCCCATGGGAGATTGCAAACAAAAAATGAAAGCTTCGAATAGGTATACTTTTTTTTTGCGGCTTACCTGTTTGTTAGGCTTATATCTTTTGTAAAGACTGACTGTGTTTAGATAACAATAAATATTCGTAGATATAGAAATCCTTCAAAACCGCAAAAGGATGATTCTCTAAAAAAATAAGCTTTAGTCTTTAGTCAGGCACTCGGCGCTTTCACTTCGGCTCGAACGTCTGCCCTCACTTAAGAGTGTATCCTTTCTTCGGTTACTTTCTTTGCAAATTATTCAAATTTGATAAAGACACGGGAATTTGGCCATAATATGGATAAAACTCACTGACCCATTTCATTTGTCTTCTTATTTTGTATGTATGTATGTATGTATATAGACGGCTCTGGTGACCATATTATGTTTTTTTTTAAAGATTTGTGCTCACTTAGGACTTTTAAGATATCACTGCTTTTAAGGGAGGTAGAAATAAATTTCACCTCTTTTAACTACATACAGGGGCGTATTTACCCTAGGGCTAAAAGGGCTACAGCCCGGGGCGGCAAGGCTGCTAGGGGCGGCTTGTGCTTGGCCAATTTATAATATTTTTTTTGAAGCGATTGAACTTTCAAAACATACAAGCAAAAGGGCGCAAGCCGCCCCTAGCAATTAGCCAATTTATAATATTTTTTGAAGCGATTAAACTTTAAAAACATACAAGCAAAAGGGCGCATGCCACCCATAACAATTGTCTCATTTACAATATTTTTGAAGGATAAACAAAAAATACAAAGATTTTAAAAAAATGCGATTTTTTGAGTTTTTCAAGCATGAAAATTTTTTCAGTGTCCGGCTGTGAGGGAGTTCACTGTAACATGTCACTCACTTTTTTCACCATTTACTATTCTTATTCTTTATAAACGATTTTTTACAATGAAAATTCATATTAAAAATATTTACAGCTCTACAAAAATGGGCTAGAACGGATCTTAATTTTTGTTCTGAGCCATCTACAAAAAGTCCCTGTTTATTAAAAAAAAAAATTATAAAAATCCCTCAAGCCGGATTCTAGACATACAGTCCCTGGCCATATTATTAAACGCACTATGTATTTTTCAGAAATTCATGGATTGCACTAGGTTATACGCTACTTTTAACAGACATCCGTCATGAGGAATCGGTTGTTTCCCCAGGTCAGATCTCCGAATGGTGAACCTTTTGTTTTTATGCAAGATGACCTGCCTCTCATACAGCCCGGTCTCTAAAAACTAATATCTCTTTGCTGGTTTTTAACATCACTGACTTAAACCCTACTAAAAATGAGCGGGAACTGATGAAAAGGGAAGTTTCTAAAGAGTTGATCACAACCAAAAGTATGGTCTTGGAAAAAACCATTCATGTCTGAAATAATCGTCCACAAACTCAGCAGACAGTTCAGTCTTGCATAAATAGGAAGCTGCGCAGAATTGAAGCGGCAGAAGAAGTCTCAATTAAATATTAGATTTTTTTTTAAATTTTCATCTTTGTCCAAAATATGATGTTTTATAATTGATAACAATTTGTTATACAAAAAGAACAAATTTAGCAATCAAATTTTCAAAACGAGGCACTCATATCGTTTTTGAGAGAAAAACGAGAATGCTTTGATGTTTTTGAAGAGATGGGAAAAAGAAAAAAATCTGAAAATTACAAAATGGACCAAAAAAGAATCGTCAAGAGGAAAAAACGAGATGATGAGTGTCGCGAAGGGAGGTTCTTTTTTGTGGTCGTGAAAATTTCAAAATAAATACATTCATTCCTATTTGCGACCAATTATTGAGTGCGCTGAAGAGAAGAAATTCATCCTATGAAGCAAAAACAAATAGTTTTATTTTTGTATCTAAGCTTGATCACATGAGTGAAGAAGCAATTCGAAAAAATGCAACCACTCTTCAGAAATTATACCCGGTTGATCTTGGGGAAGATTTTCAAGAAGAGTGTGACTTACTTAAACATTTTCTGGAGCAAAACAACTCTGAAAATATGAGTTTAAGGCAGCTTAACCTTCATATAAGAGAACAAAATTGAAGGAAGCATTTTTATATGCTGAGGTTGCTTTAAGAATATACTTGTGCACTGCAGTGTAGAGCTGTGTAAATTGTTCATTTCAAATGATCGAATCGTTCAACAATCGATAACGAAAATGATTCCATCATTTGAATCTATCGATCATTCGATCATTTTTATTTCACTCAAATGGTTCAATACTGATTCGATTTTCATTTTGCTTTCTTTGTAAGATTGAGTAGAGGCTTTCACAAAATACTCTATATTGTAAGCCATAAATTGTCAAATGACATCGAATGATGGCTACTATGTCCATTGATTAAAAAGATAAAGAGATTTCATTTGTTGCTCCTTAAAAGATCAATTTTAGGACTAATAGTTACTGAATGACTTGGTACTATCGAATAAATTAATTTTTGGATACTATCGCATATGTAAGTCGAAAGTTGTTACATTAAAACCCGCTTAAGAGAAACCCGCTTAAGAGAAAAACCCGCTTACCTGAAACACGTTTTTCATCCCTAAGTATTTTCCGACCAATTTCCTTTAAAACACTCCGCTTAAGTGAAACTCGCTTAAGCGAAAAACTCGGATAACTGAAACATATTTTCAGTTAATTTTTAATATTTTTTATTGAAAAAACTCTCTTAAGTGAAAAAAAAAATGGAATCGAACAGAACAAAAATTTGCTAGTTTTCGTTTTTTTAATAAATTACTTTTGCGTTATTTAATCGTTGTTTTATTTAACTTCTTTCAAGGCAAGTCCAAAAGATAAAAACAATATTAAGTGCGTTTTATCCGGATTTGGATTAAGTTTTAACATGCATTACAAAAACAATTTGGGATCCTGTTTTCTATCGGGATCTATTTCAAAGATCCAAAAATCAATTATTATTATCACACTGGCGAGTAGATGGCTTTTTATGGTAATTTAGTGTAAGCTATAGTGTACAGAAAAAAGACAAGTAATAATTGAAAATTTACAAACCCAAGGATAAAAAGAGACGGAATTATAACACTGCTGTCACTAAGATCCGTATCGTTTTATTTTCTAGGGAAGATCCAGACCCGGATCCAGATAGATTTGTGACTTATAAATCGCACCTATTGTTTCTAGCATTAAATCACCGCTTAATGGAATTTTTAAATCCGCTTAAGTGAATTTTTTTTTCACTTATCCGAACTCCGTTTAAGTGAAAAACCCGCTTAAGTGAAAGAAAGACTGTGACATTTGGCCGTTTCTCTTAAGCGGGTTTTACTGTATTCGATAAGAGTCTCATTACTAGTTCAATTCCCACAGTAAAAATACCAGATCCTGGGCCCGTAACGCGTGAGAGTAAAGTGATCACTAAATTAATTGATTGTCGTTATGACAATCGCTCTCTCTATATTTCTTTATTGATATGATAGAGACAGCTATATTCAAAATGACAATTAAAAAATTGACAATCAACTATCACTTTACGCGATTCCGCCCCTGATACCTCAAATAAAACCAAATCGAATCGAGTAAATCATGGTTAATCGAGTTAACTGATATTAAAGATCGGGTCTCATTGGAACGATTGAGATTTAAATAGAAAATCGAGAAACGAGAATCATCTAAATGATTGAGATTGGGATCGATTAAAATGAAAATTTGTGATTTCGATCATCAATACTTTTCGATTATCGGATCGAAAAAATCGAATCGATCCTTATTGACACAGCTCTACTGCAGTGACGAATTGTAGTGCAGAAAGATCGTTTTCCGTATTGAAACGAATAAAAACCTATTTAAGGTCTCGCATTAGCGCCTTAATAGTTAACCTTTATTAAATATAGAAGCTGAACTGACAAAAAAATTAGATAACGAATCTATTGTTAATGAATTTTGGAATGAATATACACACAAACAAATTGAAAACATCAAATATTACGCATTTTGTGTTTTTTTATTATTATTTTCATTGTTCTAAAGGGCGGCAAAATTTATCAGCCCGGGGCGCCAAATCCTTAAATACGCCTCTGACTACATACATACTTGAACTTTTAAACTTGGCTTAATAAAGTAATAATACTGTAAGCAATTAGCCTTTGCTTTAGAAATAAAAATACTTCGCTACACCAATAAAACAAGGTCTTTCCACTTTCACAGATCTACAACAACTGCTCATCTCTTTATCTTTGTGTTTGGACATTAATTTTTTTTCTTTATTATTCCTTTTGGAAGTGTTGCCACAGTGTCAGTATTTTCTATATCGATTTCATATAGCGGAAAAGAACAAGTGTTGCAATATTTTGAACCGAATATTTAGGAAGAATTTATTGATGATTAGGATGACGATTAGGTACTTAAAGACCGCGACTTTGGATTTATACGAATCCAATTATAATTAAAACAAAAAAAACAACAAACGAATTAATTATTAATTAATTGTGCAACCGGCACACACGAGAGATAAGATCGGATTGACGAAATGTCAAAAAGATTAAGAAGTATGATGAGAGAAAGAGATTAAAAAAAAAAATATTGCAACAACACTGCGGTGTGTAACGACGCAGCTCACCGGCTAGTCAGCTGGGGGTGGGTTCGTCGAATTAAATTGGTGATAAAAAAAAAGGTAAACAACTCAGGTCGAATAAAAAGACGAATTTGGGTATTATAAAAAGGCAATTAAATAAATGCAAGTACTGGGGCGTACTTACGTGGAAGGGGTGGGCGCCAGGAAACTTTTTATGGTCGTTTGCCTTAACCAGAATGCTGTAAATTGTTCTTCAAAAATATGAAGGAAACATATCCAGGAAACCGTGGCTTACGCCTGGATTAAAACCTGGAATTTTTTCAACTATACTTAGGTATAAATACAAAAATAAATTGGTTAAAACCAATGGAAAATAAATGAAATTATGAAATATTAAATGAAAAATGAAATTGAAATTATACAAAATGAAACAAAGGGGATTTTAGGAAAACACAGACCGCAAGAATGGACCGCTATCACTGGGTCCCGAAATAAAACAGAAAATTTAGAACTACGGTAAAGGGGGGGTCGCGAGTCTCACAATCTTGAGATTATTATAACCGAACCAAGGGCCAACCGAATCTATATTCAACAACACTTTTAACAAACGAATAAAACTCAAAAAAACTAACACTCTACTTATCTTTTTAAATTCCTGTTTCCTTTTCCTTCCTGCTTCTTTCCTCTCAGATTTCAATCGCCCCGTCCTGGCGATTTAAACTCTCTCCAGAAAACACTAACTCCTTTTTCGAATCCTTTAAACTTTCTTTTTTCACAACACTTTTCTATTTTTCTCAAAAACTATTTTTTTTCTTCTTCAACGTTTTATTATTCCTTTTTCTTTTCTCTCAAGTTTCCAAATTTTTCAATTGCCTATCGGCTTTGCTGGTCAACCAAGAATTCGTTTAACCATCTAGCCTCTTATTTCTCTTGGCCTCCTCTTTCACTCACACATTCACACTCTCAATCAAAAGCTTTCGTGGGACTCGGTTACGGTACCACTCCGATGTTGAGTTCCAACGAAACTCTCATTCACCCACACAATCAATGAATTCCCCAAGTTGTTGGTGCTGTCCCAAAACTTAGCGAATCCAAGGCCGTACCCTAACATTTTTATAATAACTATTTTTGAGAAAAATAAAAAGAAATTATAAAAAGTTGAAGATAACTATTCGGAGCATTCTCTCCGTTACTCTACTATATTTTACTATCATATACTTATTCGAAAAAGGAGCGTTTACTAATAACCAATCTTTAACAATATTAAGGAACCGAAGAAGGAAGGCAAATATTCAAATTAAACTACCTAACGCGCAATCTACTATTCGGTGGACCTTTGTGCAGATTTGGTGGGATAGGGAAGAGCGTTTAGCGTTCCATTCTTTGATGCTGGTCTGTTATTTAAGTTAAGTTTTAATTAAGAATTTTAGGGTGGGCTCAAAGCCGTGTTCAAAAATGTAAGTTAAGATATGTTGTTGTGTGTTGTGTTGTTATCATATCCACTTTGAGTGTAAGTGTATGTTTCGTGTTTTTGTTGTCTTCCAATATGTTATAGCCTCGTTCTCTGAATAGATGGCGTGTGAGTCTCCAGCCCATCCGCTGGCTCAACACGATCGAATTATCGGGTACCTATTTTGTCATCCTCTCTGAGCTACTCTCAAGCTCCATGAGGACAACGGACTCAAAATGTGGGTCGAAAAATGGGAATGGTTGGGATGGAGGGGAAAACAGATATCGAGAGTAAGACTATGACTATACAACATAGTCGAAAGAGTTTTGAAGAACCAAGAATAAGAATGGTTTTTGTTGCGGTAAATCTTACCGTAACACAAGGTTGTGAACAACATTTTAGCTGTGCCTATACCAAATTACAAAAATACGCTCTTCATAAACATGCAACCAAATCAAGGATATTGCAATCGGTGGAAAAGGTACATCTCTAGAAAAGTGTACTTCCGTGTCATCAAATTAGCTAACACCGAAACTGATTCCTACCTCTTAGGCCAACATCAACCATGAGGAGGAAATTTAACTTTAGAAGACTGCAACTGGAAGGGACTGCCGTAGTCTTTACCGACTAAGTATCCATAGAGCTTGCGAGAAACCATATTACTCGTACATACAGCTTCCTGGATGAATTTAGTTACGACTCAATGTTTGAAAATTCCTATGTGGTTCGACATTTTGAATAAATTTCTGTACAATCAATCGGGTTCAACTTGAAGACAAATAGCATATATGTTTTTTGGAATTTTATAAGCAATAAGAAACAAGTAAACGGCATTCCAAATTTTATGCGTCATAATGATACTACATCTTCTGAAATCTCTGTTATTTGTAACTTATTCGCTAAACATTCTCAATCTGTTTATTTAGATTGCTCTTCTATTACACTATATCTTGCTTACACCAACTCTGCAGATACTTTTTTTTAAATTTTGGTAGATTAAGTCTTACTGGCTCTGAGATACAATTGTCATGGTCCATGTTAGGTTAGTGGGCTGAGAGTTGATCTTGGTTACCGTCGCACTTAGTTCAATGTAGATCCGTTGTGATACCCTAGGGCTTGTGACCCCTTGTATTGAAACCTATGATAATTCTATGTCGATCAAGCCCGTTAATGGTGTTGCTGTAACCCATCTATAGCCTGAAATGTCGGAGAGTACTTCTAATCATTGAAGAAATGTCTGTCGTCAGATAATCACTTGGCTAAAAGTAAACGTCTTTTAAGGGCGTGGTCTTTCCCTTTACCCCCACTTGAAAAACTTTAACATGATTTTGCTTGGAATGTCGGGGAACTCCTCCAAGTGGCTGAAGAAGTGGTTCCCTAGGTGTCTGTTTCTCAGATGATATAGCGCTGGGCAGTGACTCAGGTAGTGAGGAGTATCCTCATGTATCTCCTCGCCACTTCATCCTGGGCACAAGTCGTCCATACTGAGTTTCATCTTTTTCTTGTGGTAACCGAGTTGGGTGAAATCGGTGATGATGCTCACGAGTAGAGAAATTGACTTTTTGATCAGTTGGATGATAACGTGGTTCTTTTGTTTGCTGAAACTAGGCCATAGTTTTCTGGTTATAAGACAGGAATCGAGAGAGTTCCATCTCGTGTTTGTTATAGATAGAACTTTGCTCTCGATTACCTGGTTAAGATTACAGGGTGGGACTTGAACTGTTGTGTCTGCTTAATGAAGATCAAGTGTTGATCCTATTCTTGGCACTTTCATTACCTGGGACACCATTGTGACCAGGAACCCACCAGAGCCTAATGTTGTGCTGTGTACCAAGAACCCTTAGCTCTTCATGATAGCAAGTTACAAGCTTCGATTTGATTTCAATGGCAGAAATCACTTTTATTGCCACTTGGCTATCAATGAAAAAGATGATATCAGCTTGTGGTATTACCATCATTGAGACTCGTCTAGTAGGTTTCGTCACTGTCAGGACCTCAGCTTGAAAGACACTGCTGTAATCAGGAAGTCTGAATGAGGTGGGTAGTCCTAGGTTTTCTGAAAAGAACCCTGCACCACCACCAGTTTCCATCTTCCATCATTTTCAAGTTTTATGTTTTAAGCCTATCAAGCCATATTAATAGTAAAATATTATTAAAAAAAACACAAAAACTAAGCATAAGTTTAGATTTAAGTGCTTGTTTGTATTAAGCTAAATAAACAAATTACTGGTTGTGACAAGCAAGAGTATGCCGTCAGCTCTACATTGACAAAAGAAGACATGAATGAAGTCTAGGAGATTCAAGCTATTTAATTCCAGAACTTAGATACACCCGTTGACTCAACCTGGCCTCGGAGGCCAAACCCTCTTTCTCCCCTCTAGTGCAAAGTAACTGGAAACTAAGCAGTAAAGAGAAGATACGTACACAACCGTGCTACAATCGCTCCTCACATAAGATGTGCAGTGGCTCGCAGCAACGCGTTTTCACTAGAAGTACCGAACCCTTAGTTTGCCATGATATCACAGAATTAATCTAATCAAGTAGTCACTCCCAGTGTGTACCGTACCGCACCCCTACAATGAGCATCATTAAAGATATCAAAGGCAACAAGGGAAGCATAATATATTTAAGTTACCCAAACAAGATCCAAGCCAGAACCGAAATACGGCTATTATCATAGATAGTAAAACAGCTGTTGAAGCCATTAATTCGACCATATTTCTTCAAAATTGGTCCAGAAATGTCGGAATGAACTTCTGGCCTGAATAATGACTTCAGTGTCACCCTTATCTGGGTTCCAAGTCAAAATGGCATTGATTGAAATGAAGGGGTATATGAGCTGGCCACTGAAACTGACTAACCAAAGAGCATGCAGCGAAGCTCACTATTCTTCACAGCTCTCTCTGTCGTAGCTATGGTTACCAGCGAAAATAGGAATTAATCACTTTTTAACTCTGCAAATGGCCTTTTCTGGGCAAGAAATTAGAAAATAATCATTCGGAAGGGCATTTTTTGAGTATGATTGGGAAATGAAAATTAAAAACTTGGACTTGTTTCGCAATGTAGGTATATAAAAATTTTTCCAGGACGAACTTCGTAAACGAAGGGCCAAGCCTTGAGGGATTTGTAGAGTTTTATGGTGCAAGATGGCTAGATGATCACTTAATCGGATAAGTTCCTGTTTCAATACCAGTAAACAGCCTGCCTAGTTTAACGCAGTGTACGT
Source organism: Chrysotoxum bicinctum (assembly GCA_911387755.1). NCBI lineage: Eukaryota > Metazoa > Arthropoda > Insecta > Diptera > Syrphidae > Chrysotoxum > Chrysotoxum bicinctum. The sequence continues at coordinate 199,516,265 of OU426988.1, read as the reverse complement.
AGAGGGTTTCGGGTGCGTGTGGTAGTCCGGTTGAATGAGTTATTCGAACTCCGGATGATTGTGCAAAAGCAAACACAATTAGACACTTGAAACCCTAGTATATTATTTTTTGTCTTAAAGTAATTCAAGCTGGACGACTCCGTTAGAACGTCCAAAATTCCCTAATCAATTCCATCTACAGCAACAGTGCTGGATTAGTCTTGGTCTTCACTTCTACCTACCTACCTACATAGAAGTTTAAAATTGAAAGCCATATAATCTGTACCTACTTCAGAAGCTAAAGCATGTTAACTAATTATTATTTGATTGGTTGTTACTAGTGGGGCTTCAACAGTAAAAAGTCTAGTATTGACTAGGTCAGCAACATGTGCCATCCAAGATAAACCAACTTCAATCCAACAATATAATTATCAAAAATCCACTAAAAATCTTAAAATCCGAGACACCTGGCTTTAATATTTAAGGCAGGTGCTCCTATTACCCACTTGATACTTTAATCCAAAAAAAAGCTTTAAAAATGATATGTGATAGAACAATAGCATCTCTCGAGCACCACCGCAATCTTTCTTGCCTTTCATTATTCCGCCGTTAATTTTATTAACAGTGTTCTAATGAAATGGACAATTGTGTTCCTCCCCTAGGACAATTCAACCGTAATACTTGCGCTTCAGTGAATGCACATCAGTTAAGCATTGAACCCAAATTTGTACATAATGTTAAATTCGGCGAGTGCAATATAAAAAAGCTTTCAATGAAAAGATTGCATTCATTCATTTTGAGACTTCAACATTTTCAATAATTATTCACCTGACATTAAAAAGATCACAATCATTTTTTCCCAATTCATTTCATACCAATCAGTTGAATGCAATCTTTTAAGATGCAGAAGAATGCATAAGTTCTCAAAATGTAGTTGTAAAATAAATGGGGATCAAATTATTGCAATTTTTGAAGTAAAACTTCTTTTCCGGCGTTGGGGGTAAAAAATTGTTTATATGCAGCTGTCAGTGACATGTCAAACCGTCACGCCATCCGTCAAAGACAGCGACATGTTTTTAGCATGTGCAAAGTAAAACATGAAGTTGAATACGATTTAGAATTTACATATTTCAAATGGCTGCATTCAAAGATAAACATAAAACTATAGGTTCAGACGCGCAATGGCTATGCAACCGAATAATTATTGACAAGCATATTGCAATCCAAATAAATTTTACCAACACCTAACCCTCGCATACAAAGTACTGGCCAAAAAGTTGGGTATATCCACTACCATTTGTATTCTTGCTGTCATAGACGCAGTGCCGGATTAGCCACGAAGCAAGAGTAGCAAATGCTACGGGCCCCGCGCATTTGGGGGACCCGCGCACCAACCTTTTCTGACCATAAAAAAGTATTATTTACATATTAGATTTAGTCACAATTACTAAGAAGAAAATATTTGGATCAAACTGATCAACTAAAATTTTATTTTTCTATCTGCTGGTCTTACCAAAAATCATGTTTCGCACCGCACCAAACGCAAATTGGACAACGGTATGAAATTCAGGTATTTATTGTCACCATTGATAACTTACTCACTGCTTTAGGTAAACGGATATGAACAGTTATCATAAAATTGCTGGCATTTTCGGAATATTCCGAGAGCTAAAATCTCTTCCTGATTCAAGATAGCTTTTTTGGCCTTTAGTCCACAAAAACTGGCGTTTCGTGCGGGTGATCGCACATGGACTCATCAGTTGGCTGTGAGGACCTAGTCAATACGCAATTTTTATTGAATTCAGTTCATCTTACATTAATTTTTTGACAAAAATCCAATGTGAACTATATCCAACCAAGATTAAAATTGTAATCATTAACGTTGAAATATTTTGCCCGTGGCCGAGCATTGATTCTATATGAAGGTTTTTATAATAAAAATTCTATATACTACTGAAATAAATCAGCCTAGTAGAAGACTTAGCACTATTAATGGATTTGTTGAATTTGTTGAAAATAGCAAAATATTTCAACGTTAATGATTACAATTTTAATCTTGGTTGGATTTTTGTCAAAAAATCAATGTAAGATGAACTGAATTCAATAAAAATTGCGTATTGACAAGGTTCTCACAGCCAACTGATGAGTCCATGTGCGATCACCCGGACGAAACGCCAATTTTTGTGGACTAAAAGCCATAAAAGCTATTTTGAAGCAATATTTCAACAAGTCCATTAATAGTGCTAAGTCTTCTACTTGGCTGATTTATTTCAGTAGTATATAGAATTTGTATTATAAAAACCTTCATATAAAATCTCTTCCACCAGAAGAAATTAAAAATCTGCAACCATAGTAAGTGCTTACGCAGATGATTTGGAGGACAGTCTGGGCAACGAATTAGTGCAATTCGCTTCAATGCTCAATTCTGATGTGGCTAGTATTATTGACAGCAGGAATCATGAAGCTCTGGAAATGCAGGTTTACAAGCTGTTGATAAATAATTCTTTACAATCTTGTTTCCCGAACGTTGAAATTGCTTTGCGCCTTTATTTGTCTCTCATGATCACCAACTGCAGTGGTGAACGATCTTCCTCAACATTAAAACGTGTTAAAAATGAATTGAGGAACACGATGAGCCAACAACGTCTTAATCTCCTCACTTTAATGAATATTGAACATGATTTACTCCGAGAAGTCGATATCAACAGCATTATTTATAAATTTTCCCAAATTAAATCAAGAAAAGTTTGTTTGTAACAGTTTTGTTTTATTTAATACCATAAATTTGATAAGTGCCTAACCTAAAACAGTCTAAGGGCCCCTTGATAGAATTTGCTACAGGCCCCGCGCTGGCTTAATCCGGCACTGCATAGACGGCATGCCATATGACCATCAGGTTGCCTGAAAGTTTTGAAATTATACTTTTTAATAATATTTATTCGCTTAATCGCACACGCCACCGACATTTGTTTTGGTATTTATAAATTTGAACGTCACCCGACTAATCAATCAAATACTTTAATAATTAATTTTACAAGAGTGCCGCTGTCAGGTTACTTGCTTTCCAAGTTGCCTGGATACTGAATTAATGCCAGGTGACTACTAAGTTGCTCGGGTTTGTACGGGTTAATAAGAAATGCTTGTGTACATTACAAGATTACAACATGCTTGCCAATACTTGCACGTGCAGCCGTAGCGAGGCAACTTGCTTGTCAAGTGGCATGGGAGTTTTGTACCTTTCTTCTCGATTTCATTTAAGGCTAGGCGCGTACATTCAATTTTTTGAAGTAAAACTTCTTTTCCGGCGTTGGTGGTAAAAAATTCTCTATGCAGCTGTCAGTGACATGTCAAACCGTCACGTTATCAGTCAAAGACAGCGACATGTTTTAAAAATACAAAATTTTTGTGAATTGTGTGGTCGACCGATTTAACAAGCAGAAACCACTATCCTTTTTAAAAAAAAAAAACAAACAAACATATCTTTTTGATGTTTTTTTGAAGTAAAACTTCTTTTCCGGCGTTGGGGGTAAAAACATTTCTATGCAGCTGCCAGTGACATGTCAAAACGTCACGTTATCCGTCAAAGACAGCGACATGTTTTTAGAATACAAAATATTTGTTCGTAGGTTATAATCTTACAGAAGCTTTGCTTAAGGAAAAAGAAGTTTTACTTCAACCGCGCGTACGTCAGTACACAAAATCTTTTTTTTTTACTGTCAAACGAATGATTATTCGAAAAATCTTAAATCGATCTCCCAAAGTGAAGTCAGTGAATGCACTCCTTGAGTTGAATTCAATGAACAATCATTTCTAAAGATTTTATTAACATAAGATTGCATTCTTTTGCCAAAACAGAATAACTATGGCAATACAATCTAAATAACGAATTGTTTCATTTTCTTTTTTCGATATGGTCACCATTTTGGAGGATATGTGTGCCAAGGATATACAAGTATATATGTATTACTATTTGCAAGAATTATAGAACGATCCTGGCCTTTTTTCCATTTATTATTTCTTAAACTTCAAAATTCATACACATGACTGCAGCCAAAATGGGCTACATGAACTAAGTACAAGGATAACTTTGAGTGGATGTTAGGGTATCCCTAAAACCCCATCTAAAGTAATATAGTAGATTTAAATGTTATAATAAAAATATTGTTGGGTTGTCGCTTGGCCTATTACCAACCATTCCGTATAATAATGGTTGAGTAAATCGTTTGAGGTTGTAGATGAAAGGTGGTAGAGGCATGATGCAATGGTGGCGATTCGATAGGCACTCCTTGAGTTGAGTATCGGTTTCTTTATTGAAAGGGTGCTTGCAAAAAAAGAAGAGAACAAAAAAAAACTGTATAAATCCTCTGAGGTCTAAGGGATTGGAGATTAATAACAATTTTTTCATCATGACTGAACCAGTCCTTCTTTTGCAAGAAGGGTACAAGGAAAATATTGTTTTGTCGTACGTAAAATTCCCTGAGGGCGAACATTACAACAACGAGACGTGGGAAGTTACTCTGGGTAAAATGATGGTTGCTCTCGGGTTTCTTTGTTGTTTGATATGTGATAACCTTCGTGCGAGACATGAGCTTATTCGAGCGTATTGAGTGGGTTTACAATTGGACAATTGGTTTGACATTTTTTTTTGTGATTTCTGTTAGCCGTCTGAATATGTGTATGTGTCCATATATGAGGGCCATCAAAGGCAGTGTAACCCTTTTAAACAGTCTTCAGGTAGAAAAACATTTTTGTACAAGAGGTTAAGGTATATATGGGAACGAGCTTATAGCTTTTGAATTCACAACTACATACTTCAATTTAGTCAAGCTCAGAGAATGGAAGGATACTACCACATCTTTACAATATTTTTAAAGGTTTTCGTACATTTTCGTTAAGGCTTGTGTGTTTTTTTAATTAATTAATAAAAGGGATAAGAGATTTCTTTTTACACTTTTGACTTTATTCAGCAAGTTAAGTAAGTTGACTTATCTTGATGAGTTATATTAAAAAAAGGAAATATTTACGGCGATTCTTCGGAATTCGGACTATTTTTTCGAAAATGATGAAAAATGAAAGGGCTTCATCGTAGTACATCAAAAGGTTATATCAGATGGGAATGGAAGTGGTGCCATCGTTGCAATTTTACACCAGGCAAACACAACAGCTGGACTTATCATCAACAACAGTACAAAGCAATGCAATATAACCGACGTCATCGCACGAAATAAATTCCACTTTCCATTCACATAGTTCACAGTGAAATATGTCAAGTAATATGATAAGGGGACGAGTGAAATAGGAAGTATTCAAAGTACAGTAGTGATATCAATGGAGCTATCTATCAGTTTCAGGAAAAAGGTTCGAAAGAATCTCCAACGAATACTTCAGCAGACCTTTAACACCACGAAGGAAAAATATAGAAGAATTTTCCATTAAAGAGCACCCAATTTATGTTCGAGCAGGCAGTTAAACATTTCTAGGATTCTCAACTACGACAGAGACTTAAGAACATTAAACCCTGACCAGATTGGAAGAAAAAAAATATCTGGTAAAGGGCATCCGCTTCAGTAGAGAAGGAAAAAGCATTCACCAATCGCTTCCAGAGTAATATTAACGATTATCTGCCAGTTCTTCTTCTCTCAGAATTCTTGATGGAAGTTAGAGAATAGTAAAAGAAAAACTTTAAACAATTTCTACTTAGAAGTTACAACGAAGAGATTCGTTCTTGTCCAGCGTCCGAGTACTGCAGACATATTCGCTTATCCTGAAGAAGTGTATGCTACCATCAATAGAAAAAAACTCCAAAAAGTCAACAGGCATCCCAAACTTAGTATTGAAAAAGCTGCCCAGTAGTACCATCTTAAACAGATGCTTAAACAACGGATTCTTTTCCGCAGCATGGAAAATAAGAACGATTGATCCACTACCATAGTAGACCAGCAGCCAAAACGTGGAAAGGATACAGGCCAGCCAATGTCAATACTTTGTTCCATAGGTAAAGTTATGCAATCACCCCTGCTGATAAGGCTAAAACATTTCAGCTGGTAGTGGAATTTATTTCCAAACTTCCAAAACGGATTTCGAGCACGGAATTTACCAAGGATGTCTCTAGGAGAATGAATAAGAAACAAACAGGATCGCACGAACTTGCTCTTAAGTAAAAGTACTTTGGAATTTAGAATACATTTTATAAATATAAAACATGGATGTAATGAGATAAAAATGTTCAAATGCATGGAATTGCCTGATTTTCGGAAAAGTATGAATTTACGTTTAAAGTTTAAAAATCGTTTTATTAAAGTAATTTCTTATATATAACAAAATTCTTTCAAATTTTTCAAGAACAAAATTTGGGATGCCAATTTTAAGTGCTTTGTAATATAGATTTTAGGAAATGATTTAAAAAAATAATCGTTCACATGTTTTCAAGATATTGATTTTTCAAAAAATAAATTCAATTTTTTATTCAAAAAATAAAAAAAAATATTTTTTTTTCTTAAAAAACAAAAACAAATTTGTTTTGATTATTTTTATATACAATATTATTTTAATCTAAAGGGGGCTCCTGGTGAAAATTTTTGGCAAAGATCGTTAGAGCCGTTAATGAAAAAGTCGAAAATAAAAAAAAAACGGTTGTATGACATTAATAACATTTTGCCCCAAAATTTGTATTTACAAAAATATAGCCAATGTGCATAATATTACACATAATTGTTTTTATCAAAATCGTTAGAGCCGTTTTCGAGATAAATAAGATTTTGCAATACGGGTGTATGGGAGGTTACCGTTAGTTTTGGAGCTAAGAAAAAAATTTCAATTTCTCCTCTAAGGGAATCACCGAAAACCCTTAACTAACGGGATTGAAGAACATAGGTCCAGTGGCCAGATCGAACATACAGACATACAGGCATACAGGCATACAGACATACAGACATACGGACATACAGACAAACAGACGGAATTGTCGGACCCACTTTATTCGTCTTCGCTACTCGTATCATCGCAATGTCAACTTTGATCAATATCTCGATTTCGATTTTTTTTTCCAAATGCAGAACTTGCCCTATAGTAATAGTACCTACATATATCGCAAGTAAAAATTGAAGTAAAATTACAGTTGATTTCAAAAGTTTTTGTATCTGTGTTTAGAAAACTGTATGAAGCTTTAAAAAAAATATGTATCACCTTCTCAACACGGTAAGTCAACAGCAACTATTCCCACTTCCCACTTTATTACCAAAAAATTAAATCAAATACTTGTAGATGTAATTTGTACAGATTATTCGAAGGCTTTTGATAGAATACTGCTTAAAAAGCTTAGATCTTTTGGTTTTTACGGTAAATTAGTTAAACGTGTGAACATTTTCAACCACTCAGGTTGTATTCAAGGCAGTCATCGCGGGTCACTTCTGTTTTTGTTATTAACAAATAACTTATTTATTATGTCAAAATCTTATATAATTCCATAGTTTTATGAACATATTTTGTAAGAAGTTAACATTTTTAGTTCAAGATAGGTTTTTATATTTATAGAAAAATAAATAAATAAGAAGCTTTCAAGGATCCTCAGGATTGTCTAACAAATAGAAAAGTATGCATACTTTTCAAAGGACTGCCATATGGTTGAAAGCTAGGACCTTTTGTCTTAAGCATTTTTACTTTAAATCAACCAGAGAATACACCAGGAACTAAGACACAATTATATGCCGATGATTATCACCTACGTAACGTCTTCATCGATAGAAATTGCCTCGTAGAGTTACCAACCTTTTGAAACTACTACTTCAAATGGAGGTTGAAGATTAACGACAATTTAAATAGGAGTCATATGCTTCCACCACAAACAAGAAGAAGAGCAAGAAGATAATTGCAGCTAAAGATTAAAACATTTTTTATCATATTACCAGAGGACACCATTCATTACCTTGGTGTAGTAAACCTCACAAACAAGATAAAGTTCAACAAGGATGCCATATAGCAATTCTGAATCGTGTAAACTTGTCTGTAAATCTGATTTATTCATGAGAAGATAGAACTCAAAGAGCAAAAAGCCGAACCTTCCCATCTAAAGAGTTTTTCAATTGCCGCGGGTATACTTTGGCGGCCATATTGTATTAGTGACATCTGTCAAAACTATTCTTTTTTATTCAGTTGCTGATGCCAAATGACGATAGCAAGCTCCAAGATATAACAATACGTACGTCTAAATGATAAAATTTAATTTTATTATCAAAACGTGTGTACGTTAGGATTAACGTTGCCCGCATTCCGCCCGTTTTCACTGTCGATTTTCCAACGCATGGTGGTCAAATTTGAGACAACCAGCTTGGAAATCAATTAGCCAATATTTGTAAATTAAGGGAATGCAGCGGTCCGTGGAAGTGTACAGTAGAACCCGAGGCAGTCGATTTCGCCGTGAATTCGGCTTTTTATAGGCTTCAACTGCATCAGAGCTTGGGCTTGCACACGCACAAGATCCAACTTACCAAAAAGCTCAAAGTATATGAAAATAGACAACGCCGTTTGTTCCTTGACTGGTCTTTGCATCGAATTAAAGAAAATCCCAATATTGACCGAAAAATCATTGCTAGTGATGGGGTCCATTTTTAAATGAATGGCAATCTTAACTAGCAAAAACGACGTAGGTATATGGGATGACACCAACATACACGACGTTCCTCAGGAAAAGTTACCGTCTGGTGTGGATTTTGAGCCAACGACATCATTGGTCCGGACTTTTTCGAAAAAGACATTGATGAAGCGTTCACCGTCAATGGAGAGCGCTACAGAACGATGATAAGGGTAACGAATTTCTTACTTTCCAAATTGAACCATATGACCCTAGACGACATATGGTTCCATCAGGACGGTGCTGCGTGCCACACAGTGGACGCCATTATTGATATTCTTCATGACTGAATTGAAGATAAGGTTATCTCTCGCAGAGGTCATGGGAATTGGCCACCAAGCTCATGCGATTTGACCGGCTAGTGGGTTTCCAGAAGGCGAAGGTCTATACAAATAAACCACAAACAGCCGATGCCCTTAAGGTGAACATAAGACAGGCTAACGCTCAAATTCAGCTGGATCTATGCGGAAGAGACATTAAAAATTGGACCACTTTGATCCATGCCACCATAAGAAGCTGAAGCGGTCATTCATAATGGTATAAATGGGCCTTCCAAATAAAAAAGAATTTTTGGAATACCTCACACACAGTCTGTTTTATTCCATTTCAACATCTACAATACAAATTTAAAAAAAGACCCTATCAGCCCTTATTGTAAAAATTGGGATCTTATATGCAAACATTAACTCGGCTATAATTAACTGTCAGAGTTGCGAATGCGTAAAAAAGCACTGAAAAAAGTGTTGAAAATTTACTCTGATCGAATCCTTACCACCCACTGCCACACCAATTCAATCAATTTTTTTTTAAATAACAGTCTTAAGTCCAATCCAATATCATTTGTTCATTTGTCTGCCCAAACAAAAAATCCATTATACGAGTGTACTGTAGGTATGTGGTCTTTCCACCATATACATCACTTTTCATACTCCCTGAAAGCTTTTTTAAATTCTTCCTGGATGGAACCTTTTGCATATACAACACGCCACTCGCATTATACCTACCTACTACTTTACCAGATAAAGATACGAGTAGTCCTCACGAAACTTTTAACTCTGAGTAGTAGTGCGGAGTAGTATGGTTTGGGGCGTTAATTCTGTGAACCTGAGCCTCGCATCATTATCTTAGCCACCCCATCTCAACATTCTCATTTTACTCTATCGCATCGCATTAGTGTCTTTTCATGTTAATGGTGCATCGTCAGAATTTATTACCATGACGAAATTATTTTCGGAATTTTTTAATTTACTGAATGAGTTACATTTACATTTAACGTGATCCAATTCATTGGGTAAATCCATTTCAGGGCTCTTCTCACTACAAATGCCGTTGTTCTATATTACAATGCCAAATGTTGCTACTGCTATCACTGAAGGACATACCACATGCGAATAAAACACAATGGCAATGGTGTAGGGTTGTTGAAATGGCTCGTAGAATATTTTGGAAAATTTTATTCACTCTTGGTATTTTTACGTAATTTTAATGAAAATCTAAAAAGTGATTAAGGAATTAAAAAAAGATTGTATTTGGATAATAAATGTTAAATGAGTCTATTTTTGGGACGAATTTCAATGGCTGCTTCCGGATAAGGTGTAAATCCGGACCAACCGACAGATTTCTGGCGTTAAGACAAACTTTTATGATAGATTGAGAGCCTTCAGGTAGTGGCCATTTATAGAGTTAAATATCAAAGGTAGATTTTTATTTCTAAGGGATTATTTTTCTAAATTTAAATCTTTATTAGTGTAAGTACCCCTTCGCATAATGGTGAGTCGGAGGGGTACAGTCTATTATGAATAAGTTACAAATCCAAGAGGTTTTCTTGTTATGAAAAGTGCTGTTCATCTAAGACGTTTGGATTAGGCATCAGACAATTATAGGAGTAGTTAAGATTCATATGCAATCCACTTAGTCCAGGTTCAATACCAATTGTTATTCCTTTAATATTTTTTTTTTAATGCAGGGTTAACACTAAGTTAAGGTCGAAAGGTTATTTTTTTCACCAATTTTATAGATATAGTCGTTACGGAAATATTTCTCAGTGGTATAGCCTTTGGCGAGGCATTAAAGCATTAAATCAAGAGTATACCGTTTTCTGAATGAATTGGACGTGATTTAACTTTAACTTTAGAAAGATAAACTTTACTATTTTAGGATGACAGAACTACAATCCGTCGTGCGCAACAAAATTTAATTTGAAAGAAATTAAAATGAGATTAAGTGTCAAACAATGGGTGTTCAGGTTCAATACCAACTTCAAATGATGGGTGTGTTCAAGAATATTCATACAAAAAAAAAAATAAATGACAATGGTGGTGCAACAGTTCGAAGTGAACCAGGACCTAGCGACTTACAACTCTCAACCATTCCTGTGTGCGTGTTACCAGGAACAGAGAGGACCTACAATTTTCAGCCGATTCCGAACGGCTAATGAGCAGCACTTTCCATGCAAGCGATATACTCTTAGAGGATTTGTCAATACCTCGCAAGAGGCAGTACAACCCTGAAAAAATGTTTGCAGCGGCTGAGAGTCGAACTCGAGACCTTCCGCATAACAGTCCAACGCACTAACCATTACGCCAAGGGGTACTCATACAACTACAACAGACATAAAATAATGTCTATCTATAATTAGATCGAATTCAAAAGAGGAAAGCCGGGGATTTTTGACAGTTTGACAGTTGCACTTACCTCATGTCCCTTCTTTCCGTGGTCATGTAAACACTGATAGATTATCAGATGAAGAAATATCTTGAAAAACAAAAACTTCTCTACATCATCGTTTAGGAGAAAGTAAGATTATTGCCTGTTTGGTTTAGTGGCCAGCCTTGGTTATAAAACTTGGTTACAAAACTTCAGAGACGGGAACATATCGGCACAACTAGTGCTATGAGAACCACGCCAACCGTAACCCTAGAAACTTTTCTTTCACTTGCCCCACTCCCCAATCTATTCACAGAGGAGTTGGCGGCCAAAAGTGATGGGCTACTTAAAAAGTGTAAAAACTAAACTTCACTGATACAGACAACCAAACAGCTTATATTTCATTACACATTGAGTTTAACCCAGTCGTCCAATCAAGAGAGATATGGATGGAAAATCGTGTCATAAAAGCAAATAATGTATCGGTCTATACAGACGTTTCCAAAACGGAAGCTGGGGTATTGTCAGGCATCTTCTCAGACAACCCAAACATTATAAAATCAGTTAAGCTCGCAGCTTGCGAAGCCGCAAAAGATCTTTCCACATGTGAACTGACGACAAGAACATTGATATCTTCCTAGATAGCCAGGTGGCCATCGGAACCACTTCGTCAATTGTCACCAAGTCAAAACTGGTTGCTCGTTGCCGTAGTGAATTAAGATTGCTTGGCGGAACAAATTCAGTCACCCTTCTATGTGTCCCTGGACGTCGCAACATTTATGGAAATGAAATTGCTGATGAACTGGTCAAGAACGGTTCATCACTTGAGCTAAACCAAATTGTACCTTGGGTACTTATGCCACTGGAGCAGGAAAAATACAGAATTCACCAAGTTTTCCTCGAGACCGCGTATGACAGATGGTCAACAATTGACATTTGTCGGCTTTCACGGAATCTTTGGTCAGATATTTCAAAAAAAAGAACAGAGTATCTACTGAAGCTTAGCAGACCTCAATTGTGTCTCTTGATTAGAATCCTTATGTGTCACAACTCAATGGGAACCCATATATGCCAAATGGGCATCAGAACACACAAATTATGCAGAAGGTGTCTGGACGAAGAAGTGGAAGAGGGAGTTCATCTCACTTCCTTTGTGAATGCCCCAGCTTAACCTGATGAATCTCTTCTTCGTTGGGTTGGAAACTACCTTTCGAACAGCTCAATATAAGTTGTGTTAGACGGTTTTAAGTCTGATATTCATAAAATAAATAGTGATGTGCCACAAGGCTCCGTTTTGTCTCCGACACTCTTCATTATTTTCATAAATGATCTTTCGTCTGAAACTTCGAATCCACTTAATTGTTTCGCTGACGACAGTATCCTTAACTTTTCATATTCGTTTTTAAATTCATATCCTTGTCCTTCGGATGTGGACTTCCAACGGCAGCGTATGATAAGCTCAATAAATTCTAATTTTGACAGCCTTTTCTAATGGGGACTTAAAAACCATGTAGAATTTAATGATACGAAAACACAATGCTGTTTACTCTCGCTAAAGCGTAACCCACCCCCAATGTCACTTTCTATGAGTAGCACTTGCATCGAGGAGACTGGACAGCTTTCAGTTCTAGGCCATCAGACCATCTTTTGTGGAGTGATCATATATTTTACGTCGCCAAAAACGATGCAAGAAGTTTTTTTGGCTATAATCTATAAAGCCTAGATTCGTCCAAAGTTTGAATACAATCCCCATATTTGGGCAGGTGCTCCAATAACTTGAGTCGATAGAAAAAAGACCTTTAAAAATAATAGGTGATATAGAAAAATAACGGAAACATTTGAATCTCTGGACCACCGCCGCTCTTGTGAAATAGCCAGTTGCATGCCTCCCCACAAACAATTCAACCGTAATACTCGTACCCAGCCGAATTTCGGATGTACTGACAAGTACAGAGATTCTTTTTTTAGCCGCACTACACGAATGTGGAATGCTTTGCGGTTCAATGTTTCCCACTCATTGCAATGCACTGATATTCAAAATTAATGTGCATGGGTATCTCCTTTCAAATCCTATCCTACTTTCCTAATTGCTCGCACTGTGTTTATCATTATAACGGTATTCATAACCCCTTGAAACCGCATATAATATAAACAAAATTACATTTCGGGTGCAACAAATTTAAATTGTGAAAGATTGATCTCTAACTAATCAAGCTTGATGTGTTACAAATGTTTCTTATGAAACAAAGTTTCATTTCACTATTGTAACGAAGCTTTACAACACCTACATACCCTTAATAAAATTACCGAGCGAAACGCTACGACACCAACCACCCCTAATCATATTACCGACCCAAATATTACGACACCCTCATACCGTCTTAGTAAATAATCATATTGCCCACCAAGTGTGCACCTAATTATTTATTTGGAATTCGATACAATTTTGTCTCCTATCTTTTAAGTTCACACTGACTTACAGCCGCAGATTTTATAAGTGGAGGTTAAGAAAATGGCAAAATTGTCTCTTATTTTCATCCGAGTGTGTATACTAATCTAGTGTATAGAGAGTTTAAGATCGGGCCGCAAACAAAAACATTTTAAAAAGCGTTTCAGTTAGGTCCAAAATTACAATATTGCGCAAAATTTTAGTTGAATTAGTATGATGTTAAAACTGTTTCAGTATGGAACTATGTACTAGGTTAAAACAACGATTATGCAAATGTCATCGGAATATAGCATCATACCTTCTCTAACTCTTTATAAAAGTTAAGCTCATCGAATATCTATGTAGGTTAGGTAGTTTCTATTTATTTTGTTATTACATATTTATTTATTTATTTATTTATTTACATAACTAAATTGCTAGTTTTTACAAAAATTTCTTACAAAGGTGTATATTAAGATTCTTAAACAATTTCATGAAAAAATGTTGATTTAAATTGACATGAATTAATTATTGTTTTATCAAACAAATTGTTATATTTAAGATTGTAAATATTAAATAGTTTAAACATTTTATTCAATGGAGAACATTTTTCATAATTGGTACGATAGTTTGAAATAAGTATACTCTCCGGTATGTTCCTCAAAGTTCTTTGAGGGATATTAAAATTAATACGAGACAGAAGGTGCAAACAGTCTATGTTGCCGTTGATTCATTTTACAATGAAGACGAAACATAAATAGGAACGTCTTTTCTCGAGACTAGGTAAATCAATAAGTCTAAGTCTGTTGTTATAAGGTGGAAGATCATAAGGATTATCCCAGCTAAGTCCCCTGAGGGCAAACCTAATGAATCTTTTTTGCACCTGTTCTAGTCTATTTTTATGACATTCATAATGAGGTGACCAAACCTGACAAGCGTATTCTAGAATGGGTCGAACAAAAGATATAAGAAGCTGCTTTGTCACGAAAGGGTCGGAAAATTGTTTCGACTCTCTTTTTATCCAACCAAGAATTGAATTAGCTTTATTTGAAATGGAATTTATATGTTGAATGAATTCGAGTTTGCGATCAAATGTGACACCAAGAATAGACATAACTGTTTCCCGAGATATTGATATACCATTAAACAAATAGTTGAATGAAATAAATGAAAATTTTCTTGTAAAACACAAAGTTTTACATTTATCAATATTAAGAAACAAACAATTACGAGTGCACCAGTCAAAAAACGAGTTAAGATCACATTGCAATTGTTCACAATCACGAGTACTAGAAATAGTTTTGAAGATAGTTACATCGTCGGCGTAAATGAGGCACTTAGAGTATTTTAACACCGATGGTAAGTCGTTTATAAATAAAATAAAAAGAATGGGGCCTAAATGACTACCCTGTGGGATTCCTGAATTGATTTTAAACTTATTTGATTCGCAACCGTTAAATAACACCGAATAAGATCTGTCTAATAAATAAGATTGAAGCCATTTTAGAAAATTTTCGCTAAAACCTAATTTTCTTAATTTAAAAAGCAAAACACGATGTGACAGCTTGTCAAAAGCCTTACTGAAATCAGTAAATACACAATCTAGTTGTTTACTGTTTTTAAATGAATCAATACAATTTTCAGCTAATTCTATTAGAAAAGTAATAGTGGAGCGACCTTTTATAAAGCCATGCTGATTAGGAACAATAAATGACTTAACATAAAAACATAAAGCTTCACAAATAATACCCTCAAAGAGTTTAGGAATCACAGATAATCTAGCAATAGGCCTGTAGTTTTTCACATCGTCTTTTTTCCCTTTTTTATGTAGAGGGATAATGAATGAACTTTTCCAAATAGATGGGAATGAACATGAAGACATTGAGAAATTAAAAATAATAGACAAAGGTAATGACAAATGACGTACACAGTTTTTCAAAATAGTAGAGGGTATACCATCAGGACCTGGTATAGAGCTGTCATCAAGGTTAGATATAAACTTTACAATGTTGTCGATATCAATGTTAAAGTTCATATCAGTCAAGTACGTAAAAGATTTCAAATGGTCAAAGTTTTGATCCATTTCGTCAGATTTATCACAGATTGAGGAATCACAGTTAAAGGTATCACAGTTGGATGTATCACAGTTGAAGGCACTTTGAAAGAAGTCAGAAAAAAGTTGCGTTATAACCCGTGGATCATGACTTGAAATATCATTTAATTTGAGAACAGACGGGTAAGGACAAGATTTTCTTTTGCTGTTAATAAAATTCCAAAAACACTTTGGATTCATTTTTAGATCTCTTTGCACCTTCTGAATGTAATTTAGATACTTTAAACTAGATATTCTATTGAAAATATCCCTCGATTCACAATAAATTTTAAAATTGGTTTCTGTTGGATATAGTTTAAAAGTAGACCATAACTTGTTTCTTCGATTTCTCATACTTTTGATTTCACTATCGTACCAAACTGGCACAAAAGATCTTGTTTTAATAATCGCTATGGGAACAGATTTAAGAAAACAATCAAACAATATATTGTAAAATTTAAACACCATTAAGTTAACATTTAAACAATTATTCAAACAATACCAATCAACTTCTGATAACAAAGAATTAAGTTTTAAAAAATCAGTCTTTATAAAATTAAAAGAGTAAAAGTTATCACACAATTCATTATCAAAATTATTAAAATTTTTAAAAAGTGAACAGATCAGTGATGGGTGATGGTTATCTTCAGGCACTAAAGGCTCGGTGGATTTTTGTATTATAATCTCATCGTCAATGGTAGTAAACACTAGATCCAGCAGTTTTCCATTAATATTTAAAACATCGTTTAATTGAAGAAGTCCAAGTGAAGTTAAATCATCAATAAGCTTAGAGTCGTTGGATCTCAGATTACCAGTTGGTAACATAACATTTGTGTCTCGACAGCGCGTCCAAGCGACATTGGGAAGGTTGAAATCGCCAAGGCAAATGATTTCATCATGGTATTCCAATAAATCATAGATATAGTTTAAGTATTCGAAAGCCTTGGTATAAACCTCTCGTGGGCTTCCAGGAACTATATATAATGTTATAACATACAGGTTCTTGTCTTTAAATGATACTTTTATGCAGAGAATTTCATTGTCAAGTGAAACAGGAACATTAACCAGAGAAGTTAACAGAGAAGATTTTACAGCTATGAGAATCCCGCCTCCAACGGTGTCGATATTTGGATCACAGTATCTATCACGTCTATACACATTAAATGTGTCGTCAAACATTTCAGAATCATTTATTCCCGCATGTAGCCAGGTTTCCGTGAGACAAATGATATCATAGGAGCAGATTGAAGAAGTGTAATAGACCTTGTTGGTCTTAGTCCGAAGACCTCTTACATTCTGATAAAATATATCAATTAATTGCGACGAATTGTTTGTCTTGTCAATCTTTTCTGAAAAGGATTACGAATATATTCCTTTTATTCATGAAGTCATGAACTATTATGCCTTCTGGCCAGTATTTATTATCCAATAGAAGATTGAACAATTCCTGTGTAAGATATAGTTTAAATGATGCATAATCCATACTTTTAGTTTGAATTTGAATTTTGATTTGTTGAAACGTGAAGTAATATACGTTGCTATGTCATCACAAATTGTATTGGGATCAAAGTTGGATAAAAAGATACATTTAAATCGTTCAGCCGCCTTAAGTTGAATTAATGGAGAAGAATCTTTATTTAAATTTGCATCAGGAGCATTATTTGATAACAATGGTGGCGAAGTAAACGTATGTGAAATTGCAGGAAGTGAGCAAATAGATGAAGACGTAAGAGATGAAAGAGATGTTGAGGAGAATGATAGCGATGATGAAGTTGAAGTTATAAGTGATGTAGGCAATATTTTTGTTGAAATAGATGTAGGTAAAGATGAAGATGATTCAGACACATAGGAAATCGGTGAATGAAGTGAAGAAGTTGATGCCGTTGATAATGAAGATATCGTAGGTAACGTAGGAAGTGGAGTTGATAAAGAAGTTGATGCTAATGATGAAGATACAGAAGATAATGAAGTAGACGATGATGATGGGAGAAATGTGGAAGATGTTGAGGAGAAAGAACTTGAAGGTATTAAAGATGTCGATGGTGTTGTAGAGGCGGTTGATGACTTTAATGATGCACTATTATTTGAAGTCGATGGTTTATTAGACGATTGTGATAATAGTGTTGTTATAGTGCTAACTTCACATGACTCTTTGACATTTCCAAATGTCAAAAGAGGACTGTTTACTTAGTTTTTTTTGCACAACCTGCCATTGTCTTAGGTGTGTTCAAAAGCAATTTATTAAAAAAATTGCTTTAGTACGATATTAGGTAGAAAATGTTTAAGTTTAAGAATAAATTAATAAACTACTTTAAAAAAAAAAACACTCAAAATAATTCAGCATAAAGCAAATAAAATAGTTTTTTTAATGCAAATTTAATAGTCAGAAAACTCTTAATCAACTCGATCTGCATTTTCATGAATATTTCAACCTGATCTGCATTTGCATCACTATTTCTTTCAACTTCAGCTTAAAAACAAAATACAATATCTTTCGAACACATCTGTGTAAATTAACTTTGGAAGTTTATTAATGGTGAGTTTAAGATTGAATAAAGCGTTTTGTTGGTATATTTATTACTGCGCTAGCTTTAGATTAACAATAAAACACGACTATTGTTAATCACAAAACTTTCGAAATCATGATATTAAAAATGTCTTGTAAATTTTTTCCATTTGAAGGAAAAAATACCCAAGCTGATTCTTCTTATTGGTGGAGGAATAGATTTCCTACATGTTGGTGTAGTTATATTTCGTCTGTTTTGAATAATCCTAAAATCCACCATTTCATACAAATTTAAAAAAAATATTGCATTAAGACTTCATTCAAAATGGCAGACAACACAAATAATTTCCTTGTTGAAATTTTCCGAAGTACTGCCTTTTTTAAAGGAGGTGACAAATCATCCAAGAGTTTGTTCTTGTCATGAAAAACTGCTTCTTATTTTAGTCGTTCGTACTCGGCAGCCATTCCTGCTAAAACCCATACAGGAATGATTGGGAGTTGTTTGTTAGTTATTAGGCAAGAGTTATTGTGAAGATGGAGTTGGGGTCGTTGGGGATATTGAAAAGTAGGACGTGTTTAGATTGTGTCAGAAAAAATATATCTTGGCATGCTTAACCTTCCGACCACAACAGGGGTGCTATAGCACCCCAGGCATTTTTATTTTAACTGTAATTTTGATTTTTCTGTATTCCTCTTTCTGTCGTTCTATGTATTTGTCGTTTAATATCTCAGGTGTCATTTGCTGATGAGTAGTCCCCGCGATAGGTTATATTTTTTGAGTGCGAGGGCAAAAGGTATGCATTGGGGTTGTATATCACCCCATGTTGTGTTCCATGTATGTGAAAAGCTGAAGGAATAAAGGGGGTTGTAGGACACCCCATGGAGTCCAATGAAGGTGAGCCCCCTCCGAAATAGCAGAAGCAATCGCGATGTGCAATTTGTCCAAGGAAACAAGACCGGAAAAGCAAGATTACGTGTCTTAAATGCAAATGTCTTGTATGCCCTGAACACAGAAAAGAGATATGCTTAAATTGTACTTAACTTATTGTTTCTTTGTAAATATATACATACATGTTTATTTATTAATGAATTAAGTTTTTTTCTGTTTTTGATAAAGTATATGAATTGTTGTGTTTGAATAAAAATTTTATGTTGTCCTCGAAAGTATTTTTTTTTAATTTATTCCTGGCTGGGGTGTTCTGCCAGTCTGCCACCCCTGTTGTGGTGTATGTATATTTTAAATGTGTTGTGATCGGAAGGTTAAGGGTGTGTTCGTTGGTATTTATATTCTTATAATTTGCCTTCACTAATTCAATTCAATTTAATTTTGTGTTATTGAACATAGTATTTACAATTTTGCTTACAACTAATAAGATACTATGTATGAAAATTTACATTAGTTGGCTCATAGGGGGCCTAACAACAAGTGACTTAAGTTTAATTATTTTTATATAAAATAATAGGTACATGCCATTGTCGGTTGACTGTATCGTCTTTAGGGTGTTCATTCCCGGTTGTTAGTGGTGATTTTTGTGGGTTGTGAGCAGGGATGGCGGTAGTAGGCTGACCCAATGTCAGCTTAGAACTATACTACTTCCTCGTTGTCCATGATTACGTTGTCATTCAGAGTTTCCATCACACTGAGGTACCTCGGTTCGGGATGTCGTTGTTCTGTGCTCATCCTTCTCATAAGCTATTTCGGGTGGTCGATGAAGTTCCGCATTAGTTTCTTTGTTGAAAGTGCTAGGTCTTTGTCCAGTGGGATTAAATTTACTTCTGTGTAGAGATGCTCGTTCCTGTAGTGTTTCTGTCGTTGACGTTAGAAGTAGAGTCCAGTGCAGATCCTCAGTATCTTTCTTTCGAATAGTTGAAGTTCCTTCACAGCTGTCTTCGAGATTGAAAGCCAAGCTGGGAAGGAATAGCTGGTCATTGATCGCAGGAGCTGCTTGTAGATTAATATTTTTGTCGGTTGGCTAAGACCTGGTCTTTTTTTCAGCAATGGATGCAAACGGCTGAAGGCCCAGCTGGCCTTTTTCAGAACATTTTTTGAGTGCAGGTTAAAACTTAGCAACTTGGTGAAGTGCACTCCCATCCCACGTACTTGACATTTGGCTTTGCCGCTATGGTGGATCCGTGGACCAGATTTTTGTAAATTGTTGCGGTGCGAATGCCTCTACAAGTTGAAGATCTCCTGAAGCAGACAAGTTCCGATTTGGAAGTGTTGATTCGGATGGTTCTTTTCTACTTTTCGGACAGCGATTAGTGGTGCCATTGATGTAGCGTAGGTGAGCGAGTCACAGCATACAGAAGGTTCTCGCATCCAATTGGAGAAGGTTCGTCTGAAATCATCAAGTTGTAGAGGAATGGACCTAATTTTTATTTTAAGCGACTCCAGCTCTGATGGTCTTTATATTTGCCTTGCAGTTAGCAAGTTGCGCGAAAAATTTCCTGAAAGATAGAAAAGAAAAGAGAATTTTTATTAATGGCGGAAGTACTTGCATAAGATGAAGTTTGTGGATTAGGCCGTCTATCCACTCGCTATGATTGAATTTTCACTGCAGAATTTCTTCAGTCTTCGGAGGATTACTTCTTCCAGTAATTTGCTGGTGTTGTTTCGAAGTGATATCGGCCTGTGGTTGGAAGCTAGGTTGGAAGCACCTTACTTTGGAATTGGCACAATCTTCGCTGTTTTCCACTCCTAGGGGAAGTAACAGTTGTTGATGCAGTTTTTTAAAATGATTGTGAGAAAAATCATTACATCATTACTCATTACTGCCTTTCTCAGGATGTACACTGAAAATAAATTCCTAGGTAATATTGACAAAAATGTTTTGTTAACCTTTAAAAAAACAATTTTATCGTTTTGATAAAATTTTTGTCAATACGAAAGAATGATTTTGTTAATTTCACAAAATTTTTATAATTCAGCATGATTTTTTGTCAGTTTAACAAAATATGCACTACAAATAGTATTGTCAGTTTAACAAACCAAGTTTTGTTAATATAACAAAATAATAACAGATGTTAACAAAATGTTTGTTGTATCTACAAAAAATCTGTTTTGTAAATGTTTGTCAATATCACAAAGTTTTTGTTAATTTTTTTTTGTCAATTTAACAAAAAATTAAAACATTTTTGTTACAATGACAAATATTTTGTTTTGGGGTTGAATTATTTTGTAATATTGATAAAATAATATTATCAGATAGATAAAACTATTTTGTAAGGAAACCAAAAAATTTCTTTTGTGTATGATATAGTTAACATTTGGTTTTTGTTAAAAAATCGATGTAAGATTAACTGAACTTAACAAAAATTGCGTATTGTCCATACGCCCTCACAGATGGTTGTATGTGAGATCGTAGGGACGAAACGCCAATTTTTGTGGACTAAAATCCCAAAAAAAAACTATTTTGATAAAATTTTTTTTTGTGGATTCAACAAAAAAAATTTGTAAAATTGACAAAATATTTTGTTGAATTGACAAAATATTTTGTTAATTTAACAAAATATAACAAGAAATTTTTGTTAATTTAACAAAATATTTTGTTAATGTAACAAAACAATTTTGTTAATTTAACACAACAATTTTGTTAATTTATCAAAAAAATTTTGTTAATCCGATAATAATAAAAAAAACAATAACACTAACAAAAAAATTGTTAATACAACAAGAGAATTGTTAATATGACAAATTAATTTTGTAAATTTTACGAAATTTTGTCATATTGACAAAATATTTTTGTTATTTCAACAAATGTATCTGTTATCATAACAAAATAATTTTGTGGATACAACAAAATATTTTTTGTTACCTCAACAAAATTCTATAATTTTTGTCAATTTGATAAAACTTTTTGTTGGACGTATATTGACAAAATTTTTGTCAAATCAACCTAGATTTTTATCATATATACCTAGATTTTATTTTCAGTGTAGTATAGGAGGCACCATCAGGTCCAGCCAAACATTTTTGGCTTAGAATTTCTGATGATTTCTACAACCTACTCTAGATTGCATAAATGTGGACTCTCGGTGGGATCATTTGCTGGATTGATGTTATTTAAATTGATTTTATCCGGATTTGGTTGAAGTGTATGGTGTCGGCGAACGCTTCCGCCTTGTTTTGTTCCGAGGTAGCTTCAGTATTATTGCTGATGATGGTTTCCAGTATTTGTGGCTGTTTTCAAATGATCCTATTGATGTTTTCAAAGCATCAGGTCCTGGCTTGATTGCTTGCAATATTTTCTAGTATTGGATATTATTGTGGTTTTGAATGGAGTTCCGGAACATGACTATCTGGTAGTTTTTATTGGTTATATTCAGTTCACTTTGATTGATCCGCTAGAGATGTTTTTTTAGACGTTGTTTGTGAGCATAAAGACAAGAGCTGCATCGATTTCGGTATCCAGAAGATTCCTGTTTCGAGGTGGAAGAGTTAAACTGTCTTCGATGTCCATATGACGTCTTTCAATATCCAGCCGTCTGAAGTTAATCAAATTCTCTGGAGCTTCTGTTGTAAGGAGAATGGAAAGCTGATTGTAGGACGGGTAACCATGCATGCTGATTTTGCAATATATGTATAGAGATTGGTTTATGAGGAACATCTAATAGAGCTTTCACATTAAAATTAGGCACTCACTTGATCTTGGTTGTCATAAAACTTAAAAAAAAAATATATAATTTATATCAATTGAATCAAATGAAGTACGATGATACTTCGAAGCAAATATCAGACCTTAAGAGAACAAACAAAAAAAAAAATAAAAAAAGGGCTGGTGAAGAATTTAATTTTCTGTTTTATGACCAAAGGTGTGGTTGAACGCTTTCAATACCAAAGGCACAAATAGGAACTGGGCGGGCAACTGCATAAAATAGGACTATGTGTGTGAAAATGAAATACGTAAATTCTTCCAATACTCGTACACACGTACATATATAGTTATATAACATAACTCAGTACCTAATTTATTTTTAGAAGGTGTGAGAATGAAAATTAATTTTTACCCACAAACATTATAGTTATGAAACAAAATTGTTAACAAAATTTAATTTTTTCACTTAATTTCTCAGAATGTATACCTGCATACATACTTCATCCATCGCCACCGTGAGAGCTTCTGGAATCTCAGAGCTGGTCGCTTAGGGGGAGAGACAAGTTAATTGGTCACACGAAGTTGTCCCTAGAGCTATGTTTCACAAATGTTTTACCTTATCTATAGTTTAAATTAAATAAATTTAACAAGCGGACTAACTTTGACATAACCTGTCAAAATGCAAAAGGTGTTCCATTTTTTTTTTTTTTTATTGAAGCAAAAGTGAGACATGTGAGAATGTTTAACTTGAATCAAACGATATAAAAAAAAAGTTATGTTTCCAGTGATTCCATTCAGCTCGTTGTTGGTGAAGGTTAGTTCGATTCATCGGGCTGTTGGCCCTTTAAAGACATGTATGACAAGATTAATTTATAATCTAATAGATTTACTGGATAATTGTGTATGGAACATCTTCGAGATTAAAAGAGGATTACGATTAAATCTAATTAAATCTGGGTTAAGTAGTTAGTCGAAATGTAGTATAATGGGTTCAAATTTGCTTACAATTGTATTGCAGATTTTAATTGATCTGATTTTATGCGAATAATCTCTTTCTCTTTTTTAAAGCATGGATATATGTATATAATAGGTGCGTTTTATTATTCACAAATCTATCGGGATCCGGATCTGGATCTTCCCTTGAAAATAAAACGATATGGATCTCAGTGACAGCAGTGTTATAAGTTCGTCTCTTTTTATCCTTGGATTTATAAATTTTCAATTATTTCTTGTCTTTTTTCTTTACACTATAGATTACACTACCTTATCATAAAAAGCCATCTACTCGTCAGTGTAAAAACTAATTTTTGGATCTTTGAAATAGATCCCGATAGAAAACAGGATCCCAAATTGTTTTTGTAATACATGTAAAAACTTAATCCAGATCCGGATTAAGATAGATTTGTTGATAATAAAACGAAGTCACAAGAAATTTTGAATTGACATGGAAATGTACATACTTCAGCTTAAGCTTACGCTTTATACATAGATTACAGACACAGAGAGATCAAAAAGAGTGGAAAATTTCATTGCATAAAAGATAAAGAAAACTTAAGAACTTAGCCGTGTTTTTGGCGACGTCGAATATGTGGACATTCTACTTAAGATGGTCTGTGATGCACTTATCGAGAGCTGAAAGCTGTTATGTTTGCTCTATGCAAGTGCCGCTTTTTTAGGGACTGGCTGGAAAATACTGTATTCGGTCTACTCGGAGAGAGATTCGTAGAGTAGGACCAATTGTAAAAGCTTACGCAATGGTTTTGCCTGCGTTAAAGAACACCTATTCAGAACAATAGGCGGGGAGTACAATCCGGGCCACCGGATATGTGTATAAACTACACTTCTCTTGCAACTGTACGAGTGCGTAAGAAGATTTGTCCCGGAAAATAGTTTACGCTCTCAGGTATACAGGTGGAGTCATGACGCTTCTGGGAGCTGGAACCAAATTGGCCTTTTCTTATGAGCTAACAAAAGGGTGGTCTTCTATGAAACTAAAAAAGTTTCCAGGAAGTCGATATCCGTGACCGATGATCACGAAAACGGTTGGTTGGTAATTTAGCTAGGAAAGCTCATTTTTTGGAGGCCTTACCAAGCGAACAGAATGGAAAACATGAAAGATTCCAGAAAAATTCAAAAAATTAAAAAAAATCGAGGAAAAGAGGAAAATCTCTTTTTTTTAATAAAAAAGTAAAAGGATCGAGCACAAATTGAAATAAAGGAAACGTGAAGCGACATCAGAAAAAGTAGGAGAATCGAGAAGTTAGAGGGAAGCAAATCGTGGAGGAAAAAATAAAATGCGCGACTGGATCACACGTACTTGCTCATATGTAAAAGTACTTTATTTAAAAATTGCTTTTAAATATAAAAACATGGATTTCATTGGAGAAATATTTTCAAATGCATAAAATTGCCTTCTAATTTCAAGAAAAGTATGAATTTATGCAAGCAAAGTTTGAAAATCATTTTATTATTAAATTACTTTTGTATATAAGAAATTTATTTAACAATTTTCTAGAAAAAAAAATTGGGATGCCAGTTTAAAGTATTAAAAAATATAGATTTTTGAAAATAATTTCAAAAACTCATAGTCCAAAAGTTTTCAAAATGTTAATTTTTCAAAAATAGAAAATTGGGAAATCTTTTTCAAAAACCAAAAAAAAAAATGCTTTCGAATATTTGTATGTACTCGTACATACAATATTATTTTAAATTCAAATAAGCTCCTGTATAGAACTTTTGGTCGAAATCGTCAGAGCCGTTAATGAGAAATTCGAAAATCAAAAAAAAAAATTCTATGACAGGTACCTTATTTGAAACATTTTTTCTTAATTTTTTTTACCAAAATGTAATCCATGTCCGTAATAGTACACTATTTTCTTTTGTGTAAAAATCGTCAAAGGCGTTTTCGAAATAAATAAGATTTTGCCGTAAATTTTGGAGCTAAAAATAAAATTTCAATTTCTCACCGAAGTTCCTTAAGTTCCGACTTTGAATAATATTAGTGGCTTAGGAGTCGGTCGAGGTACAGGCATACAGGCAGACAGACGGAATTGCCGGACCCAATTTTTTTGGTGTTCTCTATCATCAATATGACATGTATCATGAATTGACATACAAAAATTTCTCGAGTTTTATATATCGCAAGTAAAAAGGATAAGTAAATCGGACATCTCGTCTAAATATAAAATTTTACGGTTTCGTGTTTTTACAATTCTCTATTGGAGAACAATTTAATTTGATATTTTGTGTATTTTGTTGAAAAAAAATTGGATTTTCATCCTGGGTTCTTGCCCACGCTGTTTTACTTTGCGTAATTATTTTCTTTCGTTCTTTAGTTCATTTAAAAGATTTAAAAATTATTTTTGGAATTTTACTAATATTTTTTCTAGCGCCTATTTTAAGTTTCCTTAGTTTTCTGCGATTTCGCTTATCTGTCAAACCAATTTTAAAACGTGAAATTCAGGTTATTTTGTGTTTTCTTTATTCGCCTTATTTATTTACTAGCGTACCCGTGCGGGAACTCCCGCAAGGAAATTTTTTTTTTCAACTGAAGTTTTTCAAAATAAATCATTTGTCTAAAAGTTTCTGTAGATTCGCTCAGTTTTTTTTGCATTAGAAATCTTGTGTAAATGGAAATCTTGTGTGAAGTACGGAATGTTGTTTTTGGGTGTTTATTTTACTTCTGTGTGTCATCGCTGAACAGCTATATTTGAAAAAATAATAAACACGTTTAGCTTAGCCAAGAACTGTCACAACTGATCTCATGTTCAACATGAGAAGTTGAAAGCGTACGAATTATTTTTATTTATCGTATGCATGTACCTGGATTAAAACAAAACAGCAAACCAATGAATTCAATCAAGTCCTTTTCTTAAAGGTAATGGAGCCAAGCGAAGGATATTTTGAAAAAAAAAACTAACAAACAATGAGCAAATCACATACGTATGTAACTATCCTATAACAATGTATGTTGTTAGACCTGTAGGCACATAAAGTTTAACTTACCTTAAAATAGTTTAAATTCAAAGACACACAAATATTTGTTAAATTTTTTTTGTTTTTAATTCGGAGAATTTTATTTTTGTTTTATTTTTTTTTTTTTAACTTTTTTGAGTGTTTTTATCGTTACTGCTTAGGTTAATTAATCAAACAATGCCCCTCCTCTGGGCCCGCACCGCCAAAGTATGGCATTTCAATTCAACTACTTGTACTACATTTCAGTGCAATACGAAGATAGAAGTAGAGATAAATAATTTTGGGGTGTTTCGACCAACCAATGCCCCTCCCCTGATAATAAAAAAAAGTAGCCTATACGGTAATCCAGACTATAACTTTTTTGTGTGTTAAATTTTATCAAGATCCATTCAGTTGTTCAAGCGTTATTGAGTAACAAACATCCATACATCGTAACATTCACATTTATAATATTAGTAGGATAGGATAGGATTTATTTTATTTTATTTTATTTATTTATTTGCAAACTTGCATTTTAAGATACATTATCTTATAAGCTAATACAAGTTTTATAATGAATTTTTATTCTAAGCTAATCTTAAATTCACAAAAATGTTATAAAAGACTTTACAAATTACTTATACTAATCCATTTAATTTCTTAATTGTATAAAAAAAAATAATTAATTAATTTTGAGATAAATGTACACATAACTCTTTCTTAAAATTATTAAAGTTACTAACTCTTTTTATTATATTATTATTATATTATTATTAGTAACAAGATGAATAATAATATTATTAATATTAAAAAGGGTTGGATACGCATTCCCGTCACGAAGAAAAAAGTGTAACATAGTGTAATTGAAGGTGAACATTAGAACCGAAGACGAAGTAGTATTTCGTAAATTTTTTGCAACTGCACAAAAAGCGTTACTACCTTTGGGACATTGTAGTATTTTTTGACTTAATTCTTTTTTATACAAAAATTGCGTTCGTCGAATATCTATGATCATTACATCACTTAAATGAACATCCGAAATTGGGCTCATGTGTAAGCTGATGAGTACTACTAAAAGTTCGAGTATTACGGTTAGATTATTTTAGGGGAGGAATAGAACTGGTTAGAATTTCCCTGGATAATCTATACTATTATATAAAAGCAAAACCATTTTAAAGTTTGGGTTGAATGATCTCAGAAAGTAGTCAACCGATTTATTTGAAATAAATTTTATTATTTTCTATATTATTATAAGAGTGTTCCTGGCTATAATTTTTCTTCATTTATTATTTGTCAAACTTAAATATTATTAATTTCACATTTTTTGTCAATTTTGTTTCATTAGTTGGTTTATACAACCACAGATTCAGATAAAATCAAAAATACCTCGACAACAATCGCTTGACCACATCAAGCGCAGGTTTTCGAGTCCCAACCTCCCTTTTCGAGACTTTAAGGTAAACGAATCCTCGGGTATAATAACTAAGTCATGGAAGACAGAGCGCTTGTTCTACAAGATCATAGAACATGAAAAGTCATTGTGCGCAGGCAGTGATTGGGAATTGGTTAAAAAATTGTAATTGATGATTTAAGAACGCTTGTTCTAGAAGATGCTTGAGATGTTGCCTGAAAATTTTTCGCCTTCACTTCGGAAGGACATAACTTCTTGCCTAAATCTTTCTCTAATCAAATAACCACAGTCGCTAGAGTATACCTACCTAAATTACAATGTTTCGTCTTCTACATGTTGCGCAAAAAAAATATTGTTCAGCTGCAAGTGGTCTGTTCTGTTTAAGGTTGGATATAATCCTTAATTATCCATACCCCCTTATTGGTGTTCCGCAACTGAACCTGAAGTACAACCAACCACCATTATTGCTTAAGCTTTGATAGCAGGACTTATATTTTCTATTCATTTAACCCTCGATGAGATGTAGCTACAGGCTCTTACAAGGTTCATCTTTTTGGGGAAATAATAGATCTATCCAGCTAATATTACCAAAAATTCTGCACTAAATAACTTAAGTCTTATTCAAGAAACTAATATTTAATTTCTGGATTAAGTATTGTCTGCGAGAGATCTTAATGCACGACTTCTTTCCAGTTTTCTGGACTGATTGCCTCCATAATGAAATACTGTGACTTGAAATTTAATTTCTAACTTACTTTTGCCATGCTTAATATATCAATCCAATTCATTTTACTCTACGAAAACACACCTACCAAGTAACTATAGTCCCACATAAAAATAAAACCGAGTCACCCTTCATCGTGGTCACACCCTGCCTGCGTTTGGTGCCATCAGAGGTAGAGATATACGAGTATAAGTTCACAGCTAGCTATAATCCAAATGCAAAGTCATTCTCCAAAAAACTCTTTCCGAAGTTATTTGCATATTTAATTTATTAAGATCCGATGTAATTACTCAACGTGAATAGGATGACGGCAATGAGAACGCAGAAATGGGCAACTTCTATACCCCTCCGCCATTCTGGGGCTTGTTTGGTTCCAAAACGACTGCCATTATAAAGGTCGACGACGGCGAAGGAGACGCTGAGAAACTTTTGTCCCGGAAAGATGATGATCCATAAAACATTTTCTTCCTGGCTGTCTCAAAGTATAAGGGTTACTTTGTTCACTGCCTGCCTGTATATATCTATTAAGTTTAGGTTTTTGGTAAAGCTATATAATGCGGTGCGGGTTTGTTCGTTTCGCTATTTTCCTATGGATACGTTATATTTTTCAGCTTCATTGCAGTTTATGTTTGTAGAGCATATACCTTCCATTGCAGAGCCAGGAACCACTCTTAGCTATATTTTAAGATACCTATGTACTTAGATGCAGTTGAAATAAATCGATGCGATGCCTCGGAGTAGAAGAATATGAAAAGGGTTTAAAGTTTTAAGTATACAAGCGCCCGGAAGAAAATACCAACATCGGAACTCCATCGGTTGCTCTAGAAATTAGCGAACGAAAAGTCGGAAACACTTCCGGCTTGAATTTACCTCAGAGATTCTAAGAATATCTCCTTAGAATAGAGGGCATCTTTACAACTTTAAATGTTTTGATAAGTTTCTCACAACTTTTTTTTTTTTAATTTTGAACCAAATTCGATTTTATTTCTTAATTTTTGATTAAATTGACATTTAAGGAATGAGTTTATGAATCGAAATTTTGAATAAGACAACAACACTTGAAGAACTAAAACTACAATAGTGACTTGTAGATTGGTCATGGCGGCCATGTTGTATCATTTGTTCTTAATTTTCCTCCTGACTTGTGATTATAGGTTAGAAGGAGCAAATTATTCAATCGTTCAAAAATCCAAATCGAGACTTTGATCAGACTTGAGATTTCGATGATAGAGAAGACGAAAAAAGTGGGCCTAAATATATTCATCTTCTGCTAGGTAGATATGAATTATTGATTCAAAATAGAATTTTTTGTTTGCCTTAAAAAAGGACCTCACAATCAACTGATGAGTCCATGTGAGATCGGCGGGACGAAACGCCAATTTTTGTGGACTTTAAGGCTAAAAAAAAAACAGTTAGGTATTTTGAATCATTTAATAATTTTTTTTTTTGATTTTTGAAAAATAAAAAAATTCGAATATTTTTTTTTAAATTCGATTTTTTTGGAATGTGATAATTTTTTTTTTAGTATAAATCTCATGTATGTACGTGTGGTAACAAAAACTAAAAATTGACGAATCAAAATTTTTTCTTAAAGATGTTTTAAACATTTTATATAAAAAATCTTCAAAAAAAACTATTTAGGATTCTCACTTGGTAAAGAAATAACATGATATTCTGTTCTTAATCCCAACAACCAAGGGAGTTTTTTTAGCAATTTGAAAAATGGATTTTGTGCTTCTGGATATTTTTATTTACAGGGTGTCCCTTAGTTCGTGCATTATATTTTATGGTGTGACTGCTCGAATGATACTAAGCAGTGCTCAAAATTCAGAGTCTTGTTTAAAATGCTAAAAACTGTTATAAATAGATACTAACTGCTGTTGAAAATGAAAATATTATTAATAATGAATATAGTTCTGACTTTTGAAAATAAAAGAAATCTGCACAAAATTAAAACTTCCGCATGTTCAATGAAAAAAAATGACACAGAGAACAGAGTCAACTTAAATGTACCGTAACTTGGCCATTAGACAGAGAGGAAATATAATACTGTGTTATAATATTTGTTATAATATTTATATTGATTAGGCATTTTTATTGACAAAAAGAGGCTGGGTGCGACCCACACTGATAACTTCCCATTTGTGGCAAAAAAATAAAAACATATTGTGACGTTTTCTTCAATTTTACCATAGCTATTAATGGAATTTGAATATGTGGGACTTGGGTACAACTGAACAACCTTATTCATATACATACGTATGTACATGTACAGTACATACATTCTTCTAAAAACTAAGTTGATAATAAAATTATAAAATTATGTATTATATTATAGAAATTACTTTATTATTTCGGTTCCAAACATTTTAATTGAAAAAAATTTAAAAACGAAATATTCAAATATAAAAGATATGGTTTGGTTATTGATGGAAGGGTACTTACAAAATATATCCGCTCTAAAACTAGCTATATGTCAAATATAAACCATTTGTTAGAAATTGTATTATGTATAAAATTAAATAATGGCAAAGTCATTATCATTGCTCGTTCACAAGATATTCTAGTCGAAAAACAAATATTACCACTTTTTAGTAAATTTTTTTTTACATTTTTGTTAAAACTGTCAATTCGATACTTATCAAAATTTAACCATATGTTAATAATTGTATTATGTCGATACCTTCCGTAAGAATGTACTAAGCGACACTTTTTTCAAAAATGACTTTTTGATGAGGAAATATACTATATGTTAAGGGCCACGTTTTGGCCTGCGTTTCGCCAACCTATTATGCATGAAAAGGAAACTAGAGTACAAATAAAAAAATTTATCAACTGTCATGTTTTCTCATTAAAATAATGTTGCCCCCTGAAATTTGTATTATCCGCCAAAAAAATTATGCTAAGCGACATTAATAAAGATTGTCGTGAGCAACAAAAAATTTTGTTAGATGTCACTTAGTTTAACCAAAATTGTCTCTTAGCACACTATGATTCAACTAGAACTTTCTTCGTTTTTTTCGTTTCCTGAACAATTTTAGAAATGTCGCTTAGTACACATTCTTACGGGAAGGTATCGATGTGTAAAACAACATACTTTAGAAGGCACTATCGGTGTTCATTCCCAAGAAATTCGACTTGAAATACAATTTTAACTAGTTTTCACTAGAATTTTTAATAGTTTTTTTATTTAAAAAAAAAACTATTAATTCAATATTTGTCAACATTTTACCAATTGTACAAAATTATACTATGTATAAAATAAACTAAGTTAGAAGTCAATATCACTACAAGTTCTCGAGAAATTTGAGTCGAAAAACAATTTTTACCAATTTTCAATAGAATTTTATATGGTTTTTTATTTTTTGTAAAAAAACTGTAAACTGATTTTTTTTGAAATTTTCACCAGTTGTCAAACACATTATTTTTCGTAAAATAAAATTATTTTGAGTTTCAAATTGTTTTCCGTTCTTAGAATATCTGGGTTATTAAATTTTTTTTTTCAGTTTTTTTTATTTAAAAAAATAACGGTATGTTCATTTTCTTCCAAATTCATACCAAATCTGTATGACCTTATAATGAGTACATTAAATTTTATTTGAAGTGAATAGCATTATTTTTTCGTGAGATATTTGAATCTAACCAAAATTTTTACTTTTTATTTAAACCGTAATAGTGAAAAAACTACTGACTGAATTGTAATAAACGCCCTTTCAGCCTCTTTTGAAGTTATTATCTATTAAACAAAATTTACTTGAAGTCGATATCTTTACTCGTTCTTGAGATATCGACGACGAAAAATGATACAAGAACGTACGGACGTACGAACGTACGCACGTACGAACGTACGAACGTACGCACGTACGAACGTACGAACGTACGAACGTACGTACACACACACACACAGACATCTCTCTAAAAATGATTGATATAGCCTCTAGGGACCTTGAAACGTCGAGAAATGTCAAAAATTCCAATTTGACAAATCGGACCGATTACAATAACTCCCTATGGGAAGTTAAAAATTAAAAACGCTATTTTGAACACTGTTATGTATGAAGAGGATCCACTGTGCGACGTTCACAGCAAAAATAAGATTTGCTCGCGAACATGGCCCTACAAGAGAAAAACATATCGAGCACGAACACGTTCGGCGAGGGGCGAGCATGTTCGTCGTTTAGGGCTAGCTTAAAGCATCTCTCCTTTCATCCCAACGAAGCGGAGGAATTCCACAGATAGAATCAACGGTGGCGTATACAGTTCCAGTGAGGCTGAACGCAGTTCAAACATCTTGATAATCACAAAGGGACATGGCGATCTCCTGATCAATCAACCATCAACCAGATTGACCACATTACGATCCATGCAAGGCACTTCTCCAGTATAGACGATGTCCGCACGTTCCGAGGGATTAACATCGACTCGGATGACTTCCTCGTTGTAGCCAAGATTCGCTGCGGATATCCCGACCCAAGCCAAAACAAGGAAATACTACGAGGAAGTTCGACATTGGACGTTTACAATCGCAAGAGATTGCAAGGTCCTTTTCCGATCGAGTTTCTAACAACCTCTAAGTAGTCCTAAGCCGTCAGCATCGAGTATTGAGGTCCAGTAGCAACATTGCCAAGCAGCCATCGGAGATGCTAGTTCGACGATGAGTGGCGGCAAGCACATGCAGTAAAACAAACGGCATATAAAGCGGGGGCGCTGCAAAGAAGGACTAGACACTAGAGCTGCTCGCGAGCTCTACGAGCAGAAGAGGAGAGAAGAACACCGGCTTCTCAGAAAAAAAAAGAACTAGCATGAGAAGCGCTTGATCGAGGAAATAGAAGGATGCCATAACAGGAATAAGGCTCGGAAGTTTTATCAAAATGTAAAAAAAACATCACAAGGATACAATCCCCGAGCCGAAGCCTGCATAGATAATCAAGGGAACATCGTAGTGGACCCGCAGTCTATGCTGAGAATATGGAAAGAACATTTCTCCAATCTTTATAACGGCGATAAAGAAGAAAATGCCGCTGCTATAGAGATAGTACCATTCGACTTAGGCGACGCAGACCAACAATACCGCCCACCCGACTTAGACGAAGTGAAGATAACTATATCGAATCTCAAGTCCAACAAAGCCGAACGAGCTATATAGAGCAATGTCTAGTTTTGGCATCCCTGAAAACTTGTCTGTTTGTGCAGGATGAAGGTGGAGAATGCACGCTGCTCCATTAAGGTCGGAAAAGATCTCACCGATATCGTTGATGTCAAAAAAATTTGTAGGCAAGGCGATGCTCTGTCGGGCGACTTCTTCAACATTGTTCTTGAAAGAATAGTGCAAAACTCACGCGTCAAGACAAGAGGCACAATCTTTCAAAAGTCCGTCCAATTACTCGGATACGCCGACGATATTGACATTATTGGAATAACAAAGCGTGATGTCAGTGGCGCATTTATGAGCATTGACACGGAAGCGAAGAAGATGGGTTTAGCTGTAAATGAGGGCAAGACCAAGTATATGCTGTCATCAAGAAAGGACACGCAACACCGACGTCTTGTACAGAACGTCATTATAGACAGCTATAACTTTGAGGTAGTGAAGGACTTCAAATACCTAGGCTTCGCTTTAAACTCAGAAAATAACATCAGCGCTGAAATCAAACGGAGAATTGCTCTTGCCAATCGCTGCTTCTTCAGACTAAGAAGCCAATTCAGTAGTAAAGTCCTCTCTCGAGCAACTAAAGTGTCCCTCTATAAAACCCTTATCATCCCGGTTCTTGTCTATGGTGCAGAGACATGGACTTTGTCGAAAATGGATGAGAGAGTGATCTTAGGTCCCGTCTGCACAGACGGAGAGTGGAGGAGAAGATATAACCACGAACTGTACGGGCTGTACAGCGAAACTGACCTAGTCAAACGAATCAAAGTCCAACGACTGAGATGGCTGGGTCATGTAGAGCGAATGGACCCAAATGCTCCGGCCTGGAAAGTCTTCGAATCCAACCCCGAGGGACGGCGCAGTAGAGGAAGACCGCGACTCAGCTGGCACACACAAGTGGGAGAGGACCTCAACCAACTTGACGAGCGAAACTGGAGACAGCTAGCTAGAGACCGAGCTAGCTGGAGAAACTTGTTAGTTGAGGCCCTTGTCCAACCCGAACTGTAGCGCCACCTTAAGTAAGATTCTTGGGCATATTCTAAGAAAAAAAAATATTTTACAGTAAGAGCATACCTCCAATTTTGTATATCATATATCGGGAATTTGAGAAAAGGCTTACTTTGGTGTACCCTGACCCATGTTACTGGTAATTGTGCTGTCAGCCGAAAAAAATAGTTAAATGTTATGTTTATTACGCATATTGCGGATATCTCAAGACCGAAATAAGACATCAGATTTGTTTAAGCGCAATTACAAAGGCTGATATTTCTTCTAAAAATAGAGGTCTAAATTAAGTTTCTATCGTTAGTAATATCATTCGATTTTAAAATTCTTAGTTTCTTGAACATAAGAGCAAGTTTGTGCAAATTTTGTATTTTAGTACAGTGTGGTGCACTTGCGACTAATAGATTTGAAACC
Source organism: Chrysotoxum bicinctum (assembly GCA_911387755.1). Classification (NCBI taxonomy): domain Eukaryota; kingdom Metazoa; phylum Arthropoda; class Insecta; order Diptera; family Syrphidae; genus Chrysotoxum; species Chrysotoxum bicinctum. The sequence continues at coordinate 199,480,733 of OU426988.1, read as the reverse complement.
GTCAAAACTTCCATTGTAAAGATCGTTTATTGCTAAATGTGGGGTAATTTCAAAGATGGGGACGGGACTTAGTTTTAATCGCTCAAATAGACATGTCTCTTCAACAGCGTGTTTTATTATGTCGAACCTTTAAGTGACTTACTGTTATGATTATCAAATATAATTTCGATTTAAGTAAATAATCGCTGTAAATTCGTGTTCTTATATTTACAATGCCTCAGTACCGCTGGCAAGTCTATTTTTTAAACGCCCGCTCGGTGGTTCTTGTGCCTTCCGTTCACACTTCAATATGGCTTCCCATGGTCGAGTTCCCACGTAATTAAATTCACGTTTGGAAGTGGTCATCAGAGAAAGAATACGAACTACATTTGCACAGTTCCCCAAGTATTCACTTAAATAACAGAAATGTGACATTTAATTGAAGGAATCGATAAAGAACATCTTCATATTATGTACATCCATCCTTTCAAGATTCTGTCATTTTGAAAAATTTAAAATCTTATGTTAAATCACACCCTTTCCTTGCATTATTAAATACTTTCAGTTGTAAAACAAGATCTATCTCATTTCCCTTTCCCCAATAACTAAAGCCTTCTTTCGTTTAAACTCAAAATCCAATTTTTCATTCCGAAAGAGAAAAGCAAACGCTAATATCCTTGAAGGAAAATAAAGAAGAAAACTTACAACGTGAACACACAAATTCGCAAATGAAATCGCAAGAAATATTATACGTATCTGCACATTCCACTATTAATCGCAGATACTCTCAAAGAGATAATATTTATTCTAATCGCGTGTCCCTGTCCCGCGAATCTACTGATTGAGCTCATTTCTGTAAATCGTGAAGCGAAAAGAATTTCCTTTTCGGATCGACTCCTTATTATATCTTGTAGGTATTTTATCTTCTTCTTTTCTTTGCTTCGCTCTGGCTCTGCTATTGCAAGTCGTTCATGGAGAGATTTTTGTTTTCTTTTATTTTTTCTTATCGCCTCTTTGCATTCAGTAAATTATGGGGAAGTCCTCTCTAGCAATCGATAGACTATACTACATCCTTTAACAGAACAAACATTTAAATGTCTCAATTTCCTTTAGATTTAATCATTGTTCTTCGTTGTCCCTTCGATCGATCTATAACATGGAATGGGTATGAGGAAGAGAGCCCACACTTAGCCCATTTTGTGTAGGGTATGTTTGGTGTTCACAGCAATTTCAAACAAGAAATTAAAAGTAACAGTTGCAAAAAAATTTTAGGATTGTAATTTGTCCTTTATCTAAGAGGCTCAGGTTTACATTGCAAAATCGCTCTAGTTTTTGCTTTTTAAGCCTAGTACGCAGATCGGGAAAAATTTTGTCTCCAATACATTTTTTTTCCTGGGACAAATTTTGTCTCGGATATTTTTCCGAGCAGTACGCAGTTCGGGCGCAAAATTCATACTATTGTGAATTGCTCTTCAAAATGTCTCCACTAAATTTTGCCAGGAAAAAGAATGATACAAGCATTATTTTGCGGGACAAATTTTGACAGCCACCGTATTTCCGAAAGTGATTTTTGTCAATTCTGATTTTATGTAAAAGTTGCTGATGCTTGTCTTGAGATCGTGAAGAGGAGATTCCAAAAAGGTATGAACGACTTTTGTAAGACAACCTGTTCCAGAGATACACTACAAAAGTTTTGTAGAGTTTAAAATTGTAGAGATAAAATTTGTCTTGTCTCGATCTGCGTACTAGGCTTTAAGCCTCAATAAAGAGTGATGTGGATAGCGCTGGAATTTTTGAAAACTAAAAGTTTTAGTTAATTTTCCACTCCAAGACTTCTTCACGAGGTAACTCGAGATTTACTTGTTTCTAGGATTAACTAACTTTACTTTGACTAAGAGCTAACTCAGCAACGAAAAACTATCCCTTGAATTCAAATCTAGAGATATGATTGTGTAGATATTAGGTACTTATTATACCAACCAACAAATCACTCTGCCATTAGACCGTTAGTTAGAAATAAGTATTTTCTTACTCCTTAATCATAATTCTTTTGCTTGTAAGGTTTTGGAGAATATCAAAAAAATCGGTAGTTTGAGGAGGATTGTGCAGAGTGTTACCGCATAAGCGGAAATACAAAATTACGGGACACACTTTTAATGTTTTCTCAATAATATTATTGTAGTGCCAAGTTAAATTTAACTGAGCTAAAAATTAAATAAATGTACGAAAAAAGACTAAAATCCCAAAAGTTTTATGCAAACGCAATCAACGTGAAGGCAATCCATAGTTTTGGCAATTTCCTACCATAAAGTATAACCCTGCCTGTAAGAAAACCTTGTATGTAAGAAAGGGAATTCTGGAACTTAAGTTTGTTGGAAAAGTTGATTCCCAAGTATTTTGTTGATCATTCGTCTATTTCACTGTTGTCTAAAAACTTTAGTTTGATCGCATCACAGTGTGTTCGAATGTTCGATTTTAAATTGCAGGCAGTGGTATTTGGAAGGAAATGAGGTCGGTCCTCTCTTTGTTTATCTTCATTCCCCATTTGACATACATAGTATTCCCATATGATTTAATGTGCCCTTGCACTGTTCTGGCAGCAATTTTTGGTGAAAATTTGGTGGCGGATGTGATGGAATCGTCTTCTTATATCTTCTTCTTTCTTCCTGGTAGGTTGGCTGGTTGATCAGCATTATACCAAGTTTTGCAGCGTTCCAAGTTTTGATCATTAAGGAAATCCAGCGTTAATTCCCTTGATTGATGAAGTAGATATTTTGCTAAAGACTATGGGTCAGGAAATTTTAATAGTTCTTACCCAGTGATTAGGAAGTCAAAGTTCCGAGAGCTTTAATCCAAACGCTATCGATTTTTGGATGTCCAGCAAGTATCAGTCCTATAATTTTTGTTGAGTCCAATTGTAACATTAATATAAAGTCTGAATAGTGTAGAGGTGTAACCGGTAGAGTGTTTATTTCGAAAGTCATATTGGTATGACATTTCTTTTTCTGCAGAAAACGTTGAGTTTCTTTAGTCCAATATCTTGCTCAAATTGCAAGCAACGAAATTGGCGTGGTTGTTCTTCTTTGTGACGGTTACAATTTTGACGTTTTCTAGGTTTCAGGGAAAGAGCTGTTGTTTAGGCAGTTGTTGAAAATTATAATAAGCAGGAGTACCCATTAGCATAATGGAAATTACATTGCACTGTCATGCAGAAGGTCCTGAGTTCGACTCTTAGCCGCTGCGAAAAAGTTTTTCAGGGCTGTACTGCCTCTTGAGAGGAATTGACAAATACTCTAAGAATATCTCTTGTCATGAGAAGTGCTGCTCATTAGCCGTTTGTAATCGGCAGAAAAATGTAGCTCCCTTCTATTCCCGGTAACACTCAAAGAAAAATTTTAAGTTACTAGACTTGGGGAGAACAAGAGAACAGCAATATTTGGTAACTTTTAAAGTACGTAATTAGAAATCTTGACGCTTCCTGCTGATTTGTTGAACTTCCCGGTGATGATAATCTCAAACTTTTCAATGACAAATGTCACTTCAAGCGGTTACCGAATATCGTAGAATGCACCCGTGCTTAAAAGCTATGTCGGCTGACGGAACGGAGACGAATTATCTTTGTCGATAAGTAACTTTTTTAATATAATTTATATTGGTAGTTCAACATAAAAAGAACTACCCTACAAAAAAAACTATAATTACGAACCAGCAAAGACACCAACCCAATCTTCGAAGTGCAGAAATATACACTTCGAATAGTTCGCATCAAATTCACTAACCGGTAGACTTGAAATTGCGCAACTCCGAAAATAGGTACACCAACCCCCAATGGAATAGAAACCAAATTCAATCACCGAACAAAAATATCTATTAGTGACTCCGTGAACCACATTCCAAAAGTAAAGAAAGATTGCCTACTATTCGGCGTGCGTGTTTTTGAGCGTTGGAATTTGAAAACTATTAATTGTTCATTCTTTTTCGTTTTTTTCATTATTTTTCCTTTTTTATATACATAAATCATTTCTTTCTTTTTTTTTGTTTCTAGCGGCGGTTGAGACTGGGCTCGGTCCTCAAATTTTGTGTTGAAGTTGTGGAGTTGCGTTGTGGAGCGGTGGACCGGCGGCGACGCACGTGGCACCACCAGTGAGGCAGAAAGACCCAGGAACGATCTTTTTATATAATATTTTTTTTTTTAACTGAATCGCTTTGATGCATCCGCCCCTTTTTTCCTTCTACTATCCACATTCACGGGTCCTCATCCTTTTAGCCCCTTACAAAACATGCACAGAAGCTATGTATTCCTCAAAGTATTAACAACTGTCTTAGCTGTGGAGACCAAAAGGCATGCTAAAATTAGATAACAATTATTCGGAATGGCAATTTTTGACGACCTTAACAAACTTCTGGTAATAAATTTCAAAGACTTGATTTATTTTATCAACGTGAAGAAATCTCTCTTAGAACGAACTTTAGTTGCTTATAGTACCATGGTTTCCTTTGATTTCTTAGACCGCGAGCTAGCAGACTGAGGGCTTTGCCTAAGGTTTAGGGTACACCGTTGCCGGATAAGCACTCACTGCTTCAGCGCCGGTTAACGAGTTTCCTAGTATGGCACAGTGAAGATGGTTTCGGATAGGTGTGGTGGTTCCTGTAGCCACGTAAAACCTACGACATTTTTGTTTTTTAACTCAATCCAAACTGAACGACTCCGTGAAAATTTCCAAATTCCACATATAAATTCCATCCACAGGTTCAAACGAATTATATTATCAAAATGGCGCACCTCAACGCTAATTGAATAGGGCCACAGGTCTAGACTGTCAGTAGTCGCTAGTTCTACCTACCTATCTAAATTAGAGATGTGCCAATCATTGATTTTGAAAGATCGAATCAATCAATGATTGATTGGTTCAAGGATTCGATCTTTCCAACAAAATGTTCATTCAATCAAAATCATCCAGCCGTTTCGTTCTGAACGAGACCAGGACCGATAAGAAATGTTTTCAATCATTCATTAAACTAATATATTTGTTTTCCAATGGTTTCGTTCTGACCGAAACCGAAGCAATGTCAAAATTAACGAAAGTTTTTCATTATCTAGTTCTTTTATAATTGGTTCACGCCATTTTGAATTGTACCTACATAAATATACGAGTAAAATGAAAAATATGAATTCCGTTTCATTTCCATATCTATTTGGTATTGCGAAATGACGAACAAGTTGAATTATTGAAACATACCTTTTTTCATTCGTTTCGTTCACTTTATAGGCGTTTTTTTAGTTCACAACAGAGCATGTTCTGAGCATGTCTTGAGCGTGTTTAGAGTGCGCTCTATGAGCTCAGAATAAAATAACTGAGCAGACAGAGTAAAATGCATAACACAAGCATTTGACAAATAAAAATAAAAAAAAAATGGCGACAGCTAAGTGTTCAGATGTGTTTCAAAAAAATACTACTCAGAGCGCTCAGAGTAGGGGTGTCCACTTAAGAAAAACATCGATGCTTTTATTCGATGTTTTTCGATACATCGCTTAAAAACATCGATGTTTTTTCAACATCGAATACTTTATTTAATGATTTTTTACTTCAACAAATAAAAACTAACAATATGCGCTGGCAAAAGTATTATCTGTTATTTTAAAATTCCAAAAAAAAATTGATCAGTTTAATTGTTTAATTGTTTTAGATTAGCGTAAAAAGGCAAATTTCGATTCACAAATCACACTGTAGATGAGTGAGAGCAAGAGCAAGTATATGAAGCAGTACATATACCACGTTTATATGGAGAATTGAATCGGAATTGAATCAGGATTAAGTTCCGTGTATACCTGGATCGGATTGAAATAGGATTTCTCGATCCGATCCCACTAAACGAGCTGAATCGAATCGAAAATATGCTTGTATACCTGAATCGAGGGATCGAAGAATCGAGTGTGTGTACAACAAAAGTTTAAAAGAGATTGTCATTTCGATTCCATTTCAATTCGATCTCTCGATCCAGTGCCGCCATATACCTGGATCGAAATCTCAATTTGAATTCGATTCGATTCCTCAATCTACTCTTGTAACCGGGGTAACAGTTCAAGCAGGATAGTGAAATGAAAGAGTAAACCGAAGAAACTACCTACTCAAAGACAAAAAACAAAAGACAAAAACGAGCTGATGCACACATTTTTGCAAAAGTATGCGTTATCTCGGTTGCTTAACTGTCATTTCTACAAATTCGAAAAAGCCGATGCTCACATTTTTGCAAAAGTATGCGTAATCTTAGTTGCTCGGCTGTCATTTCCATTTACATAATATCCAAAGACAAACTCGTAAAAGAGCCGATTCTCATATTCACCGACCAGAATGAAATTAATAGAAAATAAGTCTACGAGTATTATGTTCTTTGTCATACATAGTTTTTCGATTTAAAAAAAAAAACATCGATACATCGAATAGAAAATTTACCAGGCAAAACATCGGATGAATCCGATGTCTCGTATGGTGAACATCGAATGGATTTGATACATCGATGTTTAGTGAATATCTCTAGCTCAGAGCACGCTTGGTTCAGAGGGTGTTCGGAACATGCTCGACATGCTCGGACTCTGTTCGGAGCTCTATACTGAACTAAAAGAGAAAAACACCTTATGTTCATCGGTTTCAGTGCTAAGAGATTGACATTATGATTGATTGATTTGGTCTATTGCGATTGCAATCAGTCAATATTTTTGCAGAACACAGCTCTAATCTAAATTGCCTTAAGCCCTACTCTCAGAGAATTATGAAATGATGAAAAAAACAGCTATTCGCCAAGTAATTATATGGTAAGCTATCCGAGTATGTCATGTGACAGATGGCGCTGTTCCAACGACATTTATGACGGGTAGTTCTCATAATCCGAGACATAAGGCGACAAAGGGACCACGGTCCAAGTTGTTTGACAGGCTGTCTATATTCATAATTTGGTTAGTGTCTATGTCAATTTTGAATTCTCTATCTATTAAACCTCACACATATTAACTATTTGCAGGAAATTCAGTGATTTATAAAAAATTCCCATTAACCAAAATCTTACTTTTATGTTTCTATAGAATAGGGTACCGCTCAAACATGTCTTCAAGGAACATGAGTTCCCTTTATTTGTTCTGTAATTTTTTTATACAATATCAATTGAAGTTCAGTTTTATATTTTAAACCAACTGAAACGACGATAAATGAGAGGGTAGATGCGGGCGTGAGTTTTTCGAACTTGAAGAAGACGAAAACGAAGAATTTGAAAACTGGTTTACTTTTTGTTATCACATAACTGTGCCTTCATAGCCAAAGAGCATCACTTACTGTTACTGGCAGAAAGTCGGTTCGGCCATGAAAACCCAAGGGAAGGACTTCGAAGTATAGAGAGGTATAGTACAGTAGATTCATCGAGGACGACATAAAAAGGGACATCTTTCCGATATTATTTTTTATCGTTTCTCGTTCCGGTCTTCTTCGATGAAGAAATTTTAATTGAATTTCGTGTTTTCCTTTTCGGTTGAGTGGATTTTTTACCACTGTGCTGCTCTACCAGCGAGCTCCGCACCGACTCTTTGGGTGGGTATGGGTACTCACATTTAGCAATCATTGATGTACCCTTTTGAGATTCGTGCAGTCGTCCGAAAATCTCTTTTCTTGTCAGATATTTATTGCCGGGCTTCTAAACGATGATTTTCTATTTTTTTTTTTATTTTTTTTTTTTCAGCTAGAAACTGTGGCTCTTAACTATATTATTCCCGAGGAGAAAAGATACGTCCTTAAAAGTAAATTCGAAATCATAACAATACAAGGATGACGACAATATTTATTAGAGAGCATCGATGTCGAAGAAGGAGGGATGTATGTAATTCGAGGGTTGAACTAAATTTTTTTTCGATTTTTTATTGAGAGCCTCAAAGAAGTTAATTTTTTTTTAAGTGGATTTCCTTCAAATTCGAAGCTATCTTTGGCCATCCAATAGTTTTGAATGGATCTGCTGAAATAATACACATCTAGATCAAATCAAAACGATTGCTAAAACATTATTTAAAGAAAAAAAATAGGAAAGGGTTTTCTTTGATGGCCCAACCTTTTCGATACACTCGTAGGTACCTTTATATAATACCAATAGAGATTCGTCTAAAGCCAAAGTCGAATGGTCTTACATTGCATTTTGTATAGAATGGAAAACACTTTGTAGTCGAGAAAATTAAACTAAATTTTAATGGAATGTCTTTTGGTAGAGGTAGAAGAACTCTATTGAATTCTTCTGAATTTCGGAAAGGTTTTTGTTAAATCGTATTCCAAAGTGAAGAAACAAAATGTGGGATAAGGCCTGTTGCAGAGCGAAGAGCATCTACTTCTGTTTAGTTTGAATTTAATCTATTTTCGAATTTAATGGATGTAGATTTCTAGGAAATGAAATACAATTATACTATACCTTTGTAATGGAGGTTCAAATAGAATTGTGGGTAGGAAAAGATAAGGCTACTTCATGTGAATTGACATACTTAATACGAATTTGTTAAGTGTTTTCTCACAAATTTCGATAAAATGTTTGCTCTTTTTTTGAAGTAGCATAAGTCGTTTTTTATTGGCAGCAGAGCAAAATTTTACACAATAAATAACAACAAATGAATACTGTGGAAAAAGTAGCCAGTAGAATTGTGGTAATGATAGCCATGTTTTTTTCCAAAGCTGTCCTCAATATAGAAGACTCTTACCGGAATAACTTCTCTTCTACTGCAGATGGGTTTTCGACTTTATTCGAGTGGTCTTGTTCAAATGTGATTGTGTGATTGAGACTTGTGGCCAAATAAAAGTTTTTTTTTTTAAATGCAATGAAATGAACAAAATTTTATTTTTCTCATGATTAATGGCTTTATTAGTAAAATCAAACATTCCCATTAATTATGGAACATAGTGTTGTTCAAGTCGATGCCTTGACTGGCTTCGCAGTAGCACATTTTGTGTCACTCCAAGCGAATAATCCGAAATCTTTGTGCAGAATTCTCCTCAGGGAAGTTGATATTCGTGAATTGATTCTCACACTCTATGTTACAGCAGCCACATTCTCGTGGGTGCGCACCATATACATCGACAAGTGTTTTCCAATTGCAAATTAGTCTCACGAGCTTTTCCACAAACTTGCGTACAGCTGGCGCGGTGGGTGTTTCATTTCGGCCGAAACTCAGTGTTGTTCCTCTACGTGTCGACTTTGATTGTCTACATTAATGCGTAGACAATTGTGTCAAAAATGTAGACAATGTCGACTATGGTGTCGACAATGGAGACAATGTCGACTATGGTGCGACAATGTAGACAAAGCATGCCAGCCAATCTGTCATTCTTGATTTCTCTGTCACATTGTTTACTTCATTTAAGAAAATTTCAGGTGTTAATTTGAGTTTTTATTCAAATATTGGTCGACGAAAAAATAAAGGTTTCGATCACCTAGGTTTTCTTTTCATGGAAAACAATAACAAATTTGTAGCATATTGTACAGTGTGCAACAAAAATCTACAAAATACTGCACAGGTAAATAAAAATTTGTTAAAAAAAGCATATTCATATCCTAATAATAATGCCTTCACATTCATTTACGAAAGCAATGCCTGTAAGCAATCCCAATCGCCTGCGACATTTTAATCCGGCGATGTCTCTATGATTGTTTCGGTTGATGACAATGATTTTGGCTCGAGCTCTGATTTATTAGACGAAACATAATAAGAAAAATTGAATGTCTACGTTGTCTACATTGTTGACATTGGCATGTAGACAATCAGGAATTGTATACGTTGAATTGTCTACACGTAGACAATCGTGTAGTCTACATTTTTTGTCTACATGGAACAACACTGCCGAAACTTCTTTTCAAAAAATGCACTGTTTGGGCTACACAGCAATCACTTTGGAAATGAGTTTTTGTTCCGCAGAGGTACTATACTGACTTTCTGTCAAGGTTACGAGTGGGAAACGACTGTTACTGTCAAAATAACTTATGATTTAAAAAGAAACCACAGCCATCAAGAGGGCCATCTCTGTTGATGGCTGTGTTCATTTAGTAATTTATGTGTTTTTCACGATAACACCATAACACCTTGCGGATCATCATCGAACAGTGCGTTGAATATCGATCGCTACTTAAAAAAAAACAAAAAAAAACGTCCGGGGGGAAAAAATTAAAACCCATATCTACCAAGTTTGAAGAAAATCGGCCGAGCCGTTTAGGCTGCAGTCGAACCGACAGACAGACAGACAGACAGACAGAATTGCGAGACCCACTTTTTTGGTCTTCGCTATCATCGTAATGTCAACTTTGATCAAAATCTCGAGTTCGATTTTTTTTACGAATGCATAACTTGCCTTATAGTACCTATAAGTCGCAAGTAAAAACATATTGGGGGTAAAAATTAAAAATGATATCTGCTAAGATTATAGAAAATCGGCCAAACAGACAGATTCTGTTGCGGGACCTACTTCGTTCGTGTATGGTCCTAAACTCAATTAAAATTTCCAAAATCGTCGTTTTGACCAAAGTATCATACTAAATCCATTTTAACATCGTACTAATTCGACTAAAATTTTGCACCATTATTTTTTCCTAATTAAAACAATTATAGGCAATTCGATTTTTTACGGGCCATACACTTTAAATCTACAAAACCTTAAAAACATTTTGTGAACTACGATAATATCCCCAGACTTAGTAAGATTATGTACAAACGTATGAATGTGTGTATTTGAAGAATGAATATTGTTAGTCGAAAAATATATATGCATATTTATGTATGTATATGTAATTTATAGCTGAGTCACCCCGTGTTTATAAATCTCCCATTTGAAATGGTCACAGGTATTTGTACAAATCTTATACCACCCCGACATGATTATTACCCTTAATTGGTACTTTAAAATAAACAGGTTGTCATATCAAATGTGAATTATTTGACATTTGAACACAAAATTGAAATAATCTGTTTAATATTGTAATTTATTTGAAATTTATTTACACAAATAAGCTGCTGGCTATTTGAAATGCTGTCAATTTGATTTCGGTTCTTTTTTTTTGTCTTACACAGGAGGTTATTTATTTTTTTCTATTGATGCCAGCTAATGATAAGCATTAATTTTTCACGGAGCTTATTAACATAAAATACATATGTAAGCCCATATAACGTGCTTGTCTTGATTTACATACATATATGTATATTAAATCAAATTTTATGAAAATTAAACAATAAATAATAATGTATGTATACATTGAAACGATAAAGATACTCGTCCAGATACATTAATAGACCTAAAAGAGTTATTTCTGAAATTTAATAAACCATTGCGTTCTAAGGCCGCTTTAAAACAAAAATTATGTAAATTAAAAAAAAAATACTTGTAAAATTATTTCGGTTCTAATTAAATTTTAACACATCCTAGATTGGTTCAATTTGTATGAACAGGCGGTCTTAAATCTATAAAATCGTAACAAGCCAACCGATATTATTTAAATTTGATGGCATAAGACATCAATAGAGTTTACTTTACCCAACCAATCGAGTCGTTTTTCTTAAAAAAAACACAAAGTTTTTTAGAAAACAAAATGAATTCCCAGTGTGTTACATGTTAAGGATAACAGAACTGAACGGAAACTCTCGTCATCTCATTGTATAATAATGTGTGTCACTTTTGTATGGCCACAAAAAAGTACTCTAATTTTTAAATGTAATAGTGCTCAAAAGCTTTACTAGGGTCTGAGGTTTAAGAACATGTAAAATAAATAAGATATCGTTTGTCTTTGGCTCGCTCAAATTGGTTGAAGTTGAAAAAAAAAAATTAATTTTCAGTTATTTTTTTTTTTTCATTTTTTACGTACTTATACAAAAAAACAAAACTAAACAAAATACGAAAAAGAATTTTTGTCTTTACAAAAAGATATACCATATTGTAGGTGGTTCCGTTAGTTTTTAAGAATTTTAAAAAAAAAAAAAAAAACGATCTTACATAAAAAATTGAGTATGTCTGACTGCGAATAGACGTGCTTTTTGCTGCTCTCAAAAGTTTTCCCATTTTTAATCGATTAAAAACTAAATAAAGAAAAAAAAATATATTTTATAGAAAATTACTATTTATTTTTGAAAGACAATTATACAAAATAAATTAATTGTTATATTCAAAAGTTCGCGAGTGTCAGTTCTTCGATCTCCCTTGATTGGTTTTTTTTTTTTTTTTTTTTATTTTTGTGTTCGGTTTCTCTATTGCCTACCTTAGTATATCTACTATGCCTCCAAAAAGAAATATCACCACTACCAGTGCCGAATTAACACCAATGAAAATGGACACATTTGAAAAAATTAAATTACTTCTCAGAGAAACTGAAGAACGTTTAACACTAAAGATTGACGATTTGTTTAAGAGTTTTTCAAATCGCTTGGAACTTGTTGAAAAAGAAATTGCTGCACTTAAAACAAGTAATGAAGACCTAAAAGAACAAATTAATGATCATCAACGTACGCAAAGGCTAAGTGACATTGTGTTGAGAGGAATACCGTACACTCAAAACGAGAACACAAACTCAATTGTTAAAAACATTTCTGCTGTTATCGAACATCAACTATCTCATCACGTCGAATCATTCAGACCAAAGTCAAAACCTGGCTCACAGTCTAAGGCTACTCCGATCATCGTTCGGTTGTCATGTCAAGCCGAACAGCGAGCATTCTTGTCTGCCTTTCGACAACAACAAAACTTAAAGCTCTCCCAAATAGATGGCTTTAGTACAGAAAATGAAAATAATACTGTAATCTATGCCAATGAGAGCCTATCAGCTAAGAATAATACAATTTTGCGGGAGGCATTGAAGTTACGAAGAGGTGGTCAGCTTTTCGCTGTAAGAACTAGGAATGGTTTTGTGCATGTAAAGCGGGGGGAAGGTGATAAAGAGCAACGTGTGACAAAATTGTTGGAGCTTCCTTGATGTGGACGAGACGAGTGTTCCCTATCTGGCATTGGTCTTCCGTGAAATATTACAATTATTGGACCAGTGTGGCCACTTTATCAAAATCTTGTTTGCTTATCTTTTTTTTTTTTTCTCTATCTATACTATATAAGTATTTTTTTTTTTCTTTTCTTTTTTATATCTTAATTTTTGAGTATGCAGTACACAGTACTCTTAGTTAATTTTTTATTCTTTTTTATAAGTTTTCGAATATTTTCAAAACAGTATTTTATTTAGTTCTTTAACTTTTATTCCATTTATTGTCATTTATTTTTCTAAACTATGAATCACGGCGGTATGAACAATAATTGTGCTAGTCGTGCTATGCTTGATATCTTTTCTAAGAAAGCCAATGGTTTAAAGATTTGTCATCTAAATTCGCAAAGTATTTCAGCTCACATAGATGAATTGCGAATTATTTTTTCAAACGGTATGGTTGACATAATTTGTATATCTGAAAGTTGGTTGAAACCAGATATTTCTAATTTCTGTGTGGATTTGCCAGGTTATTATATATTGCGTAATGATAGAGTTTCCAAACGTGCAGGTGGAGTTGCTATATATTTGAAATCAAACATAAAATATAGAATGGTTGACTGTTCCAAAGATTCCGAAGTAGAATATCTTTTGGTGGAAGTGTTTGAGGTTGGAAGTAGCTGTTTAGTTGGCTGTGTATATAATCCCCACAAAGAGAATTGCATGCAGAACTTTTTTGATTGTCTTAGTATTTACTCTCCTAGCTACAAAAATATAATAATTTGCGGTGATTTTAATGCCAATCTTTTAATTGATAACCGTATTTCTCAACTATTTAAAAATTACTGTTCTATGGTAGGACTTGATATTGTTAATGTTGACGTCCCAACTCATTTCCGCCCCGGTTGTGCACCTAGCCTTCTTGATCTGTTTCTTATATCAGATTCGAATCTGATCAAATTTTACAATCAACTTGGTATTCCAGGCATTCCATCATACCATGATTTGTTATTTATCTGTATTGACATTTATTTTAACTTGCGACCTTGTCCTTCTGAATTTATCTACCGAGATTTTAATCGAATCAATCCTGACCAATTAAATCGAGATGCTGCAAGTACTCCATGGTATCTTTGCTGGAACGTGGCTGAAGTCAACCAAAAGATTGTAATATTTCAGTCCTTAATTCAAGATTTATTTAATCGCAATGTTCCTTTACGATTAAAAAGAGTTGAAGACTCCAGAGTACCTTGGTTTTCCAAACAAATTGAGAATCTTATCAAAATTAGAGATAAATCGTATCAAAGATGGCGTCGAAATCGACGTAGAGTCAATTGGGAAATATACACTAACTCTAGAAACAAAGTAACTGCAGAAGTAAGAAAAGCTAAATTTAACTTCTATTCATCAAAACTTAAGCCAAATCAATGCAGTTCTGTTATTTGGAAGAATCTCAAATCATTAAAAATAATTGATAATGCTTCCTTTACATGTGATCTGGACTCTAATTTGCTTAATAACTATTTTCTTCGAAATAACAATTGCAGTACAGAAAGCCTCAATGAAAATAGCTTGAATGTACTTAATATTTTTGATGATGGTGACTTTAATTCAAATGCCTTTGAGTTTCATTGTGTCTCTGAGTACGAAACAATAACTGCTATAAAAAAAGTCAAATCAAATGCAGTAGGTCATGATGGGATATCTCTTAAGTTTATCAAAATGATTTTACCCCACATTTATTATACTTTCACGGACATAATTAATTCCTGTTTTACAAAATCGGAATTTCCAGCCATATGGAAGTATGCTAAGGTTATTCCGATACCCAAAAACTCTAACAGAAGTTCACCTGAAGACTATAGACCAATAAGTATTCTGCCATGTCTATCTAAAGTTTATGAAATCTTAATGCGTGATCAAATTGATGAGCATATCAAACAAAACAGTTTACTAACTTCTTGTCAATCCGGTTTCCGTAAAAACCATAGCTGTACAACTGCTATTGTAAACATTTTTGAAGAATTAAGATATGAATTTGACAATAAAAACATATCAATTTTATGCTTGCTCGATTTTTCAAAAGCTTTTGATAGTGTTGATCACCTGATGCTTATTAAAAAGCTTAAACTAAATTTCAATTTCAGCAAAACTTCACTACTTCTCGTTGCTAGCTACCTTAATAAAAGGTTTCAACAGGTTTGTACCAACTCTAATGTTTCCCCTTTTCTGAGAGTTCTTTGTGGTGTTCCTCAGGGCTCGATATTAGGTCCACTCCTTTTTTCTTTATTTATAAATGACCTTCCCGATGTTTGTCATGATGTTACAATAAATCTGTATGCTGATGATGCTCAGATTCAATTCTCAAGACCTATTGGTATGATGGAAGATTGTGTTGCGAGAATGAATGAAGACTTGGAGCGCATATACGCATGGGCCAATGCAAACAAGTTGCAATTAAACCCTCAAAAATCTAAGGGGATAGTTATTTCTAAGGACTTTATTGACGCTTCTACTTTACCTGCCCTTATTTTAAACAATAATAAAGTACCTTACGTAGATGAAGTAAATAATCTTGGAATTATTATAAATCGTAAACTTTCATGCGAAAATCATATAAACTTGGTTGTCAAAAGAATTTATTATGGTTTACGTCAGCTTTATTTCTCTTCCAATTTTATACCGGTCTTAACTAAACTGCGTCTAGTTCGAGCTCTCTTCTTACCATTCATTAATTATTGCTCAGTAGTTTATAGTAATCCCGATGCGGCTTCTTTTCATAAGCTGGAACTTGCATTTAACTCTGCAATACGTTTTATATATGGACTTCGGAAATTTGACCATATTTCCAGATTCTCTTCTAATGTAGCTGGATGTTCTCTCAGACAACATATTAACATTCGAAATTGTCTATTCTTTCATAGAATTTTACAAAGCCGTCAACCTTCTTATCTGTTTGAAAAAATAAGTTTTGCGAACTCTATTCGTACACAAAATATAATTTATCCTCGCTTTAATTATCTAAATAGCCAAAGACTTTTTTTTGTTCACGCTATAAGATTATGGAACTCGTTACCTTTATCAATTCGGTCAATTATTTCAAGTATAACGTTCAAAAAATTGCTATATTCATATGTTAAAAGTAATCCTATAAATAACTTATTCAATTGAAATTTAGTACTATTACTCTCTTACAATAATCAAACATTTTGTAAATATTCATTTTGCTTTTCTAGTAAGTAAATTTTTATTATATACGAAGTATATGTACAAACTAAAAGAATTTAATTCTTACTGTACTTACCATCTTTTTTTATGGAAATAAATAAAAAAAAAATATTTTTCTTCCTTCTTTATTATTTCATAACTTCTTTATCAAGTGTTCAATTTAGACAAATATAAGCTTAAAAGTGTTTCCTTGGAATTATCTTTCACTTGAAAGCTTAAAAATATTGTATATATATTTTTGTGTCCACACGGCGCAATTTAAAACAACACATATTTCAAAAATCTCGAAAAATCAAAATTTTTTGGATTTCATCCTATTTTTGAGCGAGCCAAAGATATTAATTAAAATGAAAATTGTAAACGCAGGATTTTATTTTGATAAGCAATGCAACTTTTAAAAGCTATTAAATGTGAAAATACCATAGTTGAGCCCTTTGACACATACTATTGTACAGCCCGTATTGTAACGTGGTTGTGTCTTTTCTGACACAGATTGTTTCGTTCGACTTCACAAACAGAACCATAAATTGTACGTCGCTTCGTACTTTTCTCTCGAATATAACAAGGGAGCTTTCATCCGACTTTCCATGCTTTTGCACCCGGCGGCGTAGTGAGTGTTTTGTACATCATCTTGTTGGTTCTTCTCGATAGGGTTTAATTCCTCCATTTTTTTCTTATCGCAAAAAACAGCATTCTTCGTTTGATTTTCATGTGAGCATATACTTCGTCTCATCCTTGTTCATGACCAGTTCCGTTCTGTTTGCTGCCCGGAAACTACTCGTTCTGGTCTTCCAATCACGTGAATGTCGCCGGCGAACCCAAGAAGTTTAAAAGATCTTTGAAAGATAGTGCCTGATTCATTGACTTGGCAATGTTGAAGCAACTGCCTAGCAGCGTATCTCCTTATCTCCTTTTCTTATCCCTCTTTCGATTGAATAGCGAGTTTCCTCATCCTGATTAGTTTGACACATCATTGCCAGCTGGACATGCCATGAAATAACTCTTCTCTAATCGCACTTGGGTCTTCTCCAATATGAAGATTTCGTCCGTGAAAGATTTTCCTGGTCTAAAACCACATTGATAAGGACCTATTACATCATCAACAAAGAGCTTGAGACTTTCACATAAAATGCTGGAAAGAATCTTATATTCGATGCCTCTGTAGTTGTTTAAGAGTGGACGATCGCCATTTTTGTAGACTGAGGATTTGTATAGCGTATCTAAAAATTTCCACTCGTAGCCCATTTGCTATAGCTGCTTTGTTAATTTTTGGTATGGAAAAGACTCATTTTATTTATTTCTTGTTGGATGATTGAAATTTTTGGTTATGACCACATTGACTGGGACCAGTTGCACGTTGGTGGGATTTTGGTTATTATCACCATTTAGCAGCTGAATTCATAGTCTTTCCAAATGCTAAACATCGACAGCATATTTAATACGTTTCTCCCATCGTGAATTCTGTGGTAGTTTGCTTCACTCTTCCATTAAAATTTCGCACCTCTTTCTGCTGTATCATCTATGCATCTCCCAAGTAACATTTTTCATCTCATAAGATGCTCCAAGTGTTCAACTAGATTAGTTAAGAGGAGCTAAAAGTAATCTTAAAGAATACTAAGAGTTTCTTTTAAAACTGTTAAAAGCCTTAAATGGCCTAGTTATGAGAGGCTCTTCCTACTCATAGTAGCAACAGAAGTTTCTTTATGGGATGACAGATGCACGTTTATATTAAAATGGCACTTCTAAGGCTCTAATAGAGATCGGCAAAATCCTATTATGATAAAGCGTCTCTTCCAATAAGAGGTGATAAAAAGAGAACAGAATATTTGTTAACTTAATAAAGAAAACTTAATAAAAAGAAAAGAAAACTTAATAAAGAATACATGATTTGCTATGCCAACAAACTGTTAGGCTTGATATAGTATTTATTTTGTGAGTCTATCAACTATAATATTATAATGGCGATGCATGATATTTATTATTTTGCACATATGGGAACCGAAATGTAAATGCGGTTGAAATTGGATCTACTAATTCTAACATTTTACGTCGAAAAAACACAAAGCCCCTTCAAAATAATGCATATTTAAATTATTTTATTTATAACTTTTATCCTTTTTAACTTAATTAACAATCAGTTTAATACATTAAATTTTAAGACATGGCTAAAAGCCGTCTGCCCGAGTTTGACGAAGTCTATAAAGTATTTAAAAAGATTCTTCAATTATCGATTTTCTATATTTTGATGCTTTTTGACAGTAGATATATAATATATTCCAGTCGTTGCCATTCAGAATGTGTCTCATTTCCAATTCATCTAATTCTAGTTTTCCAAAATATCGAAGTCTAAACTCCCTTAGTACAGGACACCTTCCTAAGAAATGGTAAATGTTCTCCCTTTCTCGTAGGTTACATAGAGAGCAAATGATTGGTAAATCATCCCTATGAGGTATAAAGTTCAAGTCCATCAGTTCACCTCTGGCTTTAAAAACTGTAGAAATCATATCGTTAGTGTACCTTTCGTTGAAGTAATTGTTTTCGCAAAGATTGTGATCTAAACTTGCATATATTTCTCTGTGTGCAGAACCCTTGACATGCTGAATGCTGTTAACGAGCATTTTCTCATCTACTGCAGAGAGCAAATTGTGAAACTCTTTTTTCAGTTGGCTTATGTTTTCCGTGTTTATTGTTAAGTTGTATCCACAGAACTCTGCTAAGGATTTCCATTCCTCATAGAACAATATTTTCATCTCTATAATGTGATTTGCTATTCGTTTGATCAACCTCTCACCGTTCAAAGATAAGCATTTTAAAATATAATTAAAATGAAGCTTCAATGCATCCATAAATAGTGGGGGGAGACCCGTTTCAACCATCAACATGTTATTTGGTGTACACTGTGGAAGCATGAAAATCCTTTTTAAAAAGAAGCGAAGTAATTTTTCTACTGTTTCGTAATGCTGATAGCCCCATACTTGGGCACCATACAGCATTATTGACTTAGAAACCGCCTGGAACATTTGCAGTTTGATTCGCATTGATATATTTTTATCTTCCATACAGTTTTTCCACGTTAAGCTTATCGCTGCCTTAGATGATGCAAGCTTCTCTTTTAGGTGCAGTTCCATGCTCATGTTACTACAGATATGTATACCCAAATATTTATACGATTTGACTGTTTCTATTTGCTGCCCATCAAAATACCATTTTTCGTTTCTTGAATATCTGCCTCCTCCTTTTCTAAAAACCATTGTTTTTGATTTCGTTGTGTTGACCTTTAACCTCCACTCCTCGCAGTATTTTTGAAGTTGATTAATCATTCTTTGTAATCTTTCTGACGAATCTGCAAGTAACACCAAATCATCTGCGTACATTAGAACCTTAATTAGAGTACCACCGATCCTGACCCCTCCGCAAAGATATTCTGAGATATCGTCGATGAACATCACAAATGCTAAAGGGCTAAAGTTGCAACCCTGTTTTACACCCGTAAGAGTTTCGAAGAAGTTTGAAAGTTGTTTTCCGTCCCAAACTGCTGATGACGTGTTCTCGTACAGCTTTTCAATCAATCTTCCGAATTTCCGTGATACACCAATATTATAAAGTTTATAGAAAAGTGCACTTCTATCCACTGTATCGAAGGCGGCTTTAAGGTCAACGAAGAACGCGTATAGTTTTTTCTTAGTCCTGATAAAGTTCTGTGCAACGGTGGTAAGGATAAAGATTTGATCTACTGTTGAGTAATTCTCTCGAAACCCTGCCTGAAATTCGCTGAGCATGTTATTTTGAGAAGTCCACACTTGAAAACGCTTCGCCAAAACACCCATTAGTATTTTCAATGCAGAGTTTAAAAATGATATTCCTCTATAATTTTCTGCTTGGTTAGGATCGCCTTTCTTGAGGATTGGAAAAATCACGCTCTGTCGAAAGCTGGTTGGGATATCTCCTGTTTCAAAAATTCTATTGAATTCTTTGGTTAGTATTTGTAGCAGAGAGTCATTTGCATATTTGAAGAATTCAATTGGTATTCCGTCCGTTCCCGGCGCTTTTCGGTCCTTGCTCTTAACTAACCAAAGTTTTACTTCTTCTAACTTAATGGGACTATCCAACAAATCGCACTTTGTATCCGGAACTGCATATTGAAAACTAGACTGGTACATGGCGTTGGGAGAGTTCAAGATATTTTTGAAGTGTTGTGCCAATTGATCTGCACTAATATTTATACCAATTTTAAACATTTTTCCATTTTTTTTCTTAAGCAGTTTCCATAGAGTTGCAGCATCCCTACATTGGAATATTTCAACTGCTAAAGCGTTTTGGTATTCAATTTTCTTCTTCTGGCATGTACTATTGTATTCTTTTTTCCCGTGTAGATACATATGTTTATAACTTGGTTCATCGTATTTTCGGAATAGATTTAAAATACAGAATGATTTTTTTCTTAGCTTTTCGCAATCAGAGTCAAACCACGGCTGTTTAAAATTTTGTTTTATCCGTTTTTGTGGCATGAGACCAATAGCGTTTTTAACAATCTGAGTTATATCGTCCATATTTCCAACTGTTACTATTTCCATCTGTCTGCTCAGGTTCATCTGGTAGTTTTGCGCTTGATTCCGATTCCATCTGAATTTAGGTAGCAAATTTATTGCAGCTTCGTCGTTTCTCAATTCATTAGTAACTAAGCTGAATGTTGTTACAATTGGTAAATGGTCTGAGAAATTTTGCGATTCTACCACAAAATTTGTAACACAATTGTTCCATTCTCCTCCGCTTAAAGTTAGGTCAATTACTGAGGTTCCTTGGGCACCCAAAAACGTATATTCGCCTTGAAAATCTCCCCTTGAACATCCATTTTGAATTTTCAGTCCATACTCGCTGCAAAAGTCTAATAGTTGACATCCTTTTCTATCCAAAACCAAATCTTTAGAGTTTCGGGGTTCTGAATCTTCATCGAGTTTTTGTCCTATCGGTTGCTGCGTGCCAGTCCTTGCATTAAAATCACCCGTGAGAAGAATATTGGTTTGATATTGTAGATTGTTTATAGCATCCCTTAGCCTTTGTAGATCGATGCCCCACTGTGGTCCTTGGGATCCGTTTAAGTAAACAGGGATAACTTGGAACTTAAAACCTGAAGCAAAGTGTGTTTGAATATTGAAGATGCTCAAACCAATTGATTCCTGGAACTCTATTTTGATATCGGTTAAGTTCTTTCTGTATCCATATAGACAACCTCCACTTGCACGCCCTCTAATATTGCTGATACCAGGTGTCCAACGTAGTACATAATTGTGAAAATATTTCTCAAAATTCTTTTCTTTACCTTCTATAAGATGTGTTTCAAACAAACAGAACAATTCAAATTCATTTACATATTTAAAAAAATCAGAATATAATACTTTACTATTTAAACCACATATGTTATAACTTAAAATTCTGTAGCTAGTATTTTTTACAAGATTCTTACTTAAAACTAAACTTGGGCAGACGGAAATATCCTAAAGCTGTTTTATAGAAGTGGCAGCACTGTTTCTCCTAATTTGCAATTGGTTCTTGTAATTGCTAGATGGTGCTATCACATTTACACATCCAGATGGCGCTGGTGAGTAATTGTAGTTTTCTTTTACTTCACCTGTTCCAGTGACAGCCAGCTGATTTGTAATGTTTACATTTTGTTTGCCACTCATAATTTCATCTAACATTGAATTTCCATCGAATTTTCCGCATTTCAATCCAGAATTAAAGCTCCACGTAAATGTTTTCCCTTGCACCAAAAGTCGATCATCTCTTAGGAAAGCCTCAATGTTTGGATTTCTCATCTTAATTGATTTTCTTATTTCAAGAAGTTTCGATCTTTTTTGTCGGATCGTTAGAGGATAGTCCCGATGAACGGCTACACCAGCTTCTCTAAGAGATTTTGATGCGCGAAGAATGTTCAATGCAGGTGTTTTATCTTTTAGCCATGTCTTAAAATTTAATGTATTAAACTGATTGTTAATTAAGTTAAAAAGGATCAATAAATCTTATCTATCTATCTATCTATCTATCTATCTATCTATAACTTTTATCGGAAATAGGGTTACCATGTATTTCTTTCTTTGAAATTTGTTTTGTTTTTATTTAGGTCATGGGTCATTTGCTTGTGAGAGTAAATAGGAAACAGGAAAGGTCAAATTTAATATAAAATATTCCAAATTACACACTGAGAGTCTTATGCTGCATTTACAAGAGTAATAAAATCTCATATTCTGTGTAATTTTCTACTATTAAGCCTAGTACGCAGATCGAGACAAGACAAATTTTATCTCTACAATTTTAATCTCTACAAAACGTTTCCAAATCTCGCGCAAAAGCTTGAATTAGGAGAGATAAAATCTAATTTAATGTGTTTTGTAGTGTATCTCTGGAACGGGATGTCTTACAAAAGACGTTTATACCTTTTTGGAATCTCCTCTTGATTCTTTCAAGAGAAGAATCAGCACCTTTTACATAAAATCAGTTTTGACAAAAATCACTTTCGGAAATACGGTGGCTGTCAAAATTTGTCCCGCAAAATAATGCTTGTATCATTCTTTTTCCTGGCAAAATTTAGTGGAGACATTTTGTAGAGCAATTCACGATAGTATGAATTTTGCGCACGAACTGCGTACTGCTCGGAAAAATATCCGAGACAAAATTTGTCCGAGGAAAAAAAATGTATGGGAGACAAAATTTTTCCCGATCGGCGTACTAGGCTTTACTCTTGTCACAAAAAATGACTACTCGTGTAATGCAACATAAAGAATACATTTTTTTTGTTAATTTTGAATGAAAAGATAGTAGTAGCAATAAAATCCCAAGATGTTAATGTATTTAGTTTAAATTGAGAAAAAGTTACACAATATATTTTATACTTTCTATGTAATCACAACAATGCTAAATGTAAACTTGAAAATGCCACCTAATAAATTTTAAGTCAGTGCTACAGCCAAGTTATTTTATCGAGATCATAATTTTTTAAGTTATGGTAACCTTCAAATGTACAGGCACTACTTTGCTTGTGTATAGGAATATGGCTGCTGCTGACGCGACACTAACTCTTCTAGTAACATCTTTATTCTTTCTAAAGGATCTTAGACGCTTCTTTATAATTTATGTGTACTTACATGCGAGTGAGAGGAGAATGTTGAAATCAGAAAACTGAAGTTTGTGAATAGTTGTGCTTGTTGCATTAAGGATCTTATTAGGATCTTACTGCAAAGCTTATATTCTTTGAACTCCAAATTGTTTCTTGATATAGGAGGATTTAAACTCAAATTCTTTTAGAATTTTCAAAGTGGTATACAAATAACTATACTCTTAAATATGACTTGTTATGGGATTATTTGGACATATTTAGAGCTCAGTTTTCAGAAAGGGATTCTTATAAGACTACAAGTTTTTATAATCTAACTACAAGAAGAGAAAATAGTTTTACTATAAGATTTAAGTTCTTTTAAGCTGGAAAAGTGTTTAACTCTTAAAATTAAAGTATTATGACATCCAGTTGAGTTTCATAGCAAGATATTAATACTTTAGTATAGCAATGGGATATAAAAGAGTTGTATGGGAGTTTTTTTTTCAGATTTAAAGAGCTAAGCTCTGGAGAGTATGTTAGTTTGGACGTGACTTATGGAGGTGGCACTTTTTATTCCGGGCATAATATATGGCGATATTGATGTAGATTTTGGTGGGCCAAATAATGAGCTCTCACCCAATCAAGCAGTGCTGCTCCGATTTTTGTGTCTGTTCCACCCTTATCTTCCTTTGTATGGCTTTTATGGCACAACTGGACTGAACACTGCGGGCTCGTTACGATGCGGTTCGAGGACTCACGTGCGCGGTTACCTTTGGTTTTACTTCGGATTTCAGGATTACCGATTTTTTTTCGTTGTTTAACAAATATGATTCGGCGACCATTATCTTTTACTTTTATTATAAAAATTCTTTGCACTTTCTTTTTTTTTTTTTCTCTTGTTAAATAAAAAAAAAAAGTTCCAAGATCCCGCCCGTTGACCGACCGATTGCTTAGCACATACCAGAAAGAAAAAAGATCCAAGATAATCCACCAGAAGCTATAACCGGATGAGCTTAGATTATCCCCCGCCATCATACATTGCTACTCACACTCACCTATTTTTGATAGAAACATGGTGGATTACCCACATCCGGAAGGCCGTTTTCTCGGAAGATTTTAACCACAGACATGTGAATACATGTGAAATCAATTTTTGGTTTTGGTTAAAACCTCTCGAAATTAAAATCCGGACGTGATTATTCCATTAAAATTGTGTGCCTGTATGGGTACCTTGACACCTCGTTAAGAATCGAGTTTCTTTTTCTTTTCTCCCTTTCTCTATTGACCTACAAATTTTCTCATGGCCATTTATATGTCCGGTTCCTAAAATTAGGCTTTAGATTGTCTACCATCAATAATTGTAGTTTTGGAAACAGTACAGCCTATATTTACGCCACTGATTTTTTTTTCCCACAATGTTTACTAATACTTCCGATCTAATGAAGTTATCAATTACCTTTTCCAAAGTTTTCAGAAAGAAGGATGTTAGGCTTATTGGCCTGAATGACTTAGGATATGTGGTATCTTTTTTCCCCACTTTGAGGATGAAAATTACCTTTGCTCTTCTCCATAGACTTGGTATGTACCCAAGTGCAATACTACTTCGAAGCAATCTAATAAGATAGGGCATCAGTAACTCTTTACCTTTCTGCAAAAGTGCAGGAAAGATGCCATCTACGCCCGGTGATTTGAAAGGTTGAAAGGTACTTAACGCCCATTCAATCCTATTGCCTGAACAGTTAGTCGAAGCTATCTTCCAGTCTTTCCGGTTAGGCCTTAGAGGTATTCTTTCTATCATATTTCCTACCATTGGTAAGCTGCCTGGAAAATGAGTATTTAGCAGTAGGGTTGACCTTTGCTCCTCGTTTTCAGTGAAGCTACCATCGGCGTAACGAAGTGCCAAAGAGGTTAATGTGTTATCTTTGGCTAGAGCCTTGTGTAATCTTGCTGCTGCAGGTTTCGACAAAATGCCCTCACAGAAATTCGCAAAACTATTTCTCTTAGCTCTCTTTATTTCCCCGTTATAATTGCTCAACTCTGCAGAGTAGTTATGCCAATCTCCAGTACTCTTTGCTTTATTGAAGAGCTTTCTTACCTTGGATCTTAGTTTTGACAGATTATTGTTCCACCATGGAGCATCCTTCTGCCTTTTAATGGGTTTAAGGGGACAACTGAGTTCATAACCCTCATTTCTCTAATAGTAAGTCCTTATATAGGTATTATAAAGTTTTTTGTTATGCCTGCTTCTTGGGGTTATATTGAGTATTTATGAAATGATCTTGGTCTGGAGGTCGAGTTAAAACTATGTTAGACCCAGCTCTAACTGCTTTGCTTCTCATAGCTACAAAATTGTTATAAATTTCAAAGTTACATTATTATTATTATTATTATTATTATTATTTATTCATTTAATTTCTTACACATTAAGAATAAATCTTATAAAATTGTGAAGTTTATAATATGGATAACGAACTACAATATTTAAAAGTGAAAAAAAAAATTATAAAAAAGAAACAAAGTAATTAAATTTATAAATTAAATTAATCATACACTATAATATAAAGTAGGAACAAAATATTTTATAATGAAAGATTTATAAAGAAAGAAAGAAAAAATTGAAATCAAGAATTGAGAAAGCCTAATAAATTAAAGAAAATTAAGAAATTAAGATGCTGCCTTAAAAAGAGAAAACATTAGTCGCCAAAATTTGAAAAATATGAGTGTAAACTCTTTAAAAAAGTTTGCATGTCGTCTATCAATTTTAAGTGCAAGGGAAGTGAATTCCATAGTCTCGTTACAGCAATTAAAAATTGTCTTTCTGATATCAAAAATGAAAAACGAGGTATAATTATGTCCATAGATCTCTGATATACCGGAAATTGTAGCTTATCATATAAATACATTGGTTTACCAGTTTTCATTATATTAAAAAATAGTTTAATTGAGCGATATTTAATAAAATTTTCAATTGACATGTTAAGCAGGTTCTTAGATAAGTGTGATATGTGGTCATATCGGCGAAGACCATAAACGTACCGAATTATACTATTGAAAGCTACTTTTAATTTTCTTTTACTTTCAGCGTCGCAATTTGAAACAATTTCACATCCATTTAAAAGTGTTGGAATTGCTAAAGATTTGGCTAACATTATTCTTGTTGGCAGAGGCGTGTATGCTTGGGCAACCCATAGCGAACGTAAAACTCCATATGTCTTACCAACAACATTTTTGATATGATCATTCCAAGTGAGGGATCGGTTAAACAAAATACCCAAATTTTTAACTGTTTCAACGTACTGAATATGTGAATTATTTAAAGTGATGGGAGGGAAGTACGAAAGATCTAATCTGTTACGGGATATGACCAAACATTTGCATTTTGTAGGATTTAATGTTAGATTATTCTGCAGAGACCAATTTGAGATATTCTCAAGATCCCGGTTAATATTTTCAACACAGTTCTCAATGAGACCTAGAGGACAATTCTGGTAAATCTGGACATCATCAGCATAAATATGCATCATTGAATTTTGAACAACACTAGGAATCTCATTTATATATATCGAGAACAACAGTGGGCCTAAAATTGATCCTTGCGGAACACCTTTGCGAACGGGTAGAAAATTTGACAAGGTATTTCTTACATACACTGCCTGTTTTCTGCCATATAAGTAATTAAAAATTAACCTAGTTGACAATTCGGAGAAATTGAAATAACTACGCAGTTTGTTACATAGAACAGTATGATCGACCATATCAAACGCTTTTGAGAAATCGAGTAGTACCAAAAAACTTACATCATCATTATCAAGGCCAATTCGTATATCATCAATTACTTTAATGAGAGCTGTAGTACAGCTATGTTTTGCACGAAACCCAGATTGTAGTTGTGTTAGCAACTCATTATGATTTAGGTATTCATTGATTTGTTTTTGTAAGATTCGTTCGTGAACTTTCGATAGGAAAGGCAGTACAGATATCGGCCTGAATTCAGTGCAGTCAGAGTTTTTGGGTATAGGGATAATCTTTGCCAATTTCCATTGGCGCGGATATAACCCTGTAGTAATTATCGAATTAAAAATATGTGTTATGTAAGGCAATATTGTGGGCAAAATTGCCTTGATAAACACTGGATGAATGCCATCCACTCCAACTGCATTGCTTTTTACAGAGAGCACAGCCTCAACCACGTCAAGATCATTTACTACAGAAAAATTAAACATGCTTTCATCTTCGTGTATTAAAATATTGAAAGGATCATCTGCGTTATTTTGAACAGGAGAATCAATTGAATTAATAGTGTAACTGCTTGAAGGAGTTGTGTCAAGAAAATTTATAAATCTACTGTTTAGGTCATTACCATCAAGATCACAGCCATCTATAGATTTTGATTTAGCTATACCCAAATCACGAAGATTTTTCCATAGTACACGTCCGTTTAAATTGGTACTGAGCCGATTAGAAAAGTGTTGAATTTTAGCTGCTTTTATCTCACGGACAACATTATTACGGAATGACCTATAAACTTCGAATAGTTCCTCGATTCGAAAACGCTTCCAACGGTGGTAAGCTCGGTCACGCTTTTCTATCAGTAATCTAATGTTTCTAGTAAACCAGGGTTTTGCATTGCCGTTAACAGTTTTTGTTTTGATTGGTATGTGGGAATCAATAAGAGAATTTAAATTTTTATTAAGAAATTCAACTTGATCGTCAGGTGATTGTTTTCTGTATATATTGTCCCATGGAATAGAATAAATATGTTGTTCAAGTGCATGTCTGTCAATATTTTTAAAATCCCTATACTCGAAAGGCGAAGGTGCTGAAAGAGTAGTTTTAAAATCATAAATTAGAAAAATTAAATCATGCCTTGAAAAAGCTGGGGCAGATAATTGGTCATAAAATAGTAAATTGTTTGTGTCGTTTATAAAAAATACGTCCAACAAAGTACTTGTACTCGACGAATGATGAGTTGGAATAGTAGAGTTTACAGAATGGAAACCAAACGAATTCATGTTATCACTAAAATGTCTTTCACTCAAAAGATTGCTGTTAAAATCCCCACAGATAATTATATTCGGGGATCGAGTAGAAATATCTTCCAAATCAGCATAAAAGGGTGTTAAATCTATGTATTTTTTGGGCCTGTACACAGTACCCACAAGAAGGCTTTTATCACCGCATACTACTTCAACAAAAAAGTAATTTATTGCAGACAAATTAGATGAAAACCACTTCCTTTTACAACGCAAACCTTGTTTTACATAAATGGCAACACCTCCACCCACACGATCACATCTATCTACCCGAAAAACATTATAGCCAATTAACTTAATCCGTATATCATCATTACTGGCTTCTGAAGGAAACCAGGTTTCGGATACACAAATTACATCTATTTTGGATTGAGTAAAAATATCGCGAAATTGATCAATCTTTGGCGGTAGACTCTGAGCATTTATGTGACAGATTTTAATACCTTCCTTCTGGGAGCAGAAAACCCCAAGCATAGTACGTAACATTCCTATATTACCGCGGCCCATGGAATTCACATTATTATCACCCATTTCGCCTAGAAAACATTAAAAAAGAGACAAACGACATGCAATGAAAGCAAAAATGTTTCCTCTTTATCAAAGAACAGCTTACAACATCATTTAACATTTTTGGCATACGCAATACATATAAATATAAATAGGATAGAGAAGAAACAGAAAAAAGAGAAAAAAGAAAGAATAATAATAAAGATAAAATATAATTTAATATAAAAGTACATGCATTAAACATTGTCTGCAGTTTCTTCTATGGCATCATCGTTTTGACATCTCGCGGCAATTACACGCAGGGAATCGTCATTTTGTATAAGTACTGGTCTTCCAATTTCACTCTCTTTTAAAAGTACAGCACCAGAGCGGGTAAATACAGAGAAAATACAGCCATTGAAGCTGTACACGCAACTGTTTGGAAACATTTTCCATCGACCATTTTAAAATGAAGTTGTTGGTTTATACTGAATATTTTACTATGTTTCAGCCTTTATGTTTACTGCAGTGAAGTAGCCACTAGCTAGTTGCATTTCTCGTTTTGAACAATTCAACCGTAATACCAGTTCGAGTGCAGGTATTTTTAAGGAGTAAGTTCCGAAGCTATTTTTTTGTACGACTATATGGCTGAATGGGAGCTTCCAATGCTACAAACCAAACCCCTTTGAGGAATACTGGAAAAATTACAGGCAAGCCAGGAATACCTTAAATGTTTCCCGGTGACCACGCTCGATGTAATTCGCAGCGAAACGTTCGGGGTGAGTACTGCATTGAACTCGCTAAATATTAAATATTTATAACGCGGCTAATCCGAAAAGTTTAAAATGTCTATATCTACCTTAAATACTCATATTCGTAGACCAAAATTCTTATATGAGCAAAATATATGTCAAAAAATACTAGCATTTCACAAACGTGGTAAAAAAATTTGGTCTATTGCAAAACATTTTAAAAATTCTTCTAAGTCATCGGTTCCAACAATCATTCACAATAAAACTCCTTTTGGCAGCTCGCAATTATGTAATTTTCTTGCTATTTATTATCGCTTCTCCATCAGATTGCATATATCCTTTAGCTCTTAGTAGGTGTTCTTCTACAGTGGCAAGACCATTGTAGTGTAATAACATAATGCGTAAGATTTTCTACATATCTGTCGTACTCTTTGGGTATCTTTCCGAGTAGATAAAAAGCAGCATTTATCCATGCGGTCGCTAAAAAAGGCGAATCTTCCTCCCCTTCCAATTACTGACCAAATGCACTAACGTCCCTTTTTGAAATCTCATGCAAACACTTATCAACAATAAGCATACGAAATATCTCGAAGAAAAAAGTTCTTAAATGACCATCAGTAGACAGTAAGGTTTTCGTAGCAATAGGTCCACTGATAATATGATAGCATATCTCCCCGAAAAGTAGAATTAATCCTTGAACAAAGGTAATTGCACGTGATATTTCTAACGCATTTGGTAGTTTGTCACGAAGTTCATTTATCGAAAATGCTTGCATTTGGTATCGAACAGTCTCTCACAATAAACAATGTTTTGGTCATTTTCAAGTATATAAAGATAAAAGCTGGTGGAACAAGGCTCTGTTTTGTCTCCGACACTCTTCCTTATCTTCATAAATGATCGCTTGTGTAAAACTTCTAATATTCATTCATTAATTCGTTGATGACAGCACCCACCCTTTTCATATTCGTTTCCAGGATCACAATCCTGTTCTTCGGCTACAGAACTGAAACGGTACCGTATTAAGAATACTCATGTTCATTAGATTCCAATGTGGGGTACTAACAACCACGTGGAATTTCATTTTAAGAAAACAAAAAGCTGTCTTCTATCGGTCAAGCGAAAAATATCACCAATATTAATATCCAGGAATGGGACTTCCATCAAAGAAGCTGAAAACCTTTCCATAGTCGTTCTGTGTGTGATGACCATGTCTTATGCGCTGATCATATATCAATTCGATGTAGCCAAGATCACTGCAAAATGCTTAGGTTTTCTTAGAAGATGCAAGAAATTTATTTCCCCTTTTGATCTGGCTACAATTTATAAAGCCTAAATCCTCCCAAATCTTGAATATAATTCTCATATCTGGGCTTGTGTCCCCATTGCTCATTTAAACTTGTTGAATATAATCCAGAATGGTTCTCTAAAACTTACCGAATCTCTTGTTTCTTTTGAACACAGTCTAAACCTCTTCTGCTTTTCATCACTTTATGGTTTTTCTTTAATGAACAATGCTCGAATGAATAGGCGTTAGAGTAATGTCGTTATTAATGCTCATCAGTTTACCCTTGAGCCTTACTTCAGAGGTACTGTCAAATATAGAGGTTCTATTTTTAGCCACACAACTAAAATGTGAAACAATTTGCTCTTCTTCGACCTTTCAACCTCATTGCGATGCAAAAGCTTTCAAGATCAGTGTGCTTCGATATCTCCTATTAAACCCTCTCCTGTTCACCATTAGATATAAGAGAAAATAAAAAATGGGGTGAATACTAACAGACATTTCTTTATACTGCGCCATTACAAGCTTTATTTCAGATTTAAATCTGTGTTCATTGGCCAAATTATTGCACGAAATCTTACTTGCAATCAGGCTACAGAGCAACACACACCCAAGACGTTTTACGAGTATCTACAATATTGAAAATTTAATATAAATATGTAGATGAAATTCACCGCCTAGAATTCCAACTTAACCTAAGGTAGGGGGGCCAAATAAGGCCCTGTTCCCAATAAGGCCCACTTGTCAGAAAACACAGAAACGAACAACTAACGGGACTTTTTTTGCTTTGCATATTTAAACCATGTCTACAAGAGCACATACAAAGGAAAAAAAGCCAGCTTCGCGATTCAGGTCTTGACCTATAGATCAATGAAGTTCGTCTGGGGGTGAAGAACTACCAAATTATAAAAAAGTAGTGTGTTTTGTGTTCTTTTTTGACAAATTTAAACCAAGTAAGTACAGTAAAACCCGCTTTAAAGAAACCCACTTAAGAGAAAAACCCGCTTACCTGCAACACTTTTTTCATCCCCAAGTATTTTCCGACCAATTTCCTTTAAAACACTCCGCTTAAATGAAACTCGCTTAAGTGAAAAACCCGGATAACTGAAACATATTTTCAGTTAATTTTTAATATTTTTCATTAAAAAAAACTCTCTTAAGTGAAAAAAAAAAATTTAATTGAACAGAACAAAAATTTGCTAGTTTTCTTTTTTCAATAAATTATTTTTGTGTTATTAAATAGTTGTTTTATTTAACTTCTTTCAAGGTAAGTCCAAAAGATAAAAACAATATTGTTTCTAGCATTAAATCTCCGCTTAATGGAATTTTTAAATCCGCTTAAGCGAAATTTTTTTTTCACTTATCCGAACACCGCTTAAGGGAAATTATTTTTCACTTAAGCGGGGTTCGCTTAAGTGAAAAACCCGCTTAAGTGAAAGAAAGACTGTGACATTTTGCCGTTTCTCTTAAGCGGGTTTTACTGTACCTATTTTTGATTTTCCCCGTATAATATATAATATTTTAAGTAAATTACAACATTTGTTTGTAAAAAATGTTTGATCGTTAGTTTTAAATAATTCTTTTTTTTTTTTAAGTCTCGCATGTTCCTAATAAGGCCCACAAAAATAAGGGATGGGCCTTATTGGGCACACGAAAATTTGCTTTTAATTTATTGGGTCTTATTATATTATATTTTTAATGTGTTTCAGACCAAATGCCAAATTTTTCCAAAAAAGAGCTTCTTATAGGACAGTAACCAACATAAAAAACGCGTTGCAGGTTAAAGAATATTTTTGTTTTATTTCTTACGAAGAAGTAAAGTTTAAATTTTTTTGTTTAAGTTTTGTTTTTTGTTTAACTGAAGAGGCTATTTTCTTATGAAATAAATTTAAAAGAAGATGTTTGTTGAAAGATATTGAATTTTTTTGTGGGTTTTACTTGCGAAATTATTAAGAAAACTGAGTGGGCTTTATTAAGACCCCATGGGCCTTATTAAGAACAACGTAAGCTTTTTTTTAAATGTCAAAAAAATATACTTTTCAATTTAACGAAAACAATAAAATCTATTTTTCCATGTAGATAAAATGACAAAGAATCATAACCTTTTTAGTTTACTCGGATACTCTCAAAAATCTAGCAGTTATTTCGAAAAATCCGTTAGGTGGGCCTTATTTGGCCCACTACCTTACATGTAAAGTTGAAAACTAGCACAAATGTCAGTCACATGTCAAATTATTTCTTCGTTTATTGTAACAGAGAAAAGTTGTTAGCTAGTTTATACATAAAAGCATTCAGTTGATATAACTTTGATTTCTAAATATCTCATAGAGGATTTGGCGCAAATCCCCCTTCCTACGGCTTCGATTCGATAGTTTCCAGTGCTTTTTTTTAAGTTTTCATACTCTATCAACAGCCTAGTGCCAATTGAATTACATAAATTCGTTGATTGTTTCAAGTCCAGTCTTAAAAATTAGTATGTTTTTTATTAAGTTTAAATATTTCATAGGAAAAAAGGAAATGTCACTTGAAACTTAACTTCTTATGTAATTTATCGAGCATAAGTAAATAACTTCGGTTGTAGGACAAAATAAATAAAAACAAAACACAAAGACGAAGAAGGAAATATCAACACTTACACTCGTCTTCTTATGTTTTATTCATTACGATTGCTTTTACTGCCAGACTGGCTTGGCATTTTGCTTTTGTCAAAGTCAACAAGGCAGTCAACAATCTGCTACACCCATACTCGTCGCTAAATCTAACAAAGAATGAAACTTAGGTTAACGTAATACGTGTATACGAATATCTACATGTACATATCTATAGTCATATAGTATATAGAAATTCTGGAGCTCATTTCGTTTCGTATGCTAAAGGGCAAGAAAAAAGTAAGTGTCAAAGCGCAAACGAAACAAAAAATTTAGCTTTCTAAACGAAAATCAACTACAATTAGTTTATCCCGGTGGAACGGTGTGGGTCGTCTACGATACCAAGGGCTCTGGTAGCACACATAAAGGATAAACAAACAGGAGCATTGATTTATGTAATACCAATGAACCACTAGGTGTGATTTTGAATATTGTAAGCACGATTATTCCTTTTACCTTTGATTAAACCTTTTGCAAAAATTTATGACTAGGTATGTTGTTTATACTTGTCTAATGTTGTTTGTTGTTTATTTCATCAATCAGAGTTAACTCTTACAGACTAATTAAACATGAATGTATTTGTATATACAAAAATTAAATAAATAATACGATATAAAATAATAATTATAATAATAAATAACATAAATTTAATAAATAGCATTAGCGTGATTAAGTACAAATCTAAATTTAGAGATTAAGGATGAAACTGTAAAATAATTTTTAAATCGTTTTTGAAAACATCTCTTGAAACATTTTTAAAAATATCTATATGATTAAGAATAGAATTCGCTTCTTTTATACAACGTGCGAATGGTTCGTTCAAGCTATAATTTCTTTTATAAAATTTTTCTCTGAAATGAAAATCAATCCGAAGAGTTCTACTTGGAGAGTAGAAATTTATTCTCCCCAACAAATGAGAGCAGTTAACATGATTATCAATTAAATCCTTTACAAGCATAACACTGAAGTACCTTCTTCTTAGATCAAGCGTTTGAATATTGAAAAGTAAACACCTAGTTGAATATGAGGGTGTTTCAATAGACCAATTTAATTTGAAGAACATAAGTTTTGTGAATCGTCTTTGAACACTTTCAATCCTTAGAGAGTAAGTTTCATAGTATAGATTCCAAATTATACAACAATACTCTAGAGCTGACCTTACAAACGAAAAGTATAACATTTTCAAAGTGAAAGGGTCCGTAAAATCCTTCGAATTCCTACGAATGAAGCCCATCATCCGATTAGCTTTATTAACAATATAGTCAATATGACTTGAGAATGAAAAACGTACATCTAACATCACTCCTAAATCTTTTTTAACAACTACTCTTTCAAGGATCGTATTATTTATTCTGTAGTTAAAAATGATGGGAGAAACTTTCCTATGACATGTGAAACATTGACATTTTCCAACGTTAAGGAACAGTTTGTTTTCATCACACCATTCGGCCAATTTTTCAAGATCTTTCTGAAGAAGGAGGCAGTCATTTAAAGATTTTATGGAACGGAAAATCTTGACGTCATCGGCATACATTAGATTATTTGAAAATTTAAAACTGGAGGGTATATCATTTATAAAAAGGATAAAAAGCAAAGGACCAATATGACTCCCTTGAGGGACACCTGAGGTAACATCAATTTGTTTTGATATCTGTGATCCAATTTTAACAAATTGAAAACGATTTTCCAAATAGGATGAGATCCATTTGATAAAGCTGGAATGAAAACCGAGTTTCGAAAGCTTAAAAATCAATATTTCATGGTTTACCCTATCAAAAGCCTTAGCGAAATCAGTAAATATTATATCTGTTTGCAAACCATTTTCAAACCCATTTATAACTGACTCAGACAGTATTGCAAGATTTGTGGCGGTAGATCTACCGGCCATAAAGCCATGTTGGGATTCTATTATGATGTTTTTAATAACAGAGCTCAACTTATTACAAATAAGCAATTCGAACATTTTTGGAATCGCTGAAAGTTTACATATTGGCCTATAATTAACAACATTTTGCTTAGATCCAGATTTATGTATAGGAGATATATAAGAAATCTTCCAAATATCCAAAAATACTCCACTGTTTAAAGATTTATTGAAAATCAGACAAAGTGGCAGAGATAGTGAGGAAGCACAGCTCTTTAATACGATGGGGGCTATTCCATCGGAGCCAGCGCTTTTATTGATATCAAGCTTATTTAAGGCTTCAAAAACATCCGATACATCAAAATTTATATTTCCTATATCAACTACCTCTATTGGCGAAAAATCCGGAAATTCACATGGGATTGGAAGAGCATAAACGGATTTGAAATA
The DNA here is from genome assembly GCA_911387755.1 of Chrysotoxum bicinctum. Lineage (NCBI taxonomy): Eukaryota > Metazoa > Arthropoda > Insecta > Diptera > Syrphidae > Chrysotoxum > Chrysotoxum bicinctum. Next base: position 199,444,949 of record OU426988.1, on the reverse strand, counting down.
ATCAGCAAAGAAATCACTTATCACATTTAAATCACTTGAAATTCTCCCAGAATATTCCATACTATTCGGAAATCCAGTGGTTTTTCTTTTCGTATTGATGAATTGCCAAAAATGTTTGCTATCTTTTTTAATTTTAGATTCTAAAGATAAAATATAATTATTATATAGGAAGTCATTAAGGATGTTAAAATCATGATGACATTTAATATATTTTTGTCGGAGAATAACATTATTTTTATCGAGTTTATATAATTTATAAGCTTTATTTTTTCTATTTTTTAGATTAGCGAGCCTGCTATTAGACCAAGGGACCTTTGAGCTGGAACGGGCTAATTTCTTAGGAACAAACAAATCATGTGACTCTTTTAAATATCTAGAGAACAATTCAAAAGCTTGATCTAAGTTTAAATCGATCATAATTGTGCTCCAAGGTATTGATAGCAAAAAATTATTAATTTCAATGAAATTCGCACGTTTATAATCAAAAAAGAATTCTCGTGGATTAACAAATTCTCTTATATATGTTAAAAATTTACAATCGATTGTCAGGCATATATGATGAATTGTATTATTTATAGCTGGAAATTCATTCTTTTCGATATAAGCTTCATATTCCTTATCAACAAAAACTAAGTCTAAAATGCGATTCAGACTATTATGTAAACCGTTTACTTGCACAAGATCAAATTGACCATAAAAATCAAGGACAGCGGATTCAATTTCGGTACTAACGTTAAAAGGCACAAGGTGCTTATCATCAATATCCGGTTTCCAGCTTATATCTCCAATATTGAAATCACCTAAGATCATGACATGATCAGAATTACTTAAATTATTTAAAAAAGAATAACAGTTATTCAAATGCAAATTATACATGTCTAATGAACTTCCTGGGCGAATATAACTTGCGCTTACAAATAAATTATAATTATTTTGAAAAGATATCTTAATAATTATCTGATCGACATCTAAATTAAACGAATTATTATCAGAAATAAGTTCTAACTGGTTTACAACATAAGTACTTCTTACAGCAACCATAATACCACCACCTCTATCAAAACCGGTAGTAACAGAACATCGATCTTTTCGAAAGACTATAAATTGTTTACTATTAAATATTTCAGAAGTTAAATGATTTTCATTTAGCCAGGTTTCTGTTAGTACAATGAGTTGGTAATCTTGAGAGGCAAAATATACAAACAATTTATTTAATTTTGACCTTATTCCACCTACATTTTGGTAATAAACATTTAAGTTCGAGGCTAAATTCATGACATCAGCAACATCGACAGCATCATCAGCAGCAACAGCAACATTATCAATTATTGTAACAACATTAACAGCAGCTTTGTATATACAAAGACAGCAGCAACTTCATTAGAATCATCATCAACATCCGCATTATAAACAGCAACATCATCGACAGCAACATCTTCAATTACATCATCAGAAAAACTCTTATCCGCAGCTAAGAGACCAGCGAAGTTTTCGCTGACATCTATTCGTTTTTTGGTTTAAAATTGAATGGTCTTATTTTTACACCATTTGGCCAAAAGTCGGAACAAAAGATGGTATTTTCGAATTCCAATGGGCACCCAACTTTAAAATTAACGAAACTGGGTTTCTGTTCACTACCATCTTCTCGATCTTGCTTTGGCAATAAGTCGTAGCAACGGAAAATCTTTGAACATGCATTAGTTTTCTTAGCGATGTATGTGGCTATATACTCCGGTGTAGTAGTTGGCTTAAAGCTCGATATATGAAACCATTTGAGTTTGTAATAAACTTGGAGATTCATATCATTATCATCATTGATATTACCTTCTTTAACAAGAGATTTATCAGCACCATAAACACTTTTATTTTTATTTTTATCTTCGTCATGCACTTGCACAGCACGCATATACACACCCACGTCATTTTGAGTGTACATAGTCTTGTTCTGCGTACCAAAGCTCTTGACAGCATCGACTTTACCACCAGATGAAGAAAGAGAAAGAGCATCATCTACAATAACGTCATCACCAACAGCAGCAGCAGCATTTTGATCACTCTGAGCAAGAGAAGAGTGAGAATGCAAATTCAAGTCGGCCACTGAGCCACTTGATTCAACTGCAACATCGTCACCATCACCCTCACCGTCAACGGCATTAACGAGACCACATCCAGCATTCATTTCACTCACTGAGCTTTTCGATTGAGACGTAGACTTGGTTTTGTTACCACTACCAGTATTAAGTCTATTTGAGGGACCTGCGAGGGGAGACAAAACACTAGATTTAACTGAACTACGATTCAAAGCCGGAGATGAATGCGCTAAAAAATTGTTTTTTATTTGGCGACTCGGTTCATTGCCCTTTTGAATTCTCTGTTTTTTTGTATTATCTCTCACTTCCCTACTTATGTCCAAGTGAGTTTTGTTCTGAATATTTAGCTTTTGTGGCTTCGAACTAGGTTGATGGATTGGTTCAAGATTATTTAATTTACTCAAAGATTCTTGGAGAAGATTAAAAAGTTTATTGACATTTTGAATGCACTCAAATAACGCGAAGCTTTTACATTTATCACATTTCCAAATTAAACTAGCATTAGAATTAACTATTTTGAGTTCGTTGTTTTTCAATAAAGTACATTTGCAATGATAATTTGCCAGGCAAATGCCACAAGATATAACATCGCTAGGGACAATTGCAGCTTGGCACTTAGTACACACAACACTCATTGTAAAACAAAGCTAGGGATACAAGCGTGTGAAGCGAATGAAAAGCAGAACTGGTAATTAACTGACCAGAAGTCTGGGATTATTATTTTACTTGTGACTTATAGGTACTATGAGTTATGCATTCGTAGAAAAAATAGAACTCGAGATTTCGATCAAAGCAGTTGACATTACGATGATACTCGTAGCGAAGACGAAAAAAGTGGGTCTCGGAATTCTGTCTGGTAGATATCGTTTTTAAATTTTTCCCCCAAACTTTTTTTAAAACAAAAATAACGGAACCTGCCATAAGATTTTTTTTCAAAATCTTAAAAATATTTATTTTTTTTAAAACTGTCCAACAATTTTTTTTTTAAAAACAATTCAAAATAAAATGGTGGATCGCACGAACTTGCTCTTATGTAAAAGTACTTTGGAATTTAAGATACATTTTATAAATATAAAACATGGGTTTAATGAGATAAAAATGTTCAAATGTATGTACATATAAAATTGCCGTCTGATTTATAGAAAAGTATGAATTTATGCAAACAAACTTTAAAAAATCGTTTTATTATTAGATGCATTTTTATATAAGAAATTTCTTTAAAATTTGTCAAGAAAAAATGTGGGATGCGAATTTTAAGTATTTCATAATATTGATTTTAGGAAATAATTTCAAAAAATAATCGTTCATAGGTTTTGAAGATATTGATTTTTCAAAAAAAAAATTTTCAAAGAACATAACAAATATTTATTCGAATATTTTTATATACAATATTATTTTAAACTTAAGGGGACACCTGCTGAAAATTTTCGGTTAAAATCCTTATAGCCGTTAATGGGAAAGTTGAAAATCAAAAAAACGGTTCTATGACAGGACCCCCTAAATTTGTTTTTAACCAAAATATAGTCCATGTCCATAATATCACACTTAATTTTTTTTATCAAAATCGTTAGAGCCGTTTTCGAGGTAAATAAGATTTTGCATTACGGGTGTATGGGGGGTACCGTTAGTTTTGGAGCTAAAAAAAAATTTGAATTTCTTCTCTAGGGAATCACCGAAGCCCCTTAACTACCGAGTGTGAAGAAAATTGTTCCAGTGGCTTAGGCTGTAGATCGAGGTACAGACATACGGACATACAGACATACAGATAGACAGACGGAATTGTCAGACCCATTTTATTCGTCTTCGCTATCATCGTAATGTGAACTTTGATCAAAATCTCTAGTTCGATGTTTTTTCCAAATGCAGAACTTGCATCGCAAGTAAAAATTTCATTTAGTTAAAACTAAGTAATGGTTGAAGCCCCTTGGAAACTTTTTTTTTATTTCCATTTTCTCAAAAACGGTACAACCGGCTTGGATCATTTTTTTTTATGCTCAAAGTTTGAATATTATTGTGTATGAAAATTTTACAAAAATTTTTTTTTTTGGATTTGGCAAAACAAAATCAAATGTTTTTTTAAAACTCAATATTTCGAAAACCCCATGCTCGATTTTTTTTAAACTTGATTAATAAAACTTTCTTAACATAAAAATAACAAATGTTAAACAATGGTTTTCGAAAATCGTATTTTTATGGAAAACTGCTCTGAGAATTTTGATTTTTTTTTTCTTTTGATTAATTCTTACGACCATTTTTTAGAATTTTGAATTTCTCATTATCGGTATAACGGATTTTAATAAAAAAAATTATAGAAAAGCTTCTAAAAAGTTAAAAAAAACATTGCATTTCAAGACTTTAAAAATTTTTTTTAGAAAATTTTATATCTCAAAAACGGCTCGATATTTTTTTGTAAATTTATTTTTTATTCGTACAGTAATAAAAACTTCAAGTTGGAGTACAAATATTTTTTTTAGAAACGTTTTAAAAATTTTATATATAAAAGCTTATCTTTTTAAGAAACCACTACAACGACTTATAACTTTTGTTCTTGCATAAACTAAGGCCAAAGCAGATATAGCAAATCAGAATACGCATATGTAAAAGAATTGCGCAAGAAATGTTTGACATTTGCACGAATAAGAAAGAAGCATCGATTGCATTTTGGGACACTCTGCTTAGCAGATATTTTTGTATTTGCATTTTGGAACTGTTTGTTTAGCAGAATTCGCGTAATTATATGCGTTTAGGAATTTGCCCTAATATTTGTTTAAATCACATGGCATCCTGTTTTTAGCTCTCACTTCTAAAGGAATTGTTTTAGTCATTAAAAAAATTAATTAAATGCTTATGTACAGTTTTTCTCTAATAACATTAATTTTTGAAATTCTTAGTCTTTTAGATAAGAGCATTTTAAGGGGTACTGCTTCTTCCGAGGAAGTGATATATCTCTTTTAACTCTTGTCATGACAAAAATGCACTTCATTTTATTGGATTTCACAGAAAATTTTAAAAGCCTTTACAACAGGATAAGGATTACTTCTGTGCCGTGCCTTCCGTTTGATTCCTAAGATGGTGATTTATCGGACTGAAGGCTATGTTGCAAGTTGGCTAAAAGGTCTTGGAAATCAATCGGATTGGTTACTGCTTCAGCTCTAGCCAACAAGCTGCCATGTACATTTTTTCGGATGCGTGCGAAGGCCCGGCTGAGTAACTGATCCGAAATCCATAAGATTTTGCTAAAGTAAACACACAATTAGACAGATCAAAAACTACTACTTACATCTCTTTTTTAACGCAATCCAAAGTGGATGACTCCAGATAAAAATGGCGCACTTCAGTGCTGATTCTGTACAATTAGATTTTACCAGTTCAAGAGGCAGCCATGTTGTTTAAGTTGTTCAACATGTCCTTTTTTGAGTTTTTGTTTTTTTTTTTTAACAAATAACCATGGCAAGTTACAGCGACGAATAATACGTTCCAAGGAGGATTATGCGATTTGATTAGATATTTTTCTTAAGTCTTAGGTCGAAGCCAATAAGCCGCAAAAAATCTGGCCGCTCGACTTCCAGGTAACCAGTACCATTACTTAGGCTGATCTGTGCCCCAGAGTTGAGAAAAAATAAACCTCCACAATAAGTTCCACCTTTTAAAGTCAAAACTGGTCAATACAGACAATTATTCAAACAGAATTAAAATGGTAAAGTTCTAGAGCATTGATGTTCCTCCTAAGATCTATGTTGTCTATAACTGTATATAGTATACGGACAGTACAATCCGTTCATAAAGAATTTTATCTACTTTTGACAAGATCAACGCCTCTGCGTCTTATAGCAGGACCGGAATGATAAAAAACTGTATTATGTTAGCACACCTTAGATCATCGAAAGACGTCTTTCCTGGTCTATTGCATTTCGAAGACCAAAGAAGCAGCCATAATTGAGACGAGTATTCTTTGTTTGATCTGATATAGCCCTAAGTTGATGGCTAAGGTCAAGTAAACAAAGTCCCTTACTTAACTTATGATTGTCTTTGATAATATTCTGACCCGTACCCCCTATAAAAAGACCTTGTTAACATTGCCTTCACTAACCGATAAATCCATCTTCTTAGCTTCCATGTCAATAAATAGAAAGCTCTACTTAAACAATGTGTCTAAAGTGTTGGGATGTAAGATTTTAAGAATTCTTGCAACATATAGAATGGGTCCTAAAACACCGCACATCAAAAGTATCGTCAAACGTTTGTTCAAATAGCTACTTGTATACAAACAGACAAGTTACCAGGCCATATGGGTTAAATGAAATGCATTGTATGTAAAACTTAAAAGAAAAAATTTTTGAATTATGTATTTAAAAAAAAAAATAAAACAAATTTCTTTGAAAATTTGATATCTTTAAAACGGATCATTATTTATTTTTTTTTTAATTAAATTTTTGTTTGCACAATAATATAAACTTAAAAGTGGCATACCAAAATTTCTTCTTCTAAGTTTTATATGTTTTTTTTTTTTAATTGCTATTGATGCATCAATTCATTATTAAAAAAAAATAATACTTAAAACATTATTAAAAAAATTTCTCAGCGTTTCAAAAACTAATTGTGTTCTTCTGAAAATTTTTCACTCATAACATAATTTTTTAAGATTTTGCTATGTGAAGCAAGTTCTTGCGATTTTTTGCATTTTATTTAGAAGGCCCATGTGTGGCATTTTGGAGTATTACATCATTTGAATATTCGCCGCTGCTTCGCTGGGTGACGAACGCGCATCCGATACGACAAATTTCCCATAACTCTGGCGCATAAATAAGGCCGAATTTTAGCAATGGCATTAATTAAGTTGGCTTTTAGGACAACGGTGGCTTGTGGCTTATTGGCATAGTCCTGTGACTTAAAAATGCTCAAAAAAGAAGTCCAACGGGTCAGATCGCATGATCGCGGTGGCCAGTTCACATCGCATCTGCGTGATAAAGCCATGTTCGGAAATGGCTCTTGCAAAACGTCCATTATGGCATGGGCACGTAGCGCCGCGGTTCTACTGCAACGACATGTCGTCACTCGTCTGTGACAATTCGGGCCAATTCGACCGATAGCGCTTTCCGTAGATTACCTGGGCAAAGTCGTCCTCAATGAAATATGGACCGATAATGCCGCCAGCCCAAAATCCAATCTGGATCCAATACAGTTTGATGGATCTCTTTCATAAGATAAATTAAAAATTTGCACATGCCTATGCATGCTTTAACTTTTGATTTTTTTAAAAGTTGAAAACTCGGATTGCTTTGAATTCAAGTTGGTTATGACAAACTTTAAAAATGTTCAATAGAAACTAGAAGGAAATAGTTCTTACTATAGTTTGTGTGCATACCAATAAAAGTGATTGCTTGCTAAAATCATCGGAAACCAGTAAATACTATTTCCTCCAGTAAATACTTGTTTGTTTTTAGCATTTACATTGATGCATAAGTCATATAGTAAATACTAAGAAAATTTAGTAGTACTAGCGCTTACGACAGTTTATTCATATGGTCAGTTTAAAATTTGACATATTGACACTAGTGTTGCCATATCTCAAGCCTTATGTCATAGCAACCTCCGTCCAAAATAGTGGGGCAATAATTTCGAAATTAAAAGAAAATATGAGGGATATTAAAAAATGTTTAAAAAGTCAGTTTTTAAGATATATGAAATTAAATCTATACTATTATATAAAAGCGAAACCATTTTAAACCTTGATACGCACGATCTCAGAAAGTAGTCAACCGATTTATTTGAAATAAATTTTATTATTTTCTATATTGTTATAAGAGTGTTTATGGCTATAATGTTTTTTCATTAATAATTTGTCAAACTTAAATATTATTAATTTTACATTTTTTGTCCATTTTTTTCCATTAGTTGACTTATACAACCACTCATATCTTGAAACCTATACAATAATCAACAAAGATTAGCATTGCGTCATAAAGTCAATATTGTTGCGCAAATTTTAAGCCCAAAATCACTTCTAAATTAAACATACAACCTGAGAAATAAATAAAAACAAATTATAAAATAATAAACTTTTTGAATTTATTTTATCCAGGAATTAGATTTCATCACAATCGCGAGGTCGCTGCTTTGTTTCATTTCATTATCATTCCAACATTTTTAATTTTCTTTTCTTCCCATGCTCTCTCTCTCTTAATATGTGTTCCATTTAATACGAGTAGTTATGTTATTTCTCTTACCTACCTACCTACATATTCAATTTTACTGTATTGTATTATATATGTATTATATTATATAGTTCATCTAACTAACCTACACACACACATTGTTTTTTGTTTCTCTAATTCTATCGTAACATCGCTGAGCAGTGTGGGCATTTTTTTACTTGCGATATAGGTACTATAGGGCAAGTTCTGCATTTGGAAAAAAATCGAACTCGAGATTTTGATCAAAGTTGACATTACGATGATAGCGAAGACGAATAAAGTGGGTCCGAGGATTCCGTCTGTCTGTCTGTATGGCTGTATGTCCGTATGTCTGTATGGATGTACCTCGATCTAGAGCCTAAGCCACTGGAGATATTTTCTTCAAACTCGGTACTTAAGGGTCTTCGGTGATTCCCTAGAGGAGAAATTGAATTTTTTTTTTTTAGCTCTAAAACTAACGGTACCCCCTATACACCCGTAATGCATAATCTTATTTATCTCAAAAACGGCTCTAACGATTTTGATAAAAAAAAATAGGTGTGATATTATGGACACGGACTACATTATGGTAAAAAAAATTTTTGGGGGGAAATGTTATTAACGGTACCCGTCATAGGTATAATGGTTTTTTTAAATTTTCGAATTTCTCATCAACAGCTCTAACGATTTTAACCAAAATTTTTATGCGGGAGCTTCTATACACTTGAAAAAATATAATCTAAAACTTTTTTCGAAAAAATAGTTTTTGGATTGTAAAAAAAATAATAAAAATTTTGTTTTGAAAATTCAATATCTAGAAAACGGATACCTACACGAATAAATTTTTAAATTACGTTATAAAATGTATTTTATTGAATACTAACAACTTGCATATCAATTGTTTGCATACAAATTTTAAGGACAATTTAGTACACAAAAAACATGTCTCAGTGTGACTGTGTGTCTGTTTGTCTGTACCTCTGCCTACAGCCAAAACTTCGAGGCCTATGTTCTTCAATCTGGGTAGTTAAGGGTCTTCGTGATTCTCTAGAGGAGAAATTGAAATTTTTGTTAGATCCAAAACTAATGATAGCCCCCATACACCCATAATGCATAATCTTATTTATATCGAAAACGGCTCTAACGATTTTGATAAAATTAGGACATTGGACATGGACTACATTTTGGTCAAACAAAATTTTGGGGCAAAATGTTATTAACGGTATACCTTTCATAGAACGGTTTTTTGATTTTTTGACTTTCTCATTAACGGCTCTAACCATTTTAACCAAACATTTTCAACAGGAGCCCCCTTAAGTTTGAAATAATATTGTATATAAAAATATTCGAAAAAAAAACTATTTCTAAAATCTATACTACTAAATACTTCTCGAAAAATTTTAAGGAAATTTGTTATATAAAAAATTACTTTAAAAAGATTAATCAGACGGCAATTCCATATATTTGAACATTTTTATCTAATTAAATCCATGTTTTATATTTATAAAATGTATTTTTAATTCCAAAGTACTTTTACATTATGAGCAAGTTTGTGCGATCCAGTCGTGCATTTTATTTTTTAAGTTACCTGAATACACTTAATAGCATTTTGGGTGACAAAAATTGACTTTCAATTGACTACAGTGCACATGAACTATTCTATAAAAGCGAAACCATTTTAAAGTTTGGGTTGAATTATCTCAGAAAGTAGTCAACCCATTTATTTGAAAAAAGTTTTATTATTTTCTATATTGTTATATTTATAATATGCACAAACATGAACAAACTCTTTTTTTTTCAAGTGTGAAAGAGAATCTAATTCGATACGGTAAGTTATGCATATAAACTAAAATTAATATTATTGTAGAAAATATGCTCAGTCCCATTGAGAAATGTTTTCATATGCTAATATTAATATTAAAAAAATATTCGTAGTTACAATTTGCGAAGCAACGCGAGTACGGGTCGGCTAGTACAAGTGATAATTGATAAATAATTCACTTAAAATCATAGAATCAATATGGAAAGAGGGTGAAAAAATTATGAAGAATCTTCAAATAATGTATGTAATATTCTCGGTATCAAGAATTTGATTCGAGAAAACCAATGATTAAATCATTACTAGACTGAAATCAATATTAAATCCCCGCAAAACATTTTAAATCCCATTCACCCAACTTTAAAATACTCTCAAGTACAGAGATTCTTTTTTTAGCCGCACTACACGAATGTGGAATGATTTACCGGGCTCAATGTTTCCCACTCATTGCAATGTGCTGATATTCAAAACCAGTGTGCATGGGTATCTCCTTTCTAATCCTATCCTACTGTCCTAATTGCTCGCACTGTGTTTAACATTATAAGGGTATTCATATCATGACCCCTTGAGTGCGCTTAAATTCTACCAGTGACATATTCCCATTTCTTGTATTCAAGCGTAGCCGCATATTCCTTAATACCCTAGCCAACCTTGTTTTGTCGTCATCACTGAAGTCTTATTTTGTATATAAGCTGCAATGTATCACTTGTTGGTGTAACGAGACTAACAACACACCTAAACTTACTTACCTACATACACAATGCAAAACCCCTTTGCAACGTGGGTTTCGTTCCTTTACAAGACATCGAGAAACTTTCAAAATTATTTCATTATCCTTCGAGACAAATCAGACCCTTATATTTATACCCAAGTAAATTCTGTCAAAAGCCCCGTCCCCCTTTCGAATTCCCCAAATCCTCTTAACAAGTGCCTTCGATGTTTAAACGGCTGTATAACTAGTTGCTGTAATGGGACTTTGGGGGGTTTGAACCAAAACAAGAAGACAGCAAAATCAACAACAATAATTCTCATTAAAAAGGAAACTTTTCGCATGCCATAAATAGAAATAACGAGATAACTCCGATGCCTCCCCCTTTCCATTCCTACCCAAAGCCTCCATCTCATTGCTTTGACAAAAATAAAGGATAACTAATTTTCTTTGTCTTTGTTTATTTTGTAAATTTTATGTCAACATTGTGCTATTAAAGGTTCACTTTCACACCATTTCCCCATTCGCATCCCTTTTTCTTATTTTATTATTTGTTCTTATGTTTCGGCTAGAATGTCCTTTGTCAATGAGCCAATTGACTGTCATATTCTCTTATAACATAGTTTAACTTTTTGATGGCCAAATCAATGTCCATGTCAGTTATTTGCTGGTAAAGTACCATTCGTGCAAACTCCCAGTCTCTCGAGCTAACTTTTAGGATTATTCCACAATTGGGGTTGGTTTTGTCCGCAATAACGCCTGAAGCTAGCTCTTTATCGGTTACACATCCTAGACGGGCAGCAAAATCACTGGCAGTTATTTTATCAGTCTTGATATGTATCAAAAGGATATTTGTTTGAACATTGTCAATATCGACGGTTATAAATGGACTTTTCAACTTGTGGATGGCTAGAAAGAAAAAAAGAGAAGAACAAATTGAACATGTAACTTTGTAAAAAGTTTATTTATTTTAAAAGTAATAAATCGAAATTGGAGAGTTTGGAGCGATGTTAACGAAAATATCGGACCATCATTTCGAGGGTTAGAAAGAAAATTTATTGACTTACCTTCGGCAATGCGGTACGTTCTTCGATGATGTTCGCTGAGACATTTCACACTGACATTCAATGCAACTAAGCCTGCTGCTGCAAGGATACCAGCTTGACGCATACCACCTCCAATAGCCTTCCGCAAACGTCGTGCTCTATTAAGAAAAGAAAAAGACATATGAATCATTATACTAACTTTTTTCAGCAAAATGATGAAACAATTTTAATTTTAAGCTCTTTACTGAAAAATGTGGTTCTACGAGGTAAAGATTGGATTCTTGGTACCTCAAGTAGAGGTAGGGGTTGAATCCCGGTGAAAGGTTGTTAGCGCCTTGGCTTTTTTTTTATCAAGGCGACGCAATAATAGAATTCCCAACTGGAATTAATGGTACTTTCTTCAGTTCCAGTCGGACTGAACTATATACTTATAGTGAACCCCTTATATGAGCCCTTACAACATATTAGGAGCTAGTGGGCGGAGGATTATCCGGCTTTCTTTGCTAGGAGTTATACTGAGATGACTTCATGATCACGTAGAACTATACATATATTTGTGAAGCAACAACAAGACGGACGGATTAAGTGTTGATAAACCAATCGAACGAAATAAGGACAGCTAACTTTGCAATGTTGGGACCTAGATGGATGGAAACCACATATTTTCACCATCCAAAGAATGCGATGGGTTGAAGCGACCAGAAGAATCACTTTGTGTTGATAGCAAGCACTTCCAATATCTCAAGATTCACGAGGAGATATTATGGAGATTTCCTGATCAATGAACCGTCAACCAGATTGCGATCGAAGCAAACCACTTATCCAGTAACAATGCTGTTCGAACTTTTCGAGGAGGCAATATTGATTGTGATTCGAATTACAACCACATTCTAGCCAATGTACCGTGACGGATATCCCAGCTAAAACAACGAAATACTCTTAGGAAATTTGCAATGTACAGCTATTGCAAGAAATCGTGAACAAGAAGAGAGAGAGGAACACAAGTTTGTCAGAAGGAAAAGGAAGCATACAGAAAAGTTCTTTTTTAAGAAAGAAGTTTAATGGAAATCTTAATAAAAACTTTCAAAGTTAGAGACTTGAACAAAAGCCAGGAAGAACTTAGAAGGGAAAATCGTAGTAGAACCGCAAAAGCTCATAGAGAAATAAGGCCTAGTGACTTTAATAAGTTCTAAACCATTCATGTCTGTGTGTTGTTCAAGGAAAATGACGGCTAAGATGAGAAATGGTGCTCTTCGAGGGTTTTTCATTAACGGCGAAGAAGCAGTACTCCTGAAAAAATAATATTTTATTGTATTAGGTCGCAAAGTCAGTAAATCGAACGTAAGCCACCATCGTGACACCTCAACGCACTTACCATTATATCATGGGGTACTGCTTTAGTGCTGGAAATAATTCCCCCAACTCTTTCACGACCAAGTGAAGATATTAGTACATATCTAAGTTTAGGTCAGATATTACTGCTAGAGTCTGTCCAGAGTACGATGGCAAAGTTGCGCAAATGGATTTCAATCCTAAAGTCCGAAAGGTAGACATTTTCCATCGATAAGTTGCTAGGAACAGCTTTCACGAAAAAAATATCAGCAGCTAGTTATGCGGTGATAAGTTGTACTAAGATTCTAAGGGCCAGAATCCAAACTAGTTTGAACTATAGGTCCAACCGATCGACTATGTTTTCATGAACACTAGGTACGTATTCAACATCTTAGACGTGCCTACATGTTTTCTTAATAATCGAAGAATTTAGATATTGAATGGTAAACTGCGCATCATCCGGAAGAAAAAGTCTTACGTAGGATGCCTTAGCATAAGCATACTTGGAGATATCAGAATCTGCAGGTATAATCTGGAGTGAGAGGCCCTAGGTACTAGGTTTCCAAGGCTAAGGATCCAGGATTTAAGGCCCCCGTGCATGTGCAGCCAGTCGAACCACAAACCAAATAGACGCTGTTTTAATGACGCGAATATATTTCGAGGAGCAACCATTGACTGTGACCATTTTTCAGTTTCGGAAAAATTCTGGATTTAACCGGTAAACGCAAAGAAACTGCGCATCGTTCGGAAGAAAAACTTCTATGTTGGACGCCTTAGCATTATCACTCTTGGAGATATCAGAGTTTTCATGGAAAACCTGAGCGAGATGCGCTAGTTACGAGATTTCCAAGGCTAAAGATCCAAACATGGCACTCTTTCAATGGAAGCTAGGGACGTATTTAACATCTTAGACGTGCGTACATTTTAAGGAGTTTCGACTGTGACCATCTCCTAGTTGCGGAGAAAAATTCAGAGATCGACTGATAAACGAATACTAACTGCGCACCGTTGGGAAGGAAAATTCGAGATTCTTGGTGATGTCTTCTTCAGGAGAGCAGGGAGCGACAAGCCTTACAACATTCACCTAACACTGACGCCAACAATCAGTGATCCCAATATAGCAATACCGTCAAAGTGCACCCGAAACCACCGTAGGCTACTAACAACCCCAGATAAAGAACCCGTGGTATGATGATAAAATGCGTTCAAGTTATGCAAGTGACAGAAAATGCACACGAGAAACATCTAAAGCGCAAAACAAGAGAAGCAAAAGTAGATCAAAGGGAAGACAGGAGAAGAAGAACCTGCGTAGAAAGAAGAGGAAGGATGCGAGTCCCAGCTCAAGGAGATTGAAAAGTCTCGCAATCAAAACAAGACCCAAAAATTTTATTAAAGAGCGAAGCAACTTCTATCTTGTTTAAGAACTATATGCAGGTTCTTCGAAAAAGTGAAGATATTCCGGTAACAATCCTGTTAAATGAGCATCATTTAGAGTTATTTTTAGGTTCAGAAAACTTCCATAATGAAGAACCAGTTCCATCAACCAGAATGAAAGAGATGTGCTTAGCTAAAATAAAGCTCAAGAACGACCAGACTACATGATGGTTCAACTACAGAGTTATGCTAGCACGAAGGTTATGTGTTGGTAGGTGTCCATCCAATCATCAACCAATTATGGTGGGTAAGGAAGCTTGCCCGATGACTAGGCCAATGTGCTTGTGTGAGCCCCGGAATCCCTTCTGAAACACTATAGCCGGCAAGTACGGGGCTGACTTTTTGCCCGGCAGATCGACCATAGATCAAATCCTTGTCCTAGGTGAAATCCTGGAAGAGACCAACGAATTTTAATTCGAGACTCGCAGTATATTTTCATCGATCTCAAGGCCTTATCTGATAGCATTCATCGTCAGGATCACGCATAATATTGCAAAATCGGTAAATGGGAAAAAACCTTCTTGGGTTTCGGTAAGGCGATGGGTTATCATAGTATCGAGGTAGAGCAGATAGTGAGCAGGGCCTGCATCAAAATGGGGGACACTTTTTTCAATCTCGGTCACATCGAGAGTTTCGATCTGAAAAGGAGGGTCAAATCTCAGTTTAAAGACAAAGCCATCAGGAATGACAGAGTGCTCGGTCTAGACGACTGGAAGCATCTTTCTCGAGATCGTAGAGAATGGGATCCAGGCAGCGACTTCTGATGAACCGGGAGTTGGCTTAGTAAGTCGGTTGAAAATGTATAGAAAATATTGCAGCCATATCGATATACCACTCTACTAACACCACACGAGAAAAGGGCGGTCTCAGCTCAATTCAAAACTTACTCGGCATTTTTAAACCGCCCGACACACAAACGAAACGTCAAAAGCGGCAGGTTATCAAAAAAATGGAGTCTAGTAGTGACTAATATACTCTTTACATATGCACAAAAAATGGAGGCGCTAGGCGCTGTAATTTCAAACTTTTTTTTAGTAACAAATATCCCAGGACTAAAGCGTTGCCAGGTTCGGAATTGCCACTGTTTTTTAACGAAATTTAACGAACAAATATTTTATTTCGAAGCCTTTTTAATTAAAATACTAAATCCATTTTAATTAAATTTTTAATTTTAATAGAAAACGAATTTGCATTATCAAAATAAACTACGTGTACCAATAAAATTTCAAAAAAAAAAGACCATCCGAGTAACATAACTCAAAGAAATCACTTCTGCTTTTGAAGTTTTTTTTTAATTTGTTTTGAAAATTCATAGGTACTTAAATACTTTAATTTTCCTTCAAGTTAGCACATTACTTCGAAGTACCTTCTATAGCACTTTAAAAGTTACTTCAAGTCCCCACTCAGACAATTTGTTGAAAAATTACATCTGCTCTTAAAAACGTTTCAAATATATTTTTTTTAATTCTTGAATGAGTTTTTAGGTGTTTTTTTTTTCTTTTTGTTTTCATTGCCTAAGAATTTTGAGACCGAGTTTAATAACCCCCGTTTCACATACGCCTCTCCTTAACGATGAAAAAGAAGTCCTCAGCCATTTGCACAAAATTAAAAAAGCTAAGAACCATTTAATTAATATAAAAGCCAATTTAAGCAGTTAAACCATTTGGTGGTGGGATTCTCAAACAAAAACTCATCCTCTAGCTTGTTCAGATCTAATTTCACTTCTTCCGAAGGCCCTCAAACCTATATACATGCATAGACGTCTAGTAAGAGAAACTTCTTAGAGTCTACGGTTGTACAATAAGAATTGGAAAAATTAAAAAAAAACTAAAACGATTGTTTAAAAAATTCCTTTGTCTTACTCATTGATAAAATCCTTTGATCCAACCAGCATCGACCCCACCGGTGCTGAGAGTCCTTTGCTCAGACAAAAGCACACCGAATCGATGTCTCTGGCGATGCGTTCCACTGTGGTGCCCATTGCCTCGGCTGCATTAAACACTCTAGCTCCATCCATGTGAAAAGCAATGCCGCCGCTGCATGTGCCATTGCTAGTGCCTCCTCCAATTCCCACGTAACATCCTCCGTTGCCTTTTGTTGAGCTTTTTTTACAAATATCCGCAAGTTGGTCCAGCCATTCCAGTGGCAGGACCCGGCCGCCGCACATGTTGTGGGTGTTCTCCACGACTACCAGCGCTGTAATGGGCTCATGGCAGTCGTCGGAGCGGATTTTCCGTTTCAGTTCGTTCAGGCAGAACGTCCCATCTGGCTTATTTTTGATGGTAGCTAATTGCACACCGCCTATGTGTGCAGCGCCACCTGCGGAAAATGTCCCCATAGAAAAGAAGAAAAAAAACGTTAAAAAAAGAACAAGCAGGAGATTAGCTAGCACTGGGGACCTACATAGTATAGTGTGTGTTTGTAATGTCGTGTTAAGCGGTACATACTCTAAGGAAGCACTTATAATTCGAAGAGTGAGAACAAGGGTTGGTGGCAACAGGCGTACAAAAAATAATTACAAGCACTTTATAACGGCGCGCGTGGTGAGGAAAAACAGTATACGGGGAGCAGGGAGTCGAGTCGAAAGTCGAGGGCGATTCTGAATGCACAGCTGTTATCGGGGGATTCGTAGAAAGCAGCGTGCAGTAATTGCTCTAATTTTTCTCTCGAAATAATCACGTCTAAAAGGTAAATTAGGCGATTACGTTCGTGGAGTCGCAATGAATCCCAAAAAGAAACAAAATTCACCACCATTAGCTACTCCTGGTAACTTTTCTTTAGGTATAAGGTACACCAAGAGAAGTCTTTTGTTCTACTTTAGCTATTGATAGAATATTAAGCATCAGATAGATACTTGAGCTTGCTCCTGCTTAATTTTTATCTGAAGATGATCAAAGCGAAGCGAGTGCAATTATTCTGAGGGAGGAAGGTAGCACAGGAGTTAACTGTTCTTGGAAAGAAAGCCGCCGTGTAGTCAAAGGGATCAATGAAGGTTTTTACTTTTTTTTATGAATTTTTTATAGTTCCAAACACAGTCGGTCACGGAAGAAAGTTTCACCTCGGTTTAAAAAGCGTGAAGGATTTTATTTTAATATTTTATCTCAAAATGAGACCTTAAAGGTGAAGTACATTGAGGTGGGTATTTTCCAAAGTGTTGATAAAATTATTTTTGACGCTTTAAACAAGCTAAAAAAAAACTAGGCAAAGCGGTTGGTCAACCCTCAAAAAACAAAACTGGTCGTATTCTACTATATAGGAGATATAAAATTTCTCATGTAGATCCCCCTTCTATCAAGGGTATTCCACTAGCTCTCTCAGACGAAGCAAAATAGTCTGACTATATTTTATATACAAATTAAGGTGGAAACTTAATAAATGAGAAAGAGTCAAAAGGGCCAAGTGACACTCTTTTCATGCTTAAAAGCTATTGGAAATAAATGGGGCCTCCAACCAAGCTTCGGGTCCTTACTAATGGTCTAGCAGTATAAGGGACCGCTCCTGCAAAGGTTGTAACAAGGTCCAACGAACATATTGCATGTGTGCAAAAGCGAAACACTACGAACGACCCCTTCGGCCACATAAGACGTTCTGTTCCATTTGCCACCCTTAGATATTTTCAGTAAACAGGCTGCTCCGAGCACAGCCCACCACCTTAAAGCTTCTTCAAAATAGATCTATATCGAAATTGTTCATTCCATAATTTTGAATGCATGTATATCACTTCCAGTTATCGTTGCCAGACGTCCCGGTTTTCCCGGGAAGTCCCAGATAGACATAAATTCAACCTTCCGGGGCAGCTTTTTTCCGGAGTTGTGACACAAACTCACAAAATAATGCCTAATGTATCTAAATATCTTTTCTTGATAAGGAACAATCGCTGCATTGTGATTTAACCTTAAGAAATTGCTCTTAAAATTTCAATCAAACAAACCTAACTTAACGAAGAATGTATTTTTGCAAACTGACAAAATGACAAAAGAAAAATATTTGCAAATGACAAAAAAGTCAATTAATTAGTTGAAATCCCGGGATTTTTCATTATTTTAGCCATTTGAAAAATCTGGCAACCCTACTTCCAGTTCACTCTGATTACACTATCCAAGAACTTCTAAGTCACCATTCCTTCAAGATCTGTTTGGGAGCATATGATTTTCTTGGAAGATGATTACATATGTCCATGTTTATCGCTATGGATCGAAAACTGATGATGAAGTTGGTGGGAGTTTATACTCCGATAGACTAAAACTTTGGCTCTCTGTCCGTCTGCCTAATAATTGTAGCGTGTTCCAGGCGGAACTTATGGCGATGAAAGAAGTCCTGTCGTGACTTAAAGAAAACGTGATATCAATTACTGATGTCCGCTTCTTTTTAGATTGTCAGGCGCCTATTAATTATCTGCACCCAATCTCTGCTAAATCTATAACAGCCCTTTCAGGGTTCCTCTCTAATGGAGATGGTACAGTGGTTCAGTATTCACCTTTGGTGGTATCAGGGACATTCAATCGTAAAGTTCGTCCATAATCGTTGAAGTCCCAAAAAAAAAATTAATGCTGTGCTCAATCCTCATGTTTCAAAATCGTCATTGTGATATACCGTGAGATTGAGGCATGATCATTTGGCCATCAAAAAGTTTTATTCCTGTTGGTTAGCACAAAATTTGGCAATGGCTCAACAACGACTCGTGTTGCTTGGTGCCGATGAAATGTTGAAAAAAATGTGTAACGATATAATCCAACAAAAGTTGTTCACGCGAGAACCACTCGAAGCCTGATATTTCGGAATAATTGGAAAGGTCGCCACCTTGCCATTTAGATCAACGTAGAACGGTCAATTCTGAATGGTACACCAAAATTAGGGAATAAGGGAATTAAATCGCAGAAGACTAATCTTTCCCTACCACAATAATGCTCTCAAATATTGGGTCAAGCTAGTGAATTTTTCGGCCTAAATGCATCTAAAAATGTATTGATTTTCATGAAGAATATTTTGGAACCCTTCTTCGATTATGAATAATTATTTTCACTTTCCTATTTCAAAACTAAGGCAACAACTCGTCTCCCTCAATAACATGGCACATGGAACATGATATTGCGTAATATTTTTCAAAAATGTACGAAATACTATTTCGTCTTTGGTTCCCAAGCTATAGTCTCAAGTCGATGCCGGAAAGTATCATGACCATTCCTGTACTTGAGAGAGTAAGCGATTTTATGTGACAAATCTTCTTTCGCACTTGTGAAGTTGCAAGGATTCTTAAAGAACTTGTTCCGATGGCCCGAATAGTATCCTGACCATTTTTCTGAAGAGGTGTTCATCATCGATGGCAGAAACACTTTTCCATCTGTACTGTTCTACTAATCTCTTTCCGAGTGGATGGAAAAGAGTATTTGTTCAGCATGTCCCCAAAAAAATTTCGAATCTTCTTCCCTCCAAACTTTCATCCAATTGAACTTACGTCCAATGTTCCCAAGGCCGTGGAAATGGTGATAAACTATCAGCGCAAGAAATATCTTGAAGAACGAGAGATTTTTAATGACCGGTAGTAGATATGGCTTTGGTAGCAAAAGGTCCACTTGTGATCTGATTGTATATCTCACCGAATAGTGTCACACATTTTTACATTTTTTTGGAGAAAGTAAGATTATTGCACTTGATATTTCAAAGGTATTTGATAGAGTTTGGCATCAAGCTCTTAAGTCGCTAAGTCGCCAAAAAACGCTGCTAAGTGTTTTCACGATTCAAGAAATGTACAACCCCTTCTTAACTGGTTGTTATCTAGAAAACCTACACAATTCCCATAGTTGGGCAGGTATACAATAACCCACTTGAGTCTCTTGGATAGGATCCAAAAAAGAGATTTAAAAATGATATGTGATAGAAGTATAACAGACAAATCTTCCACTCAAGCACTGCTGAAGTGTTTCTTCTGTTTCACTATTTTACCGTTATTTATATAAATAGCGTTCTAGTGCAATAACCAGTTCCATTGCTCCCCTAAAACATTCAACCGTAATACTCGCGCTTCAGATAGTGTCAATAATCTTACCCTTGATCCCAACTTCGGATGTACTGTTAAACTCAGAGATTCTTTTTTAGCCGCACTACAGGAATTTGGAATACCTAATCCGGGCCATTTCGTTGTTCAGTCATTGAAAAGCAAATTTGCACCGATATCTCTATTCCTGTAAAGCTTGGTGAAGTGTTTGTGGAGGTTCGTTTTTTGCAATAAACAGTCTTGGTCCGGCGACTAGCCAAGTATACCTTTACCCAAAAGTAATTCCGCTCTGTAGGGCGTTTGAATACTGAAGAGAACTAACCGAACCTCCAGCGAGTTGCTTTATAAAAGAATCGGGAAGTCTGTTTGTCTTCATTTGCCTTCGTTGATATCAAACAATACTTCGATAATAATCGACAAAGTTCTATAGATCTTCCCACAAAATGCAAAATCAACATTTGACCATATTCCATGCACTCTAAGTGGTTTTTGGGCTAGCTTGCTTATAATGCATAATTCATAAGCCAGCGACCCTTGAATTGTGCGCTAACGGAAATATAGATATTTACGAGTATTATGATTCAAAGTGAGTTCAGTGCCTGCCATGGATATGGATGGGAAATCGAGTATCAAGTATCGAAACAAGGCTTAATACCCTGGTAAATGTTTTTGCTGCAATTAATCAAGTGATCGCTGGTAATCCCTTCATATCCTTTCCAACTTTCCGAATCCTAACGATGCGCTCAAAAATGTTAAGGGTATTCGTAACATAATCCATTGAGCTGAATTCACACATTCGTTCGACATGAAATCCACACCACATAGACACTGTGGATCATAAGGAGTCTCTTGAAGTACATATGAAATTACTGATGTCCAATAAGGTATCTTAAAGTTATTGAACAGGCCGTTAAGCCAAAAATAAGCTTCGCAGCTGAAAATGTTTTTTCGATGAAATTTAGGATTTTCTGTAAGAATTTTTCAAAGCCCAGTCGAAGTAGTTCCGAGTTCGCTCTAAGTTAACTAATAGCTACGAATTAAAGAAGGTCACAAAAGCATGTAAATTGAACTGTTTCGTTTAAGCTTATAGTGAAATAAAAGTGCTACTTTACCATAACATTGGACTACCTACCTACCAGTGGCGTGGCGTGGATAATTTTAAATGGGAACCCGTTATAAAATTTTTTCACCTGTAAAAATAAAAAAAAAATCTTGGAAGCTTAAAAACAACATTTCTAGTAGGGATATGGTATCTACAAATGCATTCCACATTGACTTAGCAAAAAATGTGTAGCTATATTTTGTATACTTCAAGACATTAATATTTCAATCAACAATGAGCTTGAAACATAATAAAAAAGGACCTCCGTTTAGACACCACCCCCTTCGTCGGACATAACTGCGGCACCTTCCTAGGAATTGTTCTATTAACTTTTCCTTGCAATCATATGTGTCAAGAATATAAAATATATGATGGGACAACTCATCTGCATTAAGACTCGCCCTAACGTCAAAAAATACAAGATATCTTTCTTGTATTCCATTCTCTGACAAGAACCGAAATATGGCACTCAGTTGTCCCCTATGACTCAAATCTGATGTTTCGTCGATCATAATTGACACGAACCGAGCTTCTATGATTTCTGTTTTAATTTTAGATTTAATAACAGCCGCGATACTATGTATCAAGTCATTTTGAATATCGTTGCCCTATAACACTACTCTAAATAGGATTCCATTAAAGTGTCATAGGTTCTTATATGTTGATTTCCTTTACACGTAAGAAATCAATTTCTGTGTCAAGATTTTGATCCCTCGCCAGATTTTGCGTTCCTCCACACCCAACAAAAATTTATTTTTCTTTGACAGGGATCAAAATCTTTAAATCCATATTTAAAGAGGGATTTACATGTAGAAACATATATGTGAAACACGCACACCAAACAAAAAATTTCGATCTGTGATCGAAAACCCTGATGTGTAAACGAAAAAAGGATAAAATATAAAATATCAACTATACTTACTAAAATTATTTGGTTTCTCCGATAGGTAATCTGTTAAACAGCAATCTACATTTTTCAAAGACATTTCCAAGACAAAATCTAGAACTGCACTAAAATTAAGATGCTAAATTTTTTTTATCACTATAGTGGGTAATAAAAGGAATTAAATCTTCACTTTGACATCTAACTTTTCACTATTTTTAATTAAGTTCAAATTGGCTTTTCAAAACACTAGATTTATTTGAAGTTATTGAACCTATGCAACACAGTCTTTTATTGAATGCCAATTGAATCTAAATTTAAATTCCTATTAAAAAAAAGAGCAAATGCATTTTATTTGTCCAGAGTAGCGATATGCTAAATTTGCACTGCTGACAAATTGCCATATATTCTACCATGGTTTATTTCATAATTCAAAATTATCACAGTAAATTTGCAAAACGTGCATTTTACATTAGCATGCAAATCAACATCAAATTCAAAATCAAGAATCAACAATACCCACATGCCATATTTATATTTATATGACATATTAAAGAAAAAAAAACAAATAAGTCGAAGAACACCGTCTTATTTCTTACACAAGGTTGAAAAAAGGCGAGCACCTGAACTCCTGCAATGTATTATCTTCCTACTGAAATGCAATGCTAATTGCTAAAGGGAGAATAAAATACAAATAATTCCAACTCCTACAGGTATACATCGAAAATTTTATAAGACGGAATGTAGCGTCTTATTTTTTGAATATGTTGGACAAAGAGGATCCGAAAAACAATGCTTGGGGAAGAAAGGGATATAACACAAATAAATAAGACGGTGATTGAAAAGTTTACGTCAGAGTATTTTTGTGACTCTCTTGATTATTGTTGGTTGTGGATTGTGGAATGTGTTTGAATAAAGTATTGTATAAGATACAAACGAGAGGCAGAATGGATAACTTAAACTTATTCGATGTTTATTTGGTAGATTGTGTTATTTGTGGATTTTCTAAAGGGGAAGACGATAGGAATCGTGTTATATGGACGCCACGCCACTGCTACCTACCTAGACTAAAACCTAGAAAAATGAACCTTAACTTGCTGGAATACCCTGTATTTTATTGAGTTAAGGAACTATTATGTTTGTGAAATAATTAATTGTTTAGTAAAATTTTTTCAATTGGGTGAAAAATTAAATCCTTAGACCTTAAATAGGATTCAGGAAATGGGGTTTTTGAAATACTAAAAGATTAAAACGAGTTTCGAAAGCAACACTAATTTGTCCTTGTTGTACGCTCTTCTCCCCACACTGTTTACATTGAACAATTTATATTCTTTCCACTTTTTAACATTATCTTTATTTCAATACAAAAAAAGGAATAAAGTTATAGAAATATTTGTACTTATCTCTATTCAAAATATCCTTACCTTGTTCATAAAGGAATATATGAGATAAATCACCGACAATTGCTTCCGTTCCCCGTCGACTGCAATGCACCATTACTGGAAAGAGAAAATATTTTTTTTAAGTGTTTTAAGTTTATTTCGAGATATATAAAAAAATTTATTTAAGGTAAATTTTTTTAGAGGAAATATTTTAAGCAAAAAAGCTTTTATATGTAGTTCTTGCGGTAAGACGAATACTACGCAGATAGATGGGAAAGTTTTGTAGGTAGGGTAGGGTTCCTTGTGTCCCAGAAATATAGTAGGAAAATTATACGTCTCATAGGTTGTTCCTATATTATTCTTATACAAAAGAAACTTAAATAATTGCTCTGCGAAATTCAGGTCGAAGATTTGATTTTAAACCAAAAAAAAACATATATGGTATATATATTCAGATATGATGAGCTCAAAATGTGTATATTTCACCTTCAAGTTTGAATAATAACACTGGTCAACAAATTTGTAATTTTTTTTTGTCACATGAAAATTATATCAAATTTTGAATATAATAGGGCCACCAAACAATAATATATCAATGAAAAAAAATGTACACATCAGGTTTTCTTGTGACATCAAAACATATATATTCGTAAAAAGTACAAAAATCAGCCACACTTACAGAATTATTTCCTACTATCTAATAAATACTTATTATTTTCTTGAATATTTGGCTTTTGGTAGGTCCCTTTTAAGTATCCAACAACAGTCTGCTAGCATTCCTGGACTCCATTCCCCTTAATAGCGCTTCTCCATTAAGGAAATGTCCTAATGGAACCTCTCACCTTGTTCGTCACTCACAGCACCCAAATTTGCCGGAAAGGAATCCAGATGAGAGTCCAGCATAATGTATATTTAAGGACATATTACACTCCAAAGCTTTATATGATATCATAAGTTCATTTATTAAATCTTTGTAATTTTCCGCTTTATGGTTACCTAGAAAATTTTGAACAACATTCAGAAAACATTTCCAATCGAGTCTTTCCTGATCATTTAGTTTTTCTTCAAAGCTCTTATCCTTCATGAATTGCCGTATTTGTGGACCTACAAATATTCCCTCTTTGATTTTCGCCTCGCTGGGTTTGGGGAATTTCTCTTCTTGTTTCTTCCAACCTAATTGGAGCCACACATACGTTACACAACATTTATGTGGAACCAGGGGTGGAATCGGCTAAGGTGATAGTTGATTGTGATTGTCATTTTGACTATAGCTGTCTCCCTCATATCAATAAAGAAATATAGAGAGATCGATTGTCAAAATGACAATCACAACCAACTATCACCTTAGCCGATTCCACCCCAGCAGGGTTTGTCTTGATTCCTTACAGGAAAACCAAAATAGTCTAAATAGCACTGTTCAATTAGTTCACTTGGGCATGAGAAAGCTTTCCGCAAGATGGGTGCCGCGTTTGCTTACAGTCGACCACAAACGCAATCGTGTAACAACTTCACACAGGAAGGTT
Source organism: Chrysotoxum bicinctum (assembly GCA_911387755.1). Taxonomy (NCBI): domain Eukaryota; kingdom Metazoa; phylum Arthropoda; class Insecta; order Diptera; family Syrphidae; genus Chrysotoxum; species Chrysotoxum bicinctum. Next base: position 199,419,461 of record OU426988.1, on the reverse strand, counting down.
TGGCGTTGTTTAATCGCAATATGGAGGAGTTTTTGCGCCGGTTTGTAACCGTGGACGAAACATGGATCCATCACAACACACCAGAGACCAAACAACAGTCAAAACAGTGGGTTTCTAAGGGTGAATCGGCGCCAAAGAAGGCCAAGGTGGGTTTGTCAGCCAATAAAGTTATGGCGACTGTTTTTTGGGATGCACGCGGGATAATCCACATTGACTACCTTCAAAAGGGAAGAACAATCAATGGGGAATATTATGCTAACTTATTGGACCGATTCAATGACGATTTGAAAAAAAACCGACCTCATTTGGCCAAGAAAAAAGTTCTTTTCCACCAAGACAAAGCAAGGGTGCACACATGTGCAGTTGCCATGGCAAAAATCCATGAATTGGGCTATGAATTGCTCCCTCATCCACCCTATTCTCCAGATTTGGCTCCGAGCGACTACTTCTTGTTCCCAAACCTGAAGAAATGGCTTGGTGGAAAAAGATTTGACTCCAATGATGAAGTCATCTCGCAAACAAAGGCCTATTTTGAGGACCTCGACAAATCATTTTTTTTGGAAGGGATAAAAAAAATGGAGAAGCGTTGGACAAAGTGTATAGAGCTCAAGGGAGACTACGTTGAAAAATAAAATTATTTTTTTATCAAAAAATCTGTGTTTAATTCCAAAAGTCACGGACTTATTGACCCGCCCTCGTATATAAGGTCAGAAATGAATATGTAGCTGTCACAAGAAAACTGGATGTGATAGCAGGGTTGCGAATTTTTGAATTAAAAAATCCTTAAGTCATAAGTCTATAGATGACTTGTGAATTAAAAAAATTTAATTCATAAGATATTTGGTGACTTATGAATTAAAAAAAAATTAATTCACAACGCCCAAAGTGACTTATGAATTAAAAAAAAATTAAATCCTAAGCTACTAAGTGACTTATGAATTAAAAAAATTTTATTCACCACCTACCAAGTGACTTATGAATTAAAAAAAATTAAGTCATCAGGGAGTAAGTGACTTATGAATTAAAAAAAATTAAGTCATCAGGGAGTAAGTGACTTATGAATTAAAAAAAATTTAAGTCATGAGCAACAAAGTGACTTATGAATTAAAAAAAATTGAATTCACCACCTACTAAGTGACTTGTGAATTAAAAAAAATCAAGTCATCAGGGAGTAAGTGACTTATGAATTAAAAAAAATTTTATTTACAAGTCAGTTGGTGACTTGTGAATTAAAAAAAATTTAATTCATAAGTTAGTTGGTAGATTGGAAATTTTTAAGCTTGTTTTGACTACATAATTATTTAATTATTAACGAAAGCTTTCAAATCTAGTTTTTAAATCATAAGATTATCACGCTAGCTTATATATTATCCATTTCATAATTTTTCTAATCAGCATTTATCCATTAACTTATGAATTAAATTTTTTTTAATTCATAAGTCAATAAGTTGGTTTTGAATTAAATTTTTTTAATTCATAAGTCACTTACTTACTGATGATTTGAATTTTTTTAATTCATAAGTCACTTACTTGCTCATGACTTGAATTTTTTTAATTCCTAAGTCACTTAGTAGCTTGGGAATTAAAATTTTTTAATTCATAAGTCACTTACTTGCCCATGACTTACATTTTTTTAATTCATAAGTCACTTAGTAGGTTCTGAATTAATTTTTTTTAATTCATAAGTCACTAAGAAGCTTATGATTTAATTTTTTTTAATTCACAAGTCACCAACTGACTTGTGAATTAAATTTTTTTTAATTCATAAGTCAGTTCGTAGCTGCTGAATTATATTTTTTTAATTCATAAGTCACTCACTAGCTTGTGAATTAAAGCCAAGCTTAAGCTAACAAGTGACTTAAGCTTTTGCAACCCTGTGTGATAGAAACAAAACTGTTATATATTTTTAATGAGGATACATCAACATAAACAAAAATCATAACAAAGTTCGTGTGACAAAAATAGTGTTTACCAGTGTAATCCAACTTTTGGATTCATTGAAATTGAATTTTCTGTTAAAAATTGAGGGGCAACAGTCGGTAGAGAACGAACGTCTAGTGACTTACAACACACAACTATTCTTGTCTGCGTGTTTTTCGTATGAATGGAGGGTTTGCTACAATTTAAGAATTGAAGAATTCAACGAAAAGTTATATTATCTGAAGACTTGCAACTTTCTCGCTTGCAAAATAGATATTACTAGCCGACCCAGCTCTCGAAATTCGAGTGCCAATTTATTTATTTAATTCACTATCATTCAATAAAAGACAGAGAATTCATGATTTTTTTAAATTGTTGAATGCAATAAGAAGTACCTACTAAGCACTCAATCCTGGAGTCCAAAGGAAAACAGTTAATGGTGAACAAACTTTCAAACCTATACACATTTCATGTCATTATTGTTCTTCAGCTGTTGTTATGCCAATAATATTGGAAACGAACCCACGTTGCCGGAGTGACGTCAACCTGTGAATTTTGTGTTACATACATGTGATTTTTTTTTTTAATTTCACTCTCATCATTTTTTCCTTATGTACCTAAAGAAATATAGCTAACTTCAAAAACATAAATTCAATTCACTTTTGTAAAACTTTTTTTGTTGCACATCTGCTGTTTATTGTCAACAAATTTTTGAAATTTTATCTCCCATCTCAAAAAACCAAAAAGTAAATGTTTCACTTTTTGAAAACACTAAGGCTAGGCGCGCACATTCAATTTTTAGTTTCGCAACTGCAACTTAACGATTGCCTAAAATGAGTTCGCTAATTTGTGTAACATATAGTTATATGCACCTGCGCGGACTTTCAACCAAATAGTTCATCTGTTTTCTATAAAGCCTAGTACGCAGATCGAGACAAGACAAATTTTATCTCTACAATTTTAATCTCTACAAAACTTTTCCAAATCTCGCGCAAAAGTCTGAAGTTGGAGAGATGAAATCTAATTTAATGTGTTTTTTAGTGTATCTCTGGAACGGGTTGTCTCACAAAAGTCGTTCATACCTTTTTGGAATCTCCTCTTGATGGTCTCAAGACAAGCATTAGCACTTTTTCCATAAAACCAGTATTGACAAAAATCACTTTCGGCTGTCAAAATTTGTTCGGCAAAATAATGCTTGTATCATTCTTTTTCCTGGCAAAATTTAGTAGAGACATTTTGTAGAACAATTCACAATAGTATGAATTTTGCGCGCGAACTGCGTACTGCTCGGAAAAATATCCGAGACAAAATTTGTCCCAGGAAAAAAATGTATGGGAGACAAAATTTTTCCCGATCTGCGTACTAGGCTTAAGCAACCAAACAGTTGTGCAACTAAAAATTGAATGTGCTCGCCTAGCCTAATACATTGAATAAATTGCTTCAGAAAATGACCGATAGAAAAGTCGCCAAACTGAAAGCAACAGATGTCGCTAGTGCATGTGTGTATTCTTTTTCATTTTTTCACTTATTGTACTTTTTGCAAAAATTGCCAATTGTAGTTAACACTTGATGGTTTAAATGGTTCTACCTTTTTACTTTTTCACTTTTTAAAAACGCATGGAATACATTTGTTCAGAAAATCACCGATAGATGTCTGAACTGAAATTGTATGGTGTAAATTATGCGCTCTTTTCAGCAACAGATGTGGCACATACACTAGTGCGTATTCTTTTACACTTTTTTCAAAAAGTCCCGATTGTAGTTAAAGCTTAATGTTTCAAAATTTTATTATAAGAGCTCAAATACTAAACAAACACATGCCTAATATTTATATTGATAATATTTCTTTATTTAGGGGGTATCACATTCAACAACAACAACATGTTCAGCAACTTCAGTCGTGTTGGCGGTAATGTGAACACCACTGTGAACCCACCTTAATATTTCGGGTTCTGGCCTTGGGTTTTGGGTTTTCGCTGAATGGTTTATTCTGGATTTGACATTTCTAATTATGTGTCAGTCGATTTGACATTTCTAATTGTTTTTGTTTTCCGGGCATTTTTTTGCATTTTTTATTTATTGTTTTAAACAATTTCCGTTTAGTATATTTATATAATTTTGGCATTCTGCACATCTATGCAAAAAATGCTTTCGTTTGATATGTAATTTATTTATGTACCTTCGGTTTTTGTGGGCCGCGTAAAGTGTACCACAAAAAACATGTTTGCCATTTTATTATATGATTCCCCTTTTAGGTGACAGTGGGTGGGAATCGAAACCAGACTTTCCACCAAACAGTCCAAGCTCCAGATCCCAGAAGCGACAGAAATATATGCTGCAATAAGCCATAGCAAAGATTACTAAAATGAACGAATGGGTCACACGAACTTGCTCTAATGTTTAAGAGACTTAGGCCGGTATTCACCGAGCGCTTAATTTAAAAACATTTTTAAAAAGAAATTTAAAATTAAATTTCAAAAACAAATCATTGACCAATTTTTTAGATATCGAATTTTCAAAAAAAAAATTTAATTATTTTCAAAAATCGAAAAAAATAGTTGTGTCTTTAATTTTTAATATGGAATGTTTTTTTTTTAACTTTTTACAAGTTTTTGTCATTTAAATCTATTATACCGACAATGAGAAATCAGAAATTGAAAACTTTTTCCGAAGAAAAAAAAAAGATTTTTTAAAATCAATTTTTAAAATTTATTTGGTGGATATCGTTTGTTTTACGTAAAAGAAATTTTCTTTCTCTTTGTTGTATATAGTCTTAATTGTCAAGTTTCAAAAAAATCAACCTATTGTTTATTTCGAAATAACGAGTTTTCAAAAAAACAATGAAAATTGAAAATTTGAACAAACAATTCCATGCAATCTTTGAACCAGCTTTATCATACAAGTTTTGATTAAAAAAAAAAACGGTTATATAGAGGTTTTGGAAAAGTGGTTCTTTTGCAGATTCTATTGATAAAGATTTTTTTTCACCCACAAAGTAGAGTTTACTAAATGAAATATTTTTAATTTTTTTTAAAAATCTGGGTAAAAAAATTTAAAAGAAATGCTATATGGGTGTTTCAAATTGGCTGTCGTTTATTAGATCGCTTTTGGCAAATGGTGAGTTATAGCATTTAGCAACATTTGCAAATGATAAAATTATCTTATGAAGGCGGGTCTTCTCTTCGAGAAAAATTTTCCGGGTTTCGTTAATTTCTTGGCCACTATAATCTATCATCCCAGAGGACTTTTCGCAACGTGCGAGATATATTTTAGTCCACCGGTTCCATGAATAACCCACCAGCACACGTATGTAAACGAAACGCAATATCTGCTGAAAATACTTCCACTCTCCTTGAGAGTGTGTGCAGTAGAATTCCAGGCAGTTAATTTCACGCGGCGCCGTGCAAAAGAACTCAGCCATTTGCAGGCCGAAACTTGGCAAATTTTTCACCATGACTAAGCCCTTGCGAACAAACTTCAACTGACAACGGCCGATGGTCGCTAAACTGAGCTCTTGAGCAGTTGAAAGTTGACACCAATTTCGATCGAAAAATCATATTGGGGGCTATCGTGAAGAATTCCCATTTTCGAAAAATCGCGATCGTGAATGAGTTCGAAATATTCCCGCGTAATTTATGGCCATCGTGATTTTCTTCCATTTCGGAGGGTCTTTAATGTTATTGGAAGCCTTAAAACTACACATACCTAATTCAAAGGTGTTTTTCAACAACAGATGTATGGTACTTCTTTTTATCGGAGGGGAAAAGTTTCGAGGGAGATTCACTATTGACGAAAAAAATTCTGTGGGAACAAAAAATTCCGAGGGAAACAAAATTTCCAGGTAGATTCCCGATATGCCCCATTCAGTGACTAGAACCTTTTTCGGGATGAATTTGTTCGTCAACAAGCAAAATTGTCAAATTTGATTACAATCCATTAAATTGCAATGCATCCACAGAAAGTCAGTGTTTGGTGTGGATTTAAGGGTAGCTGTGTCATCGGTCCATATTTCTTAGAAAACGACATTAGTTAGGCAATCACCGTCAACGACGAGCACAATCGGTCGCTGATAACCAATTTATTTTTGCCCGAATTGGATAATGTGGTTCCCGGCCAAATTACATTCAATAGGACGGGCGGCGCTATACGTGCCATACAGCCCGAGCAACAATGAACAATTTTGACGAGCGATTTCTGAACATGGATATCTAATGCTAAGGCGATTTGAATTGCCCACTGAGATCGTGTGATTTGACCTTATTAGAATTCTTCTTGTGGAGTTTTATTATGTCGCACGCAGATCTATGTCAATCAACCTGTTGAGTTGAAATTGGAGAGAAATTGGTCAAAAACTGAGCGAACCAAACGACACCAATAGTAGATAAGTAATTTTTCGAATGGATTACTTAGGGTAGGTTGGAAGACAAAGAACAACATGGAGATCAATAACCGAAGAAGATTACCGGAGAAAGATCTAGTCAAATTTTAAATATCTAGCTGCAATCCATGAGGATGGAAACAATTTCTTGGCGCTCTGTGTTCAGGAAATGATGATGATGAATCAATCAACAAAGAATTGAAATGGATAGAAGGGAAATAGCTATTTGTTTCCATATCCCCTTTCAAACTATTGTAGAGTTTTCCTTGCAGAAACTTTAGAAGATGTGAAATAGTCAACGTATTAGAACGAAGTGGCTACTAACTGAAATACTGACTATCAGTTGGTCTACTATGATATCACATGAATCTAAGAAAACTCCTTCCTATTCTGTAAACCACTTGTAACTCCTAATGAAGTGAAGTCAATATAACGGATTCTTTAAGCCAAGATTACAAATCTTCTATCTGGTAACTTAAATTTAATCTATCTGTTCTAATATGTTTTAGTCTTTCAGTGTAAACATGATGCAATTCATCTTGTCAGACAATCTCATCCTCCCAGGTATGTAGATCCGGCAAGGGTGTAGGCTTGAAGTTTTTGGTTTAATTTGTATTGGGAGATGGTGTAGTTAATGTTAGTTGGCAAGCTGAATTTTGGACCTTGCTTAGTTTATCATTATAATGTCGCTTTGTCTTATAGTGGTCCACAATACTCAATAAATATTGCGAGTTGAAAAACTCCATTTTTTTCATTGAAAGGCAATAGTCCCACAGTAGACTATATTTTCTCCATAGAGAGGTTTTGCATTCCATATCGTGTAGTACGAATAAAGAAATATTCTCTAATCTTGATAGTACGATAGTCGTGAAAATTTAGCCGATGATTTTGAAAATAATTCCTCTTCCAATCGTAAGACATGATTAGAGGGACTTAAAGCAAACGTAGGGAAGTAAAGGGTGGTGAAATGATGCAGAAATCAGCTAAGGATAGATCGCCAATGGGATTAAGACCGAAAAACCCGAAATATCGAAATCGAAATATGTTATGTATGATAGATAAAGATGTTTACAAATTGAAACTTAGTTATTAGGAGATCTATAAGCTTTGAAAACGTCGTTAAGGATTGTTTGAAAACGAAACAAAAACAATAAATATTTTTCGTCTAGTGAAAAGTGAAACGATGAGAATAAGGGCATTCTCATCGTAGCTTTTCAAGAATCAAGTCGTTGAAATTGAAATACGACCTAGACATTTTCAACAGCCCTTTAAATACAAATTTATTATAAAGGTCCTTCTAGGCCCTTTCATGTATATGTATATTCGAATTTAGGATAAGAACGTAGTATACTTTTTCGAAGACATCTGGCAGTGATAAGGGGTTACAGTTTGAGTAAAAATAAAATAAAAAAAAAATATTAATCCGCTTAAGAGCTATGAATAAGCCTTATGATAAGTATATTGTTGATAAGCTGGTTAAGATTCGTTGATAAGCCCGCTGAAATACTGTTACGATACGGTGTTAAAAAACACTTTTTAAAAGTCAGTGGGAGTTCTATTGATGAGCCGGATAAGAGCTGTTGATAGCCAGTGGGAATGCTGGTCATAAGCCGGTTAAAAGTATCTTGCTACCCAATGGTGACGATAAGTCAGATAAGCACCTTTTATTATAAGTAAAAGTGGAAACAATTTATAGACCGGTTAAGGCCCAATGATATCCAGTCGAAAATCCGTACGTAACCCGTCTAAGAAATGTTAATAAGCCGATTGAAATCGGTTTGAAGGCCAGTGGGAACACTATTGATAAGCCAGTTAAGAGTCTTTGATAATTCAGTGGAAACACTTTTGAGAAGTCAGTAGAAACTCTGCTGATGAGCCAGATAAAAGTCATTGATAGCCAGTCGAAATACTGCTCAAAAGCCGGTTAAGAACCGTTTATAAGATAGAGAAATCACGGGATTTTTCGACAAAAAAACTCGGTTATAAATTGCGAGAGAAGGCCAGAATTTGTACCAATCCAGAGATAAAGCAACATGATGAGCCGTCAATCAGAATGGGCAGATCCGACCGTATACGACTCACCTTGTTAATCCATCATACTTGGTTTGTTTTGTGAATCAGAAGATATTTATATTCACAATTCGACGAGTTCTTTTGAGCCCATAATCAAATGTGAGTCCTGAACCATATTTACGAAGTTAACTCTAAACCAACTACAATAATCGACCAATACTGATTTATCTCATGGGTTGTGATTCAGTTCATTTGAATTTCCAAATGCAAAGCTTCTGCACCTCAACTCTACCTCAAAGCCCGCATCCTAAAAGCCCTAAATAGTTTCGCTCTCATTATAACATTCTGAAAGTGGAGGACCTACTCTGCATCGGTTAAACATTTACCACGACAAATCTATCTTTTACGAGGATGAACGGATTTTGATATGCCAGCATCACTAAAAGTTGTTTGTTTTCGTCATTTAATTTTACTAGAATAACAAGGAATGGGTTTTTCAGGAGTTGAGTGGGAGGGCAGGGTGGTCTGACCGGGTATTGATGCACGTTCAAATTTCTAACCGCTCAATGTGATGTTTGTACAGCAATTCTGCGGTGTTATTCGACAGTAAACATAACGTCCTTCATAAAGTGGAGCACGGATTTGGATACACCTACGTTATCATGTGTGTTGGATAAGGTAACATCCATGTATGGATGTATATACGAAAAAGGCTGTAATGTAAACCGACGTGACGGTGATGTTGAGTATAAAGGCGCCACATATGGAATGGATAGATTTAATACCTTGGGCGCCGTTTTATAGCCCTCAGGCATGGTTCCTGGAAATCAAGGAAAGAGATCATAGCACAGCTTGAGATGACGACGACGACACCCCACAACTATCTCGAAGGATTCCAGGTATATTCCTTTTATCTCTTCAACAACAACTTTCTGCACGAGTTTCCTTTTGCCAAACTCATACGCCATCGTCACCACGGCCCGCTACAACGCAGACCGAGCCATGTTTTATTTGAATGGCAGGCATCAGGATCCCATTGGAATTTATTTTCCTAACTATGAATTTAATATGAGAACCGCAGAGTGCGCGCCTCCACTTTATACAATATAGACCTGCAAAACGTTGTGGTGCCAACAACGTTCTGGTGTACAACCCCGCGCCAGCGGCAGATTTAATAGAGGTGGTGTTGTATACGTATATTGATATTGTGGGTGCCCCCATACCGCCCGGAGCGAGACGAGATACAGATCGTAAGTCGTATAAATTGTAATGGATTTCAGGTGGTTTTATTGCGTTCGATTTACAGGAATAAACCGGAGCTTCGGCTCATGTTAAAATTGTTCATTTCTTGCTTTGATGATTTTTCAACCCTACGACCCTGGTTAAGTTTTTTTTTTCTTCCTGAACGACTAGATACGAGTAGAGTATAGCTGAATATCAAGGCGTATTTGAAGAAGGAAGGAAGGTTCTATTGATTGTAAAGGTCGGTGTAACGGAGGCAATAGTATTAGCCTTAAGGATTTTTTTCCAAATTGAAAGCACATAATTGTATTGCCAAAAGGATTTGCATTTTTGGCTTATGGAAAATATGTTCGATGAAAAATTCATACGCTGGCACTTCTGTGTGCGGTTATTCGCATATGCTACTTTTATTTGGAATGACTGCCTAAAAGTAGGCAATATAAATTTTATTTTTCATATATTTTTTCCTATAAGCATGCAATAAAAAAAACTTGTGTGTACAAAAGTGATCTTTTTCAAAACTCCTCTACTTAGATATCATAAAAAGTTATTATATACATTTAGGTGTTACGAAAAATCTGGGACCAAATTACCGTTTCAGTGCCCGAATAAGTGAGTCCCATCAGTGATCAAATGAATATGTCAAATTAGGGTAATCACTTGCTTGATGACGTAAGCGGTAATGCCAAACTCACATAATTCAGTCACATATTCGTCGAAAATTGATGCGGTAATTTGGCCCCTGATAGAGCTTTTAGAACTTACTTGCCAGAAGATTTCCCATCGTACCACTGGGAACAAAAAGACCTGCTTCTTTTTTAAATAATTGAGCCGATTTCGCTTCAAGTTCCTTAACCGTGGGATCTTCATGATAAACGTCATCGCCCACAACAGCTTCAAACATGGCCTTGCGCATTTCGGCCGTAGGTTGGCTTATAGTATCAGAACGAATGTCAACAACATGGTGTTTTTGCTGCATTTTAAAATTGCTGGTTCTGGAAAAAATAAGTTAATTATGAAATAAATCTTACAATTTCGAATTAAATTGCGTGCGATTGTCTGGAGTTAGCTTAGGACAAGATTTTCTAAAGACTCAGAGACGCCCAGAGATGAGAAATATTTAAACTTAAGTTTTGTGTTGTAGACAAGAGATCATGCAGGGTTTGGGCAAACAAATTTTGATCCAGGCACACTTTCCTAGCTGCAAATTAAACAATTATCAAGAGACGGTCAATCCTCTCTCTGAACACGAAGTCCCGGGGGACATTATAACGGAAGATAGGCTACATTGGGCTATCAACTCCTTCTCCCCTTATAAATCTCCAGGGCTAGACGGCATATTTCCACTGATGCTTCAGAAAATTAATGACTTAATTATTCCGAAACTGAAAAACCTATACCTTAGAAGCCTAAAATGGGGTTATATTCCCCAAATATGGCGTAAGGCAAAGGTGGTTTTTATACCTAAAGCTGGAAAACCCAGCCACACAAATCCAAAGGACTTTAGACCTATCAGTCTCACTTCCTTTATGTTGAAAACCCTTGAACGACTGCTGGATATTCATATCCGTTGTAACTTGAATCCGGATTGTTTATCACCCTTTCAGCATGCATATACAAAAGGTAAAAGTGTAGATACGGCCTTACACTGTGCAGTAGGAACAATTGAGAAATCCCTCGCTGCCTTCCTTGACATCGAGGGAGCTTTCAACAATGTTCAAAGCAATGCGGTCGAAAAGGCACTCTTAGACCTTAAAGTAAATACGACTATCGTTACATGGATCATGAATATGTTGGAAAACAGACAAATTCATAGTGAACTTAATAATGCTCATATTAATATGTACGCTTCAAGAGGAACTCCTCAAGGAGGGATACTCTCACCCCTTCTATGGACCTTAGTAATGAACGAGATTCTAATTAAACTGAAATACAGTGGCGTTAAGGTAGTTGCCTACGCAGACGACTTAGCTCTCCTTGCTACAGGCAAATACCTAACCACAGTTAGTGAACAGCTAGAATCCGCACTCTCCAAAGTATGCAATTGGACAAAGAAGTGCGGACTTGCTGTGAATCCCCTAAAGACAGTAATGGTACTTTTCACCAATAGAAGGAAAATTCCAAATTTTAATAAACCGAGGCTAAATGGCATAATACTCGAATTATCCGATAGTGCCAAGTACCTCGGGGTAATCTTGGATAAAAAACTCAACTGGGGTCCCAACATACTTGATAGGTATAGTAAATCAATGACAGCACTATATACATGTAACAGGATCCTAGGAAGGAACTGGGGTCCCAATCCCAAAATAATTAAATGGATGTATACAGCAATTGTAAGACCCATCCTCACCCACGGCAACTTGGTTTGGTGGCGTGCCTTAGTTAAATCTAATCACCTTAAAACACTTACCAAGGTTCAAAGAATGGCATGTATGATGATCACGGGAGCCATGAAAACAACACCAACTGCAGGCTTAGAAGTTATTCTAAACCTCACTCCTCTCGACTTATTTGTACAAGAATCCGCGGCTAACACCGCCCTACGACTCAGTCAGACGAAGAGTTGGAGTTTAAACCCATTAGGTCACTCCCAAATCCTGACGAATTATGTTAGTACAAATACAACCACGGATTATATAACCCCAAAGTTAGACTTTGAAAGACCCTACAGCACCTACTTCCCCGACAGACAGGAATGGGAGAACAATATACCGCTCGTAGCTGAAACAACACACTCCATTTTCACAGATGGATCGAAAATGGATACTGGGGTTGGAGCAGGTTTCTTCTCAGAAAGCCTCAATCTTGCTTCCTACTTCAAACTCCCCGATCACAGTAGTGTTTTCTAAGCCGAGATCTTGGCAGTAAAGAATGCTGCAACACAGGTGTCATTGATGGCGCTATCACGATCTGATATCACCTTTTTCATTGACAGTCAAGCAGCGATAAAAGCTCTCTCTGCCAATCTAACCAAGTCGAAGCTTGTTTCTTGCTGTCGCGAAGAGCTCAAGGTTCTTGGCTCGCAGCATAATGTTAGACTCTGCTGGGTCCCGGGACACAGTGGTATCCCAGGCAACGAAAAAGCTGACGAACTCGCTAGAAGGGGTTCGACACTTGAATTCTCTCTAATAGACCGCGCAATCAACATCCCCCCATGTGCTATCAAGCAATACGTTGGCAGCATAACCAAGCGTAATTGCAATGCAAGATGGAGCCTCCTTGGCACATGCGGTATCACCAGGAGGCTGTGGCCTCAGTGGGACGAGAAAAAATCTAACTCAATCCTACTATTTAAGAAACCATCCATAAAATCTCTTATTAGTGTCATAACGGGTCACAACCTGTTAGGTTATCACAAGACTAAATTAGGACTTAGCACGGATGACATATGTAGAGGCTGCGGCAGCGCCGAAGAGGTCGAGGATACCACTCACTTCCTCTGCCACTGCCCAGCACTCAGTCACATAAGGAATAGGACTTTAGGATATTACTTCTTTGATGATCTAGAGGATCTCTCTAACTACCCTCTGAAACTAATCCTGAAATTTATTGAGACCACCAAATGGCTAGAACTCCCTGTTGACTCATAGGTTCTTTTATATATTACAGAACTTGTAATACTTCGGGCAGCACAATGGATCAAATATGATCTAAGTGGGACGAGAGCAAGATCAATCGTCGGCCCATATAACCTAACCTAACCTTGGGCAAACAAGCATTTCCTTTTTGAATATTAGGCTTAAAACCGTCAAGCCGCAAGAACAACTCGAATTGAACGATCAGATAATCTGTATTGCAATAAGGGGGAGACTCATCGATACCTAATGCAAAACACACCTTCATGGTTTTGGAAGATCAGCGGAAGTAATCTAAAAATTGTATTGTTTAGCTAGATCAAGTAAATTTTCTTCCCACTTGTTGAAGCACTTGGAGCTCTTTATAAAGCCTGCAAGACTACTAATATCTTTATTTACCAGGTCGCTAAAATCATTATAATAGAACTCTACTAGATGGAGCCTACTTCTTTGAGATAGATAAGGATATCTACAGCCTTTGTATATACAACTTATAGTATACTCTCAAGAAGACGAACGATCGGGGCGACATAATATTCTCTTTTTTACTACTTGTTTTGTAGCTTATGCTAACTCTCCACTTTAAGATCGTGTGCTAATTTCAGCGCCACCACCAGGTTATACGAAGGTACAGCTAAGATGAGGAATCGATTCTTCATAGTCATCAGCCGTATAATTTCTTAGAATATCTCTATGGCTCGGTACCCAACATAGGTTGAACTGCTTTGCAATCCTTTTGAGAGATGATTGGCACTCAAAGGTTATTACAGTGTTTGTAGAGACAGAGTCCATAGATTTTACAGCGACTTTGCTATCTAAGAAGATGCAGATATCATTATTTGATATCACATTTTCTTTGTGACAAGACAGAGCTTCTTTAGTCACCAAACACGTGCCTGAAACACGTTAGAGTGATTAGGAAAACGAAAGGTTTAGTCTGTCTCAGTAAACACCTACATCAGTCCCATCATCAGTTTTTAATCCATCAGTATAAAAATGAATCGATTCTTCTTCCAGAATGAATCCTCCGAGATGGGATGGTGGCCTGAAAGTTTTATCGAACTGTTATTGTGGTGTAGTCTATGTTGCTTGGCATTTATCCGAGTGAATTCTAAATGGTGGACTGACCAATTCCGTAAATGGTCTACTGCGAGGAAGCCTTATAACTTTGCTTGTAGCCGTTTGTTTGCTGAAAATATCGAGGGGTGTTTAATGGAACAGAATGTCAAATGCAGCGGAGGAAGTCGTGCGAAGTACTTCACCAATGCACAGACAAGCTGACCGTTGGGCCTTGTTTAATTTTTCTCAGTTCGTTGTTTTGTAAAAAATGTTCCACCATACTGTTTCACTTGATCACCAAAGTGAGTAATGTTAGGCGTAAACCCCATTTATTTTCAACCGCGTTTTTACATGAAGAAAAGTGCCAGTGTGGCCTTTCTTACTCTTTCATTTAAGTCAAGATTCCAGCTTAAGTTCTTGTCCAAAATATGTAAGACCAAAGTATTTCGATTTGTTTTAAAAAGTTTGAAGCTAAATCGGAAAATATTTTTCTTTATTTTTATTTTTAAATTCGGTTTGGTTTGGTACGAGTAAAAAACACGAGTGAAAAACACTGAAAATGTACGATTTTTGGAGGTGTTTTAATCCGTCGGTACCGTAGCGATCCTGGAATGGTATTCGACAATTAATATCTTCACACATGGAAGAAAAACTATTTTTTGAACGAATTAGGTTATTTCGTTCGAAATGTGAGTTTTATACTATGAACATATGGACATGTACTATTTAAATTTGATTAAAGAGATGAAATGTATCCGGTAAAAGGTATAATGCCTGGAACTAAACAAGTCTGGAACTAGCCAACACTATTTAAAAACATTGTAGAGCATACTCAATGCGACAACAGAAGGGACCTGATTCAGTTTTCTTGAACATTTCCTTAGGCTTGCACACTCACGTAACTCCTTGGTCTATTAAAGAAGTCATATCCACACCTCTTAGTTAGACGTCAAGCATATTAAGGGTTTTTCAATGAAAGCTGTTAAATTTTGTAATAGAATAAAACAAGCAATTTGTGAGGTATTAACGAAATCCTTTTTTTTTTATTAAAAGACTTATGCATCTTTCTATATGTGGAATATAACAACTTTCAAATTTCCGCCTCGATTTAGCACGATTGCACTGAAAACGAAACGAACCCAAAACTCACTTTATAACTCTGCATTAATGTGTTTTTATTCCTTGCAAGCTCCTATTACAAGCGGTCCTTGATAAGCTCAGTAGTTAGGCCAGAAGTTGTTAACTTAAACTTAATCCACTGAAGACAGAACTTGTGTTGTCTACAAGGAAACATAATATTTCGAATATAAGCCCGCCAACTATTAACGGAATTCCGCTAACTGCCGAATTTCTTGGCGTTGTACTAAACTGGAAAGTAAATATTAAAGAAAGAGGGAAAATGCTTCAGTAGCATTCTGCAGCTGATGGGCAGTCATAAGGAAATCATAAGGAAAACATGACAAAAATTCAAAGACTTGCGTAGTATAAGAAGTAGAACTACACCTACGACAGCCCTAAACCCTTCCTTTTCACTACCCCCGCTCGATCTGTTTTCAAAAAAGCCAAGAGTGTTTTAAGACAATATCATTTTATCGCAACAACGGAGCTCTGTAATGAAAACCAGGTAATTAATGCTAATCAAGTTTCGGTCGTTACAGACGGCTCCACATACGCTGGGCAAGGTCAGGGATCTGCTCCAATAAGCCACCTATTCATCAATTAAGCTTCTTAATATTCCAAACGGAAGTGCCCCAAGACATCTTGCCTCACATGAAGTAGTAAATATAAAAACCCGATATCTTCATAGACTGCCAGGCGGCAATTGAAGCTATTTTCTCAATCACTATAAAGCCGAAACCCATAGATCGTTGCTGAAATGAGCCGAGGTTTCTCAGCGTACCGGATGGGTACCGGAACATAGTGACACATACGGTGGGTACCGTTAATTTAGTTAAAACAATTTTTTTTTTTTCAAATCTTGTAGATTATATTAAGAAACTTTTATTTATCAAGATTTTTTTTTAAATCAAAAAAAAAAAACAAAAATTTAAAATTTGAATATGTAATAATATTTAAACTTAGAAGACTTAGCATAAAAAAACTAATTTAAATCAGTTGTACTGTTTTCGAGAAAATCAAAGTTTAAAAAAAAATCGGCTGAGCCGTTTAGGCTGTAGTCGAAAAGACAGGCAGACAGAATTACGAGACCCAATTTTTTGGTCTTCGCTATCATCGTAATGTCAACTTTGATCAAAATCTCGAGTTCAATTTTTTTTATAAAAGCATAACTTGCCTTATAGTGCCTATAAGTCTTAAGTTAAAAACAGAAAAGTTGCTTAATTAAAGCGGTCCTCAACCATCCATCCTAGTTGGAGTCATAACGGCTAGAAAAATACAATGGAAACCCACATGAAAAGAATGGGCATTAGCTCGTCTAATTTATGCAGACGGTGTCAGTATTAAGAGACAGAGGCAAAGAAAATCCTAAAACTCATTCAAAACTCAGGATGGTTTAAGGAGGCATACAATATCCATTGAGATTCGAGAGATGCCGTATCATCACCCTCTCTGCATAATAAACACCGAATTTGACAGACGCAATTAAAGTAAAATGACTTTCCATCACCACCCCATAACTTTGGCAACCCGCGGGTGAACACCAGATGGCAAGCCACCATAATACTTACAGCCGAAGAATCAGCTGATGAGAGGGCACTTCCGATTTCTCATACACGTACATATTCATATATGAACTATGTGGTCGTAAACAAGTTAGTTGCTTGGTTATGATACAGTATCTCTGTTTTCGGTACCTTCTGATTGAGTCTTCCTGGTTGTTCGTGAGCGAAGGTCATTACGATAACTAATCTTCATTTATAGTTTTTGCAAAGTATGCCACTTACAAGGATCTTACTCCCTGCAGCTCGTCGTGATGTGAATAGATCTTTTATTCGTTGCACTCGTATTAAGACAATGTAACATTCATTATCATCTTTTTATAATGAACTCCAAAAAACAAATCGAACTCATCTGACGTTATATGTCCAACCATTCAACCGATAAATGCTTTAAGGTCAGTGAGAATAATGCTGATAACTCACACATTGTTGCCAAGCCTCGGCTTTTAATCGTCAAACCTTATCAGTCAATAATTGTTAACTGCATAATACCACAGCTCTAATTTATAGAAAATTGATATTGGTAGACCTCCAGCAAACTATGATTATAGATTGCGATTAATTTTTGTTTTGTTTACAACATGGCACAGTTTTTGTGGCTTGTGAAAAGTTGTTTATTCAAAAAGAAGGTTGGTCAATAAGTTATAGATTTAAAGACGTCACAATAATAATAACAACCATCGGAAAACATGGATTTTTTTTCGTTGATTCAAAAATTTCATTGACCTCATAGAGTTGTATTTTTAAGGAACTTAGTCAGCGTTTAATATTTATTTGGGTGGCAAGTTTACGTATTGTATTTTTCTTAATTTTCCCTCTTAGAAAAATTAACACAAATATTTTGTAATTGTATTCATGCAACTTAATCTTTGAAAATATGTTTTTTTTTTTTTTTTGATAATCGAGTTCAAAACAAATAAAAGTTGTTAGGTACATAATATTGGTTATGTAGGTACACCCGGATATTTAAAATGAAAATAGCTGATTATATTCAATTAATTATTAAACCAATCAGAGAGCTACATGAGTAGGTAGTTGAATAAATGTATTATTTAATGGAAATTTTTCAGACTAGCAATCCAACGGATGCACACATAAGGCATTTCAAGTAATGCTATTATGCAAAAACGGCAGATTAAATGCAATGCTTCACAACATTGCATCATTTTTATGTTGAGGAAGTGCATTTAATAGATTTAACTAGTACTTCTAGTGAGGTAAAGATAGAAAAAGCTTAAATTGGCAAAATTATAAGTAGACAGATACTACACGGAAAGGAATGCGAAATGATCACTTTTCAATCGTTGGACATAATAACTGCGTGCCATGATATTAAATTATGCTATGAAAGAGTTAAATACATACACGACAAAAACAAAAAAAAAAATACCCAAAAGCAGCTTCCAGGTATTAGAGATCTGGTCAAGCGATTGGGTAAATTGTAAGGAAGAAGAGAGCCCAGTAAAAAAAATTATTTAAAAAGTGGTAATTCTTGCAATATCTATTCAATTTTTCTACCTGGTTGACATCACTCCGATACCTTAATATAAGGTTGTTTTGTGTCAAAGATATCATCTCATATTTTAATAGTTATATATTCGAGTCAGTTAGTCTAAACGTGCAGGTCTTAGACCAGCAAACCATACATCAAAAAAGTTTTAATTTAAAACTTCCTTGGCATAAAGCCAGAGAATGATGATCGATACAGCCCATCACTTAATCGGATCTTTAGTTCCCTTTTATATACCAGTTGGCAGGAACAAAAGTAAATCATTTCATGTTGGAAAAAAGGCTATAATTTTTTGCCTATAAATGAGGATGCTATCATCAAAAAACATTAAGCAAAACGTCAAGATAACTTCTTAGTTTTTTTTTTAAATAATTTTCCCCGCACCAAAAGGAATATGACTTCCTTTTAAATGTTTGAACAGTGCGAGCGTTTAGGAAAGTTGGACGGAAATATTGAGCCTGGTGGAGAATTCCACATTAGCGTAGTATGGCTACAGAAAGAATCTCTGAATTTAAAAGTACGTGGCCATTCCTTAAGTGCTAGTATTACGGTTAGGGAGAAGAATGCAACAGGGTGTTTCACTAGAAAACTGTTCACAAAAATAATGAAAAATAATATTGCGGAGATGCAAAAGTTTCTTTTATACTTCTATAAACTTTTATTTTTGAAGCCCTTTTTTGGATTCTATACAAGAAATTAAAATCTCTTAAGGACTCGATACGAAGTCTAGCAATAGTAAAATCTCGAAAGGCAATTTTGAGTGCCAAAACCACGAATGGTTAGATAAAAAATGCCAAAATATAGGATATCCATAGTTTTTGAAGAGCCAAAACCCCGAAAGTCAAAATATCGAAAACATATAATTTTTAAAATCCAAAATCTCGAATGCTTAAATCAACAACACTGAAATCTTGAATGGCTCAACATGTATTGTACTGACTACAGACTTGACGTGTACTGGTTACATTTTAATGTATGTAATGAATTAAATTCTATAAATACTTAGATAAATTATGGACTCTGAAAACATCTTGTGGGCTAAACAGTTCCCAATTCATAACTATGGAACACCTATAGTGAAATATGTAATAAAAAAAAAATTAAATTTTGATATGCAATATCTCGAAGAAAATCAGGACTTTGCAACTTAAGACTCTGAACTATTCCCGTAGACTTTGATGGAAAGATCTACAATTTTTGAATTTTTTGTGACAAGACATATTTTTTACGAGGATTTTTCACTTCATTCCAAATGGCAATACCTTCGAAGAAAATATTTAGTATGCCTAAGTGGCAATGGTTTGGAATGGAATCCAGAATAAGGGTGAATCCATCGAAGTAAATACTTGATGCTTTTGTTTCGATCAAGTACTTTTGGAGTCGAAAGTTTAAGTTGCGATACCAAGTACGGATTGACTGAAAGAACATGGATTGAATGAAAGTATGTACTAACATCGAAAAAAAGAATCGTGTATGTATTTGGTTTATATTTTCCAAGTGTTTCAAAAATTTCTTACAACTTTTGAGGCGTTTACGATATTCAGAAAACCGTGTTTGCTGAATTGTGTTACAGATTTCATGCTACAGAGAATAAAACTCATAAATAGTTTGACATTTAAAGGTTTTAAAATATTAAATTGGTACCTTTAATCAGTTAGCACTAATCTCTAATTTTATATTTAAGGTATTTAAAATATGCTATGGAAAAGTAGTTTGCTCACAAAAAATTTATAAATTTTAGGCCCAGTAGCTCTTAAAAAACCACAGTCTACTAACTTAAAACTCTCAATTATTTTAAAGTTTCTTTTTGTCGGCAGGAATGAAGGTGGCCACAATTTTCTGCCAGTCCGATTGGATAACCTGAATTAAGAGTATTGAACCGTCACACAATATTGATAACTTGAAATGTCTCACAACATAACACAATTACTGAAATATCTGATGTCAGTCAACAAAAACTTATTGAAAGCTTGAATTTACATTGCATTAAATTGATACCACAAAAGCCTTAAATACCAACACCACATGGTTTCCGAAATATTGAGTTTTTCGCAAAATAGGTCTTAAAAAGTTTTGGTACACAATACTATTTTGAATATTTGTTGGAGAGATGCATATAAAAATTGAATGATCCAACATAAATAAACATTTTTAGAAAAATTTTAAAATAAGTTAGATCAAGTTAAGGTAACTTATTTGATTTCTTTTATAAAAATCTGTGGTGCAGTTTTTGAGATACAAATAACCGTCTTTAATTTTAAAAAAGATAACTATGCCTGTCAATTGCCGATATTTTTGGACCTAAGAAGTTCGACCTAACCGAATAGACAGACAAAACTGTGAGGCTCACGTTTTTCATCTTTAATGGTAATAAAAAGTAGTATTTAGTCAAACTTTTAGTCTACGCTTCTAACATAAATCTTTTGCAGATCTCCTAAAGGTTTTATATATATCACAGACTTTTTTTTAATCGATAGAAAAGACCTGGGAAACAGTTCAGACGTAAGAGATCATAACAAATTGGCACAACATTTTTCAAATAGGTCTAAGGTTTAAGAACATGTGTGTGGAACTTAATCAAAGGTATTTAATAAATATTTATTAGTTCCTTTCACTTTCCTTCTGGTCCATGCAGAAAAACTACATTGGCTTAATTTAATTATAATGAATGTGTTCTAATTTGGTCTTGAGATTTAAAAGAATAATAAAATTTTCAATTTACCAGGATTCACCTTAAAGTCCGATGAAGATTATTTTATAATAAAATAAATATTTATTCGAAAAAAAAACTTAAAATAAATTTATTAACACAATTTACTTTGATAAACGCACTTGTTCGACTTGGCGGTTCGAAGTGAACTGATCTATCAACTTTTCGATTCATGACAACAAACCTAGTTCCAACCGAGCACACGTACGAGGAAATTTCTTCACGAAATGAAAATCTTAGAATGAGAAGGCGCGGCGCTGGATCCGGAGCAACCTGAAGCTAACAAAGTGTACGTAACAAATTGAATTAAATTCCTAAGCTGATGGAAATTTTAATACTAAGGAATAAGTAGGTCGTTAGATAGGTAGAGGGTGTTTTGTTTTAGTGGTGGCAAACTTTAGATGACATTTTATGAAATTGTTTTATTTGACAGATAATTTTAATGCTTGAATATGATTTGGCTGGCGGGTATATGGCATATTGTGGAGTGGCAAATTGTACACACTCTTCACAGGATGTATTTCGACAAATGGCAACGTGGCCAGTTAAAATGTTCATTTCGTGGAATTATTCGTTCGCCAAATGCCACATTCCATAATGCCACATATGCAGTGTGGTATATGGTGCCCCTCCGTCCTTCTGAAACCATAGGTCTTCAACATTAATGCCTTCAAATTGAGACACGAAAAAGTTAGTAATCATATCTCTGTACGGATCACAGTTGACTGTTATATTACGACCATTATCATTTTTGAATACATATTGTTCAATGATTCCACTGATAAAGCGTTTCTGTATCTAATAGTGTTTTGAGAATGACTTATGGATTATCATCGCTCCAATGTGGCAATTTTCTCTCTTAACCGAGTCATTCAACCAAAAGTATGCTTCATCACTGAACAGAATTTTCAAATGAAATTAGACCCTCATATAACGTCATGCACCCGCCAAATGTGTAAATGTCAAATAAAGTCAAACAAAACATTTTCTATGTTTTAAATAAATTTTAAGCTAAAACAGCACCCTATAAATACTTCACTTTTCAAATCGTTTCGGCCTTATCATGCAAATCGCAACTAAATTATATCAAGAAGATGATTATTTAATCTTAATTTTATACTCAAATACAGCTTCAATTCGAACAAGGCAGTTTTTTTTAATAAATTATCTCCATATCTTAGATATTTTGATTAAGAGTGCAAAAAATGTCATGTGTATTATTAAATACATATACTGTAGATAAAGTTCTGATGTTTAACTTTGTTATCCATTGGAAAACCCCAAAATATATTTTAGGGATTGATTATTTTTCAAAAACTTATTGTCAAGTAACACTGCGGGTCTTTCCAATAGATCAAGGAATCCAATGCTCTTTTTAGAGAAAGTCAAGTTGCTTGTTGCTCATGCTCATGTAGGTACTTAAGAGCTCTAACGATTTTATGGGACGAATCTTCTTTCGCACTTGTCGATTTGAAAGTGTTCTAAAAAACTTAGTAGATACAACTAACTTTCCGTTGCTCTGAAGATATTTAATTCAACGCTGGCAACTCCATTGCGTAAAACTTTTCATGTGTCCTATTCTACTCGCCTCTTTCTGAGTGGATGGAAAACAGCATTTGTCCAAGCTGTCGCGAGAAAAGGCTAATATTCTTCCCCTCTAACTATGGTTAAATTGCATTTACTTCCCTTCTTTCCTATACCATCGAAAAGGTGTTCAATTATAAACTCCATAAATATTGTGGCGAACGAAACCTCTTAACGAACTGCAATACGGGTTTCGTACCGAAAGGTCCCCTGGAGATCTGATAGTTTATCGCACTTGATATTTTAAAAACATTTGATAACGTTTGACATCGAACACTTTCATCGAAAATGTGTCCGTTTAGTAGATATTCATGGATCCTTTTTTCAATGGATTATGAACCACCTTTAGGACCGCTCGGTACAAGTTGTAGTGGACGTTATTAAATCTAATATCACAAAATAAATGCTGGTGTGTGCTTCAGAACTTCATTTTTACTCCGATTCTCTTCCTCATATTCAGCAACGATCTTCCGTCTAAGAATTCTAGTCTATTTAAATGTTTTTGCTGCATTTCATATTCGTTTCTAGGTTCACATCCTTATCCTTCAGATTAGAACGGCAACCTATATGGTTAGCATTTTGAAAATTAATGCTTAAAATACTAGATATAGTCTCCTGTCATTGAGGCGGAACTTTTTTGCTATGCTGCTATCTATAAGCTGCATCTGCAACAACTTTCCACCTTGTGTGAAATGACCACGTAAAAGTTGCTTAGTGTTTAGGTTTCCTTCGACGTTGTAAGGAACTTTTCACCCCTTCTGATCCGGCAGTAATCTATTAACTCCTATATTCGTCCAAAGTTTCCCATATTTAGGCAGGTGCTCCAATGGCCCACTAAAGTCTCTTAAATATGATAAGAAAAAAAGAGCTTTCAAATCCAAAGGTGATAGAACTATAACAGAAACACGTGGGTTTCCTGAGCACCGTTCGTTGCAATGTTTCAGGTCTGTCATTACGTAAATGTTATTTTCATGAGCAATATTCTTGTAAATACAATACAATACAATACAATACAACCATATTACCCATCAACTTACCATTAAACCGAACTTTGGACGTATTCTTAAGTGTAGAGATTCTTTCTTTAGTGGCACTTCATGAATGTGAAATGCCTTACACGGGTCACTGCTTCCCAACATTTTCGATATCCAAAACTTCAAATGCAATATGCATCGGTACCTCCTCTGAAATAGTTCCCATTCTTCCTAACACTACCACTGTGTTTAACATTATAAGGGTGGTCAAACCCTTTAGTGCTCATTTTTTTGATTCCTGATTAAGTAACAGATTAAGTTTTTATCTATATCTAAGATAAATTCTTATTATATTTTGGAAAAAAGAACAAGATCAACTGCATTCAAGTTTTTCAGAAGTTTTTGTAAATAAGATAAAATTTAAATCCGCTATTCCGGTAATGGGTAATAAATAAAATGCACGACTATGTCGCATGAACTAGCTCTTATGCAAAAAACTAAAAATTTTAAAAATCTATGTTACTGGAGAAAAATGTTCATAACCATACAATTCATTTTTAAATTGACAAAAGCAACTCGTTAAGTAGTTGGAGATAAAAACAGAATGCCACATGATTCAAGCAAATATTAGTTTATTCAAGAACAAAAATTATAAGTCGCTGTATTTGTTTCTCAAAAATATATAAGCTTAAAATACAAAATAAAAAAAAAATTAAACAAATTTTGGTTCGCCAACTTTAAGTTTTTATTATTATAGGAATGAAAGTTAAATTTCCAAAAAAACTATTGAGCCGCTTTTGAGATATCGAATTTTCCAAAAAAAAAAAGACTTTTTTTTCCAAAAACTCAAAAAATATTTTTTTTTAAGATTTGAAATGCAAAGTTTTTTAAACTTTTTAAAAGCATCTCTTGAAAAAAAAAAAATACATTAAAATATTGAGAAATTCAAAATAAGACAAAATGGTTCTATGGTATGTACAAGCTGTAATATCTTAATTTCAAATTTTCTTTTATTTAATTAAAGATCATAAAAATTAATTGAAAGAAAAAAAAAATTATCAAAATTCTAGGCGCCGTTTTCGAGAAAAATACCATTTTTAAAAACCATTTTTTAACATTTGTATGGTGGCGGTGGGTACCTTTATTTTTAGGTTAAATACCTACATTTTTTTTCTCACATCTTGTAGACTATATTGAGAAACTTTTATTTATCAAGTTTAAAAAAATCTATAACAATAACTGATTTTTTTTTCGACCATTATCTAGCTTTAACTAAATGAATTTTTTTGTATTTTTATTTTTTAAATCTGTCGATTAGTTTGTGAGAAATTTATAAATTTTTGAAAAAAAAAATTCGTATGGCAGGTACCGTTATCGTTATTTTTGGTTAAAAAAAAAAAAGAAAAAAACTTGTGGGGGAAAAAAATTTAAAGTGATATCTACCAAGTTTAAAAAAATCGGCAGAGCCTTTTAGGCTTTAGTCGAATAGACAGACAGACAGACAGAATTGCGAGATCCACTTTTTTAGTCTTCGCTATCATCGTAAGGATCATGACTTTGATCAAAATCCCGAGTTCGATTTTTTTTTCGAATGTATAACTTATTTTATAATACCTATAAGTCTCAAGTTTTTGAAAAATACAAATTGAAACTTTTCTTAAAAATCCAAAGAAAAAAATTATCAAAATCGTTTATACCGTTTTTGAGAAAATCAAAACCAAGAAAAATGGTTCCAGGGGATTCACCATTAGTAACCATTTTTCAGAAAACCTTTTCAACCATTACCTAGCCTTAACTAAATAAAATCTTTTGTTTTTTTTATAAGCATGTCGAATAGTTTTTAAAAAAAAAATGTATGGCAGGTACCGTTATTTTTGGTCTTAAGAAAAAGAAAAGAAAAAAATATGCGAGGGAATAATTTAAAAACGATATCAACAAAGTTTAATGAAAATCAGTCGAGCCGTTTAGGGTGTAGTTAAACAGGCACACAGACAGACAGAATACTATTAAGGTAGATAAACGTTGATTTTAACTTTTATAAAATGTAAGAGAAAGTATGATGATAAATTCGATTAAAATTAAAAGCAGTTTCAACATCAAATTAATTTAACTAAAATTTTGCTCCAATATGTTTTTCATTTCAATCATATGCTTACAAAAGCATCCTATGGCTTTGCAGCATTGGTTGAGAATTTTCGCTTTGGGTAGTTTATATTTGATTTTTCACTCAAAATTTGAAATCTAATACCTACATCTAACAAGAAAATATTTTTTTTTTTTCATTTTCTCCGCCTTATTCTTCACGTTTCCATGACGCAAAGAGCGGACTCGAATATTTCCCTTATTCGCTTATCGCTGAAATATCGATATTATACATAAAATATTCTGTTTTTAACTACTTGATCTTTATTCCATATCCTGCTTTTCACTGTCAAAATTTTGACAACTTCAGCGCCAAAAAAAAATATAAAATTTTACTCGTTTGATATTTTTTTAACGTCAAAACAAACGTTTTTCATATCGCACCGCACTGTCGCACCACTGGCGATGCGATTGTCGTAAGTTAAAATAGCTAAATAGATCAAATGGATTTGAATAATCCTACACGCACTTGCATTTTATGTTTTATTTTGTGCGAGTAAATAATCGTGTGGCAAAATAATCGCAAGTGAGTGCATGAGAATAATTTGTGGCGACTACGACTTTTTAATCACCTCAACAAAAAATCGCATGTGCGTTCCTAGCCAAAGTGTTGTGTAGTGACTCTTTTGTTACGTTTAAGGCTGGAACCGCACTTGCGATTTTTCGTCGAGGTGATTAAAAAGGCATAGTCGCTACAAATTATTGTCATGCACGCACTTGCGATTTTTTTCCGCGCGATTATTTAATCGCAAAAAAATAAAACACTCTACTTTTTATGTGAGTGTACCCATTTCCTACAGATAAGTAGCGACAGAAAAATCGCTTGAAAAAATGGAATTTGTTTCATTTTTATATTCGCTACGATTCTTAAGTCGCATGTGCGTGCATTCACATTTAACGCCATGTATCTTATTCCTTGCGGCTAAGAAATCGTGGATTAAAAATTACAAGTGCGTTTGTTTCATTTTAACTTAGAACAATCGCATCGCATGGAAAATGAAAGAAATCGCGACCTTTAGGCTAATAACGCACTTGCGATTTCAATCGCGCGGTTTTTTAGTCGCAAAAATTAGAACTCATTAATTTAAATGAGAATGAACGCACTTGATACCAACAAATTATGACGATTTAAAAGTCGCAATTTGTTTCATTTTTCTTGCGATGCGGTTGTCGTAAGCTTAAATGAAACAAATGTACTCAAATGGATATGCACACACTTGCGATTTAAATTACTACGACTTAAAAATCGTAGTCGCAAAGAGAAATGGGCATGCACGCACTTGCGATTTTTAATCCACGATTTCTTAGCCGCAATGAATAAGACACATGGAGTTAAATGTGGATGCACGCACATGCGACTTAAAAATCGTAGCGATTATACAAATGAAACAAGTTCTATTTTTTCAAACAGTTTTTTTTTAACGCTACTTATTTGTAGCAAATGCGTGCACTCACATAAAAGGTAGTGTGTTTTATTTTTTGCGATTAAATAATCGCGCTCAAAAAATCACAAGTGCGTGCATGACAATAATTTGTAGCGACTACGACTTTTTAATCGCCTCGACGAAAAATCGCAAGTGCGGTCCTAGCCTTAAATCGTCACTATTTGTTGGTATCAAGTGCGTTCATTCCCATTTAAACTCATGTGTTCTATTTTTGCGACTAAAAAATCGCGCGATTGAAATCGCAAGTGCTTTCCTAGCCTAATGTCTTTTTAAAAAACGTTAAAAAAAAAACAGTATCGATCGCACGCGGTTGGTGGTTATAAGTGGCGGTTTGCTTAATGGTCAGTTCCACGATAATTTAAAAGAACTGAAACAGAAATTTGTGACATTCAGGTAAATAAAAATAATAATTATCTTTATCATTTTGTATGGTGACTAAGCGGTTTATTTGCAGACTTTCAATGGTAAAGAAGTTCAAATTGCGATAATCAGATAATTCATCTTTATGAACCAAAACACAGGAGTCAGTCTTATTTTTTTTTTATAAATCAAAAACGCTTTTTATTTATAACAAATATATTTTATTCTTCATACTTAATTTTTTGCATACAGTCCGTTTTCATTTCTAAGTTTTCATCTTTTTTTTTTTTTAATTGATTTTGTTCAAGGTACATTAAATAAACATTACAATTATGAATTTTACCTTCACATTTTTTTTTAATTATTTTTAATCAATGTTTTTGTTCGATGATGTTTTTTGTTAGATAATATTTTTTAACATTTATTATTTTTAGAGTAGCAGCTGAAGGTTACTTTTCGTTATTCGTGCAAAAAAGGGTGACTCAAATATTCCTCAAAAATCTTCACGTTTCATAGTATCATGCGGGGAAATGGATCCCAAATTAATATTCTTTAAGCTGATTATAATAATATAATAGCAGACATTTTTACAGACCAAATATCAAAATATGAATTGGAAGCCTTATGATCCTAAATAAATTTTTCTATAGCATTATAAAAGTATTAAGAAACAAATTCTTACGACGATGAACTTCGTTGGATTTAATGAACAGTTGTTCATTATATAATCAAACTGTTCAATCAACAGGCAAAAAATCGTTAGGTTAATGAATTTATTTCATTTATTTAATATTCGTTGTTTAATGAAATAATTTTTAAGCAAATAAATTCATGGAATTAACGAAAAAGATTAATTTATGAACGACAATTCTTTGGACCAAAGAAGTCCATCACGACTGAATTTCTATTTAGATAGGGCTTTGGTTGAGTTTAGTGTATTAAAAAAAAATCGAGGATAAACAGCTCGTGAAAACGCAGGAATGGAGGGTAGTTCAATTTTTATGACAAGAAAAACTTTATGAGGGTTTGCTACTTCCTCACACCTGAGCATGGTTGCGAATTTTTGAAAAAAAAAAACATTAAGAAATAAGTCTGTAGATGACTTGTGAATAAAAAAAATTAATTCATAAGTTAGTTAGTGACTTATGAATTTAAAAAAAAAATAATTCATGAGCTAGTTAGTGACTTATGAATTAAAAAAAATGAATGCATAAATTACTATGTGACTTATGAATTAACAAAAAATTTAAGTCACAAACCTACTAAGTGAGTTATGAATTAAAGAAAAATTAATTCATAATCCTGTTGGTAGATTGGAAATTCTTAAGCTTGTTTTGACTACATAGTTATTTAATTACTAGCCGACCCGTACTCGCGTTGCTTCGCAATATTTTCTAAATATTAATATTAACGAATATTTTCTTAATATTTATATTAGCATATGAAAACATTTCTCAATGGGACTAAACATATTTTCTACAATAATATTAATTTTAGTTGATTTGTATAACATACCGTAACGAATTAGATTCTCTTTCACATTTGAAAACGAAAGAGCTTGTTTATGTTTGTGCATATTCTAAATATAACAATATAGAAAATAATAAAATTTATTTAAAATAAACGGGTTAACTACTTTCTGAAATCATTTAACCCAAACTTTAAAATGGTTTCACTTTTATAGAATAGTTCATGTGCACGGCACTGTAGTCAGTTGAATGTTCATTTTTGTCACTCAAAATGCTATTGAGTGTATTCAAGTAACTTAAAAAATAAAATGTACGACTGGATCGCACAAACTTGCTCTTATGTAAAAGTACTTTGGAATTTAAAATACATTTTAAAAATATAAAATATGGATTTAATGAGATAAAAATGTTCAAATGTATGGAATTGCCGTCTGATTAATCTTTTTAATATTTAAGTAATTTTTTATATGACAAATTTCCTTAAAATTTTTCGAGAACAAAATTTGTGATGCCAAATTTTAAGTATTAGGTAGTATAGATTTTAGAAATAGTTTTTTTTTTCGAATATTTTTATATACAATTATTATTTTAAACCTAAGGGGTCTCCTGTTGAAAATTTTGAGTTAAAATCGTTAGAGCTGTTGATGAGAATGTCAAAAAATTAAAAAACGGTTCTATGACAGGTACCGTTAATAACATTTTTCCCCAAAATTTTTTTTGACCAAAATGTAGTCCATGTCCAATGTCCATAATATCACACCTAATTTTTTTTATCAAAATCGTTAGAACCGTTTCGAGATAAATATGATTATGCATTACGGGTGTATGGGGGGTACCGTTAGTTTTGGAGCTAAAAAAAAAATTCAATTTCTCCTCTAGGGAATCACCGAAGACCCTTAACTACCGAGATTGAAGAACATAGGTCTAGTGGGTAAGGCTGTGGAAGTACAGACATACAGACGCACTGAAACATATTTTTTGTGTACTAAATTGTCCTTAAAATTTGTATAAACAAAATTGATATTCAAGTTATTAGTATTCAATAAAATACATTTTATAACGTAATTTAAACATTTATTCGTGTATCCGTTTTCTAGATATTTAATTTTCAAATAAAAAATTATATTAGTTTCTTAAAAATCAAAAAAATATTTACGAGTAGATTATATTTTGTCGTGTGTATAGAAGCTCACGCATAAAAATTTTGGTTAAAATCGTTAGAGCTGTTAATGAGAAATTCGTAAATCAAAAAACCGTTCTATGATAGGTATCGTTAATAACATTTCCCCCAAACATTTTTTTTTACCAAAATGTAGTCCGTGTTCATAATATCACACCTACTTTTTTTTATCAAAATCGTTAGAGCCGTTTTCGAGATAAATAAGATTATGCATTACGGGTGTATGGGGGGTACTGTTAGTTTTAGAGCTAAAAAAAAATTCAATTTCTCTTCTAGGGAATCACCGAAGACCCTTAAGTACCGAGTTTGAAGAAAATAGCTCCAGTGGCTTAGGCTCTAGATCGAGGTACAGACATACAGACATACAGACATACGGGCATACAGGCATACAGGCATACAGACATCGTCGGACCCACTTTATTCGTCTTCGCTATCATAGAATGTCTACTTTGATCAAAATCTCTATACAATACAGAAAAATTGAATATGTAGGTAGGTAGGTAAGAGAAAAAACGTAACTATTGAATGGAACAGATATTAAGAGAAAGAGAGTATGGGAACGGGAAGAAAAGAAAATTAAAAATGTTGGAATGATAATGACATTAAACAAAGCAATAAATTTGCGCAACAATATTGACTTTATGAAACAATGCTAATCTTTGTCGATTATTGTATAGGTTTTAAGATATGAGTGGTTGTATAAGTCAACTAATGAAAAAAAATGGACAAAAATGTAAAATTAATAATATTTAAGTTTGACAAATTATTAATGAAAAAAAATTATAGCCATAAACACTCTTATAACAATATAGAAAATAATAAAATTTATTTCAAATAAATCGGTTGACTTCTTTCTGAGATCGTGCGTTACAAACTTTAAAATGGTTTCGCTTTTATATCTTTATAGTAAACATTAACGAAAGTAGTTTTCAAGCTTTTAGAATAAAATTAAATTATAAATAAATAAATTTGGTGGTGCAACAGCTCGAAGTGAACCAGAACCTAGTGACTTACAACTCTCAACCATTCCTGTGTGCTTGTTACCAGGAACGGAGGGGACCTACAATTTTCTGCCGATTCCGAACGGCTAATGAGCAGCACTTTCCATGACAAGGGACACTCTTGGAGGATTTTTCAATTCCTCGCAAGAAGCAGTACACCCCTGAAAAAAAACTTTCTTGTAGCGGCTGAGAATCGAACTCGAGACCTTCCGCATGGCAGTCCAGTGCACTATCCATTATGCCAAGAGGTACTGCGAATAAAATTGGAAACAAAAACCATTCCTTTTTCTTAAATAAGTACTTCGAAACTTCTGGTACCTGCTTAGTAAGTATAAAATTAGATTTTGAATCTCTTTTCAGCTTTCAAATCTCGATTGTAAATCATAAAATGATCATGCTTGCTTATAAATTGTCCAATTCATAATTTTTCTATTAAGAGTTTATCCATTAGCTTATGAATTATTTTTTTTTTTAATTCATAAGTCACCCAATAGCTTGTGAATTAACGCCAAGCTTAAGCTTAAATGTGACTTAAGCTTTTGCAACCTTGCACCGAAGTAACATCTGAGAGGTATTGTGGGAGGAGGATTGTGCTGTTTTAATTTTTTTGTATTCTTCTTATATACTCATATTAAGTTTCTGTTTTTGCTGGAGTTAAAGCGAGCTGTCAAAAATAAATAATGTGTGACTTGACTGGGTTTGTTAAAAAACAGAATAGTCCATATCGGGGCACTGAAAACCCTCGATCGATACACCAACGACCACTCGACCGTGCGTGGTGCGATATTTTGGGCCCGTGACATCATTTCGCCATATTATCTTTTTGAGTATGCCGTAGGCAATGCTGTAACAGCAACACTGGTGGCCGCTATCAGGACATATTATTGGAAAACCCGATCATTTGGTTCTAAGAACAAGGTGCCATATCACACACAGCTCATGCTACGATGCGAATCATACGAGAAATTTTTTCCCGACGAAGAATTTCAGAAAATGGTGCTATCCACTGACCCTCACGATCGCCGGGTTTGACGTCTCCCGATTTAACCGACATCATATACCATACATAATTTCAAATTCCACATAATCAATCAATAAAATATAAATTATAAGAAATGTATTTCATTTAAAATTAACTGAAAAAATATCGACCTTGAACATATAACGCACCCTGTATAATTAAAACGGATACCACTGATCATAGTCCAAAGCTTACTCACTTCGTCCACGCTAACGTTTTGCTAAGAACTAAAAATGAAAAAACGCCCACAATGAAGCAAGTTTCCTTTCAAAATCTCAATCATTTCACCCGTGAAACCCGTTTCGCTTAGAGCGCTAATCAGTTCTTGAACATAATTTTGGACGTACCGTCAAGTACAGAGATTGTTTTTTTTAGCCGCCCAGCACGATTGTGGAATACATTGTTCGGCACAGTTTTCTTTTGCCATTTCAATTCTCAAGCTTTCAAAACCAATATTCATCGACACCGCCTTTCTATCCATCCCTAATTTCGCTATATCTCGTGCTATGTGGTCTCAATAAAATATATATAAAAATAATGTTACCAACTTTAATTTTGTAATTCATTAAAAACTATTCGAAATGAATGTCCTGTCAACATCTTAAACAAAATTTTTTACCATGATATAGAGTAGTATGGTCCATTTTATCGATCTGTAGCTCTCTTTCGAATATCATTGAACAATTTGCTTTAAATTTGGAACAGCTCATTTTATATGATAAAGTTGAAATTCCAAATTTAGTTTCAGCTGGGCTCTCATCACGTAATTTTTAAAACGATCATCGTTTAAACGATTATAGTATACGAAGATGTCTTAAAAAGTTTGCTGCATAAAATATCACAAACTTATCGTTTAATTGTCAACAGCTCGATAACTACTATATGTATAAAATTATCAAAAACTAAGACAATTAGGTTTCTGTTGTCAAAAAACGTTGTTTAAGATTAAATCATTTTGTTTGATTAATTTTGAAAAATGAAATCCCTAGGTCGGTCACCTGGAGTGCCTTATATCCCATTTGGAAGTTAATCAAAAATTTTATTCCGGGTACCACACAAGGGAGACTGGAAAGGAACAAGCTATGGGTAGATTTGGCAGGGAAGCTAAACGCTAAAGGTCTACCTAATAAGTCCTTCAAGAAAGGCATCTTTTTATTAATTGTCTACCTTTTGAATGAATCTCGTTGAAATTATTCTCAACTGGGTCATTAGATGTCCCATACGGTGTTAGGAACCAAGTTTCGATAGGATTTTCATTGTCGCCTACAGTGAAATAAAAGGGATTTAAGAAGCATAATACTGAGATAGATTTTTCTTCCAAGTTACCCAAAAGCCAATAGTTGAGGTTGCGTTCATTAAAGCTCTTTCGTTGGTGCTTCCAAAGCAACGAGTCATGCGCAGATCCAGCGTATCTGGGATTTATTGCAGTTATACGCATTTTGTGGGCGCAAACCTTAGATATACAAATCCAAATTTGCCGGTATTCAAAAAGAATTTACTATCATCATATTCAAACTGTCTCCATTTTCTATTGAAAAAAATTCTTCATTTCGATATTTTCTTCATTTTCATCATCAACTAGAATAAATGAGACAATGCAAACTATCAATCGTTTCATCGCAATCTGTCAAACGATTTTATTCGACGCATAAATTGAATCGCCTAAAGCTAAACGAAAACGATGTCGCTTAGACGATTTACATTTGTTTGTGTTAATCTGAAAACACACCGGATCAAACAAAACGTTTTTGATTGCATAGTCAAAAAAACATTTTTTATTTGAACACACACCATGCGAAACAGAATAAAACAAAACAAAACGTCTTGTGTTTTTGTTTCGTTTAGTGTGCATTGAAATGAAACGAAATACGAACTATCGTAAAAGCTTAACTCCGACTGAAAGATTATAACTCTACGGCAAGTAAATACAAATAACAATTTTGTGTTTACAAAATAGACATTATGGCGCAAAATTTTAAACATTTAAAACCTACTCTAAATCAATTTTAGAATGGGAGTCGACTCTAAATATTAAGTATAAAACGAGAAACGACTTTTTTTTAATTTTAAAGGACATAAACTATACTTTAACGTTAAAGAGCTCGTCTTACTTTAACAGCAGCAAATAGCTAGTTTATCTTTTAAAAGTATACTTTATCCATATTGACAATGGTCATTTCATACCAAAGCAAGTGGAAGAAAAAATATTTACTGATGTTTTATTCAATTTTTTAAAGATGTTTTTTTTTGTAAATAGACTGAATAACTGAATATTATAAATTCGAAATAATCGTACGAAAGTGTTCTACGATGAACAAATCTGTAAATACAAATGTATGTAGGTACATATACATATCTTATGTATGCACGCGCGCTGTGAATTTGCGATTTATACTTTATTTCCATCTAAAATATTGTAAATAACTTATAAACAATCAAAATCTATACCGAGGTAGTATATAAAATGTACTTTTTTCGGCGAAAAATTATTTGGTTTAAAGTTGTCTGTTCTTTTTACTTTTTTTTTTTTGTGTTTTTGTAGTTGTGTGAGTTGTGTATCTGTCAAATTAAGGGTTGTTCAACGCAAATTCGCTAAGGTTCTGTTGTAAAACCCACATCAGTTAGAAGAGTTGTCTAACGCAGTGTTTTTCAAACTTTTTGAGTACGCGACCCCTTTGCTAGTAACAACATTTTGGCGACCCTACATTATAATGTGTCAGTTATTTAAAAAGCTACATGAACTGAACCCCTTCCAAGCCCAGTCTAATTACACAAGATTTTACTTATTCGCCATGAAATTTTCTCCCCTGGTGCCAATGAGAAAGCGTTGTTAGCTAGCTAACCGGGTCGCCAGAGCAGGGAAACCTCATACAATTGCTGAGAATCTTATTTTGCCTGCGGCCCTTGATATGGTTGATATTAGGGGAGATTGGAACACATTTAAACACTTTTTGCTTTCCAGACTGATAAAACTAAAAATATTTGAGCAATTACCCTGATATTTTACTCACATTGAACAGTGGTTAAAATTTTAAATTACTTTTAAAAAAGAGTAATAAAGTAAAATTTTATAAGCATTGTTCAAATGTGCCCCACCCTCCCCTATTTTTGGCGGGCAAAGAGGAGACAGATAAACTTAAAAATATACCACTTTCTGACAATACAATTGAGCGGAGAGTAAGTGACATGGCCGTTGACATTCAAGAACAATTAATTGAAAAATTCAAGAAGAGTCCAATTTTGCCTTGCAACTGAATGAATCCACTGATGTTTCAGACTGTGCACAGTGGCATTTGTTCGTTTTGAAGCAGAGGAAAACATTGAAGAAGAAATTTTATTTTGCAAAGCTCTTCCTGCTAATACTACTGTCCAGTTTTTGTACGATATGTTCTTAGAAAGCTCTCGCAACTATGAGGTTGATTGGAAAAAATGTTTTGCTATTTGTAGCGATGGTGCTAAGGCTTTGACGGGCAAGAAAATTGGGCTCATTGTAAAATTAACATTAATAACGCCAAACGTTTCATGGACACACTGCTTTCTTCATCGACAAGTTATGGCATCCAAGGTGTTACCTTCTGAATTAAATGATGTGCTTAAAGATGTGATTAGAGTTGTGAACTCTATGAAGGGCAAGGTCTTGCAAAGTCAGCTGTTTAGGATCCTATGTGATGAAATGGGTTCCCTCCATCAAAATCTCCTTTTTCACACAATGGTCAGATGGCTGTCAAAAGGAAAAGTATTGACACGACTTTTGGAATTGAAAGCCGAATTATTAATGTTCTTACAAGATTCAAAATCTGGAAATTTGGATCATTTTCCTGATCCCCCCTGGCTCTTAAAATTATCATTTCTTGCTGATCTTTTCAACCACTTAAACATATTATATAAGAGCCTCCAAGGGAGAGAAGAATTATAACTGCCAAAGATAAAATCAAAGGATTCCTCGCAAAACTTCGTTTGTGGTTAGAGTCTTTACAAACAAACAGTTTTGATTATTTTCCCTGCTTTCAAAATTTCATCAGATGAATCGATATCATTAAGTTCTCATATTCATCGCATGGTACATCATCATCATCATCATCGGCTCGACAACCGTGTTCCGGTCCTGGCCTCTTTCAACAAGTCTCTCCACCTGTCCCGGTCTCTAGCCGACGCCATCCAATTGCGCACCCCAAGGCTTCGGGCGTCCTGGTCTACGCCATCTCTCCAGCGCAAGCATGGTCTACCACGCTGTCGTCTACCATAGAATGTACCACAAAGAACTTTCCGAGCAGGTTCCTCTTCGCTCATGCGAGCTAGGTGCCCTGCCCACCGGAGTCTACCCAGCTTAATTTTTGTCACGATATCAGCTTCTAGGTAGATTGCGTACAGTTCATGATTGTACCGTCTCCGGAATCGTCCTTCTTCACATATGGGGCCAACAATTCTCCTTAAGACTTTTCTCTCGAACGCAGCTAAGAGGTCGGAGTGCCTTTTGCTAAGCACCCAAGTCTCGGATCCATATGTGAGTACTGGCAGGATAATGGTCCTGTACAGCAGCAGTTTTGAAGTTATGGTGAGATTTCTGGATTTGAAGAGCTTTGACAGGCTATAGTAGGCTCTGTTGGATTCGAGAAGCCGCCCGCGTATTTCTTCTTCTATATTGTTATCTGCTGCTACTATTGACCCAAGGTATTTGAAGGATTGCACCACTTCAAATTCGTGCTCCGCTAGCTTGAATTTTTGACCAACTGTTCCTCTTATGGTACAGAGTTTGCATAATTTAGAGAAGAAGAATTATTAAGTTACTTTCCGGAACTCGATTCTGAAAGTGGAGATGGACAAAGATGTGTATTAAATCCTTTTTTAAATATGTCAGTCAAACTCGCCAATCTACCATCGGTAAAGATGAAATAAAATCTTATAGATTTTGCTGCAGATGGCATACTGAGAATGGAATTCATTTTGGAAACGATTGACAATTTCTGGATAAAGAGAAGAGGAGAGTATCCTAAGCTCACAAACGAGGCTTTGAAGTTGTTACTGCCATTCATCACTTCATACTTGTGTGAAGTCACATTCTCTTCAATATTTAATGTTAAAACTAAAAAACAAAACAGACTAAATTTGGAAAATGATTTAATTTTAAAAGTGGCAAAAACTAATCCAAGATTTCAACGTTTATTAAAAAATAAACAGGAACATATGTCGCACTAAAAATTTTTTGTTTTATTTAATTTTTTTAGCACAGGACTTTTGTTTATCAATTCAACCGGCTTGCGACTGCGACCCCCCAAGACCCACAGTTTGAAAAACACTGGTCTAACGTGTTTAAAATTATGCAAAAGTTAGACCAAGTCTCCAAGCTAAACGACTGCGTTAAATAGAGCCGGTTTTATTCCTTAAACGAGAACTGTTTAAAATTTTGCGCCTATGTGTTTATTTATAAGAAAAGAGAAAATCTGTGAAATGCAACGAAAGAAGAAAATAAAAAGAACGGAATCAAAATTTTGTTTTGCAAATAACAATAGGTCAGTTATCGGCAACGAAACATGTTTTCCTGTTTTGCTTTTGTTTTTATGTTTCGTTTCATCCGGTGCGTTTTGCGCCACAAAAAAGTAGACAATTATCATCAACGACGGTGGTTCAAAACAGTTTTGTTGCATTCGATTTGTGTTGCTCGTATACAATGGCATGTGTTTTCGACAACCACCACCGAAACACTTCAAAACAAAAACGTGTGTTTTATTTCGTTTTCTTTGGTGTGTATAGTCTCATAAAAATCAATGTTCTCTTGTCCGGTGTTTTTTCAGCCTTACATGAAGCAAAACAATCGGGTAAAAGAGATAGTCAGACGATCGTCGTTTTACGTGATGAGAGCCCTGATTTTGAAAGATATAGCTCCTTAAAACGGTAATTTTTTGAAATTTTATTAAAAGTCCACAGTGAATGTTTTTGAACTGTATTAAAGTATTTTGAGGTTTTTTGAGAAAATTCAGTCATTCCCGAGGGCATAATCTATTTTTTTTTTTTTAATTTTCAAAGATCATCTTTTAAGGTTTTCAATCCATGCACTTGTAAATTTTATTAATGTTTTATTTATAAGCAAAAAAATATTAAAGGAGAAATCCATTTCCTTTTGCTTTTTATTTTGAAGAAAAGTCTGGTCACCCCAATTTTATAAGCAAAATTACCTCCAACTCCAGGTCTATATATTTTACACAGAAAGATCAGATATTATGAATCAACTTCTTAGTTTTAAGGTTAAATGTTTTGAATTTATAAATTTAAAATTATTTTCATGAGATAGTTTTACATATACGTAGACATTTATTTGATATTAAAAAATTCATAAAAGTCGTTTTAATTGAAATTTCGTTTAAAAATGTGTCTGTATTGTCAACATTTAATCAGGCCGCATTTATTGAAATTTTATTCGTTTTAATGATATATCATTCAAATAATTAAACAAATAGAACATCACAAAAATTAATTAAACAAAGTGCATGTAAATATTATAATTTGTTTAATGATAAATGTTATAATATAGAAATTAAAACAAAATATACATAAATATAATTTAAATCCTTTAATTCTTATAATTTTTATAAATATAAACAAATACATTTTAAATAAATATATTGTTTTAATCACACTTTTAGAACTTAGTCATAGTAGTTTACAAATAAAATATTTACAAATTAATTCGAATAACAATTATTATTGTTTTTTTTTATAACTTTATATTTTTAAATAAAAGCTTTACTTTGGGATCAAATCGAGTGGTTGGGCTTCCTTAAGAATAATGAATTTATTAAAAAAAAAACACATGTATTACACACTGGTAGTTTGAAAAGTAATATTAAATGGGATTAAATCTGTTTTTTTTTTTTAAGTTAACTTTAAGTTTAACATCAGCAAATAGGACAAATATATATTCGAGCACATGCATTTTTGAGACGATTCAAAAAAAAATCTGAGAAAAAAATTATAACAAATTTTGAATAGTTAAAATATTAATACATTTATCTGAATTTTTCAAAACTAATTTTATTATTTTTTTTTTTTTTTTCAAAATTTCGAGATAAGTAACGAATTACCCATTCACAACTCCAGTGTTTAATGACAGTTTAAAAACAGACAAATATTTGGCACTAGCTACATTTAACTATCTAGTAATTGAATTTCAAGTGCTTAAAAGCTGCCAAAAAATATGTTTTTTTTTTTTTTTTTTTTTATTTTTGAGATGTTAACATCTATGATTTAAATTTATTTTTTGTTAAATATATTAAATATCTTTCATAAATAATTTTTAATTCTTATAAATATTCATGACGAATAGCTTAAATAATTTTTGTTTTTTAAATTTTTAAAAAGTCTACACAAATATTTTTGGTATCATAATTAATTATGTCTTATTATCCATTTTGAAACATTGATATTTTGATATATATAAATGTTTATATATATTAATTCTTTTTGTTAATTAAAGTTAATCAGGAATATGTTTTCTTGTTATAACTATTAGATACTAAATGTTTTGAACATTTAATCTTTTTTTTACAACTATTACAGCTTTACGGATATTTTTTTTTCATTTAAATTGATTTTAAATAAGTTTTAATTTTTTAACTTAAGAAAAATGATTTAACTATATAGAAATATTTATATCTTTGTCTTAGATTACCGCTATGATGTATCATCCAAGGAATTTTCGACCTCTTCTGGAGGATTTTTCTTTAAGCAATCACGAATTCCTTGTAGAATAATTGCAACGCGCCGGTCAAGTGCCACTAAATGGGGATCCCATAGGATGGGATTGATGGGGTCTGATGTCATTGTTTCACGCATTATGTCAGACAAATGTTTGGGTCCATTGTGGAAACTTTTTAAAATAAAAAAAAAATATATTTAAATAAAACATTTGTATAAAAAAAAGTTATGTATTTTATTTGGGGAGTTATAAACTTTCAACTTACTCCAGTAGCTTTTGAAGGGTAGTCGTCCGTATTAAACAGCACTGAAGAACTGGTGCTAAGATGGTAAGTTCATCGTGGAAAGGTTTACCAAATCCACGGCCATGATCCAAATGTAAGGGAAACGTGTCATTACCATACACCCTGTAAAATAGAAACACAGGTTTAAGAAAACTTTTGAGATTAAGGAAATCAAAAAAGGACAAATTATACGATTGTCAAATATCAATTAGTAACTAAACATTTGAATTGATTAATAGATGGTAGGTTTTCTAATAAATTGAGGGTTTAAAATACCAATTTTCAATATATAAAATAAATGAATAAATAAGAAGCCATTACGGTCTAAGCCCAGTGATTAAAACAACTCTTCAACCATTCCAGCGAGCGTGTTAGCAGATGTGGAGGGGACTTACTAACAAGAGATAATCTTGGAGGACTTATTATTTCCTCGCGAGCGACAACTGGCCTCTGAATATTTTTAGAGCGGCTCAGAAACGAACCCAAGACTCTGCTGACAGTTCAACACATTTACCATAATGGCTACTTCGAAATTTCAATTAACCAGTCGATAAATTATAAATAGTTATATGGGTAAATATAATGCAAGAAAAATAGATTTGGTGTTTTTTAACTTTAACTTGATAGTTCAAGGAGTTTGTGTGTTCCCTAAATTAAATGGCACAAAATTTTGAACAACCTATTATTGAGGTATTACTACGATACTACTTAACGATTTGCTAACTTTAAAGTAGTTTACTAACTCATTCTTAATTTTAAACATTTTCTTACTAGTATCGTACTAAAAGAATTTTCTTAATACATTGCTTCTGAACACACCTAAAACAATGACATTTCGTGTAAAAAAATAAGTACACAAACTTTTTTTTGATGTTTGCAAATGTCAAAGAGTCATATAA
Source organism: Chrysotoxum bicinctum (assembly GCA_911387755.1). NCBI lineage: Eukaryota > Metazoa > Arthropoda > Insecta > Diptera > Syrphidae > Chrysotoxum > Chrysotoxum bicinctum. The sequence goes on along the minus strand of OU426988.1, from coordinate 199,378,322 downwards.
AGCTAGCACGATACTAAAAAAATAATGTAGGTATTCGATGATTTTAGCTTTAATAAAAGGGTAACATAGTATCAATTAACATTTTGCGTCGATATATTTTATTTTTTGGAGAAAATACACCATGAAAAATGGACTTCTCTTATAAAGTCAAACACTTTTATAAGAGAGTTAGGAAAGACTTTAGCTCCAAAACAAGTCTGAAAAACCAACATCTCGGTGGAGCCTTGAGCTTTTCCTTAAAGTCACCCTTAGTTTTTAGGAAGGTTTAAGCGGGAAACAAATGCTAAGGCAACGCGTGCTACAGGAACAAAAAAAAAAACAGTCAGCACGCAAGCTATTATAATTTGATTGCGGTGAAGTTTGTTGCAAATTCGACTGTGCCACACATTTTTAAGATTCCTCCTGTACTTGAGAGCATAAGTTTAAAACAAATCTTCTTTCGCTCTCGTAAAGTCACAAGGGTCTTCAAAGATCTAAAAAAAAACACAAATCCGCTAGTCCAAATTGTATACCCACTTTAGTTCTGATGAGGTGTTCTGCTAAGCTTTCAAAACCACCTGCCCTACTCTTCGGGACCCTTTTCAAATATGTAGATGGAAAACAGTTTTTGTCTTTCCGATCCCAAAAGTCTTACTTCTCTCCAATTACCGTACAATTGCACTAACGTCCAATGTCATGGAAACACTGATCAACAATCAGCAATATCTCGAAAAACAAAAGCTCTTAGGCAATAGATACAGCATACTGGTGATCCGATAGCATATCTTACCAAAAAGCAATAGAAACAGTCCTTACATCATTCTGGAGAAACTCTTGATATTTCTAACCCATTTGATAGAGTTTGGCTTGAAGCCTTTAAATTAAAAATCCTTTCCTTCGTTGGATTGAAAATTACCTTTCTGACTATTCAATTCGAGTTGTTCTAAGAGGTTTAAAGTCTGATATGCATAAAATAAATGCTGGTGTGCCACAAAGCACAGTTTTTTCTCCGACACTCTTCCTTATCTTCATAAATGATCGTTTGTCTAAAACTCTAATCCACATTGTTTCGCTGACGACAAATTTCTTACTAATTTCTATGCTCACAACACTGGTCTTTGGTTGTGGAATTTAAACAGCATCATCAGCGTATGATAAGCTCATAAGATTCCAATCCTGACAGCGTTATACAATAGGGTACTACTCGTAACAACCGCACGGAATTTAATGCTTCGAAAATACAAAGCTGTCTTCTCATCTTCTGTCGGCCAATTGATATATACCACTTACGCCTTTGGCCATTACTGGAATAGTATTTAGTATTTAGTATTTATTCAATTTGAAAACTTACACAGTAAGATACAATATCTTATAAACTAGTGCAAGCTAAATAAAAGGTTTTACTTAAAAGCTACTTTATCAAAGTTATGTTTAAAATTCAGTTGAATAGTTACAGATTAAAGAAAAATTACCAATTTAATTAGTTGTTTTGGAAATAAAGTTTAAGTTCGTTTTTAATTTTAACAACGCTATTTATTCTTCTTATGTCTCGAGGCAATGAATTCCACTGTCGAATTGAGTTTACAAAAAACTGACGTTCGGAGACTAAACAATTAAAGCGAGGGAGAATTAAATGGTTATTCCTGCTTGATGAAAGGAATTGTAGTTCATTAAATAGATCTAAAGGTTGATTGGTTAAAAGAATATCCGAAAACAAGACCATAGCGCGGAAATGCATGAAGTTGTTGATTGTCATATTAAGTATTGAAGGGGCAAGGTGAGATACTCTATCGTAACGACGTAATCCATATACATATCTCACAGTGCTGTTGAAGGCAACATTAACTTTCCTTTTACTATCATAATCTAACTTACCGAACATTTCACAACCGTAAGTCAGTAGCGGAATTACTAGACTTTTGACGAGCAATATGCGAATGTTAGTAGGAGTGAAGTGCTGTGTTGCCCATAAAGCACGGAGCACACCATATGTTTTGCTAACTATATAGCTTATGTGATCCTTCCATGACAAGTTTCTATTAAAAACAACTCCAAGGTTCTTAGCCGACTGTACAAATTCTAGTGAAGAACCGTTTAAGTTTATTGGAGGAAAGTAGGAAAGGTCAAGAATATTTTTAGATACTATTAGGCACTTAGTCTTTTTTGGATTGAGTATTAGATCAAAGTTTTGTGACCACTGTACGATCTTTACTAAATCTTCATTTACGCAAGTTGAAAAATGTTCGATAAGCCCTAAAGGACAACTTACATACATCTGAACATCATCTGCATACATGCGTATGGAGCAGTGCTGTATAACTGAAGGAAGTTCATTTATGTAGAGCGAAAATAATAGTGGTCCCAAAATGGATCCCTGGGGAACTCCACTTGCGAGTGGTAAAAAATTAGACAGGGATTTTTGAAATTCCACCGCTTGCTGTCGACCTGTTAAATAGGATAAGATCAGTTTGACTGCAGTTGAAGAGAACTTGTAGGACCAATAAAGTTTTGAACACAACTTTAAGTGGTTGACCGTGTCGAAAGCTTTAGAAAAATCAAGGAGAATCAGAAAAGTTACCTTTTCTTCATCAATTGCTTTCCTTATGTATTCAGAAACACTTATTAGAGCCGTAATACAGTTATTTTTTTTTCGAAAGCCTGATTGCCTGGGGGTGAGTAAGTTCTCACGTTCTAAAAATACACCCATTTGTTTCTGCATAATTCGTTCAAATACCTTAGACAAAAATGGTAGTATAGAAATTGGCCTGAACTCATCACCTTTCATGTTTTTGGGAACAGGAATAATCCTAGCTATTTTCCATTGAATTGGAAATACTCCAGTTGTTAAAATAGTGTTGAAAATAAAAGTAAGATAAGGGAGAAGAACAGGTAAGAGCAACTTTAAAAAAGAAGGGTGAATTTTATCAAGCCCAACTGCTTTTGATTTTATAGATAAAATCGCTTCTACCACATCCTCAGCTGTTATATTATTAAAGGTGAATGCGTTATCATTTTCTGAACTTCCTTCATGTAAAAAATTTTCTTGTACATTGGAGGTAGCTAAATGTTGCGAGCCAACGAACTTCTCATTGAGTAAATTTATATCAACCATTTCAGGAATTTTGCATCCAGTTTTAACTATTCCCATATTTTTTAAATTTTTCCAGATATGCTTACTACTTAAACTTGAATTGAACTTATTGGTATATAATTTAGATTTTGCTTTTCGAATTTCAAGGACAGTTTTATTTCTTAAAGTGCGGTAAATCTGATATATATCGTTCAGTCGAAATCTTTTCCAACGGGCATAAGCCAAATCTCGTTGCTTTATTAAGTCCCGAATAACGTTTGTAAACCAGGGTTTATTCCTTGGTATAACGTTTTTGATTTTAAGAGGAACATGTATTTCGTAGAGGCTTAAGACGTTATTATTGAGGAACTGGACCTGCTCATGAGTTGATGAAGTTAAGAAAATGCTACTCCATTCAATATTATTCACATCTTGTTCTAGCAAAGAATAGTTTATGTTTTTAAAGTCCCTGTACTCAAAAGTTTTAATTGAGCTGACAACATGAAAGTCATAAATTAAAAAGATCAGAAAAGGAATTGGAACACTAAAATAAATTTAATTTATTTTTGATTTTATGTTTTTCGAATTTAAAAGATTACTTTGACACAGAAATGTAATTTTGTATGTTAAGGGAGTTGGTTACAACTTTTTGGTAAGTAGATATAGTTAATTTGTTTTATATTAACACAGAAGAAATTTAATCGAGAAAGCCAGACTCAAATACACGTCTACTCCGTAGCTGTCATCAATAGCATCAGAGAAACCGAAAAGCTTTCCATGGTCGATACATATGCATACGACTATTTTTTATAGACTGACCATATATTCGACGAAGCCAAAAAAAAAATCGATGTGCTAGGATTTCTTAAAAAATGCAACAAATTTGCTGTCCCATACGATCTGGCTTACATTTTCAAGTCATACATCTACCAGAAACTTGAGTATATTTCTGACATCGAGTATGATGGAATCGATAACAAAGCTACGAGTATAAAACTTATTAGAGTTAAATCTATTTCGAAAGCTGTTGGTTCCCTTGAGTAACGTCATAATGTCCCCTGTGTTTATTTTTTCACTTTTTCCATCAACAGTTATCAAATGAAACAGCCAGTTGTATTCCTCTCTCGCTCGTATCGTACAAAAGGTAACCAGAGGTTCCCTTTTAAGGGGGATATTTGCCCTGTTTCATACCAAGACTTTCCTTGTCCCTATTATTAAGTCAAAATTCAAGAAAAGAAAACACTTCAAGTGGTAAATTTGTCCTCCTGTCAGTTTTTGTTCTGCGCTGTGCTGTTATGTGTCTATCTGTCAGTTCTTGTTTTCAAAATAAAATTTACTTTTAAAAGAAAACATCCCAATCAAAAAAGAAAAATATTGTCCCCTTTTTTGAACACACCTCGCTGGAAACTCAAGATGTCCTCCTTTTCGCATTTTTCAATCTGGTAACCCTTACCTGAATCCCTCGCATTATTATGCTATAGACGATGTGTTATGAACAAAAAGAGACGTTACGAAATACAGGGTGTCCCACAGCCACCGCTGCAGACAAAAACCATTAGTAGGTAGTAGGTAGGTAGAAGAAAATAGTGGCCACGAGCAATTCTGCTCAGTGACCCAAATATTGCTGGATTGCGCCGTTTTGATATGATGAGGGATTTTTGATCTCTTTTTTACCTAAATTTCGCTAGCATGCTATTTTAAGATCGAGGAGTACCCATTATGGAAGTCGTCGAGGCCTGGGCCACTTTCTCGAGTTAAGATAAGAAATCAAGTCTTTGATCTTCAGTTCAGATAGGTCATGTCCCCAGTAGTCGAATACTTAGTAGTTCATTGTTTAGGAATCCTAAACTGTGAAAGAACCCTCAAGAGTTAGTATGTAATGTAAAATCGATTAGCAGCTTAAAATTAAACTGTTGTTATTAAATTCAAAGTTTTTCTAAAATATTTAACTGCCTATTTATAAAAAAATAAAATAGAAGAAAGTGCAAATCCCTCAGTAATCGAACATAGGTTGCCTGAACCCGAACATAAAGTTTCCTTTGTTCGAACAGATTTCATGTATGGTTCAAACCTTAAACAAAATAAAAGTAAATTTTGGAATTTCTATCTCGGTTTCAATGAGCAAAATACTTATATTTTTGTATGTATATTTAATTTGATTGAAAACACAAACAAAACAAAATTATTTTGATAATGTTTATCCTCAAGTGGGCTTTAGGATAAACATAATTTAATTAAATAAAAGGTCACGAAGAAAGAAAATATCAAAATTATTTTGTTGTATTTAAATTATTAATTAAAATATAAAAACAACAGTAGCTAAGAAGCAAAGTAAAAAAATAAAAATATTGAATAAAATTAAGTCTTAAAGTCTTGGTTTGAAATTATGGCCATTGACCAATATGATTTATGTCAAAAAGTAAAAGGACCAGTCGTTGAAAATGATTATTATCAAGGCAACCAGTAAAATCATTTACGACATATTCATAAAATTTTTTCAGAACTCGTCCATCCCGTTTCAGAACGTTAAATGATCCAATCCTTCAGCACTTTCGACAGCTTTTGATGATGGATAACATATTTAGGGGAATACAATACTTAAAGAGCACCAAATTCTATACTCACTACTAGAAAGCTCAAACCATTGTCAGGAATCAAGCAAATTCAAAGCATTTACCATAGTAATGACGTTTTACTATTTGTTTGATATCTTCGTTTCATTTTGTCTGAAATAAACTAGTTTTCAAATTTATGGCAAGAAAAGTAACTACGAAATAAAAATAGAAGAAGTGTTCGAACAAACGAAACCAAAAATAGAAGGAGTTTTCTTTAATCGAACACTGAAGAAAAGGTGTTCGAATACTGGCCCTAAAGTTTTTAGTATCATTGTTGAGAAAAAAACGTTAAAAGAATTTAATTTGATCTAATATTCATTGCCTGACAGAAAAAATACGATTTTGAAGTTACCTATGTTCGAACACTAGTGTTCGAAAAGGCAATTCGAAAAAAAATAGTTTCCTATGATCGAACAGTTTTAAGATAAAAAATCTTGCTTTAATATCTAATGTTAGATACTATTTAATGGAAAAAACTTCAAAAATAGATATCTACTTTTATTTATTGACGAAAAAACACAGTTTCTCAGAACACCCGCCACAGTTTTTATTTCTAGCAAAACCGTAAATAACCAAACTATCTGAAGTTTTATTACAAACTGCCATTTTTTTCACTCTTAACATTACATAAGTTAAGCAGTTGGTAGTTTACGGGAATAACACATGCTGAATTTCCTATCTGTGGAAGTTGAAAATCTCAGAAATAACACAGTTTAAACGGTTTTTCTCAAAAAGTGTTCGAATACTGGGAGTGTTCGGAATTAGGCTACTCTCCTAGCTCGGTAACTCTGCGAATAGTTGGTTTTCCATTCTGTCTGGAGCAGGACATTAACAATTTCGTTTGAATGACAGCAACAATTAGTACCAAATCCCTCGTATCTACGCAGCCGCCTTCACACTAAACCTCTCCCACCTTAACCAGAACTTTGTTTATGACTTAGTCACAGAAGAAGGGGCAGACCTATTGTCCTAATCTCATGTGTTTGATCGATTTTGTAGTACCACTTTTTTTCTTAGCCAAATATTTATTTTATCCAAAGACAAAATTCCATTTTTAACTCCAAAAATTATGCAAAAAAAAAGAAGACCTTAATGTTCGAGTTTGAACCTAAGCTGCATAATCCACCCCGATCCGCTTTTGTTTTCAAAAAGAAGTTTTTTTTTTTTTGTTTTTGAATCACCCTAATACACACGTAAGGTATCCTTCGCTAAGGTTTTCATTTTATTAAATTTAATACTATGACCTATATAAATCAATTTTTTTTTATTTCTTTAATTTTGTTCAGTTATTGGCAACACTTATTGGCTTTTTATTTACCAATTGTGGTAAACTCAACATCTGGCTGATGGTTTTCTTATTGGTAATAAAATTCCTTCATGCAACAACGACAGAAGGATACGTGCTTCACTCAGACTCTTCAGTTTTCCAAAAGGTTACAAATATTCATTTTATATGGCGGCGGAAGGTAGCTACTATACGTGCGTCGATCGTTTGTCGCCATTGCTATCCAAACGCCGACGTCGTTATTGTCCTCGTCAGAAGTATATATTGGAGTGAGGTGCTGTATATGCTTTAGTTTCTAGAACTCTGTTTTCTGTTTTATATGTGAGGTGCATTGCAATATACCTATGCAAAGAAGAAGAAGGCTTTAGCCGAGTATCCTTTTTTTAGTGTTTATTCAATGGCCAAAGGTTGATCTGCATTACATTTCTAGTTTATGATTTTTTATTGTATAATACCTAAACACACACTTAATTGATGGGTTGGTAAGCGTTAGGAAAATAGGAAGGTTTTGAAAGGAGTTGCCGACACACATTAGTTTTAGTTATTTTCAATTGGATCTATTTAAAGCGGACTTTAGGTCAATAATGGATGTTATATTTTGTACAACGCAATTAATCTCAATTAGATTTCAGCCTTTGGGAATATTTTAAATCGTAGGTCAGTCCAAATAATAGTGTCGAATTTTTCAGGTGAAATACAAAAATTGAAGGAAATAAATTTTAGACACACAAGTTCCTTGAAAAAAAGGGCCTAGTCACTTATAATTTTAAGCCAATCATGTGTGTGCGTGTGTGTGTGTGTGTATGTTGTTGGCAGGATGAAGGGACCTTAGATTTCATGGCTAATCCGAACAACTAAGATTAGAGGCACTTTTTTTTATCAAGATATAATTTTGTCAGATTTGTAACTTTTTTGCATGAGGCAATATTCCTGACAAAGTTTGTTTTATTTTTAATTGGCAGCGGCTGAAAATCGATCGACAGACGTTGTTAGGCATGACAGGCTATTACACCACAGGGCAGCATACGTGTTTTATTTATCGCAGTCCAAATGTGGCTAGTTACTGGAATTCTAAAGAACTTGATGCAAAGTCTGTCTATCCAGAGAATAATTGTTTCCCATTATGCGAACAGTGAAATCTTTGTTATGGGAGATTTCAATGCCCCCTATCTATCGTGGCTGCGCTATTTTTGGTAGATAACACCTGAAAAAAGGTATGACGAGATTAACAACCTGACTCAGCTCTTTGGGGTTCCTACTTGGATTTCTGCTTTTGAAGGTCAATTCGATAACACCCTATACTTGTTTCTTACCACTTTCTTTAGGAAATTTAACTGGTCACTCTCAATATGCTTATTTGAACGAGAATTCTTGATTGGAGCATTTAAAAGGTTACTAGGCTCAGAGAATTGAGTTTTCGAGGTTATAATTGAGAAAACCAAGTAAGATAGAAAGAAATTATCATACTCGACGTACCAATTTTTTCCATTACCATGGGAAACAAAAATATTTGGTCACTTATACAAAAATTACAAAATACTACTTCGTCTTCGGATCCTTCTTTCCAATTTGCTGCCAGCACAGATTAATATTAATTCGACGTTCCCAGAAATTGTCATGACTCCTCCCGAAATTGAAGGCGTAAGGGACTAATAGGTCCAATCTTCTTTGACACTCGGTCAGTTACAAGAGTCCTGAAAGATCTCGACATAAACGAATCCGCTAGCGGGTATAGTATCCCTACGTTGTTTTGAAGAAGTGTGTGTTCTTTAACGCTAGACTGGTCTCTTTCCGAGTGGATGGAAAACAGCATTTCCTCAGCCTATCCCTAAAAAAGGTGAATCTTTATCAGCCCAAGAAATATCTTAAGGAACGATGGCTTCTCAATGACTTGCAGTTTGGCTTTCATAGCAATAGGTCCTCTGGTGATCTGATGGTATATCCCACCAAACAGTGAAATAAATCTTTGATTCAGTGGTGAAAGTAAGATTATTGCACTTGGTATATCAAAAACATTTGAAAGAGTTTTGCATCAAACTCTTTTATTGAAAATACGTGCATTTTGTATTGATGAATCTCTACTTTTTAAACCGCTTAGTACTGGTTGTTTTGGACGGTCTAAAGTCTGCAATTCATAAAATAAATGCTGGTGTGCCATAGAGCTCTGTATCTGGCTCTCTCTTTCACATATTCATCAATGATCTTTTGTCTTAAAGTTCAAATCCATTAAATTGTTTCACTAATGATAATATTCTAAACTTCTCATATTTATTTTCAGATGCATGTTCTTGTTTTTCTGATGTGGATTTAGAACGGCATGTCATTTAATTCTGATCTCGATAGCATTATCATGTGGGGAAATAAATACCGTGTAGAGTTTAATACTTCAAACGCTCAATGCTATGTCCTGTTGTTAAAACAGAACCCACCCTTGTATCATTCCAAATAAACAACGTCGCTAAAAACACTACTAAGGGTTTATGTTTCCTTCAATGTTGCGATAATTTGTTTAACCATTCTTATCTGGCTGTAGTGTATAAGGCTTAAATTTGTCCAAAGCTTGAGCACAATTATCATATTTGGACAGGTGGTTCAATAACTTACTTGAGTCTCCTGGATGGAATCCAAAAAAGACCTTTAAAAATGATAGGTGACAGACATATTTTTATAAACAGTGTCTAGTGAAATAGTCAGTTGCATTCCTCCCCTTAAGCAACCATAATAAACGCGCTTCAGGATGTGCCCATCAGTTTACACCGGAACCCAATTTCGGAGGTACTGTAAAATGAAGAGATTCTTTTTTGCTTTACCGCAATACACGAATGTGGATTGCTTTATCCGGCTCAATATTTCCCTCCCATTAAGATATTCAGACATTGAAAACTAATGTTCATCGGAATCTTCTTTTAATACCTCTTCAATTTTCTTAAACGCACGCACTATGCTTAAACATTTTAAGGGTGGTAGTAATAACAAACATTCTCTCATATATTAGCTTTGAACTTACAAGAATAGAGATTCATTCTTTAGCCGCACCACACGATTGCTGAATGTCTTGTCGGGCACTGTATTTTCTTCCACTTTCAATATACGGAACTTCAAAACTTTGCTATGTCAATATCTCCTATCAAATCGTTCTCTATTTTCTTAAAGCTCACAGTGCATACTAGATAGATAGATAGATAGATAGATTGATTTATTCATCTTTAAAGTAAAAATAATTACAGAGTTTAGAGATATTGATCAACGCAATCTTATTAAGGCATGGCCTTGGCCGTCACCTCAAATGGCAAGTTAATAATAATTTCAAAACTTTACATAATTATACATTTTTTTAGAGAAATAAAACAAATTTATAATTAATTAACAAAAGAAAAATAAATTGTAATTGAGAACATAGGTTGGACTTAAAACAGAAAAAACTTAAATTCTTCAGCTATTATTTTGGTTCTATAGCTGGCGGCTTCTTTGTAAAATGCGGCGATAATCTTCCAGCCTTCCCGTCCATTTGAAACACTTGTTGTTCTTTCCAAGGTTAGTGTTGCGCAGTCAAAAAAGACCCTTCTGATCTCCTTAAGGATGGGGCATACAGCTATGAAATGGAACACGTCCTCCCGAGCTTTAAGGTTACATAGGGTGCAAAATAAAGGAAAATCATCCCTGTGCGGTCCAAAATTTAAATTCAGCAACTCTCCTCTAGCTTCAAATAGTTGAGTTCATTTAAGTCGTAGTTCAGCTTGCAGTAATATTGTCTGTAGAGAGATGATTGCGCTTGGTCTTTAAACTCCTCCCTCAGTTTGTCGTCCAGATTTCTTATGATGGTGTACATATTATCTCTTCAATCATCCAAATTATCCATCGTAACATTAAGTTGTAGGTTGTATCTGCTTGCCAAATGGTCCCAGTTTTTGATGAAATTGTATGCGTTACAACCAGCTTTGTTAGACGGTTTTCTGGGTGAGACATAGCCTTAATAACGTAATCAAAGTGAAGCTTCAAAGTTGCAATAAATAGTGGCGACAATTCCGTCTCTAATAAAAGCATTTAATTTGGAGAACTAGATGGGAGTTTAAACAAAAAATCTTAGAAATTTTTCGACTTCTTCACTTTGCTGATAGCCCCAAACCTGCGCGGCATAGAACATAACTTATTTAGAAGTTGCCTCAAATAGTTTGTACTTCGCACTTAAATTGAGTTCACTTGAACTAATACAGGTCTTCCATGTGCAATTAAGTGCTGTTTTTGCTAATTGAAGCTTGTTGGAAAAATGACTCTTCATACTTTAATTTGAGGTTATTTTCATTCCTAGATAATCATAATATTTAACGATCTCAATATCTTTTCCAGCGAATTTTCACTTTTCGTTTCTGGACAAGTTCACAGTGAGGTTCCATTTTGTAAACTATTCTTCAAGGTCCAAAATCATACGGCTTAGTCCTTGGGGGGAGTCGGATAACAGGACTATATCATCAGCATACATTAGCACTTTAATCCTCCTTCCAGCCCACAAAATTCGACCGCAAAGCACTTCATTCAGATCATCGAGAAACAGAATGAACAAGAGGGTACTTAGCACACACCCCTGTTTGACTCCCATTGTTGTCGAAAACCATTCTGACAGAATCCTGCCAATCAATACCGCTGATTTTGTGTCCAAGTACAAGAGTTTAAGAACATTAAGCACTTTTGTTGATATTCCTATCAATGAAAGCTTGTAGAATAGTGACCTTCTGTCGATAGAATCAAAAGCAGCTTTGAAGTCTATGTAAAAAGCATAATAGTTTCCTATGTTGATCCTGAAATAACAGCGCAATATTCATAAGAATGATTTTGTCTAAAACCAGACCGAAAATCACTCAGAAGGTGTAGAGCACCGGTGAGAAAATCTTCAATGAACAGGAAGGAGATACCTCTTTAGTTTTCTGCTGAATTCAAGTCACCGGAAATAGAATCGCCTTTCGGAAGCTCAGTGTCCCAATAATGGCATTAAATATTTGATTAAACGAATGCACCAACACGATTAAAGCTTCTTCTGTCAAATTCTTGTAGAACTCAAAAGGTATTCTTTTTTCTCCTGGGGATTTGTTATACTTTGTTCTACCAATGGCTTCTTTGACTTCCTCTAAGCTTATATGTCGGTCTAGGTAATCATTAACAACTAAAGGATGGCATGTTGGAAAACTGGACCGTTGTTTACAGGGCTAAGAAGATTGTAAAAGTGCTCCTTAAGGATATTGGGATGTAAACCAACACCGATTGTCAATGATCTGCTAGTTATCCTTCTTACAGCTTTCCAAAGACATTTTGCGTTGCTTGCATTTGAAGCTTCCTGCACTAGCTGACCAAAATAATTTTTTTTTCGAACTCAGACAAACAATTTTGTAGTGTTTGTTTGCTTCCAAGTACATTTTCTTGAGGATATCCGCGTTGTATTAGCGAAATAAATTAAGCAGCTGGAATGCTTTATCTCTCGCCTTTTGACATTCATGATTAAACCATTTATTTTTGGTATGCTATGTCTTGCTGAACTATTTTTTGGAGCAGCTTTAGCTATAACTTCATCAAGAAAATCTAATTTTACAGCCTCTTCAAGATAAGTATGCACCTGAGATAATTCCCATGATAAGTTTTGATGAAAAAGTTCAATTTGGTGCTCTTTCAAAAACAATTTTGGTAAAAGTTACATTAATCATACTAAAAAAAGTCTTTACTATTAAAGTGTGCGCAAATTATATAAAAGTATGTGGGTTGGTCAAATTACATTGTCATAAAACATTCTCCTTAGCTACTTTCCTAAGTTGAATTTAAAACGCAAAAACTTTCATTAAAATGCGAGTAAAAATACCCCTAACAGGACCTTAACCTTATCAAGTTAGAAACGAAAATTCCAAAAGATAAAAATTTGAAAAGAACTACCAATGCTGGAGAAGGGCAAGCTACTCGACTTGGAAATTATAAGTAATAACGTTTAACTTTCTGTGTTAAGCCCTAAAAACCTCTCTTCAAACTGAGATAAGGCTTAGTATTCTTGCCCTGGTGAGCAGTGCCACAATCTGCAATGTTCACGATGTACTTGTTCACTAGGTTGAGAAGATAACTCTCTGAAGGGACTGGTCAAATTTATGTTGCTCAGGACCAGTTGTACAAAGTTTTGGACTTGGTATAGTTTGAGAGATTTCTCATAAAAATTAATTAATAACCAATCACATTCTTGAAACCTGTTTAAACCTTAATAAATATATATTTGTGATTTTGTCTCCATGTTGTATATATTTATTTGAATTTTAGTAAAGAAAAACGTTTTGATTTTGTTAAAACAATTTTAAATATTTTTTTTTTTTTTAATAAATACACCGAAATTGTTGGGTTGAAATCTTGAACCGACGATGTACCCCTTTTATATAAGGGTGTTCAATAAGGACGTAACAACGAAGTTAAAGATTTTCGTAAAAATAAAACTCTTGGGAGTAGATTCTGTGCTTAAAATGATAGAGAGGCCAAAGTTCTGCAATGAATATGAGTTCGTAAGCTAAGTCCTCTTAGTGAAATTCACCACGTGGTTTTATATTCAACAATTTTATCTTTAACAACTTACGGTTATAATATTTTCGCTACTTTGACAAGTGCTATGGCCCACTGGCACAAGAACTTCCAATAGTGAATATGTTGACCCTTATTTACGACCGAAAATTGTAGAATTTCGTAAGTAATAATTTCCAAAAGTTGCTTGTTCGTAATACAAGTTCGTTACTAGTGATACAAATGTAAACTTCGAAATGTTTTCATATTGACAGATCTTACTCATTTTTAAGGGCTCGTTTGTATTAAATAACAGACTTGTTATGTCCAGGTTCGGTCCAAATTACCATCAAAGAATCTTTATTTTAAGGAAAATCTGTTGTAGTATCCCATCGCATTTCCCTAAACACCAATATTAATTCACTGATTTTAAGTATTGACTGCATGTCGGCCTTTGGCTATAGCACACACACGGCTTCAGGTTGTCCTTATAAGAAATGCAACAAGGAATAGGCAATATAAACACTCTAAACAGCACTGTATAGAAACACACAAAACTATGCAACGAAAGTGAAGAGATATTCAGTGAATTCCTTCGAGAGGTGAAGTGTATGCAGTGCTGCTTCGCAAGGAATACCTCCCTAGCTATGAATGCAGTTGTGCAGAGCGGCTTCCATATGCCGGATCTCATCTTTGAGTGGCTATTTAGTGCAATATACTTTGTCGACTTTGTACCACCTATAAAGTGTGCCCTCAGTGTTTAACGATAAAAACCGTTTTATGCAGGCTTCAGCACTGTACAATACATATACCTATATGCATACCACCTAGATGTGTCGGGTTTCTACTTTAGGTTTTGTCAGTTTGCTTTTGAATTCGCATAATGGTTCAATAAATATCCAAAGTTGCTGTGGCACATCCGTGCATTGTGTGTCGTGTGTCGTGGCAATGCACTTGTGTCTCATATTCCTTGGGTTTGGTTGTGTCGAATGGAAATTTATCTGTCACCTGGTACATAATAGAAATTTTCAATTTTCTGCAATAGCCAAGTCTAATTTTCGTCTCCACCTAAAGGCGATTGTTTGTTTAAATAGAAAATAAATATGTCTTATTGCTATAGCCGATGTTTCGAAAGAGAGACTTGAATTACCAAAAGTTTGTACATACTCGTAGTTGGACAGGACAAATTTAAACTCGAATTTGTGTACATCTATTCAGGGTGGGTCAAAAGTGTCTTCCTTTAATTTGGAAATGATGTTCTACGAAGTGTTATGGAAAACTCTCTAAAAAGATCCCGTCTCTGTGGGCATGAAGCTGGTACTCATTTGAGGGACATTATATCTTTTCCATACTTAGTCCAAAAAAATTTCCATAAATCATAGGTACTTTGTGATTCTAAAATTAAATCTATAAATTATGAAGTCACTTTAAATTATGAAGTCACTTTTGACCCACCCTGTACTACACATGGAAACAAAGAACTTGGACAGATGACTTGAAACACGAACCACAAGCGCATTACTACTTATCGAAAGTTGCTAATCTGAATTTGTATGATACTCGTAGTTGCATTATTTTATGTATGTTCTAGAGGACAAGTTTTGGGTTCGCACGAGTATAACCAATCGAACTGAGCTTTTTTTTATCAAACCTAGCATTATGATGTAAGAGAACACGAAGAAGTGGGTTCTGAAATTCTATCTGTCCGTCTCTATTTCGACTTTGAATCGCAACCACTAAAGAGATTCTCTGTAAACTTGGATCTTAAGGGCTTTGAGCAAATGTTGTGAGGGGAAATGCATAGAAATGGTTTTCTAGGGCGGAAAACACTTAAAAAAAAAAAAAACTTTAACCAACGTTTCTCCCCATAGAACCGAATTTTGTTTTAAATTGACTTTTTCGTTAACGACGAAAATAATTTTGGTCAAAATTATTATAAATAGCTAAGGCTAAAGAACTTGCTCTAGTGTTCCAAGGACTGGGGACCAATTTCAAGGCTGGCGGGTAAAGTTTCAGATAACCTCAAATCGTTTATGCAGAATACCCGCTGTATAGCACGTAGAAATGGTTATCATCGTTCTGTAGCGCTTGCCATTGAAGGTGACGTCGTTTTCGGAAATCTACACCAAACATTGTCACTTGGTGAACCCCCTTGGGGTTTACGTCGTCCCATAAGTGGCGTATTTTGCTTGTTAAGGCCATTCAGAAAAAAAATAGAAATAGATTTTTTTTTTTCAAAAATTCAAAAAATAATTATTTTTTAAGTCTTGGAATGCAATATTTTTTAAACCTTTTAGAAACTTCTCTATAATAAATTTCATTTAAATCCGTTATGCCGATAATTAAAACTTCCAAATTTCAATCTTTTCTATTCAATTTTAGATCGTAAGAATTAAACGAAAGAAATAAAACTTTATCAAAATTCTCGGAACCGTTTTTGAGAAAAGTATGATTTTCGAAAACCATTTTTTAACATTTGTATGGTGGGTACCGTTATTTTTAGGTAAAATAATTTTTTTTTCTCACATCTTGTAGATTATATTAAAACAAATTTCTATTTACCAAGTTTAAAAATAAATCGAGCATGGGGTTTTCGAAAGATTGAGTTTAAAAAAAATTTAAAATTCTTTTTAAAAATCAGAACAAATTTCTTTTTGAAAATTTTAATCACAATAATATTTAACCTTTTGGGGAGATTTACGCCCATTTGCTGATACAGAACATAAATACTTATGTTCCACATAAACTCTTATGTGACAGTTTACGTAGAGGAAAAAGTAGAACATAAGCGCTTAGGTTGAACATAAATTTTTAAGTTTCGTTTCAGCAAATGGCCCTTAGCATAAGAAAAATGTTCAAAATCGGTTGTACCGTTTTTGAGAAAATAAAAAAAAAAAAATGGTTCGAAAGGGTGTACCAAAAATTAGCCGTTTTCTTAAAAAAAATTTAACCTTTATCTAGCTCTAATATATGAAATTTTTTGATTTTGTTTAAATAAATCTGTGGGACAGTTTTTTTAAAATAAAAAAAAATATAAAATTTCGAAAAAAATCGTATCGCAGGTACCGTTATTTTTGGTCTTAAAAAAAAAAGAAAAAAAGATGTGGGGGGGAGGGGAATTTAAGAACGATATCTACCAAGTTTAACTAAAATAAACCGAGCCGTTTAGGCTGTAGTCTGTAGTCGCACATACAGACAGGCAGAACTTTGAGACCCACTTTTTTCGTCTTCGATATCATCGTAATGTCAATTTTGACCAAATCTCGAGTACCTATAAGTCGCAAGTAAGAACTGATCTCACTAAAATCAAAAGTTCTTACTTTTTCGTCGTACCAAACTTGGCTGTTTCCGGACCGTCTTTTGGTATTATGTACTTAGAAATGTGACTTGAAGTTTTCAGTTTACTTTGAACTTATACTTTATAAAGAAAACATCAAACATCTTGAACAAAAAGTAAAATAAATGTGACAATAATGAATTATATGAATGAGATATATGTATGTAAATCGTAAGAACAATAAAGTTCGTGAAATTCGTCTTAACTTGGTTTCACTGTCCGCGGAGCTTAGTCATTCATTGGCACCTTGTTTGCTCTGTAACAATTAATAAACACAAAACACTTGACATGTGTTATGTATATCGAAATAACGATTAACAAAAACAAGGTATGGCGTGTGTGACGTCACAGTCATATGGCTCATTCAATTTCAATTCATTTCGATGTTTGATCTAGATGTTTTATAATTTTTTTTTAAAAGTTTTTATGTCTGCAGAACAACTCGTTTGATTATTTTATTCTTAATATTAGTTTTACTTAAGAAATAAAATATTTAAAAAAGATGATTGGGACGTCACAAACCCACCAAAATTGGATGTACATGTATGTATTTAATGAACAAACCTTGTTTCTGTTTATGATGTATTGAGATTCTAAAAAAAGAATTGCCGTTCGTTCAAATAATAAGTGCCTGTTAAATTTATCCATCAATTAGTTTTCCCCAGACTTTGACGATAGATCCGAAAAAAAAAAAACAGCTCGGTAGCGTTGTGTGCTGGATACCGATCTGAAACTTTAAGCGGAGCCTTTGAAGTGGTTCTAAGAATTTTAAAAATTATTTTTAAGACAAAAATATTTCTTTAATTTCTTTAATGCCATTTGATTTTTCAAGCAAATAAGAATTATCTCAAGAACAAAAATTATAAATCGTTGTAGCGGTTTTATGAAAAATAAAATAAGTTCTTATATGTATTATAGTTTAGGTTAGGTTTAAGTGGCTGTCACTTAAAGCATCTTACACACTTAGACCAGTAGATGTCCATTGCGATACCATGATCTATAGGGAACAAAAGGTTCCCTACTAGTTAAAACCATTTGGAGCTTCTGTGAAGGAGACTTTTAATGTCTGTGTTCATGAGATCGCTTGCTTCATTATAGAAATAGTCTCCTAAATAATGTTTACGTCCGTAACAGTGAGCAGGACATGCACAAAGAAGGAGTGAGATTGTATCTTCTTCCTCCTCGTCCAAGCAACTCTTGCAGAAACCATTTGATAGGACACCGAGCAGTGCGGCCTGTTTGCTATAAGATAATTAAAAAATATTGACCTGTTTTTAGAATACGAGCTTTCAAAAAAAGATTAGAATTTTTAAAGTCCAAGACATATTTTTGTTTGCGACTTATAGATAAGATATAAAATTAAATAAAGAACGTTTCTGGGCGGAATTTTAAAACTTCTATTCACCAAAAATTCTATCTACCGAGCTATTTAGGCTGTAGTCGAACAGGCAGACAGACAGGCAGAATTGCAAGGTCCACTTTGTTATTCTTCCCTATCGTTCGAATCAAATCTGCCATACACAAACATTTGCTATGGCTTAAAGCGTTCACAATGTGGGTGGGTGGCCGTCATAATGCATCCAATTCAGAAATGTAACTTTACAATTATAGCTCTGGAAAAAAACCAAATTTCCCCTTCGTGCCCCCACCTTATTGTCCTGTCAAGTTTAATTAAAATCTCTAGTTCAAATTTGAGATTCCAAAATTTCCACATGCCACCCAACGCCTACCGATAATGCAATTAAAAACCTTCCTCATATATTGTCATCTTAATAAAATATAACTTCTTCCACAAGCAACTTCAAGTAAAAGTTGTCCTTTGATAGTAATAATTTTGATTTCCCATGCAGAATGTTAAATTTTGAAAAGTTTGACTGCTTGCAGGTGAAAACAATCTCGCAATTCAATCTTGTAACTGCAAATTTCTTCTCAACCGCAAGATGTTTCCGTTTTCGTTTTTTTCGAATTCAAGAATCCCCTTTAAGTCTTTCCAGGTGTTCAGTGGTTTTAAGTTTACTTTTTAGTATGAAAACAAAAATACCTAGAACACAAAAGAGTAAAATTTTAATTGAGAATATAACCGTCGCAAATGTACCTCCATAATTTTTGTTGGTATTGCAATGCAAAAACTCAAGAAAGGAAGAAAAGTTTCGAGATGCAAAAATCCTTGAGGGATAGAAGTAAGCCGAATCAATTAAAATCAAGTGATGCACTATCTGTGACAGGTTTCAGTTATAATAAAAAATAAAAAGGTAACTTTGTTTGTCAACAGTTTTTCCTTTAGTTTTCAGTCAACAGTTTGTTGCAGCAGGTGCTTCAGATTATAATTTCATCTGTAAGACTTCACTTGAAAAGTTCATATCTATACTTAAAACCTGGGATTAAAAACTAAGTTCTAGGTAGAGTTCGTACTTTCGAACTAACATGCATCCATAATTCAAGAATATTTCATTAGAAATCGCTAAGGTACGTAAGGTTGAGTGTGCCCTTATGTTAAAGAACACTTTTTACAAAAGTTAATTTTTAAATTCCTGTCACTCCGAAAGTTTCTTTTTAACTTCCAGGCTTGCGATTTTGAGGCTTTTTATATAGAAAAGACAGTGACATACTCGTAATTTAGAGTTTAAGGAAAGTTTTATATTGCTTTTTGAACCGGAAGTACAATTTAACTAAGGATTACAGTTGGAGAATACTTACTTAAATGTTTCATAATGATGGCGATCCATGTTGCCTGTCAGAAAGTCAAATATTGACATGTCCATGAGGTCTAAGAGACGTCTACCTTCATCATATGGTGGGATGTCCCGAACCTGCATATTTATACAATAAAATACAAATATTTAAGTTAAGTAATGAATTTTTTTAAAAATAAATAATGGCCGATAGCCAAATGAGCTAAGTTAACGGCGATAAATCAATCAAGCAGATAGTAAAAACAAACAGAATTCGTTTGGAGTTTGTTGTAGATTTTTTAACAGCACAGAAATACATGATCTTAAACATTTTAAAAAGGTTAAGGGATATTGTATAAAAACTAAAAGGTAAGTTTTGCATTCGTAAGAAACAGCGAACTTTAAGTTTAAGACTAAAAATAGCAGTACAAGCCGTACAAAATTTGGCCACAGATTTTTATACAAGAAAATTCAGAAAAAATTATTTAGCAAAAGCCTTTGCTTAATGGAAAAGGTCTTAACAAGTTTGACTGTTAATGTACTCGTATATTAATTTTTTTTTGAAAGTCCCATATTTCAAAACTAGGTATACGTTCGTTTTTTTAAAATTTAGTGCATAACAGTTTTTTCAAACATTTCATAAAATTTTTCTTAATAGTTCAAATTTGTATAACTCGATTCTGTTTATACATCGCACACAAGAAATTAAACCGCTTTGTGAACGACTGTCTCACGTTAATCCGCATCTAGGCTAAATTGACCAACATGAGATTCATTTGCCGCATGCTCGTCAGAAAAGAGTATGTCACCAAATATATATTTTAGGAACTCCTAGATAAAACATATGGGCAGTGTCCTGGCTATGACATGGAAATTAACCTAGGAGATTTAAATTCCAGGCAAGAGATAATGTCTTTGGTGGTACGTTTGGATTTCGACTAATCTACTTCTGATAACGGATTCAGGCTTATCGACTTTGGTGTAGGTTGGGAAGTTCTGGTAGCTGAAACCCAGTTCAAATATCTCGATATTCACAAACAGTGGCGGCTGGTGGGTTGTTGAACAGGTGGTGCACTTTACTTGCTCACTAAGTAGGTATTAAGATTAGAAATCGCAAAAAAACAAAAATTTACATGTATATGTCGATTTTTTATTATTTTGTATAATTGCTTGAAGAATTTCGACCATGTATAAAACTGACACACTTATTACATTTAGCAAGGAATCATGTTTTTTATTTTTTCACTTAAATGCGTCAAATCGTGGATTCACGTAACTTTATTTTAAAAAAAATTATTACTGTCTTTAATATACCTAATCACTGTTAATTTTATCCCACACCACACACTGTACACAGTACAGAATCGAACCAAAACCAAAATAAAAAACAATTACTAACCTAACACCTACAAACCTACACTATTTAACCAGTCACAGATAGAGCGAAACAACATTACATATTCGCAGGCGCAGCGCATTCTAGTCAAACATCGGTTGCTGTAGTTAATTTTCGGTTCTCGTGCGCTGCACGAGAGCAGGCTAATTCTCCATACATTTCAATGAAATATCTTTTGTCTCACGCGTCAGGGATACTTGCTTGTAACTCATACAAGTTATATTAGCAGTCCTCGCCGAAGCGCACGAGAATTTTTACTTGCAAGGAAAGTAAGTCTTAATAGTAAAGCAAAGCGCTTACATTCTTTCGTCATAATTGGAAATTTTACTTGTTTGTGTTCTTGTACGTACATATGTTTAAAAATAAATATTAATATGGGAATTTAAAAATAAAGATGCAGTAATTATTTTGTAATTTTTAAATCTTTTGAATTGGTGGTTCAGCGCACGAGCGCACTTAAGGTACAGCCGCCACTGTTCACAAAGAGATTGACCATACTGCGATCGACGTAAGGCACTTCTATACCTTCGAAACGGACTTCTTCCAGGTTGAAACCAAGGTGCACTTTCGAACATTTCAACATTGGACGACTAAAATTGCAAGAGACCGCCAGATCTTTTTCCATTCGAGCCTCTAACAACATATTAAGAAGACCTGTGCTGGCAGGATCAAATATTGACAACCAATGACAATATAGCTAAGCAGCCGCCTAAGATGCCGCCTTGATGGAAGTGCTAGATTCTACACGACCACCACAAAGAAATCCCTAGTTTACCAATAAGTGCCGAAAACATGTAGCTAAAAAACAGGCATACAAAGCGGCGATGCACGGAATGACCAGTCTTACTAGCAAGCTCAACGGATAGAAGAGAGAAAAACACCACCATCTTGGAAGAAGCGAGCGATCGAGGAAATATGGGAATGTAATAGCAGGAATGAGTTTCGCAAGTATTATCAAATGGTGAACAACACATCTCATGTGTACAGACTCCTAGCCGAAGCCTGCATGGACAGTCAAGGGAGTGGAACCACGGTCAATTGATAATATGTCAGTTGTCAGTTGATAATATGGAGCGCATTTCTCCAACCGACTTAGGAGATGCAGACCAGAAATTACTCAAAGCCGCTGGATCTACAAATGTCGCTGCCAAACTGCGCGTTCAAAGTGGCAGGCAATGGCATGGTTTGGAGTATGAGCGGACGAAAGCATGCCCGATGAATGAAAGCTCAGCATTGTATGAAAGAAAGCTAAGAACTTCCTTATTGTGATTATATTGTTCAAACAAAAGACCACCTCGGCGCTGCACAAACAGGATTCCTCACTGGATGTTCCTAGTTAGATCACATCAACACCTTAAGGGTTATCATCGAAAAATGTGTTGAATACCGATCATCTGCTGTTCATCGATTTCGAAAAGGAGTTGTTCGACAGTGGTAATGGAGAATTTATTTGAATTGGTGTGCAGAGCAGGGGTATCCCAGATAAATTCATTGCTATTATACCAGGGCTACACACGACGACGCATAAAGAAAGGTTATCAAAAAAGTTTGAAATCCATAGGGTATCAGACAAGGCTGTATACTGTCATCAATACTGATTCTCTCTATTGTAAGCCATGTACTGCACCCAGTTTTGTCGACTGAAAGTAGAGGAATTCCGGAGACGATTGTAGAGTCCTTGCGGACTTTGCGTGCTTACTCTCTCAAAGGATCATAAAATGCCATCAAACGACAACAAGGGTGGAAAAAGAAGCTCAACTCATGCGGCTTGCGATGAATGCAATAAAACCAGAAACGATCCGCTTTGGAACTTCCTTACTATCTAAGTTATAAAATAAACCAAATTCTGACATGAGCAGAAATTGAGACAAAAAATCCTACAATGTCCCAAAGGCAGTAGAAATTTTTAGTCATTTGTACAAACTTCAACTTCATCTTCAGTTGCAACGCTCATCTACAATGATAACCCGATAACTAGCTCTTAAGAAAAGGCAAATGTACTTGCAACTCATTTTGCTCCTAGCTGTAAGTTGACTGATAGCAACATTGCTCCTCCTGTACTTAAGAACGTAAACCATTCAATGGTAGATGTATATTTCCGTACTCATACAGTTGCAAGAGCCCTTCGAGACCTTGGTATAAACAAATCCGCTGGTCCTGATGGTATAACCCCTATTCTTCTGAAGAAGCTGGCAGAACTATTGCGTAAGCTTTTTCATCGCTCCAACTGTTTTGGAATCTTCCCTAGAAGATGGAAAACAGCATTTATCCATCCTGTTCCTAAAAACTCGATACTTCTTCCCCCTCCTCCTATCAGCCAATTGCACTTACGTTCCTTTTTTTCAAGGTCATGGAATCACTTTTAAATCATCAGTTCAAAAAACGTTTCGAAGATCGAAATCTTCTTAATGACCGGCAATACGGCTTTCGCAGCAATCGTTCCACTGATGATCTGATGGCATATCTGATATCTCACCGAAGAGTGAAACAGGTTCTTTATTTGTTTTGCAAAAAAGCAAGATTATTTTGTCTGATATTTCTAAGGCATTTGATACAGTTTGGCACCAGCCTCTCTTATAGAAAGTTCGCTCTTTTGGTATCAACGAAATCCTTATTCGTTGGATTAGAAAATACCTTCTAGATCGTTCAATACATGTTGTATTGGACGGTTTCAAAACATGAAGTGGGGGCAAAAGACGATCCCGAACATAAGACCGATGGTGCAACGCTAGATGTCATAGAAGACAAAGTCCTAAAAGAAAATGTTGTCGAACAAAATTCACCAGGAAGGAGAAGTTTTTTTTTGCGGAAAGAAGACAATCCTTGCTTGTCTTTTTTAACTACCTTCCGAAAATGGAATCCCATTATTGTAGGTCAAGCTCTGCAAAAAATTACCTGGAATCAAATTGGCTTTTCAAGGCTGATTTAACTTTTATACCCAACAGTGGTGCAAAAATTGCAACATTGAACCTCTAGCGCTTACCACGTTTTGGTTAGAGTTTGAAAACCAAAACCTATTTTTACGAAAAAAAGATATGTGTGAAACTTATATTGATATCTGCAGGAAAGCAAGAAAGAGCTACCTCTACGAGGTACAATACTCATATTTGCATCACATCTATTTCCTTAGTTTCACGTGCGATACTTTCTTCAAGTCTATAAGACTAGGTAAAAAGAAGGGGGATGCATGTGTCACTGACATAGTTGCACTTAAATATTTAGATTCCGCTATTTTCTACAAACTAAAATTCAGTGACTCTTGGAATCTCTTACCATAAAATTCGTTCCTGTGAGTATTCTTCCTCAACTTTACCAAGAAAGAATAAAAATCAATTAGACAAAGTACGACGACTTACAATACTTGAAAGCCTCATTGCCAAAGGAATTGTCACGATTTTTATAATAACATTCCTCACCATAACGAATAAGACTATTAAAACTTTATGTATTTATGGATGTTATCTTAGTTTTAATTTATTTACGAGGACTGACTATTAAATTTTTGTCAGAAAACCTCGTAACATGAGATGAAGCTAGTGGGAATACCTCGTAACTCCAATAAAATAAAGAGTATTGTTATTTTTGTTTTAACAATGTTCTTAGACTCAACACATTATTTTTTTAAAATATATTAGTAAAAACAAATTAATGCTATACTTAAAAAGCTCCGTGAGACATTTTCGTCTCTCCTGAAAAGTTTGAAATTTATGAGTTACGAGGTCTGCTTATAAGGCCGACTATATTTTTACTTGCGACTTATAGGTACTATAAGGCAAGTTATGCATTCGTAAAAAAAATCGAACTCGAGATTTTGATCAAAGTTGACATTACGATGATAGCGAAGACCAAAAAAGTGGGTCTCGCAATTCTGTCTGTCTGTCTGTCTGTCTGTCTGTCTGTCTGTCTGTCTGTCTGTCGGTTCGACTACAGCCTAAACGGCTCGTCCGATTTTCTTCAAACTTGGTAGATATGGGTTTTAATTTTTTACCCCCGGACGTTTTTTTTTTTTTTTTTTAAGACCAAAAATAACGGTACCTGCCATACGATTTTTTTTCGATATTTTACAAATATTTTTTTTTCTCAAAAACTGTCCCACAGAATTTTTTAAAAAAAATTTGAAAAATTTCGTTTGGTTAAAACTAGCTAATGGTTGAAAAAAATTTTACAAAAAATTGTTATTTTTGGTAGACCCCCTGGGTCCATTTTTTTTGTTTTTGATTTTCTCGAAAACGGTAAAGCCGATTTAAATAATTTTTTTTATGCCAAAGCTCCTCCAAAGTTTGAATATTATTGCATATTCAAATTTTCAATTTTTATTTTTTTGGATTTTTAAAAAAAAAATCAAAATTTTTTTTTGGAAACTCAATATTTCGAAAACCCCATGCTCGATTTTTTTTAAACTTGACAAAAAAAAGTTTTTTAACATAATCTACAAGATTTGAGAAAAAAAATTTTGTTTCATCTAAAACTAACGGTACCTTCCATACAAATTTTAAAAAATGGTTTTCGAAAATCGTATTTTTCTCGAAAACGGTTCCGA
Organism: Chrysotoxum bicinctum; assembly: GCA_911387755.1. Taxonomy (NCBI): domain Eukaryota; kingdom Metazoa; phylum Arthropoda; class Insecta; order Diptera; family Syrphidae; genus Chrysotoxum; species Chrysotoxum bicinctum. Next base: position 199,352,909 of record OU426988.1, on the reverse strand, counting down.
GAATTTTGCTAAAATTTTTTTTCTTTTGATTAATCTTTACGATCTATAATTTAATAAAAAAAAATTTTAAATCTAGATATTACTGACTGTACCTACCATAGAACGATTTTTTCAAATTTTGAATTTCTCATTATCGACATAACGGATTTTAATGAAATTTTTTTATAAAAAAGCTCCAAAAAAGTTTAAAAAACATTGCATTTAAAAACTTAAGAAAAAATATTTTTTCAATTTTTAGAAAAAAAAAGTCGTTTTTTTTTTTTGAAAAATTCGATATCTCAAGAACGGCTTATTATTTTTTTTTGGAAATTAGACCTTTATTCGAACAATAATAAAAGCTTAAGGTTGGCGTACCAAAATTTTTTCTTAAAAATGTTTTAAAAATTTTGTACATAAAAGCTTATTTTTTTAAGGAACCACTACAACGACTTATAATTTTTGTTCTTGAATAAATTCATATTTGCATAGCATTCTGTTTTTATCTCTTACTACTAAAAGAATTTAAAAAATTAATTTTATCCTTATGGACAGTTTTCTTTAATAACATTCGTTTTTAAAATTCCTAGTCTATTACATAGGAGCAAGTTCGTGCGACCCAGTCGTGCATTTTATTTTCGACAGTAACGAAGAATGCAGTTTTATTAAAGTCAAATCAGCTGTTACAGTTCCAAAGTTTACTAGAGTGATTTTTTAAGAGATATCGGAAATACAAAAAAACACATACTATTCAGAAAAATTCAAGAAATCTTTATTTGAATCGATCGATAGTACGGTCGATATAATTTAATGTTTGAAGACTATTTCATGCAAATGTTTGCCGCGGCTTCGCCTCAAGTGGTCCATCCGCTTAGTCCAATTTTGACGTACTCTTTATAATATTGCGGCCGGTATCTCACGAATAAATGATTCAATGTTGGCTTCTACTGCGTCATGTCAATCAAAGCAAGCTTATCGCTATAGACATGAGCCTTAACATAGCCCCACAAAAAATAGTCTAGAGGCGTAACATCGTACGGCAGCCAATAAACGTGAAATTAACTGTTCACCGAACTCGCCTCTCAATTGGTCCATTGTTACTGTGTGGCATGTGGCACCGTTTTGTTGAAACCACATGTCATGCAAGTCAAGCTCTTCGATTTTGCACAAAAAAAAGTTTGTTATCATCGCAGGGTAGCGCTCACCATTGACAGATTCCGCCAGCCCATAATCCGCACCAAACAGTGACTATTTTTGGATACATTGTTAGTTCTTGTAATGCTTCTGGCTGCTCTTCACTCCAAATACGGCAGTTTTGCTTGTTCACGTATCCATTCAACCAGAAATGAGCTTCGTCGCTGAACACAATTTTTCGATAAAATAGTGGATCTTCGGCCAACTTTTCAAGAGCCCATTCACCAAAAATTTCGGCGTTTTCTTCGGCTTCAATTCTTGCACAAGCTGTATTTTGTAAGGCTTCACACCAAAATCCTTCCGCAAAATTTTCCACGTAGTGGAGAGACCCAATTGCTGCGAACGATGCCGAATCGATAATTCACGGTCATCATTAACACTGGCCGATACAGCTGCGAGATTTTCCTCAGTTCGCACTCTACGTAAGCGTGTTGTTTGTTTAATGTCCGAATAGCCACCTCAGTTGGTCGATTAATCTGACCATAAAATGGAAGAAGCACGCAGTAAACTTTCTTAACAGAGCACGCATTTCGCCAATAAAATTAAATAATTTGCCATCGTTGTTCGTTTGTAAGACGATTCATGGTTTATTTACAGACCAAACTGAAGATGTTTGACAGTGACACAAAACACAAAACGTACGTGAGCTGTGTTGTCAAAAAGAAAATGGCAAAAAAATCACCCATTATAAAATCGTAAAATCAGTTGTCGAGTTAATTTGAAGAAAAAAAAATACCCAAATTTATCTCACGACAGCTAGCTCAGGGACTTTAGTGCTCGAGGCAAAGGTACCAAATTAAATTTTTAAGACTCATTTAAAAAAAAAAAAAGAAGTACTCGTACATATTAATACATATTAATACGACATCTATGGTCTTGCTGCCCTGATGTCTTCTATGTAAATAATTTTATAAATTAATTTTTGTAAGTTATTTTTGAGAAATAAATAAATAAATAAAAAAGAAGAAGCTATTTTTTTGCAAGATACAAAGGATTAATTTCGAGCAAACTTTATTGCCACTCTTTGATTTCAATAAATTTCAATTAAAACAGATTCCCTTCTGCACAAGAACTCAATTTAAAAATTGAAAATAACTACAATATTTTACGGATATAAGAAACACTCATATATAAAATTTTCTCTTATGAGAAAAACATCTCAAAATATCGAGACTCTTCCTTGAATTTTCGACTAAAATTTACCAGAAACTCGGATATAAGAGTTACTTTTTGTATGCACGAATATTTATTTCAAGACCAAAAAAGGACGTTGACGTTTGTCAAAACATACATGTACATCCACTGCTTCATTTCAATCACTTTAAATGTATCTACTATTTTCTATCTTTTGTTGTTTGTATGTATAAGAAAGAAACTCATATTAGAATAAGAAACATTATTCATGGATTTTCAGAGTTCCTTATATTCGGGTGATACTGTAGTTGAATTTGAGTTTTACCCTCATCCCAAGAGTCGTTTTTTCTTGAGAGTACTAATTAAATTCAATTTAGTTGTGAAGACATTTTGCAAAAACAATATTTTATCAAAAGCAACTCCAAATTGATTTCATAATTTTAAATCATCTCAATCCGTTTTTCTGTTATTGCTTTTCAAAAGAATTTATGTCATGCATCTATTTATATTTTCTATTTATTTCTAGTTATTTCATTACAATCAGAGTTTTCTTCTACCTACGGAGTAGATAGCGCACCCAGTGTACTAATTTCCATTTCATTTCATACAGAACGCGGAAAGCATTACTATTTCCCTTAACTAAGTGCTATAGTCCTGCGATAGCCCCTTGAATCTGCATTTGTTTGCATTTATCTCTAGAACATGAAATTTTTGTATTCAGGAAGTGCACGAGTATTATAAATAGATATAGTTAGGTTAGTTTGAAGGGTTAGACGGATAAAGGTACACAGGACTTTTAGCAATATCCGCACAAAGAATAAAAGAAAGAAGCTTCTTTGAATTGCGTTCTGTGTCTGCATCATTTCTTCAGGCAATAAAGCAAAGACCTTACAATCAGTATCATAATCAAAAAGTGCCAAGCAACCAGTTGTAGAAGCAAAGCTTCAAAAAAAAAAATACAAAAAGAAGTCGGACGAAAGGACCTCTTCTCCATTTAGACTTACCATTGCACAGTAGTCAGCGTCAGTCTCCCATTGGGCTTTCCTTCTTTTGTGATAGGATCTTCGCCAAGGATGTCTCCAAACCTGCAATTGAATATTAAAAGCAATTCAAGATTATACGGTTCATTCATTTTTTATTATTTTTGAACGAAAAATATATTAAATAAGAATGATGGTGATGGATGTAGGTAGTAGAAGTAATCGAGCTGAGATATTAACATATGTATGGCTTCAAATCAGCTTCAGTATTATATTTTAGAATTAAGTATTTCAATTTGAGTCAGATTTAATTAAATTTAATGTTCAATATATACAAGGTGGCGCAAAATTAATCATCCAATTGCGATTTTGAATAATTTTTGTACCAAATAAAAAAAATGATTTTGAGCAGTTTTGAAATCTTTATTTGGACGTTTGAAATTTGTTCTGTTAAGTAGAATAGATGATATCTGTCAAGTGGCTACCGCCAGTATTGACACACATTATTTGTGCCCGATTTATCGCATTTGCCACGACTTTCGGCAATATTTGCGGTGATAACAGTTCGCATTCCTGTCAAAAATTCTCGTTAATTGGTGCAATTGTCTGAAAGAAAAAAGTCTGGGATGGTTAAATCGGGCGATCTTGCTGGCCATACCAAATTGCCCAAACGGGAGACTCCGAGAACAGGAAATGCTGCCTTCCAAACATTCTCCATTATGGCTCGTGTTGTGTGTGCGGTTTCACCGTCTTGTTGAAAACCACATGTTAATCATCCAATTCCGGCACTAAGAAGTCGTTTATCATGAGGACCCTGTAGCGTTCGCCAGTAACAGTGACAGTATTGCCGATCGCGTCTTCAAAAAATACGGCTCAATCACTCCTCCCGCATGAACTCCGCACCTCACAGTGACTTTCAGTGGTTTTGTTTATAGAAGTAACCGCTTGAGTAGAAATGCGCCTCGTCACTCATGATGATTTTCGACACAAAATCTTCCTCTACGTTGTTGAGATTGAGGATGGCCGCGATATTCTCGGCCGAGTGATCAGTTCGGTGGCGTTCACACACCCTGCATGGTCTCCTGTGGTTCCAGTCTGTTCAAGTCGAGTAGCTAACCGCCAGAATATTTGGGAATTGGCGAGATAGGATTAGGAAATCGACGTTGAATTTCACGCTGCGCTAACACTACCGACCGATTTTTGGTAAAAAAAATTGACATACATAATTATTCCACGCTCTTGCGGAGAATAGCCCTCCATTGCTTGTCAGTTTGAATACAGCATCTGTCTAGTTCATTAATGTCAAATATAATTGACGTACGACGCTTTTTGCAAAAATTATAACATCTTCCAATAGGGTGATTTATTTTGCGCCACCTTGTATAAGTAAAAGCTAAAAATTTTAACGTGTTGTGGTATTAATAACATTCTACTTTAAAAGTAATATTAAGGGATTAGGAGGAATATTTCTGCTGCATGTGTCCACTCTATGAAAAACCAGCCCAGCAGTTTTGAAAATAAGTGAACCCCGATTTGGTCAAAATTCTGGTCACTCGGAATTCAGCCTACGTGGTTATACCTTAGTGCCTCTATTCTTCCCTCTCGGCTTTAATGTACGTAATTATGTGGCTTATCAGCTTCAACCTCAATGTGGCATTTATTTAAATACAAATTTTAACTTTATTTTCAAATTTATATCAGTCCAAGTTTGGATAGTAACTCGACTTCGAACGAACACGATGCGCTATCTGAATCAATCCTAATTTTCTAATCAATCCTAAGTTTCTAATTTTCCGCTTAGTCAAATCGTTGTAACGGGCGATTCGTGGCTTCGCTCTTATGCTCAGAGTTAAACAACCCGAATCAGCCCGTTAACGAGTCTACTTGACTTCCTGGCATTGCAGGTCACACCGCAAACACTCTAGACCTGGTTCTTAACTCTGACCCTGATAAACGCACTGTTAGCGTATTATCGCATCACGGAACATCAGACCATTGGTCCAGCAACTTTAACTGGTCACTATGCTTCCTAGTCACTTGGACCCCTGTGCAGATACGAGTATGATTTCAAATTTGATTATTTTCGGAATAAAATTTTGTATCTCAATTAGAGAAAAATCTATCAAACTGAAAGGAAATTCATGGTTTAATTCAACCTTTCGAGAATATTAGAACAGAAAAATAAGTTCCCTATGTTATAAAGCCAACCCTACTGACGAAAATTCGAATAAATTCAAACAAGCTAGAAGGACTTATAATGATCATATTCGATGAACCAAATTCTTGCATCATCAACAAATAAGGCAGGAAATATAATAATGTCCTAAAGGTGGTAAAATTTGTTGGTCATTTGTATAAATTGTACGAAATACTACTACGTTTCTAAACTTGTCTTCAATAACATTATACTTTTGTCAGCTCACAAGAAAAACTCCCAGAAAGTGTCATGCATGAGTTTTCCTGTACTTGAAAGCGTAAACGATTTTATAGGTTAAATCTTCTTTCGCACTCGTACAGTTGCAAGAGTACTGAAAACTCTCGATATTTCCCCTATCGTTCTGAAGCCCAAGAAATATCTTAATGACCTGCAGTATGGCTTTCGTAGCAATACGTCCACCGATGATCTGATGGTATATCTCACCGAATAGTGGCACAAATCTTTATATCGTTTTGGAGAAAGTAGGGTTATTGCACTTGATATCATTAAGGTCTTTTATATGTGCGTTTAGTATTGATGAATCTCTTTTTCGATTTATTAGAAACTACCTTTCGAACCACTCAATACAAGTTGTGTTTAAAGTCTGAAGTTCATAAAATAAATGTAAGTGTGCCACAGGCTTCCGTTTTTTCTCCTGATCTTTTTTTCATATTAAGCAATAATCTTTTGACTGAAACTTCTAGTCCATTAAATAGTTTTGCAGACGACAGTACTCTTCTCAGCTTAACATATTCGTTTCCATATTAATGGAGTTGTCTATTACATAAGGAACATGATGGAATGCAGCGGACGATAAGATCATAAGCATTGATCATAAGCATTGATCATAAGCATTGATCATAAGCATTGTCAAATGGGGAATCGCGTGAAACTTAATGCTTCAAAAGCTTAAGCCGTCTCTTGTCATTGAAAGAAGCGGAAATCACCCTCTTGCATTGCGCTTACATTGAGGAAATGGAAAAGGTCTCAGTTTTCGGTATGTACATTTGTACATGACAGTATGATAGACCACCTTGTCTAAAATGACCACATATTCGACGTATCCAAAATACCTGATCTCCTGATTTAGCTGCAATAATTAAAGGCTATATATTCATTCATAATTCTCATATTTGGGCAGGTTCTCCAATACCCCACTTGAAGTTCCTGGATAACATTCAAAAAGGAGATTAAAGCTTGCCTTAGACAATTGAACCGGGATAATCGCGCTTGATGGAATTCTCATACGCTCACGTGCTTTTGAGTAGTGTAAAAATGTTTTCGAAAAACTTCGGCCTTACACTTGAAAATGTGAACGTTTGTAATAGTTTCAGTTTAAAAATAACGGGAATTGACTAATTATTTTTTATAATGAGGAACGTTCCTACTTATATATTTTTAAACTTTTATTCTTTTAAAAATATTATACTAATTTGTTTTCTCTTAAAGGACTCATCACTTCTTTTCTTCACCGAAGACTTTGACTCAAATTCAAAACCAGAGCAAAGTCTTAATTGATTTCCATCAAAAGCATTTAAAAGTTTTTTTTTTAATCTCTTACATAATTAATTAAATAATATTAATAATTCTTTTTTGTTCTAAACACTTTGTAAAAATAGAAAAAAAAAATATCACCCTCATTTTTTTTTCTGATGGGATAGCTACCTTCAATAGAAAAGTGAGTACTTACCTACCTACTTGGGGATAAATGCAAAGCCAAAAATGTATTTGCGTATTAATTAAAACAAAAAATAAGTAAAAATTCGAAAGCCCTGGGATCCTGGTAATGACCCTGAAATAACTCCGGACAGTGGCTAAATGATTTATGAAGAACACGTCATTAGTGCAGAGGGAAACAAAATCCATTTTGGAACAATTTATTTTGTCGTTTTCAAATACTGACATTACACTGGAGTCAAAATTAAACCATCCACCTAGATTTGTTGTGCTTGATATACAACTCTAAGGTATATTTTAGCTACATCTCCAGGCTGTGTGTTTAAATTTTGTAAGCCATTATAACAGACTTACGGCAACAGACTTATGGCAACGAAGAAATTTCACTAATAAATACACGATTTTTCACACGTTAACTTCGTCAGGTAGGTAAGATAAATATAAGAAGCTTTTCTCTACGAGGGTTGATGCCCTGCCCTGACATCCTTAAAAAGTTTTAAAACTTTTACCATTTTTAAAGACATTTTCTTTATAAAATTTGGTAGAAGACAAAAACATGTATTTAATACTACTGGTATTATAAAATATATTTTTAGAAGATGTGGAATATGAACCGGGCCTCTTCTGAGCCTCTTTAAATATTAACTAACTATAAGCTTAGTTTTAAGTCAGTCCTGTATACAATTTAGCAGATTTAATCAAGTAAGAATAACTATTAAGAACTAAAAGTAATTCCTGAGATAATCTCTAAATGCCATGACGATCTGCTATGACTAAACAGCTATTGAAAAGTAAAGTCTGGCGAAATAATACCACGAAATACTGAGCTTATGTCCTTGTATTTATATTTAGTATATGAAAAGGAAAAAGTTTCATTCTAGAATGAGCATGGGGCTAAAAGTAACACTGAACCAAATTCTCCTCCTATGGTTTTTACGATAATTCACCCAAACTTTTCAAAATTTAAAAGCCACATTTTGGATAGAAAGATCATTAAAAATGTGAAGCCGAGGTGACTGAAAAGATGTATCATTACAAACAATTCGGTTTCTATCAACGTACCCCCACTATGGGGCAGGTTGTAACATAGGCCGGGGTTAAATTGTAACAAGAATCATAATTAAATGAGTTGTCTTTTCAATATATTTTTAACAAAAACACATAACTCTTTTCGAACGTCTCCTTTGATACCTTTTCTAGTTTATAAATTTTTTTATAAAATCGAAACCTCAAAATAAAAAAAGGACAATGGCAAAAGGGCTAAATTTTGCTTTAACGAGAATAGACAGCATTGAGTTTTCGAAACATTAAACTCCAAACGATTTGTATACCCCATTAAATAATTCGGTAAAGATGGGAATCTAGCTCATTAAACTGATCGATATACAGTGGTGGAAAAATAATTAGAAACGACTTCAATTTTGTTAGTTAACTGCAAACATGGTGTGTTATTGGATTCGAAAAATTCTTAATTTATCTTTCTGATGTTTAAACTTATATCTCCAATACGCAAAATGGGTAAAAACAAAATCTGCACACCTGAAATGCGTAAGATCATTGTGCGTATGTACTGTTCAGGAAAGTCTTCCATGGCATCCATTGCAAGCTAGTTAAAATGCTCAAAGAAGATGGTACATAATGCTATAAAATCTTACACTAAGACTGGCAGCCTTGAAAACCGCAAGAGGAAAGAGAGAAAAAGAAAAACAACTCCAAGAGAAGATCATTTCATAGTCCGACAGAGTAGGGTCAATCCTTTTGCCACTAGTCAAGCAATTCGTAATGCAATTTGATCCCATTTTGGAAAAAAATCTTATGAAGTAATGAATCCAAAGTAAACATATTTGGATCAGCTGGCAAATGGTATGTGCACGTTCAATTAACCAAGAGCAAAACCCCAAATAAACAATCAAGACAATCAAGCATGGGCCGGAAATGTGATGGTTTTTAGAGGGTTTTCCTGGCGAGGTATGGGTTCTATATTGCGAATTAAAGGATGCATGAATCAATAGCATTATAAAAATATACTGGAAAATGTAATGGATCCCTAAGGGTTTGAAAATTTGCCTGTTTCTTACATTTTTCAACAGTACAACGATCCAAAACACACTTCACGTCTTTTGAAGTGTTTGTTTGAAAAAGAAAAAAATAAAGTTTTGGATTGGTCAGCTCAAAGCCCGGTCCTCAATCCAAAAGAATATTTGTGGGGAGATGTAAAGAGAGCTTTACATAAGACAAAATTCAAAAATGCATCTGAGCTTTTCAAAAACATTGACAAAGCATGGAAAAAAATTAACATGAAAAGTTTTCAGGACCTGGTAGCCAGCCTTCCAAGGCGTTGTGCAGCCGTGATTAAAAATAAGGGTTACCCAACCAAGTACTAACGTTTCAAGTTGGAAAATCCTGTAAATTGGCTTTGGATTAAATCATAATGCTATATACAAATGCTAACTACAATATGTTTCTAATTATTTTTCCAGCTGAAAACACATTTTCTTGCAATTAATATCAAATGCAGCTTTTCTTTGTAAGAAAAAACAATTATTTTGTTTATGTTAAAATGAAGTTAAAGAACCAAAACATTTTTACCAACTACTTAAAAGGATATGTAGATACAACAAGTTTTAAAAAATAAAAAAATCGTTTTTAATTAATTTTCCACCACTGTAGGTAGTTGATATTTCACTTCCGAAGGATATGGACATGAATTTGAGAAATATTAAAGAAGCTGACGGTAGAGCCATCGGCAAAACAATGAAGTGGATTAGACAAAGCATCATTAATAAAAATGAGGAATAGAGTAAAAGACAAAATGGAGCCCTGTGGCACACCATAAATTTGTTTGTAAATATCAGACTTGAACCCGTTTAATACAACATGCATTAAACATTCCAAAAGGTAATTTCTAATCAAAAGAATAAGGTTTTTATGATATCAAACACATGCATTTTCGATATGAGACCATGATTCCAAACTATATCAAAAGCCCTAAAAATATCAAGCGCAACAATATTACTTACTTCAAAACAATGTAAGGAGCTGTTCCACTCTTCCGTGAGAAATACCATCAGATCACCAGTGCAACGTTTCTGTGAAAGCCGGATTGAGAAGTTTTCGTTTTCCAAGATGTTTTTTGAGCTGATGATGGATCAGCGATTCAATGACATTGGAAATAAGGGTCGTAAGCGCAATTAGTCGATAGTAGTAGTAGTAGTAATAATTGACTTTATTTCATTATAAATGTTACATAAAATGTTCCTAAGTCTATATTGGTTTGGCCGATGGCCGTCTACCAGATTGGTTTTGTGTTAATTAAAATACAATGTTGTCTATGATGCACAATAATATGATTTTTTATTCTACGTATGACTCAGAAGTCTCCCTCAATGATGCATTTTCTGAAGCGAAGTGCGTTCACGGTGTAGTAATATAATGGATCCCAGCCTTGTTCTCCGTTTAAGATACTGATTGCAGATTCCTCATCCAAAACATTTTTACCAAAAAATCGATTCCGAAATTCCTTTAAAACCGGACATATTGCTAGAAAGTGTAGAACATCTTCTCTTATTTTCATATTACAGATGCTGCATAAAATTGGTAGTTCTGGACGGTGTGGTATGTAATTTAAATGAACTAACTCTCCTCTCATTCTGAATATAGTGCTTATTTTATCGATCGTGAAGCAGTTCAAGAAATATGTATTTTCTTCAAGCTGATAATTTTCTTTGCTGTAGTACAACCTATATTGAGAAGATTGTGCTTCATTAACATAATTTTGGTATATAGTATTGCTAGTTTTTGTTAGTATGACTTCAAACTGCCTCCTTAGGGAGTCGGGCTGCAGGTCTGGTGTAATGTTAAGGTTTACCCCACATTCAGACGCAAGACGTTCCCATTCTTGCACCAAATTTCCTTTTGTTCTTATGATATGTGTAAGTACTATTTTTGGTAGCCTCTCTTCCTCCAGCGCAATCACATTGACTATATATCTAAAATGCATTTTTAATGTGTTGAGAAACAGAGGAGGTGTTCCCGTTTCTAAATGTAACATATAGTTTGGTGTGCTACTTGGCAATCTAAAAATTCTCTTCAAAAAATATCGCAGGAACTTCTCAACGACTCCAAAAGAGCAGTATCCCCAAACTTGGGCTGCATATAAAAGAATTGTAGCTGCAGTTGACTGAAATAGCTTCTGCTTTGCACTATGACTTACATGTTTATTAATGATGCATTTGCTCCAAACTGAACAGATAGCGCGTTTAGCTTCAGACAATTTATGTTGAAGGTGTTTATTCATGTTAACGTTAGGGGTGATCAGAACCCCTAGATACATGTATTCTCGTACAATTTCAATAGTTTCACCTTGAAACGTCCACTTTTCATTTCGACAGTATCTCCCACCACCATTTCTAAATATCATCATCTTCGATTTCACAAGATTTACAGACAGATTCCAAGTCTTACAATATTTATCGAGCCTGTTTATCATAAGCTGCATACATTCGACAGTATCTGCGAGAAAGACAATGTCATCTGCAAACATGAGTGCGGGGATATTTGTACGATCTAGCTCAATTCCACCTTTAACAGTGTCTGTTATGTCGTTTATGTATAATATAAATAATAGTGTACTTAATATACATCCCTGCTTCACTCCCATCGTAGTCTCAAAATCTTCGGACAAGCAGTTTCCATCCCAAACGAAAGCTTTGTTATCTGCGTACATTGCTCGCAAAACGTTTATTATTTTGGACGATATTCCACATCTAAAGAGCTTGTAGAAAAGTGCTTCCCTAGAAACAGAATCAAATGCAGCCCGAAAATCTACAAAAAATGCATATAGCTTTTTGTGATTCCTCTTGTAGATTTCAGCAATATTCGTAAGCATAAATATCTGGTCAATCGTCGAGTAATTCTGTCTGAAGCCCGCTTGGAATTCGTGGATGATTTTGTTCTTATTGACCCACTGAATAAGTCTTTTAAAGAGCACAGCGCCAAAAAGCTTGGTTGAAGTGTTTAGGAAAGATATCCCTCTATAATTTGTCGGGTCATTATAGTCACCTTTTTTATGTAGTGGGAATATAATTGATTTCAGAAAGCTTGCGGGTACATCTGCATTATTGAAAATTCGGTTGAATTCTGATGTAAGTGCTGATAAAAATGCAGGCGTACAATTTTTGTAAAACTCAAATGAAATACGGTCGTCTCCTGGGGCTTTGTTATTTTTAGCATCCTTTATTACATTATGTACCTCTTCTATAGTTATTTGTGCATCTAGGTATTCATCGACAATCCAGGGCGCTGCATATTGAAACGGCTGGGCGATTTGGGGTGCGTTGAGCAGGTTTGAAAAATGGGTTTTTAGTTGTTCCGCTTGCAAGCCCAATGCAATAGTGTTTCTTCTGCCATTAATAAGTTTCACAGCTTTCCAAAATTCTGCTGAGCATTTTGAGCTGTTCAGAAGAGCAATGTTTTGCTCGTTAAAGGATTCCTTTTTCATACGACAAATGTTCTTAAAACGTTTATTTGCTTCTGCGTATAGAATTTTGAACGTATCGGTGTTGTTTGCTCTTACTAGCCTAAGAAACGCAAAAGATGCGTCTCTAGCCCGCTTGCAATCGAGATCGAACCACTTTTGCTTGTAGGTACTGTTGACATATTTTATTGGTTTTCTTTGTGGTATCGATTTTTTTATTATGTCCGTAAGGTTTTCAATGTTTGGTTTCACATTAGCATGGGATAAAGATACCAGCTCCTTATTGAGGTTTTCCTGATAAAAATCTCGAAAACTTTCTTTCCATAATAGTTTTGGCAAAAGACTTAACTGTGTTGTATTGTTGATGGGTGAGCTTCTATAAAGGCAAAACTCAACTTCCAGCGGCATGTGGTCTGAGAATGGTTTCATTGCTATTTTTTATTAGTCGATAGAATAACGGGGATGAAGGGTCCACTGTTTTAGGAACAGGCTCTGCAAACGTCATCATAAAAGTACGCATTCCCAGAATATCCACTTCTGTGATCACATCGGCACTGGCATTAACGTCACTATCAAGGGAACACAGTGACCAATTAAAAATTCTAAAAAAGTTATTCAGACCGTCCCAGTTGGCTTTCTCGTATTGCCAAACGGTCCTAATGGGATGTTTCTCTTTAACTGGATGAATGGGAAACGAGAAATCGCCTGATATTACACAATGGTCCGAAGTTGTGAACGGAGGGTTTAGCTTAATGTTATAGGTACTTATCACGTTGATAAGTAAGAAATGAGTCAAAAGAGTTCAACTACAACCATTGTTAGGTGGTGCATATCACTATAAGACCTCAATATAATCTTCCCTCGGGTGTTGTCTTTCCTGAAGAGCGGAGCCATCTTGAATTAGAATTGTGTGAACTAAAGTCGCCACAATAACGACTTCAGTGCGGCGGTACTGGGAAACAATTCGGGAAATGGAATCAGGCAGCGCATCAAACTCACTTAGAGTAGAATTGCTGTCAGCATTCGGACTCTTATAAATAACACAATATTGGATGATGTGCTTGCAGACAGTTAATTTTATATACATGTAGTTAAAGTTCGTTTTAGAAAATTAGCCGTTTTGAAGAAGACTTTGGCAAGCATCATAAAATCTAACAAAATCTAAAAGGCCAGAATGGCGAAAGCGTAATGGCATCAAGTTATAACTTATAATACTTAACTTTTTCTTAACATCTACGGATCTCCTATCCGCCTCTTTCACTCTGTCACCTCGATTATATTATTGTTTGCTCCAAAATTCCTTCTCCGCTTCGAATCACTACCAATGGGCACGGTAGTGCCCAGCCAAGTTCTGGCACTACACCCTTTTTAAAGGAACAAACTCAGGCGATTTTTGACAACTCCCTATCTTCAGTACCAATGAAGTCAGAATCTTAAAATTCCGAATATTTGCTCCTTACCAAATTTCAATTTTCTAGCATAAGCGGTTTCTGATATATAAGGCCTCAAAAGTCACAAAAACCGTAACTGACTGACTGAATGATAGATCATCAAAATTATGGAGCACTTCCCGACATCGTAGAATCTTGTAATTTTGCACAACGGTAGGTCTTGTCATGCAAGCAGAGGAAAAAATAGAAAATTTGTAGTTTTCCATTCAGGGGGCGTGGTATCCGCCCACTTTCTCCGAATTGGTGTTGGTTGAATGGAGCACTTCCGACTGCTGTAAAACGATGAAATTTGGAAAAGTGGTAGTGGTTTAAATTGCACACCAATAAAAAAATATAAAATTTGAGGTTTTTTATTCAGGGGCGTGGTATCCACCCACTTCCTCAGAACTGATGTAAATTATATATGACACACCTCCGATTGTTTCAATATTATTCTACTTTAAATATTCGGTATTAAACCTTCATGATGTAAGCACTTGGCGTACTTTTAGATCTCAGTACTTTTCACGGCTGACTTGTTACACAAAGGATTTTGTATAAGTAGAAGAACTTGGCTCTTTTTTTAACATTTATGTTTTTGGTCTGATTTTTTTTTCTTTAAAACTTCTTCGACAACTTTTTCTCCGAAAAGACGAAAAAAACTTCTTTTCAATTTTAGATTTTTAGATTTTTCTCGACTTTAAAAATAAACCTTCCCCCGAGTTCAGTCGCCTTTCAACTAAATTTTTCAAGAAAATCTAAAAGAACTAAAATTTACAAAATAAAGCCCAAATCCACTTCTTTTTCTCTATTGCACCTTAAGTAGTAGTATGTAACCTCATACGAGTAATAACCATAAAATAAAAGAACGTCAACACAATACAAATACACAACTGAGTAATTTTATACGATATTTCTTTAAAATTAAAAGAAATGTATTGACAATTTTAAATATTTAATAATATTCATTTAAGGAAAAAAAAATTTGTATGCAATATTTTTTCCAAAAGCAAGTAAAAAGTCATTTTGAAATCTACTTTGATTTTTCTCAATTTACTTCACTTTTTTCTTCAAATCTACTTCGAATTTTTTTACAGAAGTGGTAACTCTGGTTACTATAAAATATTCGCGAGTAATTCGAAGCGCGAAGCAATCTTTGCAAAACTAAAACCTCGAGAGAGGAGAAAGGAATACATTCCTTTAAATGATGAGTTCTATACTCTGTTCAACAAAAATTGTCAGTACAGGGATGATAGGAGATAGGACGTTTGTCTCTCACTCTGGTTTCATAAGCTTGCATAAGTGTGTCGCCTTTTAAAGCTCTCACAGGGTTTCCCTAGTTTACATTATAAATCGCCAACACTTAAAATACTCAACTTCATAAAATTTGTTCTCAAAAGCTTCAAATCCCAGAAGCTCCTTAATAAAATCCACTGAATAATCTCCTTGCTTGTAATTTAGAATGATAATGTTAACTCTGTTTTGATGTATATAACAAGCGCACGATCGTATTGACTTGACAGTATCCCTTTCCCTTCAGCAGTGGGATACAACGGTCGCGTTGGGGTGTACAACTTTTTGCGAAGAATTACAACAACAATTCTTAAAGGAAAGTCAGTGGCTTGCTATTTTTTAAGTGGCATTTTTTCCAACGTAGTGTAGTGGGGGTGCATCAGGCGCCACTGCTTTGAAAAAAGCTCTCCCATAAGGCCTGTACTGACAATTTTTGTTGAACAGAGTATAATCTGTTGTTTTATTTTGTTGTCAATTCCGATTGATCTACTATTTAAAAAATTACGCTTTCAGAATTTTCATTTTGCTGAAAAAAATATTAAATTACTTTAATATAGTTTAAATTTTGATAATGATAATTTGATGATTTGGCCTGTTTGGATCTACGTAAGACTCCGCCTGACTCGCTTACTTCTTCAGCTCATCCGCTGGCACATCGAGAAGAGACTAACCGTCTTCTTTAGAAATTACTTCGTTAGTTTTAGAGCCAACTGATCCACTCCGCTTGAATATAGCTGAGAAACCTGCCTTTGTTACTTTTCAAAAATACTTTAAGAGCAGGTTTCTGACTGGTGGCCACCGGGTAATCTTCTGACTCTACAAGTATTTCGGAGAAAGGGAAGGCTAAAAATGGTTAAGTTTGAAGAACAGGCAGGTTGTGGTAAATTTTACCGTAATACTTTGGACTTTACTTTAAAGCAAAAAAAAAGAAAGAAATGGAAAACAATATTTAACTATTTCTGCAAATATTTCTAAACTTTTTCAAAACATTTTCAATTTCAATAAGAAATAACAAGCAAACTCGACTTTCAGACTGTTGGGCGGTTAGATTTAAGCCTGAGTGCACAAATTATTTTTGGAACGAGGCTTCAGTCAGATATACTCAGATCTTTATGAACAAGAAATTGATATTTTGTATTTTTAATTGTTTCCAGTGATGATAGTAAAACAAGGACTTTAAGGTATAAATTCTATTAAACCAAGACTTCCGCAACGCCCCTCCTTTTTTTCATATTTCTAGATCCAGACACAAAAGCTCTACCCGTACCGCATACCTGAAGTGAAAAAAAAAACTAAAACTTTTGGCAAAGGGTCGTCGACCAAGTTATTCACCTTTGTCTATGCAGTGAATTCGTATTGAAAAGGATTTTATTTAAATGCGGCTGAAGATAGATACAAAAAAAAAATCTCCTTAGAAAGATTGCGAAACCCATCGACAAAGTTAAAAAGAAACGACAAAAGAGGGAGTTATATAAAAAAGGACACAAACAAAAAAATCCGAAAATCCCAGCCACAAATAAAAAAAAAAAACTCTGCATTTTCAAATAGGTCAAAGTTGCACTTCCTAACCAGCAAGGATCATTGTAGGTGGATGTAACTTATTTAAATGTAGCTAAAAAACGTAAAGTGGAATGCATCCGTTACATTGTTGCATTGTAGGCGACTGGTTTATACAAAGAATAATTTATTCACTGAGTCCTTTTTTATCTTTAGTTTCTTTTTTTTTTGTTGTTGTTAGGGGATAGCAAATAAAGCATCCTTTCGCCATCTATCCACTTTGATGGTCGTGGTCGTGGTCGTCGGGCTAGAGTACTGGTTCGAGATTTAAAAATAAAATGCGGGCACACTGGCATTGTTTTGCATATTATTGTTCAAATCCTCTTTAGATAGTTTGGAGGGCGACCAAAAGGATTCTATTCGACTTTTTTTTTTTTTTGTTGTTGTTAGTGTTGAGTATTGGATTTTTTGTTTTGTATTTTAGAATGGAATCATGAAATCAACTCTGCTCTGCTGAATGTGATCTGTCCTCGATTTAAAGTTGCTATTGTCTATTATATTGTGCTTAATGTATTGCTGGCATAGTTTTTTTTTTTTTTTTTTTTTTAAGAAAAGGAAAGAAAAGACTTTTGGATAATTAATTTCTAAAGAAACAAGTAGGGCACTCGAGTTTTAATGGATGTTCTTAAATGGACTTCTTTTTCAATAATTCAGTTTGGCGATGGGTAAAGAAAAGTAGCTATTTACAAAATATTTGGATACTGTACAAGTTCATTTTTATAACAAAGTGTGTTCATGCTGAGCAGGCTTGGAGTGGAGTTAAGGGTAGTTATTTGACCTCTTGATTTGATTAATGTAAGCAATCTTGAAAACTGCAAATTGCAGCCTAGTTTCTCAATAAATATAACCAAGTTCGTCGGTTAAGTTAACATTGTTATTTGTTATTTGTTTTCAACAATTCCATGCAATCGCGTTAACTACGTTACATTAAGAAATATACACTACTTAGTTTTCAACCGATACTGATATTTTTTAACCCACAGAAAGTGCACTGAGACATTTAGATTTGTTACCCGTCTAGATCTAGAAGTGAGAACGCTTGTACTATAGCTCTTCCTGAAGACTTGCTTCCTTGAGAAACTTAAGTATGTGGAGGATTCTCAGAGATTGTAGTTCACTCTCTTCTATCTGGGGACTTCCCAGAAACCTATGTCTAATGCAGGGGTGCATCACATTTACTTAATATATGGTCCAGTATTTCCTCGTGAGGATTACAGAATCAGAGTGTGGCAATGGTCACTAGGCCAGGAATACTGAGGTCCCGTCTCAGTTTGCAGTGACCAAAAAAAAATAAAATGCACGACTGTAATAGACTAGGAATCTTAAAAACGGATGTCATTAAAGAAAACTGTTCATAAGGATATAATGAATTTTTTAAATTCTTTTAGTAGTAAGAGATAAAAACAGAATGCAGAATATGAATTTATCAGGAACAAAAATTATAAGTCGTTGTAGTGGTTCCTTAAAAAAAAAAGCTTTTATGTACAAAATTTTTAAAACATTTTTAAGAAAAAATTTTGGTACGCCAACCTTAAGTTTTTATTATTGTACGAATAAAAGTCTAATTTCCAAAAAAAAAATCTTAAGTCGTTCTTGAGATATCGAATTTTTTACAAAAAAATTACTTTTTTTTCTAAAAATCGAAAAAATATTTTTTCTTAAGTTTTTAAATGCAATGTTTTTTTTAATTTTTTAGGAGCTTCTTTATAAAAAAATTTCGTTAAAATCCGTTATGCCGATAATGAGAAATTCAAAATTCGAAAAAATCGTTCTATGGTAGGTACAGTCAGTAATATCTAGATTTCAAATTTTTTTTTTATTAAATTATAGATCGTAAAGATTAATCAAAAGAAAAAAAATTTTAGCAAAATTCTCGAAACCGTTTTCGAGAAAAATACGATTTTCGAAAAGCATTTTTTAAAATTTGTATGGAAGGTACCGTTAGTTTTAGATAAAACAAATTTTTTTTTCTCAAATCCTGTAGATTATGTTAAGAAACTTTTATTTGGCAAGTTTGAAAAAAATCAAGCATGGGGTTTTCGAAATATTGATTTTTGAAAAAAAAATTTTAATTTTTTTTTTAAAGCCAAAAAATAAAAAATTGAAAATTTGAATATGTAATAATATTCAAACTTTAGAGGAGCTTTGGCATAAAAAAAATGATTTAAATCGGCTGTACCGTTTTCGAGAAAATCAAAAACAAAAAAAATAAACCCAGGGGGCCTACCAAAAATAACAATTTTTTGGAATTTTTTTTCAACTATTAGCTAGTTTTAACCAAATGAAATTTTTCAAATTTTTTTTAAGAAATTCTGTGGAACAGTTTTTGAGAAAAAAAAATATCAAAAAATTTCGAAAAAAATCGTATGGCAGGTACCGTTATTTTTGGTCTTAAAAAAAAACAGAAAAAAACGTCCGGGGGGGAAAAATTAAAACCCATATCTACCAAGTTTGAAGAAAATCGGCCGAACCGTCTAGGCTATAGTCGAACCGACAGACAGATAGACAGAATTGCGAGACCCACTTTTTTGGTCTTCGCTATCATCGTAATGTCAACTTTGATCAAAATCTCGAGTTCGATTTTTTTTACGAATGCATAACTTGCCTTATAGTACCGTCTTATAGGACTTATGTATATAGTAAAAAAATCCAATACAGGATGTAAGGCTTTCTTGGCTGTAGCTTTTACGAACCATTTTCACCTGCCTCAGCTATGGGAGTTCCGTCTACATTTTTGATCTTGTTAACTTGTCCTCTGTTTTGATTTAGTTTTTAAACAAATTCCCTACTAGTTCACAATAGAACTAAGGCCCTCTTATAGTATCTATGTATCGTTGCTCATATTTTATCTGAAGCGTCTGCCTTTTTATTCCCAATAACACCTACGTGACACGAGGTCATGGGAGCGTAATAGAATCCCGATTTTTATAATCCGGTTTTTCAAAAATGCCACAAGAAAAGTTTTAAAATACCGTCCTTTAGAATATCGTTTTTTTTTTAAAATACCGCTTTTTAAAATCTCAATTATTCAAAATCCCGTTCTATTATAATCCCGCTTTTTAAAATCCCGTCTTATACTGCTTATCCCGTTTTTTATTGATTTTTTGTTGGTTATTTTCCAGATTCTTTAAATGCTAAAGAAACTTTGCATACACCCAACCTCGTACCTACCCCAAATTTTATAGTGTGCTCAAGCAGTCGGGTTGCAGGGGGTTGCAGGGAGACAGTATGCCTCCCGTACATACCTCACTGTTTATACGTCGTAATAAGAAAGGGGATTATAAAAAACGGGATTATAAGAGACGGGATTTAAAAAAAAACGGTGTTATAAAAAGCGGGATATCGTACCCAACCCGAGGTCATTTAGCTTATACATTAGCAGTTTAAAGCTACATATGTGCGCTGCTTGGCTGGCCAACATGATCACAATATTTTCGTTGCAGATACTTCTTTTTTAGATTTAACACGACAAATTTTTCTATGGCATTTATGTCCCCCTGTAAACTGCCCAATCTACAGAGAAAATTTATGACATGTCCCTTGATATTTTCTGAGTATACTATTTGATGGCAGTGAGAGAGTGGTTCACTATTTCGCCTACCCACTCTTTCTTGGTACTTAAATCCGTTCTGAAATTTTTCTTGAAGTTATACTTTTTGATCATGACACTTCTTGAGATATCAAGTAAAGCTGACTTGGAAAGGGAATTCTGTACTTTCTCTAGTTCCAATACATTTATCTCTACTAGTACCTTCCCTAGCGAATCTTAGCACAGCTCCCTTAGCTAAACTTCCTATTACCACATGTAATGGGGCTAGGTAAAGAATAACCTTCAATCCCTACAGAGCACTCTCTACTTATGGAAATAAGTTTTCAATATTTCCCAATGTTGTTTAAGCGTAAAGGGACTTATTTCGTTCCGCGGAGGTATGATACTGACTTTGTGTTAAGATTTCGAGCGGGAAACAGTTGTCAGTGCCAAAATAACCTATGATTTAAAAAGAAACCACCGCGTTACTTCGACGTGTTTATTCCAGCGGACTAATTCCTAGATATTTTACATACTTCACCAGCTTATCTAATAGGTTTCATGTGCAGCAAAAGTAATTTCTTGGTAGATGGTTTGATTGTTTTCTTTTTAGGGTTGATATTTAATCCTACTAAAAGACACCATTTCCTAGTAATTTAGGCCTCATTAAATTTTATCACAGAGTGTTTCTTTAAATTTCCTTCAGGCTGTAACAACGATGCCATCAGCGAAATCAATGCATCGTATACACACTTGAGAAATCAATCCTCCAACAGACCCGTATGAGCATGTGGTTCTTGCAATGTCTACATTAGGGGCTGTCCTTTTCCTCAAGAGGAATCTTAAAGAGAGGTGGCATTATCAACTTACCGACGCTCGTTTCCATTACGACTTATAAATCACTTATCCATATGGTCAGAGTGATGGGTGCGCATTTAAATTTGTTTGGATAATTTTCATCATCCTGAACTATCAGAAAATGCCTTGAAAAATGCTTGACTTTTTAAAAATTACCGAAATACATAACGTAGGGCTAACTCAAAACATCAATTCTCAAACATGAATAAAATATCCAATTTATTTCAAGAATCACCCTGAGTGATGGAAGTCTCTACTTCCCTCACTGAAAATAAATTCCTAGCTAATATTGACAAAAACTCTTTGTTGACATTCAACAAAACAGTTTTATCGTTTTGATTAAATTATTGTCAATACGAAAGAATGATTTTGTTGATTTCACAAAATTTTTATAATTCAGCATGATTTTTTGTCAGTTTAACAAAATATGCATTACAAATAATATTGACAGTTTAACAAACCAAGTTTTGTTAATATAACAACATAAAACAGAGATTTTTGTCACATCGACAAACTTTTTCGTGATGTTAACAAAGTGTTTGTTGTATCTACAAAAAATCTATTTTGTAAATATTTGTCAATATCACAAAGTTTTTGTTAATTTTTGTTTGTCAATTTAACAAAAAATGAAAACGTTTTTGTTAAAATGACAAATATTTTGATTTGGGGTTGAGTTATTTTGTAATATTGATAAAATAATATTATCAAATAGATAAAACTATTTTGCAAGAAAACCAAAAAATTCTGCGCGTATATTTTTTTGATCATGACATTTCTTTTGTGTATGATATAGTTCACATTTGGTTGTTGTCAAAAAATCGATGTGAGATTAACTGAACTTAACAAAAATTGCGTATTATCCATACGGCCTCACAGATGCATGTGAGATCCTAGGGACGAAACGCCAATTTTTGTGGACTTAAATCCCAAAAAAAAATATTTTGAGAAAATTAATTTTGTGGATTCAACAAAAGAAATTTGTAAAATTTACAAAATATTTTGTTGAATTGACAAAATATTTTGTTAATTTAACAAAATATAACAAAAAAGTTTTGTTAATTTAACAAAAAAAATGTTGTTAATCCGATAATAATAAAAAAAAACAAATTTTCAAAATTAATAAAAAAAATTGTTAATACAACAAAAGAATTGTTAATTAACAAATTAATTTTGTAAATTGTATGAAATTTTGTCATATTGACAAAATATTTTTGTTATTTCAACACATTAATTTGTTAGCATAACAAAATAATTTTGTGGATACAACAAAATATTTTTTGTTACCTCAACAAAATTCTATAATTTTTGTCAATTTGATAAAACTTTTTGTTGGACGTATATTGACAAATTTTTTGTCAAATCAAGCTACATTTTTATCATATATACCTAGATTTTATTTTCAGTGCTGTTTTAAACTTTAAGTTCTCCAAATTTGGACTCTGCAATATTACCAAATTAGGTGTTGTTATCAAAATTTGAAAAACATATTTTCATAAAAAATAGCGAAAAGCGAGATCAAATTTTAAATTTACATGGCCAAAACTGTGTCGGCAGTTTCTAAAATAAGCCTCTTATACTGGAAAAAGAATGTCTTCTCTAATATAATATTGAATTCCTATAGGAATCATGACTAAGGCTGCAATACACCTAATTTGTGTCTGTGTAATGTGTTGTGGAATGATGCGGTTTTTCGTGAAGTGGTGTGTTATGTCGAAGTCCCTCGTGCTCCGATAGCGCCAAGCCACGCTGTATCGCTGACGTTTTATTGTTTATGGAAAGAGAAGATAATTCTCTCATTTGCAACACAACAAGCTTCATTAGTGTTCTCAGTGGAAGCCACAAGGCATCACTCCACACAACACCATGCCACACACCATACAACACCACACCATACCAAACGAGATAAGTGCGGTTTCCGCTGAACTAATAAATAAACATTTATTAGAACGTAGCTAACGTCTTCAGAAAGGTGTATATTTCTATGGAAAGGGAATAATCTATATGCTACAACCAATTTAAAAGATCTTAATGAAATTCTTACGAAATTAAAAACTGTATTAGAATCCATCCTTAATTCCTCAGAACACAGATCTATCTACATCAACTCGTATGTATAAGTTAAGATAGAACATCTTGTTTTAAAAAGTCATATTATGCCAAGCTAACGGCTGCAAAAAAAACGAAATCCAAAAATTATCATTTTAATAACCCATATTAAAATGTCATAACGAAGCTAAAAGAACAGACAGGACGAAAAAAAAAAAAAACAAAAAAAAACAAAAAAAAAACAGACAGATCCGACTCTTTGCAAATTCGCTCTCACTATTCTCGCCAACTTAGCGAATTAATATATCACAACGAGTGAACATTGCCAAAAGACATAATGAACAAAAGTCCTTCTTCCCAACGAGGATAAAACCAAAAACTAAGGAAGAAACAACAAAAAAAATAAAAGATGATAAACGGATAAACTATTTCGCGGACATTTTTACGCCACTCAGTTTTCAAGGAGATGTGTTTCGAGGGTGAGATTCCAGGCGACAGCATCTGAATGGCATGGCAGTAACCGAAGGGAACGATGATAGCGTCACCTCCCTGATTGCCTGCTCCATCATCATTTCACAGTGCCACCTCCTCCACCAACCCATTCTCGTATCTTTATAATAATAATAATTTTCTAATGTAGAACATTATTTTTACCTTTCGCTGCGTTTGCTCGAAAGCTGGCAGAAAGGCGGCAAAAGATCCCTCGAGTGTGTCCGGATTACCACAGATGGCGTGCGATGTATCACAATAGTATGAGCATTTTCCGTGGAAGCATAAATTGTTGGACGGAGAAACGAAGAATGTCTTTAATAAATTATCATCAGCAACCTGGTAAATATCTGTGGTTATGTTTAATAGGCGACCGGTTACTGGCATTGCACGACGGAATCCCATGATCCTGGAAATAAGGATAATGGAAGTATAGTGTGTGGTGTTATATTATGGTCTTGTTTATTTTTTGAAAATATTATAATTTTATAATAGAAAAACAAAATTTAAACTAAAAGGATGTAAAATAGTATGTACCATAAGATATGAGTGCATAAGACCTGGTTCAAAGCTTAAAACGTTGGGTGATAGATAAAGTATAACCTTTGGTCGCCCGATGAAGGAAAACCATGAATAATGCTGCGTTATTTTCATATTTATAGGTGCGGAAGTGCAACTCCAGAAAATTATAATAACCCAAGAGAATAGCTGGTAATTTATATTCACACACTACAATGTTTCAAGCATTTTATCATGCCCCATTGGTGTATCTGGTGTCGTAAGGGTTACGTAAGCATAGTATGTTACGGCCAAAATTTCATAAAATATTAATATAACAGCATGAATGCTATTAAGTCAAATCAATGGGATTAAATTACATTACATTTTTTATTAAGAAATATTTTTTGATGTGTAAACAACTTTTCCGGCGGTAGGATTACTCAAAACCGTGCGTAAAACTTATACATTCCGAGTAGCCCGTTACGGTTACATGTTCCGTGTATAGTAACTTACCTTATGGAAGATTGCATTTAAGACCCTGTTTACATTGGGAATATTGTGTACTTATTACATCGTGTTAACATTGGAAACTTTGAGTACTGAAATCTCGATTTTAGTAATTTCCATTGCTAGCTAGAATTAAATACATTCACTCCCCCAATATTTCTTCACCTCTCGACCAATCATCATCATCATCGGCTCGACAACCGAGTTCCGGTCCTGGCCTCTTTCAACAAGTCTCTCCACCTATCCCGGTCTCTAGCCGACGCCATCCAGTTGCGCACCCCAAGGCTTCGGGTGTCCTGGTCTACGCCATCTCTCCAGCGCAAGCATGGTCTACCACGCTGTCGTCTACCATAGAATGTACCACAAAGAACTTTCCGAGCAGGTTCCTCTTCGCTCATGCGAGCTAGGTTCCCTGCCCACCGGAGTCTACCGAGCTTAATTTTTGTCACGATATCTGCTTCTAGGTAGATTGCGTACAATTCATGATTGTACCGTCTCCAAAATCGTCCTTCCTCACATATGGGGCCAACAATTCTGCTTAAGACTTTTCTCTCGAACGCAGCTAAGAGGTCGGAGTGCCTTTTGCTAAGCACCCAAGTCTCGGATCCATATGTGAGTACTGGCAGGACCATGGTCCTGTACAGCAGCAGTTTTGAAGTTATGGTGAGATTTCTGGATTTGAAGAGCTTTGACTCGACCAATACCTATGTCAAAAAGACGAACGACAAAACAACTAGTCTAAAATTTCATAGCCGGTTCATTCAATATTTTTGAGTGATGGACGGGTACATTGTATTTTAAAAATCCGAATCAGTTGACATCTGAAACGAAATATTCTCGATACGTCAAAATTTAATTTGTCCCTTATCTGTCACCATGAAATTATTTTATTTATCGAATTAAATATTCTATATTATATCAAAATATAGATCGTTCTCCATCTGTCAAGCCATCAACTGGATGATGACTTCGATGCCAATGGTTTAAAAACTGTAGTCTTTCTCACTTATATTCAATGTCAATATCAATCGGTTTATAAATGTCTAAGGGAGTAAAATAAAGTACAGAAATCTAAAAAAAAGTCGTCGCAGGATTAAGCTCAGTGTGAACACCGTCTATAACAGAAAAAAGACATCAAGAGTCTTTTTTCGTCTCTTTGACATATTTTATGTAAGGTGAATAAATGTTGCTGAATGAAGCTACGTTTCTATACCCCTCACCTAAAATGTCAAAAAAAAAACGAAAGACAAAACAAACAAAAAAAAGATTCGTAATCAAAATCTAAAAGTGAAACTGAAGTATCAAATTTTTGTGCACCATTAGGGGCGGTCACATTCTCAAATATGTTTGACAAGAATGGCATGATTTTGATATTGTGAAAGCTCCATCTAGTGGCTTGTCAAAAATGCTGCATGGATTTGAAAATGTTTTCATATTTTGGCTGCATGACAAGCATATTTTTGAGAATGTGAACGTGTTTGTGAGTGTGTTTGAATCAATAGCGGTAGACTTTGGAAACTTTGAATATAAAATTCAAGTAAATTTCCTCATCTTAAATTTCTTCTATGCTCTTAGTTGGTCAAAATATTAATGAGAAGTGATGTTTGACAGCATGTTTTACGAATGTGAACATCCATCCATCAAGTATTCATCATGCTGTGCCTGTCAAATAAATTTGATAATGTGAACGCACCTATTAATGCTCCAAGCAAATGTTGTAGTATGAGTGGTTCTAAATGATGCGATATCACTTTGCAACTTTGAAGCATGTTTGCGAGAGACGCATGCGGTGGCGGGATTTAACGCAATTACTGAGGTTGAGAAAAATAAGGAGTTATCGTTCTTTCTTCTTTCTGGTTTCCTTTATTTCTCGAGTGTGTCTCATTTTCTATTTGGCGTTCGCTTAATGAAATTCGGCTAACTGATTACAGTAAGAAATGCAAAGAGATAACTCCTTTTTGCATGAACAAGGTTTACTTATAATAAAAATCACTGTGTCTAAAAGCACCCATGCAATCGAAAGAAAGCCAAAATAGAAAAAGAGATTAAAAATCGGTTTCGTGTAAAAACAGTCTATTTCGTATCAGATAACATCTCTGTTTGAATATAAGTGTAAAAATATAATGCTGTCTCAAGCAACCAACTTTACATTACGTAGCGCAGTCCAATGGTGCGTTCTTTTTCTTAAAATATTTAAATTATGTTTGTTCCTTTACTTTGAAACTCTACTACAGAGGCGTAGGCATAAGTCTGAGCAGTAAGTCTAATTCCAATGTGAACACTGTCTTGAAATTAAAGATTAAAAATTCAATGATAAGTTTAAACTTTTTTTTGGATTTAAGTATAAGTGAAAGGGACCAATTGTGGGAAAAATAGTGGCTTGATTTTAAAATATATCCAAACTCACAAACTAGAAGATAAAATACAGTTGCCATTAATTTATGAATTTTAGTGAAATTTAATATTTAAAAAAAAAAAATGTTTTTGATACGA
This sequence comes from Chrysotoxum bicinctum, assembly GCA_911387755.1. NCBI lineage: Eukaryota > Metazoa > Arthropoda > Insecta > Diptera > Syrphidae > Chrysotoxum > Chrysotoxum bicinctum. The sequence goes on along the minus strand of OU426988.1, from coordinate 199,325,572 downwards.
TTGCATTGTATGTTTATTGGGTACGTTCGATAACAAAAAATTTGGCACTCGAACGAACGTTGATGTTTACACATCTTAACCGGTACTCACTTTTTTTTTAGTTTTGATACACAATGGCGCAAAATTTTAAACGGCCTATTATTAAGGTATTAGTATCATACTACATACTAAAATAATAATAATAATAATAACAATTTGCTAACTTTATAGTAGTTTACTAACTTGTTCTTAATTTTAAACATTTTCTAACTAGTATCTGAACACACCTAAAACAATGACATTTCGTGTAAAAAAGTAAGTACACGAACCTTTGTTTGATGTTCACAGGTTCGATCCCTGCCGTCGTCTATGTTTTCTTTAATTCCATTAAAACCTTCTGAAATTGTCATCAATGGTTTGCTAGTTTACTCATTACATATTGTTTAGGCATAACACTAACAACATGTGATTGAGTTAAACTAGTATGCCCAACAAGGATGAATACGAATAAAAAATAATGCGAATTATAAGGGACATAGAAATAAGACACGGCAGTCCTCCGCTTTAGTTAAGCCGCCATCCCTGGAGATAAAAAATCTGAGACAACAACCTTTAGTCTCAACATCGTGTCACACATCTTTCCTATCCTTCTTTCTCTTCCGTAGCTTCACGACCGCGCTGTGTTGAAACATTAAAAGGGTAATCATAATCCCTTGAGCGCGAGTAAATTATAAAAAAAAAAAAAAAAATGTTTGCAAATGTCAAAGAGTCAATGACGCAAAATTTTAAACGATTTAGTAATATGTTAAAGTCATTTTAGTAAATAGCTAAGGATTTTGATAATTTTAAACGATTTTAACATATTACTATGTCTTAACATTTTACTAAAGTTAAAATCACACACTGGCCTTTTTAACTTTTAGTAATTTGCTAAATCCACATGACTTCTGTCATTTTCCTTGAAAAAAATTTCTTGGCAATCTATTTTGAAAGAATTAAATTGTATTTTTTTTTTTATTATTCGTGAGCTAATTGTTTTGAAAAGTAAATAAAATAATATAAAATGTTTTCTCAGGTGCATTCGCATGTGACGATTTAACGAGACTTTCTTATCGGCACTGTAGGAGCACTGTGTGCAAGCGTACTGCTTGCCAGTCTTAATGGATTTCGCTGGTGGCTCACCACTGGATGTGATGGTGGATTTATCTCCCGATGATGTGCTTCCAGCGCCGGCTCAATTACCACACCACTACCTCCTGTCGAATCTTCTTCAACTTCCTTTCTGCGAGAGACAAAATAAGATCTATAAGTATTTATGCCTCAGAAACTAAATATAATCAAAAATTACCTGTGTGAACAGTAGTTAGCTTAATGCGCTTCCAAAGTCGATCTTGACGAGAATCCAATTCCTCAGGAAAGACACATGAAAACTTTCACATGCTGTGAATTATCTACAGCCGCAGGAATTTGGCTCTTAGCAGAAGTCTTCTGATCGACAGGTGAAGGTAAAGTTTCCTCCAACTGAAGGTGATTGTTTGTTGATTCCTCGTGAAGTATTTTTAAATTTCTCGCATCCGGGTTGAGAGCAGGATCAGACGTTAATAGTGCATTCAGTCAAAGTTTAGGAATCACGTTTACCGCAACAGCAGGAACTATTAATGAGTCGTCGTCTGGTTCTGAGAGTGAATTTGCTTCCGATGGGAGATCTGATTGAACTGAAGGTGAATTTCGTTCATCAACTTCTGATTCTGAGGGCGGTGATAGGGTTCTAGGCGAACTCGAAGCCGGACAATTTTCTTCCTTCATTAGGGATTTTGTTGTTGGTTCGGTTCGGTTTGCTTTCAAATCGCTTGGGCTTAGATCTTTTGTTTTTCTTTCCACAGTCATTTCCATCGCAGTGGCTTGGCATTCACTTTTAAGTAATGGTTTCGAATTTTACTGCTTCCTTCTGGACATTATTGCCTTACTTCTTCTCAGGATGTAGTCCTTAGTCTACACGTATTAAAGAGTTGTTATTTCCTTGATTCGTCAGTGTCGATTTTGAAATAAATATTTCATAGAAAACCACACAAAAGGTTGTTTTAGGAAGTTTTCCATTTAAGGAATTCCATTGAATATATTTTCTCCTTTTTTTTTATTAATTGAATGTTAAAATCCAACCCACAATCGTAAACGGTGATAGAAGGGAGATTATTGTGAACAAAATTTTATTTGGCCACTTTGACGGTACAACGAACCACGGCGGGCGGACGACAAAATTCTCACGATAAATATACGAACCACAAAATAAATTGTAGGTTGTCACTTTGACTTCTGACAAATCATCAGATTTAGTTTTGTTTGATTTGTATTTTTTCACGAACTGTTATTGTTTGGAAGTGTTCAGATGCACCATTTTTAATAAAAGGCAATTAGTAATTTACTAGTTAGTAAAACGAAAAGAAAGGTTTAAAATTTTCGAAGAGTTAGTAAATTACTAAAAGTTTATCAAGTTGCTAACTATAGTAAATTGTTAAGCCCTTAATAAAAGGTTGTTTAAAATTTTGCGCCAATGAAGCTAGCACGATACTAAAAAAAATAAAGTATGTAGGTATTCGATGATTTTAACTTTAATAAAAGGGTAGAAAAAGTATGATGCTATATTCGATTAAAATTTGCAAATTCGTTGTTTTAACGTAGTATCATACTAAAACAGCTTTAGCATCGTACTAATTCAATTAAAATTTTGCGCCAATATTTTTATAGTCTTTAGAAGCTTCTGTGCAAAAAAGAAATAAATACATCTTAAGCACAAAAGTAAGTTAAAATGGTTCTATAAGAGGTGTTGTTGTTAACGTTTTTTGCCAATTTTATTTCTACAAAATGGTAGTTTCAACAATAATTCTAGAACACTCAATTTTTTTAATAAAATCACAGGAGTCGTTTTCTTAAAATATTTTTTTTTTTTTCCTTATTCTTATGTAGGTTTAAAACTCGATAATTCCCAAATTAAAAATAATAAAATGCACAATTGGATCGCACGTGCTTGCTCTTACTTTGGATTTTGGAATCAAAAAATTGCTTATAAATAAATATACAACATGGATTTATAGAAATGAAAACGTTCAAATGCATAAAATTTTTAATATAAGAAATTTCTTCATAATTCTTCTAGAAAACATTTGGGATGCCAGTTTTAAGTAATTAATAATATAGGCGCAACATTTTAAACAGTACTCGTTTAAGGAATAAAACCGGCTCTACTTAACGCAGTCGTTTAGCTTGGAGACTTTGTCTAACTTTTGCATAATTTTAAACACGTTAGACAACTCTTCTAAGAAGAGAACTTACGTTGAACATCCTTTAATTTGACAGATACATAACTCAAACACAACAACACAAAAAAAAAGAGCAGACAACTTCAAACCCAATAAAATTTTGCTGAAAAAAGTACATTCTATATACTACTCGTACATACGAGTACATCGTTTCAGATTTTGATTGTTTTACAAATTATTTACATTATTTTAGATGGAAATGAAGTATACCTATGTATTAGCTAATTCACAGCATACACATTTAATTTTGTTGGTGCAAGGTGTATGCTTCATTTGGCTGTACTCGTCTCCGCTTGCATACATAACATATGTACAAATTTGTTTATCGTACATCACGACTGTTTTGAATTTCTAATATTCAGTGACTCAGTCTATTTATAAAACACATCTTTTGAAAAATAGAATAAAACATCAGTAAACAATTTTTACTTCGATTTGCTTTGGTATGACATCACCATTGTCAATATGGATAAAGTATACTTTTAAATGATAAACTAGCTATTTGCTGCTGTTATATAAAGTTAGACGAGCTCCTTAACACTAAAGTATAGTTTATGTCCTTTAAAATTAACAAAAAGTCGGTTCTCGTTTTATATACAATATTAAGAGTGGACTCCCATTCTGAAATTGATTTAGAGCAGGATTTAGATAGATTTTAGAATTTCAAAAACTAATAAAATCGATCACACGTTTTTAAGATATTGATTTTTGAAAAACAAATAATGTATCGAATATTTTTTTACACAATATTATTTTAAATTCCAAGGAGATCTTGTACAAAAAGGTTGGTCAAAATCGTTAGAGTCGTTAACGATAGAGTCGAAAATAATAAAAAAATGTTATGTGGGAGTTATATGTATCTATGTTCATAATAGTACACCTAATTTTTTTTATCAAAATCGTGAGAGCCGTTTTCAAGATAAATAAGATTTTTAAGAACGCCTGTGTGGTACCATTACTTTTGGAGCTAAAAACATCATCAGAGACTTTCAAGTACCGAGTTTGAAGAAGATAGTGTTGCGGTAAAATTTACCACAACAAGTTGCTGCTCCAAAATACTTATAGAGTTAGTAGATACCTGGTGGCCATCAGCCAGAGACCTGCTCTTAAAGTATTTTGGAAAAGTAACAAAAATAGGTTTCTGAGCTATGTACTCGTATGTGCAAACGGAGTGGAACAGTTGGTTCTAAAATTATAAAGAAGACGGGCGGTCTCTTTTCGATGTGCCAGCGGATGAGCTGATGAAGTAATCGAGTCAGGCGGACTCTTACTTAGATCCAAACATGCCGAATTATAAAGATTTTTATCAATATCCAAATTAACGTAATTTAATATTTTTTTTGTAAGCAAAATGGGTCATTAACGTGCTTTAAAATTCTTAAAGCGCAATTTTTGTTACAATAGAAAATCTTTCAGAATTGACAACGAAAGAAAATAAATAGGTAGAGCTTAAAATTTAAAGAATCGTTTTCCTCTCTCACCTCGGTTTTAGTTTCGGAAAGATTGCTTCGCGCTTCGAATTACTCGCGAATAATTAATAGTAACTAGGAGAATGCCTAGTAGAAACTTTTTCTCGATTTTTAATCCTTTTAGATTTTCTCGAAAAAAATAGTTGAAAGGGGTCTGAACTCGGTCATTTGGATTCGGCAAGTTTTGGAAAGACATCCAACAACTTGTTGAATCATGGAATGTGTGTGTGAGAGTAAAGTTTCGATGAGATTCGACTACGGAGGAACGGAGGTTTTCGAGGAGAGCACGTAGCTTTCCAGGAAGCCGTGATCCCGTGACTGAAGATCTCGAAAACGATTGGCTGGACGTATGAATGTGTGAGAGAATGGAATGGCCGAGGAAGACAATAGGTTTAGCTTAGAAAGGTACTCTTTGGAGAACCAGTCAAGCGAAAAGTTGATTTTTTTTGTGGAGAAGTCGAGAAAAGTTTGAAAGGGAAAAAAATCGAGAAAAGTTTTTGGAAAAAGTTTTTGTCGTTTCGAAGAAGAAATTTTTGGAAGAAAAGTTGTGATTCGAGGCGGAGAAGTAACTTTGGAGGAAACAGGAGGATAGCCGAGGTGATAGAGAAAAACAGAAGGGGGGCGGATAGGAGATCCGTAAATTCAAAAAAAGATAAGTAGAGTGTATTTCTTTTGTGTGTCAATTTCTTAAAGATTTGTTTAAATTAGCTAGTCAGTTTTAATTTTCATCCCAGTTATTTGAGGGACACGGTTTTCTTTTGTTATTCGCTAACGGCCCACTTGCGTTTAATTTCCTTTCGGTTTTTACTTTAACAGTTTATTTTTGCTAAACTTTTTGTTCTTAAAAATCTGAAAAGATCACTTGCAAGGTTTCCCAAGCAAAAATCGATATAAATTAAAAAAAAAATTTTTCAAAACAAATTTAAATTCTTTTCTTAATTTATTCAAACGAAAATTTCTTGGTTCCGCTCCAAAAGGTTTGTAATTTCCTTTAATTCAAAAAAAATTACTGGCGCCCATTTTCTTTTATTCTCTTTAATTGTGTTTTTTTTATTCCAGGAACACCCTATTCCTATTTTTCCTTTATCAAAAATAATTTTTGATAACCTTTCGATTAATCAAGCGATTAATCAACTTCCCCAAATTTTTCGATTGAACCCACCCCAAGCTGAGCTATAGGGCGGCAGCACTGCATTTGCTGTCGGTGGTGAAAATTGCCGAACAGTTCAAGTGATTGACATTCGTACGTCACATCTTATCGTATCATTCTAATCTAATTTTATTCTTCGCGACGCGCGCCGGTTTTATTTTATCCGAGATTGTTTTGTTCTTAAACTAATTATTTTGAGTCTGCGGATTGTTGTCCGCCTTCATAAATTAATAAATTCATTCAACCTAAAGATAAATAATTATAGTTCGGGAATTTTTCATAACAATAGCTCCAGTACCTTAGGCTGTAGGTTGAGGTACAGACACTCATATATACTGGAACATGTTTTTTATAAACTAAATTTTCCTTAAGATTTTAATAAAAAAATTTGATATGCCAATTTTTAGTATTTATTTATATAAATGTAGATATAATTTCAAAAATATATTTTCTACCCTTTTCAAGATATTGAATTTTCCAAACAAAAATCTTATATTTTTTTTAAAACATCCAAAAACTATTTTTTCAAAAACAAATTTTTATAAACAATGTTTATTTGAATTTAAAGGCTCTCCTATATAAAAATGGTGGTTAAAATCTTTAGAGCTGTAAAGGAGAAAGTCGAAAATAAAAAAAGATATGGTTCAATGGCAGGTACTGTTAATAACATTTTTTCTTAAAATGTTCGTAATTTTTTTTCCAAAATACAAAACTTGCCATATATCGCAAGTTAAAAGGGGGTCTCGCTGTCTGCCTTATTTTCTTTGAACATATACATAGATTTTCTTTAAACTTAGTACATATAGCATTTTTAAATGCAGCCGCCGCGCCGTTTGTTAATTTTATTTTAGGCCCGTACTCTCTTAATATATGTGAATAGTATTTGCCTATTCAAATTTTCAAAAGTTTTTGTTTTTTTGTATTTAAAAAATAAAAATAATTTTTTTTTTAATTCAATTTTTCGAAAACCATTAATACTACTCAATAAAGGTACCTAACATTTTGAAAAGTTTAGTTTTGCTTTAGTTTTACGATCTATAATCTAATAAAAATAAAATGCACGCCTGGCTCACATGCGATCTTGTAGTAGTATAAGAATTTAAAAAAATAATTTTATTAGTGAAAAGCGTTCATAAGTTTAAAGTTCATTTTGTAAAAACTTAAACAACTCTTTTATGTAGTGGCTGGAGATAAAAACAGAATGTCTTGTGATTCTAAAGCAAATTTGAACCTACGCATGAGCATAATTTATAGATGGTTTTAGCAGTCTCCTTAAAAACATAAAATTTAAAAAAAAAATTTAAGAAAAAATCTTTAAACGCCAAATTTAAGTATGTACAAATTTACAACTTACAACTTTAATAATGTAAACAAATATTTTAACATTTTTTTTGAGATATTGAATCCTCATAATATTTTCAAAAATAAAAAAAAAATTTTTTTTTAATTTTTATATGTATCTAATAATTTTTAAATTTTTAGGGACTTCTGTATACAAAATTTCATTAAAATCCGTTATTCCGTTAATGAGAAAGTTAAAATCTCGAGTTATGCAGTTTTTTTTTCCAAATTCATAAAAACCTGTGAGCTTCTTAGAAACAAAAAAAATGTACTTTTTATAAATCTATAGTTCTTTAATTAAAATGGGGTACCCCTAGGCATAATGGCTAGTGCGTTGGATTGCCAGCAGAAGGTCGTGGGTTCGATTCTCAGCCACTGCAAATCCTTTAAGAGTATCTCTTGTCATGAAAAGTGCTGCTCATTAGACGGTTGAAAATTGTAGGTCCCCCCCATTCCTGGTAACACGCACACAGGAATAGTTGAGAGTTGTAAGTCACTAGTCGAGCTGTTGCACCACCAAATTTATTTATTTAATGGTTCTTTAATGGAGTCTCCAATTTAAATAAAATAAAATTAATTTTTCTCCTGAATGTAAGTACAAACTTCGATAAAAGATTTTATTGTTAGTCAATATAAGAAAGGAATATTGCTGAAATTAGCTGCCCATTCGACCTTAAACTTCATTTTTAATTAATGTTATGAATGCAATCATGTTCCCATTCGATGGCTCTATCACTTTATGCCAGAATTGCAGATGGCTCACTAGTTGGAACGTCTACATCGGTATGATTTTGACAAACAGCAACCCCCATGGAAATGTAGAAGCCATAAGCACTATACTTGGGAGAAACCAAAAGAATGATTACGTCTGGAGCACGCCAACATCGTGGAAACTTTGCGAAACTTGGAAGATGCTCAAATGAATGACTTAAGGCTGGCAAATGTTAAAAGCTAGTAAGAAAAAGGGTCCCATCCGACATGAAATTCTAGGAGAAAATAAAGACCCTCTTTGATCAATTGGTATTATAATTTATTTTTATTCCAAAGGACAATTTTGAGATGTGTTGACTACCCCTTAACGACAACCCTGGCGGAGGACATCTTTTGGAGAATGAAAACTCTTCACAATGTGAAAACCGAATACTTTTGGATATACCACTCATCGGACGTTAAACGTTAGTCTACGTCATTTACCCATTTGATAGGATAGCAATTGATATCCTTGGTTTTCTACCCCGGGCTAAGTGGCCACAATAATTTGCAGTTCTCAACCAGACAACAGAAGTGGTGTAACAGCCATTAATAGATCATGACGTCTTCTGTCTATTCTAGTTTTTCACAGAATTCATTTCAGAGATCTTCCAAGGAATCATATGGAGGCCTTATGTACCCAGAAAATTCGCACTACCACCACTTTGTCCGCCGTTAGGTGGAATGTTAGAGCGATTCAATCGCACAATAATTACCTATCTCGCGAAATATACTCTTACCATTTGAAGATGATTTGGATCAGTATTTGTAACCTGCTTTTTTGACTTATCGTACAGCAAAAGAAAAAGCCACAGGTTCACTCCAGCAATGTTCGTTTTGGATGATAACTGAAGCTTCCCACTGATCTTCTTCATTGAGATCACCTTAGCACAGCATCTTCTTCATAAATTTACGTCTAAGAACTTCAAAAAAGGCTACAAAGAGCTCTGGACGTGGCACGAGCCAAACTTGAAACTACAGAAGAATCTATAAAAAACAGATACGATCATAAAGCAAACAAACTACAATCCTTAGCGTCGGAATGGACCCTTACTTTCAGAGTGTCTGGGAAAGACCCTTTAAGATTGTGGAAAGGTTATCTGATGTGGAACTACGATTACAACTTCAGGGATCCAGAAAAACAAAAGTATGCCATATTTATCATATCGCCAAATATGAATAGAGGTATTAAACTGAGATAGACATATGAGTCTTAATAAAGCGGTAGCGGTAGCGAAATATCAAAATTTCGTGGAATATTTGATAATTTACTCGGCAATGAAATTTTTCTCTTACCCCAAGTAAATTTCGACTTTCAAGAAGTTTCTAATATATGACACAATGTGGCTGATGGTTAATAGATTAGGTACATCTTGAGATGTTGGAAATGTGCTAGCACTACGAGTATGTTTCATCCAGCGGACCAAACTTTTATCTCCAAATGTACTATCAAAGATGTTAATATCTAGTTGGACAATTTTAGTTCCAAATAACTACGATTTTGGTAAGCCTGGCTGTCACACGAGGGTTATATTGGAGAATTAAGAGTTTCAAGAGGAGCTCGCTTAAGATTTTTTAGAAATTGTAGACTTCGTAGGTATCTAAAGCTGCCTCCAATGATTAATCTGTTTCCAAATAAATCCTGCTCTAGTTCTCGGAAGTACCAACACTCCTCTCTTGCGTTAAGTGATTTTAGAAAGATGTTTCAATATTGTTCAATTTCTTATTGCAAAACAAACTTTGTCGTTCACAAAACAAATCTTACGACCATTTCAATTATTCTCTAAAAATCCCTTTCAATTCCTTCAAAAAAGACTCTATCATGATTGTGAGTGCAAAAGTTATAATCTTTTAAGTGTTTTGATTAATCGTTTTTTATTCCAAAGATTACAAAGCAACTGAATAAACAAAAACGACTTAGTACGTCCCTTTCACTCCAATCATCCCAATATTCGAATACCAAAACATCTTCTTGTGATAAGTCCTTGCACATGGTTTCGGCTTTATGTATTTTGTAAGTTTGAGGACCGAAATTGAATTCCAATGGTTTGACAGTTTACAGACACAAATGTCTTAAGAAACGAAGCAACAACTTTATACCATCATTCCAAAAGGACACACGACTTCAAAGTATGTTATTCAAAAAAAAAAAAACACACATATCCCAAGGATATAAGACAGAGACATGTTAAACCTTTGGAAAGCTAACATGCAGAGGCAGACACACAGACACGTAAGAACGAATACACTTGAATAATTTATTTGATGAATTTTTAAATTTTATTGCTTGGGGTCTCTCGCTTTGGGGAATTTTCTGTTTCATCCGCTTACCATCCAGCCAGGGTGCAAACCATAAGGCGGAAGTTATTATGTAACCCTCACGACAATGCCAATTGATTTATGTGACCCGTCCTTACGAAAACGAAAAGAAGGCCCAACCAAAACGGACGATGGACGAGATTGTTGTTGGAGTGTGAGTTGGAAGCACAGAGCCACCACAGTCACAGAAGAACGTCGTCGTCGCTCGTACTCGTACATTGTACACAGGAAGGTGTTTGGCCAAACTTGGTCCATTATGCGGTGGAAGGACATTATTCTCCGTCTGTCATCGAAGAGCGACGAGCGCTAGTCTTTGTTATTACGAAGGAGCCGAGCTTTTGTATTCTATGACTATACTTACGTTTAACGTTTATACTGTTATTATAATGCAGGTGAATTAATTATTCCAAGCGAAGGACAATATTCCCTACTCCCACAGGGACCCGTGGAGATTAAAACGAGATGATGAGTGTCATCATTTTGGCTCTTTGGTAGTTGTTTGGCAGCACAATCCCTGTGATTTATTATTTGCCATACAATAATGTGATTGTATATTTTATTACCTCGACTATAAGAATAAAATGTAATTTGTTGAGTCTTGAGCGAGACCAGGCAAGGGGCCGGGACAGGGGCAGGGATACGGATGTGATTTTGTGTTTTGGCTTGATTTGACTTTGCTGTTGGTCGCTCCAGGACAATGATAAGGGAACGCACTAATTTTGGTGAAAATTGCTATATTCAAATTATTATTATTATTATGAGACAAGCATAAAAGATGGAAAAAGATTTATTGGGTGATTCTTGTCTGTATTTCTGAGCAGGTGCTAGATAATAGTAATTTTTATTTTTTAGCGTAAAAATGTGAATTTAGAAATAACTTAAGTGTTTTTTGTTTCTGCTTTAAGAGACACATTTCAAAATTTTTTATCTATGTATCTTAGTTGAAAACAAAAGAAGAAAGTACAACCATTATAATTTAGAATAGGACATTATCAGGTAGAGACGGGTATGGGAATACCTGTATCTCAGTTTTAAATCTTTTTTTTTTTTTTAAATGCACACAAGGAATCTGTGAATTGTATATTATCTGCGCTGAGGAGGATTTTATGTAATATTTACTTGTGTAAATAAATTGTCCCCAACCTTTATATCTTTACTTGATTTGTATTAAATACATGGTTATGTAATAGATACTGTAACGAAATGGCCACATTAATAAAAATGTATTCATCACAGAAAGATATGTTCTCATTACAAGCAACGTTTAAGACCTGTTTTTTGGGGTCATGTATTAATTACAGACGATATGTATTCTCTACATAATTATGAAACCGATACATTGAAGAATGTAATGACTACATAAATAGTTAATACTCACGAGTTATGAAGCTGTGTAGCAGTGGCGTAGCGTAGGGGGGGCGGGGGGGGGGGGGGCGGTCCGCCCCGGGCGGCAGGCCTAGGGGGGCGGCAAAATGTCGCCAGTGATGCGGGTAGAGTAAAAATCATATGTTTCATGACAGATCGTTTGACAAGTCAACAAACAACAATGATGTAAATTTGAAATTTGCCACCCTATCTGTGATTCGTCGTTGACCGCTTTCGTGAATTCGTAGACGGTGAGAAGAGACGTAAGAGTGCATTCCGTATTGTCGCGCTGATCGCGAAACTAAAACAAAACGTTCCGAAACTCTCGCGAAACTGAAAGGGAGTGTTCCGAAACATATGATATGCATATGCGAGATATGATAAGATAACTAGGATTCGACGGAAACGTTATTCTAGTCTCAGCCAGCTCAATGTTTTTGCTCCCTCCCGCATCACAGAAAGTTATTTCGATTGTGTTGTTTATAGTTTAAATACTGTTGAATCTTCTAAAACTAAGCACTTAGTACTTCACTCAACCTTTGAACTAGTTTTTGAAAATGAAAAGAGTTAAAGGAAGCGGCGCGGAATACCGCAAGAAAAAGGCTAAGAAAGAAGCAGACGCGAAGACGCGAAATATTTCAGTTCTAGTTCTGGTTCAAAAGCTACGTTAACGTCTTCGGCGGCATCCAGCAGCAGCTGAAGTGATTCCAATGTAAGTAAGATTCCTCCATCTACAATCGTGAGTGGCCCAGAATTGTCCTCCGGCCAATATTCATGGGAATGCATAACTTATTTTACGGGCAGAAGAAGAAGACGTGCCTGCCGTCGAAGTTGGAAGTCGTTCTGGTCCCACCACAGAGCAGGGTCAAGACGAAGTCGACTCACCAGAAGTATCTCAAGCATCTAGTCACAAGCCTGCAGAAAAAGTGAACCTCGTGAAGCTGTAAAGACGCTTAAAAATAATTTTGTGGAAGTTCTTGAGGTACTGTAAGAATTGACGGATCGGTAGCCAGTCTTCTTCAGACAGTCATGCAGTCATTCAACTTCCTCACTTTTCTTGGCTTTTGAGCTGCAGAGCTACCTGAAGAAGATGACGCACAGATTTACCTGCAGCAATGTGGACTGAGTGTGGATAAGTGTGCTCAGAAGTCAGAAACTCTGCGTTTTAAAAGCTCTCCTGGTGGAGAGCAGAGACCGTTTCGTCCAAGCCGCAATCGACTTTTCTAAGACTTTTTGGAAAAAACTCGGAATCGATCTCAAAACGAGTACAATGCGCCGGAAAAAACGCATGCATGGAGATGAATCCGCAGATGCAGCTTTGTCTCACGGGCTCGTAAAATCCGTTTACGAAACCGCTAATTCTATTTTACTTTCAATAAAAGATACTTCATTGCCTGTGAAATGATGTCTCGAAATTTAATTTTAATTTAGTATTGAATGGGGGCGGCAAAATGGGTCTCCCGCCCCGGGCGCCGAGATGGTACGCTACGCCACTGCTGTGTAGTAAATATTATTTGTACAAAACGTCTATTGGTTCAATCAAATATGTAAAAGTTTCAACTCTTTTATTTATTGGTATAATATTTTGTGTGGAAAATTTGCTCAGTGGTTCTGTGCTATATCAGCTCCTCGAAGGGCCCCAATTCATATGCTTGTTAGAAAATGTGAGAAATGACTGTATAACAGTTTAAGATATTTAAATGGAAAGGTTGTGGAATGACTGTGTAACAGTTTGGGAAATTTAAATTGAAACGTTCGATATAGGTATTAAAAGTAGATAACAAACCTTTAGGTCGTTATAAGAAAGTATGTTCAACCGTTGCGAATCGGTTGCGATTTGAATTTGAATGCTAAAAAGAGGCTGGGTGCGACCCACACTGACAACTTCCCATTTGTGGTCTTGAAAACTTTATATTTAGTTTTTTTTTTTCCAAATAGCGTGGTTGTTGTTGCTTTGAAAAAAAATATATCGCTGACCTGCATATGAAAAAAAAAAATGATCGGTCCATTTTTTTGAACATTTAACCCTTTGCTGCACTCCTTGACATGTTCTCGGTTCCGCAATGTGTTTGTTGTTGCATTTTAACACCTCCATTGAAGAAGATGGTTTGGGTTACCTAATATGGTTGTTGTTGCACATTTAACCCTTTGGTGAGCTCGTTAACTTGTTTCGGTCAGGTACTGTATCTGTTGTGGTAATTGGTATGATATTTTGTATACATACTTCGATCATAGAGCAGTAGATGGAAGATCGAAGTAGATGGTTTCATAGTGTAATTGTTGTTGCGGTTTTTCCGGATTGAAAGGCTGTGCTCTGCACTGGATATACAATTACTCCTGTTTTTAAAATCGATGATGCTTCTGGCATACTATGATATTAGGAAATTTGCTTTGTTTTGTTGATGATGAGGATACTTAGTCGCTCATTTTATGTTTTTTTACAGAAAATGTGTTTAACTAATTTTAAACTTTTCTATTTAAAATGTTAAATTTCTTCTAATAATTACGAAGGTTGGTAGGTACATATTATATACTGAATTATAGATTTCCGTGTTTTTTAATATATCTGTTTCTACAAGTAAGAAAACCTTGAGTAGAATTTTACATCTTTTTCATGGACAAAAAGATAAAAACATATTGTAACGTTTTCTTCAATTTTACCATAGCTATTAATGGAATTTGAATATGTGGGACTTGGGTACAACTGAACAACATTATTCATATACGTATGTACAGTATACATACATTCTTCTAAAAACTAAGTTGATAATAAAATTATGTATTATATTATAGAAATTATTTTATTATTTCGGTTCCAAACTTTCTTCGTTTTTTTTGTTTCTTGAACAATTTTAGAAATGTCGCTTAGTATACATTCTTATGGGAAGATATCGATGTATAAAACAACATTTATTTATTTACATAACTAAATTGCTAGTTTTACAAAAAAAATTCTTACAAAGGTGTACATTAAGATTCTTAAACAATTTCATGGAAAAATGTTGTTTTAAATTGACATGAATTAATTATTGTTTTGTCAAACAAATTGTTATATTTAAGATTGTAAATATTAAACAGTTTAAACATTTTATTTAATGGAGAAAATTTTTCATAATTGGTACGATAGTTTGAAATAAGTATACTCTCCGGTATGTTCCTCAAAGTTCTTTGAGGAATATTAAAATTAATACGAGACAGAAGGTGCAAACAGTCTATGTTACCGTTGATTAATTTTACAATGAAAACGAAACATAAATAGGAACGTCTATTCTCGAGACTAGGTAAATCAATAAGTCTAAGTCTGTTATTATAAGGTGAAAGATCATAAGGATTATCCCGGCCAAGTCCCCTGAGGGCAAACCTAATGAATCTTTTTTGCACCTGTTCTAGTCTATTTTTATGACATTCGTAATGAGGTGACCAAACCTGACAAGCGTATTCTAGAATGGGTCGAACAAAAGATATAAAAAGCTGCTTTGTCACGAAAGGGTCGGAAAATTGTTTCGACTCTCTTTTTATCCAACCAAGAATTGAATTAGCTTTGTTTGAAATGGAGTTTATATGTTGAATGAATTCGAGTTTGCGATCAAATGTGACGCCAAGAATAGATATAACTGTTTCACTGGATATTGATATGCCATTAAACAAATAGTTGAACGAAATAAAAGAAAACTTTCTTGTAAAACACATAGTTTTACACTTATCGATATTAAGGAACAAACAATTACGAGTACACCAGTCAAAAAACGAATTAAGATCACATTGCAATTCTTCACAATCACGAGTGTTTGTAATAGTTTTAAAGATTGTTACATCATCGGCGTAAATGAGGCACTTGGAGTATCTTAACACAGATGGTAAGTCGTTTATAAATAAAATAAAAAGGATAGGGCCTAAATGACTACCCTGTGGAATTCCTGAGTTGATTTTAAACTTATTTGATTCGCAACCGTTAAATAGCACTGAATAAGATCTGTCTAATAAATAAGATAACATACTTTAGAAGGCACTATCGGCGTTCATTCCCAAGAAATTCGACTTGAAATACAATTTTAAGTAGTTTTCACTAGAATTTTTAATAGTTTTTTTTATTTAAAAAAAAAACTTATAATTCAATATTTGTCAACATTTTACCAATTGTACAAAATTATACTATGTATAAAATAAACTAAATTAAAAGTCAATATCACTACTAGTTCTCGAGAAATTTGAGTCGAAAAACAATTTTTACCAATTTTCAATAGAATTTTATATAGTTTTTTATTTTTTGTAGAAAAAACTGTAAACTGATTTTTTTTGAAATTTTCACCAGTTGTCAAAGACATTATTTTTCGTAAAATAAAATTACATATTTTGAGTTTCAAATTGTTTTCCGTTCTTAGAATATCTGGGTTATGAAATTTTTTTTTCAGTGTTCATTTTTTTCCAAATTCATAACAAATCTGTATGATCTTATAATGAGTACATTAAATTTTATTTGAAAATAGCATTATTTTTTCGTGAGATATTTTCAACTAACCAAAATGTTTACTTTTTTTTTAAAAGCGTTATAGTGAAAAAACTACTATCTGAATTTTAATAAACGCCCTTTCAGCCTCTTTCGAAGTTATTATCTATTAAACAAAAATTATTTGAAGCCGATACCTTTACTCGTTCTTGAGATATCGACGACGAAAAATGGTACCAGAACGTACGGACGCACGAACGTATGCACGTACGAACGTACGAACGTACACACATCTATCTAAAAATGATTGATATAGCCTCTAGGGACCTTGAAACGTCGAGAAATGTCAAAAATTCCAATTTGACAAATCGGACCGATTACAATAACTCCCTATGGGCCTATGGGAAGTTAATAATTTCCTCTCATTATTAATTTATCGTATAACGAGAAAAATGATATTCACAATGCAAATTGTTAAGATACGAGTATGTAAGTGACAGACGATATTTATTTATTTTGTAGAAGATAAATAAGATACAAAAAAAAAAAGAAAAAGAAATGAAAATGAAATCGCGCAGTTATTAAAAATAAAAAAGGTAAAGTTTTGTCCAGCTACTTTTTAATGAGTTTTAAACTATTTTTATTTTTTAGAAATTTGTTAAGATTTATAATCAAATTAAAAGCTGTAAAATATAGAATAATATGTTGTTATAAAGAAAAAATATTAAAGTTTCGCGAGTGTTTCACCACTTTTTATTCGTATGTTTCCAATGTGATATTTTTTAGTGCTTTAGTTTTGTCCAACACATTATATGCTGAAATAAAAAAAAATAGGTTCAAGATCTAGGATTAGAACCTGAATAAAGGAGGGGATGAAGGGAACCAGTGACGAGACCACTGGAACACGCTTAGGCATAAAGAAAAAAAAAAAAACAAAAAAAGACAAACTAAGATGAAGTTAAAAACAATTATAAAGAAATATGTGGAACAGTATAAATAAAGAGAAATCAGAGAATTTATACATTCGTTAACTAATACTAAGAAAAATATTAGTATTGGCAAAATTTTGTTTCCCGCATTTTTCTTTTTACAGGAATTTTAATCAAAAATATAAAATTTTGTCTCACTAATGTGTGAAAAATTTGAGAAATCAATTCTACGCAGCAAGAACCAATGATATTTATCTGAGCTCGCGACTGGTACAAGACACCAGCATTGGGGCGATTTGGCCAAACGAAAGCACGAGAGCGTTACAGCCAGCAACACCCTGCCGAGTCAAGCTGAGCCAAGTCAAGCCGAGCGGAGCCAAGCCAAGCAAAGCCAATCATTCATTCCACACCAACTCCGGCTATAACACAGCATACAGAACATTCATAACGGCAATTACGACCATCTTCATCCTTCATCCTTAACAGCAAAATCATTCAACCATCCACACCAAACATTCACAGTAGCAGCAAAAACATTCGACCATTCACGACATCTTATCCACAAAGGCAAAAACATTCAACACACAAACATTTCAAACTTATAAACCAAAATACTATATAGAAAAAAACTTAAATTCAAACTTACGAACTAAACTAAATAACTAAAGATTTTGATTTGATTATTATTTGATTGTGAATTCGATATATCGAAATTGCTACCTACACTGTTAAACATAAAGCTTTTCGGAATTCGATTTTTCCCATGTAAATTAATCCAAAAAGTATGCAACGCAAAAAAAATTAATTTTGGCAATGAAAATAATTAAAGCATACTCTCATTGTTAAAAGATAAAATAATTCTCAACGGAAGCGTTTGATATAGTTTGGTTTGAAGCCGGAAGAGAAACTTTACCTAATAGTAGGTTACAATTACAAGCAGAGTTGGCCGAACTGTCACGTCTGCTACGTAATTTATGTAGTTATGTAAATGTAACAAATTGTAGCAGACGTACTTTAAAATGTCATCTCATATCTGTCATTTTACTGTCAGTTGTACATTTGAAATTTGAATTTTCAAATCAAATGTTCAGTTATTCATTTTTAATACATAAGTGATGTGAGCTTAAGGTGGATTTACTCCAATTTGAATGGAAAATGTTCGTATTGGAGCTCTCTGCGACACATGTGCTGCGCTTCTTAAAAGTACAACAGTTTCAAGTTTAAATATAACTACACAATTTTTGGTTTTCATTATTTTCAAACAGTTTTTCGGTAATATTTTCATAGATTGCTAAGAAAATATTTTTAGGGTGGTTGTGACCATTACAAAGAAACTTCTTTGAACATCATGGTAAGTTCCTAATTTACCAATTGGAATAAGATAAGGGAGTTACTGCTGTGAGACAACGAGGTTGCAGAAACCAAGGACGTACCACATTAGTGATGCATGGGTGGGATTACCTCTTAAGGACATAACATCTAGTCCTTAAAAAAAAACTCCTGGGTTGCCATCTTTAGTTTTTTATTCACTCAAATCTCTCTAGTTATTAAAGTGCGAATAGTGATCCTGTTTTCTGTCAAATCGGACGAATTTAGGGTCTCAATTTCGTTTGGAACCGATTTGTATCAATTTGGCATGATATTTAAATGCATAAGAATCGTTCTGTTTGCATCGGCAAGAACCCATCCACATTCGCCGAGTTAAGTCTTGGCCAACACGTGTACGTCACAGCCAACGTCGCGATATCTGCCGAAAACATCGCCACGGTCCGTTAGAGTGTGCCGGAAAATTCGATGCACTCAATTCCGCACCGCGCATAAGAACTAGGCCTTTCGAAGACTGCAAGTTGGCGATTTTTTCATCATAACTTGGGCTTACATCCAATAGAACTTCAACCGACCGAGGAGATCATACATCGCACAGTGCGGCATTTTAACCTTAAACGGGGCCAAAAATCAATTTTGATAACTTTCCCTCCCAGGATTGAGCTTGTGTCCCATAACAGGTAGACAACCAGGCTACTCTTTGGTGAAGTCGATCTTTAAATTGGTAACCGCCGTTCGCTACACCAAAAGTTGCAATTGGCACTAGTTGAATAAGCGATTTTTTTTAAAGAAAATTGTATTTTATGTTTGCTGTTTTTTAATCTTAAAAGTTACTTTGGTGAAAAATATTGATATGGATATCGTCAATCAAGGAATTTGTAGTATCTATTTTAAGCAAAAATTTATTTGTATACAACTTAATTTATTCATATCGACCAGTTTAAGTATCCACATATCTACAAAATTTGCACTTTTTTCGTTCTTCTTACCGAATTTATCAAATCGTTCAAACCGAATTATAAACGGAGATGGCAACTCTGCAATAGCACAGAAAGGTGTTTCTTGAATAAGAATGAAGAGTGGCTTAACGAAGAATTAACACTACATATGTTTGCATACTTCCCGGAAGGTCTAAAGGTCGCAAAAGCAAAGAATTCGGGGAATCAAGTGACAAAAATATGTCGGAAAAAAGTGGAACTTTGGAAGAGTGTGTCCGTTGATGAACTGACATACGCGGCACAGATGAGTAAAAGAGCGGCTGCAAATATGATGTCGGTTGTGGCCAAGACTTAAACTAGGGCTATGGAGTTCCGGAAAGCAGCTGCGATTGGCTGTGGGAAAAAGCGTCAATGAGACAGTTGGCGAAGTGAAGCTCCAAAATTTAGTGGATCACACAACATCGCGATTATGTAAATATTTGGAACCAGAACTCCAACAGTGCATTGAGAACAAAGGAACAGATTTAGAGCGTGATGTTGATGATGATGATGTTTATGGAGAAAGATGAAGTATAAATAATAAAATAAAAACTAGAAAATTAAATTAATCCTGGTCGTTTTTTTATTACTTGCCTATAAGATAAAAGTTGCGGAAGGAAAAACAAGAAAGATTAATCTGTTTATTGAATAATTAGTCTGTATAATATACAACTATCATTTCATCTCAAATTTTTCGAATTTTGGTTTAAGAGGACAACAGGTATTTTAGACTTTGTTACCTGCATACTGGGACAAAAAATTTTGGAATGAAATTTGAACACCCGAATTAAGTAAATTTCTAGTTGTAAAACCACTCATAAAAAAAAAAAGAAAAAACGGATTTTCTGGGAAAAAAAGTATCCTTCAGTTCTAATTTCTTAGAAACTATGATATTATTTGGAAGTTTTTACTTTGACTAAAAAACTCTCAGTCCATTGAATATTAACAAATAATAAATCAATTACAAAAGGAAAAAACAAAACATTTTTTTTTAAATTACAACTTTAAAACTTAAATTCTCAAAAACTATTAAATAAACTAACTTAAATCAATAGAAAACAAATCAAAGAATAAAATATGAGCTTTAAAAAAGTTATATCACAGTGTTGTACGTGTTTTTTTTGATTTTTAGTATTTTTTTTTTCTCCCGGCTAATTGGGAAGGGCACTGTACCAAAAAAAATGAAAATTTATCCTTTAACATTACTTTTAAGTCAATTTGGTACCTATTTGATGTAAAAATGTGGTCAAATATATTTGGCCAGGTTTTAGACCAAAATACCATACTGTACATCGGTGGTACCGTTCTTGAGAACATCAAAAATAAACCAAAATAGTTCCAAGGGGGGTCCAAACCATTTTTCGGAAACATTTTTTTTTACCATTAGCTAGCTTTAACTAAATGAAATTTTTTGAGTTACCGTTATTTTTGGTCTTAAAAAAAAAGAAAAAAACCTGTGGGGGAAAAAATTTAAAAACGATATCTACCAAGCTTAATGAAAATCGGACGAGCCATTAAGGTTGTAGTCGAACAACAGACAGACAGAATTGCGAAACCACTTTTTTCGTCTTCGCCTATCATCGTAATGTCAACTTTGATCAAAAATCTCGAGTTCGACTTTTTTACGAATGCATAACTTGCTGTATAATTAGTACCTTTAAGTTGCAGGTAAAAGAGATAAATAAAGTGCACATTTTGTGAAGTTTGAAATTCTTGTACTCATTTTCTTGTAGTTAGTGAAGGGTTGGGTACGATATCCCGCTTTTTATAGTCCCGTTTTTTAAAATCCCGTTTTTTATAATCCCGCTTTTAAAAATCCCGCTTTTTTAAATTCCGTCTCTTAAAATCCCGTTTTTTATAATTTCGTGTCTTATTACGACGTATAAACAGTGAGGTATGCAATCCCCCTGCTTGGGCACACTATAAGATTTGAGGTATGTAGGTGCGAGGTTGGGTGTATGCAAAGTTTCTTTAGCATTTAAAATAAATAACCAACATAAGATCAGTAAGTTTTAGATACGTATTTTAAAAAACGGAATAAAAGGTATAAAACGGGATTTTAAAAAACGGGATTATAATAGAATTTGATTCCGTTACGCTCCCGTTAGTGAAACCTTCTGATGGGCTTTTTTATATCGTTTAATTTAATATTTGATCTCGTTTATTAATCTCAAAAGTTTTCGAATATTATTTATTTATTTTTTTGCGTTGCATTATCGGCCTTAAAGCTTTCTGTGAGCCTGTAACATCTTATTAATTGTAACCCCGTTTATTTAAAAAAAAAAATTAACTGGATTTTGTCTTGGACCAGGACCTGGTTTCCTAAATAAAAGTTTCTTTAAACTCCTGGTTGGGAATAAAAATCTTTGTGGTTTTTGTGATCAAAATTGTAAACTGAATAATTTTTATCTGGAAAATTTTACTCTTCAACTAAATAGGACTTGCTAGGTTTGGCTAATTATCGGAAATTGGTCTACATTTTTCCAAACTACCAACAGCAAAACAGCAATTTTTTCCCTCTTAACATACAATTAACGCATCCCAGAATTTGCATCAAAGTCCTTGCTATTTGGAGACCTTTTTTGGCTCCGATTTTGGGCCACCCTAACAACAGAACAAATAGAAGTCAATCGGAATATAGTCGAGGAAATTAGGGGAAGTAGTACCCCTTGGCATAATGGTTAGTGCGTTCGACTGTCATGCAAAAGGACTCAGCCGCTGCCAAACAAATTTTTTTTCAGCGGTGTCCAGCCTCTTGCGAGGAATTGACAAATCCTTCAAGAGTATCTCTTGTCATGAAAAGTGCTGCTCATTAGCCGTTCAGAATCGGGAGAAAATTGGTTGAGAGTTGTAAGTCACTAGGATCTGGTTCTCCTCGAGCTGTTGCTTCACCATATTTTTTTATATTTTATTTAACTTAGGGGAAGCGCTGGGAGTTTTGTTTGCATGCTTTAGTCATAGAGGAGGAGCAATAAAATTCAACGTCCAACCCGTTACAAACTATATTTTGAAACCTAGTTTAACTGATACCTAATACCTAATACCTAGATATTTTGTGAACTCTTTTAACGGATGATTTAGATGTTGAGGGAATTTTTTATTTCGTTTTATTTGTATGATTCAATTTTTGTAATTATTGGTTATGGTTTTTCGATTTGGGTTTGCAGAGCTTTGATTTTGAATTGGGATTTTTGTGGATCTATGTATGAATTGAAGGTTTTTTTCAGAGTGAAATAAATCGCACAACGAGTACAAAAGAATTCAACAAATTCCAGCAAACAATTCAAAAAAAGAAGAAGAAATATAGTTTCCATTTTGATCATTTCATTTTTTGTGTTTTCGGCTGATTGTGGGATGTAAAAAAAAGTTCAAGGACGATAAGGACGAAACCCCTGCCTGCGTTTGCCTCTTTAGTCAATGGGTGACAACTGACAATGCTCGTAGTCGCAGTCGGTTTTTAATTTATCTGCCTTCGGGCACTTGTGTGTATCGATGAAATTGCAATACAAATACACTTATGTACATACATACACACCGTTGGGTTGTGTCATTGGCAACGGCCTCATACATCTCCGAGTAAATTGGAAAGCAAAATGTAAATATAAAAATTGGAGGAAACAAAAAAAAATACATTTATTCTTACCTGTCCAAGTGGAAAGCAGCAATCTCTGCATTGTGCCTCTCGTAATCCGTAAAGTAGAAGTGATTCGGCAAGGTCTGTTGATCCCTCGGGAATCTGTATTTAAAAATAAAAATTGACATAAATGTGGATTTGCATATACATATGTAGGTACAATACAATGACAAGCAATATGAAAAAATAATAAAAACCTACAGGAAAAATAAAGAATTACGTGTATTTTACTTTAAAAATGGAAAAATTAAATGAACGGGCATGGCCATTGGAGTCCCAGGAAAAGTTGGGATGGAAAAGGGATAATCCTGCCACTCGAAAATAGCAATATCTATAAAATGTAGCACATTTTGAAAAAGGGAATGCATTCTGAATGTTTTATGAGTGATGAAAAGGATTCGATTGTGTTCTAATGTGATGAGGAAATAAAATTTGTATTCCTTACCTCATTGGCTTCATTAATGATTTGATGTTAGTCGAATATTCAATGACTAATTTCAACTGAGTGCCGCCGTCCTTTTGATCTGGAAATATAAATTGAAAATAAATGTCAGGTCAAATAAGGTGTTTTTCGAGTTGATAGGTTGTATCTTGTGTGGGGAATATTAAAATGAATCTGTCACAAAAAATGTGAGTGTGTAATGGCTGCTATTACATGGTAGAAATAATATTGCTGATTAAATCTAGTTTTTTATAGGGCTCCCTTTGATATTTTTAAAACCTGGGATAATCAAAGTGCCAATTTTTTAGGCTAAAATATTAACAATAAAAAGAATAATATTGATTGGAAATTAAATTATGACTGACTGCATTAAAAATAAAATGCACGACTGGGTCGCACGAACTTGCTCCTATGTAATAGACTAGGAATTTTAAAAACGAATGTTATTAGAGAAAACTGTTCATAAGAATAAAATGATTTTTTTTTAATTCTTTAAGTAGTAAGAGATAAAAACAGAATGATATGCAAATATGAATTTATGCAGGAACAAAAATTATAAGTCTTTGTAGTGGTTCCTTAAAAAAATAAGCTTTTATGTACAAAATTTTTAAAACATTTTTAAGAAAAAATTTTGGTACGCCAACCTTAAGTTTTTATTATTGTACGAATAAAAGTATAATTTCCAAAAAAAATACTAAGCCGTTCTTGAGATATCGAATTTTTCAAAAAAAAAAAAATTACTTTTTTTTCTAAAAATTGAAAAAATATTTTTTCTTAAGTTTTTAAATGCAATGTTTTTTAAACTTTTTAGGAGCTTTTTTATAAAAAATTTCATTAAAATCCGTTAAGTCGATAATGAGAAATTCAAAATTCGAAAAAAATCGTTCGATGGTAGGTACAGTCAGTAATATCTAGATTCAAAATTTTTTTTTATTAAATTATAAATTATAAAGATTAATCAAAAGAAACAAAATTTTAGCAAAATTCTCGGAACCGTTTTCGAGAAAAATGCGATTTTCGAAAACCATTTTTTAAAATTTGTATGGAAGGTACCGTTAGTTTTAAATAAAACAAAATTTTTTTCTTAAATCTTGTAGATTATATTAAGAAACTTTTATTTGCCAAGTTTGAAAAAAATCGAGCAAGGGGTTTTCGAAATATTGAGATTCCAAAAAAAAATTTTGATTTTTTTTTTTAAAATCCAAAAAATTAAAAATTGAAAATTTGAATATGTAATAATATTCAAACTTTGGAGGAGCTTTGGCATAAAAAAAATTATTAAAATCGGCTGTACCATTTTCGAGAAAATCAAAAACAAAAAAATTGACCCAGGGGGGCTACCGAAAATAACAATTTTTTGTAAAATTTTTTTCAACCATTAGCTAGTTTTTACCAAACGAAATTTTTGGAATTTTTTTTTAAAAATTCTGTGGGACAGTTTTTGAGAAAAAAAAATATTTATAAAATTTCGAAAAAAAATCGTATGGCAGGTACCGTTATTTTTGGTCTTAAAAAAAAATAGAAAAAAACGTCCGGGGGTAAAAAATTAAAACCCATATCTACCAAGTTTGAAGAAAATCGGCCGAGCCGTTTAGGCTGTAGTCGAACCGACAGACAGACAGACAGACAGACAGACAGACAGACAGACAGACAGAATTGCGAGACCCACTTTTTTGGTCTTCGCTATCATCGTAATGTCAACTTTGATCAAAATCTCGAGTTCGATTTTTTTTACGAATGCATAACTTGCCTTATAGTACCTATAAGTCGCAAGTAAAAATTGATGATATTAAAGAAAAGTGTTCAGAAGTCTAGAAATCATTTTTGAAACGGCTAAAACAACTTTCTTAGTAAGTTTTTGGAGCCAGATAAAAACAAAACAACGAGAGACAAAAGGTTTTGGAAGTCCATTTTTCCATTTATCAATTTAACAACGAAGAGAGAACATAAATAAGAAATGAAGACTAGACATATAGTTAAGTTTAAGTCTGTTTATATAAGGAAGGTTATCGTAGGGATTATTTAACACCAGCCCATGAGTTCATTCCTTAGGAACTTTTTGCGCACTTGCTTTAGTCTGGTCTTATAGCAGTCTTAATTTGGTGCCCAAACTTGATAAGTCTATTCTAGAAAGGGACGAACAAATGTTTCGAAAAGCTGCTTTACAACAAAAGGATAAGAAAATTGCCTTTACTCTCTCTTTATCCAAGCAAGAATTAAATTGCCTCTATTAGTTACAGACTGAGGAAACACATCCATAAATTAAATTATATTATAAGAAGTTACGGAAATCTTCTTCGTAAGACTCATAGTATTTCATTTATCGACGTTAAAAAATAAACATTTACGAACGCACCGTTCAAAAAACGAATTAAGGTTGCATTGCAATACTTGATAATTGCGAAAATTTGAAATAGTTTTGAAGATTTTTACATCATCTGCATAAATGAGATACTATGAATGCTTCAACACAGATTGTTAATCATTTATTTTTAAAAGAAAAAGTAAAGGGCCTAAACCACTGCCCTGTGGTATTCCAGTGGAAGCCATTTGACGCTCACAAAAATGACAATTAGTAGGTGTCAACTCCGAAAGTGGGCATCGACGTTTCAACTTTTGTCAGCTCCCACCATGCGATGTTCTTTTTTTGTGTATGTATGCATCAACTATTCTAGCAACGATTGATGGTCCACTAATTCAGAAGACCTTTTCACCTTTTCGTTGTAATAAAATCGTTCCCCAGTTCTTTAGGCCTGGAGCGTAAATTCAATTTTTATTTACGCAACTGTTTGGTTGGTAAAATAAGACACATGGTAAATTTATAGTACAATAAAACATAAGACCATATGTTTCAATTCAGCAACCAAACAGATGTGAAACTAAAAATTGAATGTGCGCGGCTGTTCTTACTTCATTTATTAATTTCATTTAACGTGACGACGAAAAATCCTTAATTACGTATATCCTCGTCTGCTTTCATAGTTTGAAACTGATTTAACAATAACGACGATGTTTCATCACGCTCAACACTCTTTTTACTTGCGACTAATAGGTACTATAAGGCAAGTTATCATTATCATCATCATCATCGGCTCGACAACCGGGTTCCGGTCCTGGCCTCTTTCAACAAGTCTCTCCACCTATCCCGGTCTCTAGCCGACGCCATCCAGTTGCGCACCCCAAGGCTTCGGGCGTCCTGGTCTACGCCATCTCTCCAGCGCAAGCATGGTCTACCACGCTGTCGTCTACCATAGAATGTACCACAAAGAACTTTCCGAGCAGGTTCCTCTTCGCTCATGCGAGCTAGGTGCCCTGCCCACCGGAGTCTACCGAGCTTAATTTTTGTCACGATATCTGCTTCAAGGTAGATTGCGTACAATTCATGATTGTACCGTCTCCGGAATCGTCCTTCCTCACATATGGGGCCAACAATTCTCCTTAAGACTTTTCTCTCGAACGCAGCTAAGAGGTCGGAGTGCTTTTTGCTAAGCACCCAAGTCTCGGATCCATATGTGAGTACTGGCAGGAGCATGGTCCTGTACAGCAGCAGTTTTGAAGTTATGGTGAGATTTCTGGATTTGAAAAGCTTTGACAGACTATAGTAGGCTCTGTTGGATTTGAGAAGCCGCCCGCGTATTTCTTCTTCTATATTGTTATCGGCTGCTACTATTGACCCAAGGTATTTAAAGGATTGCACCACTTCAAATTCGTGCTCCGCTACCTTGATTGTTTGACCAACTGTTCCTCTCGCATTCGACGCCACCATGTACTTTGTTTTACCTTCACTAATGTGCAGCCCCAGATTTTGTGCCGCCTGCTCGATCTGGATGAAGGAATCGTGTACAGCTTGTTCGGTTCTTCCGATGATGTCAATGTCGTCTGCGTAAGCTAGTAACTTGCTGGACCTGTTGACGATGGTCCCTCTTGTTGCCGTGCCAGAGTCACGGATTGCTTTCTCCATCGCTTGGCTTGTTACGTTGGTCATGGTCAACCTACATAGTCGTGTCAATTTATTTGGGATGCCGAATTCTCTCATGGCTTTGTAAAGTTCTACCCTGGCTATGCTATCATAGGCGGCCTTAAAGTCTATAAACAGATGGTATGTTGGGATGTTAAATTCTAGACATTTTTCCATCGCCTGCCTAAGGGTAAAGATCTGATCAGTTGTTGATTTGCCTGGAATGAAACCACACTGATATTGTCCGATGACGGTTTTAGCGTATGGGGTTATCCGGTCTTGTAGGATAGAGGAGAGTATCTTATAGGCGGTACTCAACAACGTGATACCTCTATAATTGCTGCACGTTGTGACATCTCCCTTCTTATGTATGGGGCATATTATGCCTTTTCGCCAGTCTTCTGGCATTTCTTCCTGCTCCCATACGTGCACTATAATATCATGAATTGCTTGACGTAAGGCTGGCCCGCCGTGATGAAATAATTCGGCTGGTATGCCATCGGCTCCCGGGGATTTGTTCTGTTTAAGCCGGCCTATAGCCTTCTCAACCTCTTCTATGCTTGGTGGCGGCAACATAGGGTATTCTTCTTGAAGTAGTGGAGCCTCCACTTCTGCAGTGAGCTGACCATTTAGCAATTCATTGAAGTACACTTCCCATCGCTCCAGTATGCTTTCAGGATCGGTGATCAGATTTCCCTCTCCGTCCTTGCAGTATGTGCAGCGTGGTGTGTACTGCGTCATGTTTCGGACGGATTGGTAGAACTTCCGCGCCTGGTGCGGACCTCGCTCTCGGCTGTTTTCTATTTCACAGATTAGGTTCTTCTCCCAGGCTGATTTCTTTTGTCTGTGAAGCCGTTTTTCTGTTCTTCTAAGCTCTTTATATTCCTCTTCGCGTGCCCGCGTTCTATGAGATTGTTGCATTGCTCGGTACGCAACATTCTTACGTTCAGTCGCTAGCTTGCATTCATCATCAAACCAGTCGTTCCGATTTTTACGACTGCTACCTAAGATGGAGTTGGCAGTACTAATGACAGTATTTTTAAGACGTGTCCACTTCTCATTTACGCCCAGCACACTGGCTCCAGGACTTACTCTCCCTAAATCAGGTGTTTCTAGGGCGAGTCCTAACGCATTACCAAA
This sequence comes from Chrysotoxum bicinctum, assembly GCA_911387755.1. Taxonomy (NCBI): domain Eukaryota; kingdom Metazoa; phylum Arthropoda; class Insecta; order Diptera; family Syrphidae; genus Chrysotoxum; species Chrysotoxum bicinctum. The sequence continues at coordinate 199,297,029 of OU426988.1, read as the reverse complement.
GGTGTTACTGGTGTTTTCATTGCGCAGGGCAGCCGTGTTGATTCGAACCTGATCGGCGGATGCAATGCGTCTTCGCAAGGCAATCCGCCCTCGGAAAACCATACCAACAAGATAGTGATCCGAGTCGATATTGGCACCTCGGTACGTTCGTACCGTCATTAAGTTCGAGTAGTGGCGACGGTCTATCAATACGTGGTCTATTTGGTTACGAGTGACTGCATCAGGTGATACCCAGGTGGCTTTGTAGATATCTTCACGCGGGAACCTGGTACTCGCAACGACCATGTTTTTCGATGCTGCCAATTCTAAGACTCGAAGTCCATTGTCATTAGTGTTCTCATGCAAACTATGGGTGCCTGCGTAATGCCTGAATACCGGCTCCCGACCTATTTTTGAGTTCAAATCCCCAAGGATGATTTTAACATCATACCTTGGACAGGCATTGAGGGCCCTCTCGACTTGTTCGTAGTAAGTCTCTTTTTCTTCGTCTGAGGACTCCTCCGTAGGTCCGTGAACGTTAATGAGGCTGATGTTCGTAAATTTGCCTCGCACGCGAAGGGTGCATAGCCTTTCGCTTATAGCGTTAAAGCCGATGATGGTAGACTTCATTTTTTCGCTGACTAGGAAGCCTACCCCGAGCACATGTTGTTTTGTATGACAGCTGTAGTATATGTCATATTCTTTCTTCTGTAAAACACCATTCCCTGTCCATCTGATTTCTTGAAGAGCTGTTATGTCAGCTTTATACTTTGACAGGGCATCGGCTAGCTGCTGAGCAGCTCGAGCTCTATAGAGCGATCGTACGTTCCATAAGAAAATTCGTAAATCGTTTTTCCTTTTTCTTTGTGTGGGTTGTCGTCGTGAGATCAGTCCGTTTCCGAGGCTTGTTGTCGGTCTCGTAATTCTTTCTGCCTTTTCGACTACAGCCTAAACGACTCGGCCGATTTTTCCCCCCACACATTTTTTAAATTTAAAAAAAAAATGTTTTGAATTTAAAAAAAAAAATCAAATTTTTTTTTACAAACTCAATATTTCGAAAACCCCATGCTCGATTTTTTTAAAACTTGATAAATAAAAGTTTCTTAATATACTCTACAGGATATGAGAAAAAAAATTATTTTACCTAAAAATAACGGTACCCTCAATATAAATGTTGGAAAATGGTTTTCGAAAATCGTATTTTTCTCGAAAACGATTCCGAGAATTTTGCTAATTTTTTTTTCGATTAATTCTTAAAATCTATAATTTAATTAAAAAAATTGAAAACAAGATTCAGAATTTTAAATTTCTCATTATCGGCATAACGGATTTTAATGAATTTTTTTTATAGAGAAGCTTCTAAAAAGTTTGAAAACATTGCATTTCAAAACTTTAAGAAAAATATGTTTTTAAATTTTGGAAAAAAAAATCAATTGGAAAATTCGATATCCCAAAAACGGCTCAGTATTTTTTTTTTGTAAATTTAGTTTTTATTTGAACAATAGTAAAAACTTTAAATTGGCGAACCAAAATTCTTTCTTAAAAATGTTTTGAAATTTGTTTTAAGAAACCACTAAATTTAAACACTAATTTTTATTCTTTCATAAGCTAATAGTTATATGCTTGAAACACATGGCATCCTGTGTTTAGCTCCAACTACTAAAGGAGTTGTTTTAGTCATTTGGCATGGACTGTTTATGGACTGTTTTTCTCTAATAACATTAATTTTTAAAATTCTTAGTCTTTTACATAAGAACAAGTTCGTGCGACTCAGTACAAAGTACAAAAAGGACATTTATAAGTATTCAGTACCGTGTAGAATAAAGTGTTTACTGTTTTAAATAAATAAAACCATAAAAAAGATGTGTTTGTTTGTGTTTTTTTTACAAAGAGAAGTGGTTTTCGGTTGAGAAATCGTTTGGCCACATAATTAATTTAAAAAAAAAGCTTTTATTGTGTGTTTTTTAATGAAATTATGTTTTTAATTGTTTTGTTGGTTAGTTGTTGTGGTTTTTTTTGTTGTGTTTTAAATAACCTCGAACAAAGTCCGAACAATAATTGTAAAAACCATGTCGCTGTCTTTGACGGATAACGTGTCGTTTTGACATGAACCATATAGAAAATTTTTTACTCCCAACGCTGGAAAAGAAGTTTTACTTCAAAAACACACCATAAAAACTAATTTTTCATTAATATATTCCCTTTATTGGCCATTTGGTGTGTCCATTACGTCAATGTGAGTTTCAAATAAGATGGAGAGAGATCACAATAAGAATGTGTGGAAATTCATATTTTGTAACCCACATGCGTATCAAAGTCTATATTATTTATTAATAGCTAATACAAAAGCTTCGATTGCTTACCTTTGAGAAAGTAACTTGTGGTCTTTGCTTAGGTTCCTGATGCTTCACTTTCAACATTAGCTATTTTTAAAACGAGACTACGGATGAATAATTCTCGAATTAATTTCCTTTGTTAGGAACTGATTGAGGGTTATCAAGGTTTATAACCATGTACAATGCCAGCTGGCAGGTCAATTTGTATAATTTATTTTCATTTAGCATGTGATTATATGAAGGCATATACCTCCGCATATAATCAGTATATAGCAATTTTAGGAGCGTAATATACAATTTTAAATACAATTTCTAATTTCGTCAAGATTTTAGTTTAATATTTTAGTTTAATATCGGACAATTTGTTTATGAAAAAATACGTTTATTAAAAATATTTTGTGATCATCGGAGAGACTTATTTCAATGCCAAGAAAGGACAGTGGTTTTACGCAATTAACAAGGACTATATTATTTTCGTATACAAATTCAAAATACTCAATATTTTACAAGATTTAAATAACATTAAACTCATGGATAAATTAACATGATACTACGAAGATGCCCTAAAGATTTTGAGCAAGGTGCGAACGTTTAGGAAAGTTGTAGAGAATCTAAAAGGACATACTGAAGCACATTACTAGTACCCCTTGGCATAATGGTTAGTGCGTTGGACTGTCATGCGGAAGGTCTCGAGTTCGATTCTCAGCAGCCGAAAGAAAGTTTTTTTTTTCAGGGGAGTACTGCCTCTTGCGAGAAATTGACAACTTCTCCAAGAGTATCTCTTGTCATGGAAAGTGCTGTTTATTTTCCGTTCGGAATCGGCAGAAAACTGTAGGTCTCCTCCGTTCCTAGTAACACGCACACAGGAATGGTATTGAGTTGTAATTCACTATACTTTATCCAACAAAAGTATGCAGTACACGTCTTATGGGAGAGCTTTTTCAAAATCAGTAGCGTTCTATATTTTTGCACCATACTAAATTGAAAGAACTCCTCCATAAAAAAGTGTTTGTGCGCCCATAAATTTTCGATTGCATCTGACGCAAGCCCGACGTCCTATTAACTGCACATCTGAGTGTGCACTGAATTGCTGTGGTCTATGGCTGTTGGTGCTATTCCATTTAAACCCCCATTAAATATTGATGTGCGTTCAGAGTTACCCTTGTTCATTTCGTAACTTGTTCAGTTTTTTTTCCTTGGGTTTCTGTTGAGGTAAAATATTGAAAGAAAATAACTATAAATTTTTAGGAGGGGGGGGAGGGGAAGTGCGCTTCATCGACAGAAAACGCTGCCGTTTTAAATGCACATCACAAGGAAAAGGACGTGAATCTGGAAACGAATATAAGAAGCTGAAAATTTAATCGTTTAGAAGTTTCAGACGAAATATCATTGATAAACCAGAGAAACATAGTTGGAGACTAAACGGAGCCATGGGGCACACCAAAATTTATTTTATGAATGTAAAAAAACAATCGAAGAAGATACGAGGGCGGGTCAATAAGTCCGTGACTTTTGGAATAAAACACAGATTTTTTGATAAAAAAATAATTTTATTTTTCAACGTAGTCTCCCTTGAGCTCTATACACTTTGTCCAACGCTTCTCTAATTTTTGTATCCCTTTCAACAAAAAAAAAAATTATTTGTCGAGGTCCTCAAAATAGGCCTTTGTTTGCGAGATGACTTCATCATTTGAGTCAAATCTTTTTCCACCAAGCCATTTCTTCAGGTTTGGGAACAAGAAGTAGTCACTCGGAGCCAAATCTGGAGAATAGGGTGGATGAGGGAGCAATTCATAGCCCAATTCATGGATTTTTACCATAAAAACTGCACATGTGTGCACCCTTGCATTGTCTTGGTGGAAAAGAACTTTTTTCTTGGCCAAATGGGGTCGGTTTTTTTTCAAATCGTCATTGAATCGGTCCAATAAGTTGGCATAATATTCCCCATTGATTGTTCTTCCCTTTTGAAGGTAGTCAATGTGGATTATCCCGCGTGCATCCCAAAAAACAGTCGCCATAACTTTATTGGCTGACAAACCCACCTTGGCCTTCTTTGGCGCCGATTCACCCTTAGAAACCCACTGTTTTGACTGTTGTTTGGTCTCTGGTGTGTTGTGATGGATCCATGTTTCGTCCACGGTTACAAAACGGCGCAAAAACTCCTCCATATTGCGATTAAACAACGCCAAACCTTCTTGTGAAGTTGTTACACGATTGCGTTTGTGGTCGACTGTGAGAAAACGCGGCACCCATCTTGAGGAAAGCTTTCTCATGCCCAAGTGATCATTCAAAATTGAAACCACTGAGCCATGCGAGATCCCTATGGCTTCCACAATCTCTCGCACTTTCAATCTTCGGTCGGCCAACACCATATCGTGAATTTTTTCGATTGTTTCGGGTGTAGAGACCTCAACTGGGCGTCCAGGACGTTCGGCATCTTCAGTGCTTGTACGGCCACAACGAAATTCAGTAAACCACTTTTTTACCATTGAAATCGATGGTGCAGAGTCCCCATAGTATTTATCAAGCTTAGCCTTGGTCTCGGTAATGGTTTTTTCGCAAGAAATAATGCTTAATAAGCACACGAAATTCACTGTTTTCCATTTTCTCCTCAAATTAGTGAGTAGTCTGATAAAAATAGCTGTCAAACACAAACTAACTGACGCAGCAAGTTTAAATTTTGACAGGAGTCAATTGACAGATGCCTGTTGGCAGGAGCAGTGTTGCTATTGACCCGCCCTCGTATAACCATCAAATCACCAGTGGAACCCTTGCTACGAAAGCCACATTGGTCGGTCACTGAGAGGCATCAGTTCTTCAAGTACGAAGGGATGTAGGTGGAATTTAAATCTAGGATTGGATTGAATTGGAAGGATGATTAAGACGGAGTTTCAGGCAGGTTGAAGTCGAAAAATTTAATGTTACAATTAATACTCCGAAGCATGCGAGTAATAGGTTCGTTGGAGCCATAAGAGGTACGATAGGTAGGCAGATAGAAGAGTCGAGGATTTATTATATTACAGGAATTAGTGTTGAAAGAGATGGAATTATAGAGAGTTGTGCAGTCAACAGACCCTGAAAGTAGTCAATGAATGAAGAAAATGTTGCTTATTGCTCTTCGTTCTTCCAGCGTATTTAAGTTAATTAACAGAAGTCGGTCTCGATACGGAGATAAAATAAAACGGTTATTCCAAGACAGACCACGAAGTGCGAAATGTAGAAAACGCCTTTGAATCCTCTGGATTCTGGATATATGAATTTGTTGATAAGGGGACCATACCTGACAGGCGTATTCAAGAAGCGGGCGAACGAAGGTTATGTCTAAAGATCGGGTCACGAAGGGGTCAGAGAATTCGTTGCACCAACGTTTTACAAGGTCTAGTGTAGAGTTTGCTCTGAGTATAATCTCGTCAATATGTGTGAGAAAGTTAAGCTCTCTATGACATAAAATACCAAGGTCTAGAATTGACTCAGCGGTCGATATGGGTTGATAATGAAGTTGATATCGACGGGGAGTAGATTGGATGCGTTTTCGTGAAAAAGTGATTGAATGACATTTGGAAATATTTACCTCTAAGCAATTTTCCAGGCACCAGATAGAGAAACTGTTGAGATCAAGTTGTAGTAGAATGACATCGTGTATGGAAGAAATGGTGAAATGAAAAACTTTGTATCGCAGGGTGATAGATGGGAATGTTTAATGACCATATCAATATCGTTAAAATTAAGGTCATTAAGTTTAATGACCATCTCAATATCGTTAAAATTAAGAATAAAGAGTTGAAGTCCTAAGTGGGTGCCTTGAGGGACCCCGGAGGAAGCTAAAAAATCATCAGAGAAGGAAGATCTGAATCGAGCTTTGAAGTAACGAGTTTTCAGGTAGGTTATAGGGGAAGGTAGTATGACAGATGGAAAAGCTTACGCAATGGTTTTTCCAGCGTTGTAGATCATATCTCGAAAACAATAGGGGGATACTCTCTGGGCCAGCAGATTTGTGTTTATCGAGATCTTTCAATACTTTTGAAGCTGTACGATGAAAAGAAGATTTGACCCATAAAATCGTTTAGGCTCTCAAGTTCAGGAGGAGTCATGACAATTTCTTACAAGAAACTGTGGTGCTGCAAGCTAATTGGCTTATTCTTGTGGCCTGACAAAAGGAATATCATTCAGATTCATTGGCAAATGCTAAGCACTAATGCATCAAAGAAACAAGTATCTGGGACGCTACCAGGTACAAGAGAGTGAATTATCCTCTCTGAAGGTACTCAAAATAATCAAACTCATCAAAGGGATAAACTAAAAGGACGAGTCGTAGGGTTAGCACCTCATTTAGCTCTGGATGGAAACACAATAGATGTTAAGGTAGCAGTGCAAACTCCCTCTCAATATTCATTGGTTAAAAAGCCGATAGTTTATGTAAAAGTAAATAAAATTGTTTAAAATAAACAACCTTTGCATGTAAGTTGGAAGACTTAATTATATTATTCGACAAACTAGGATAAAATGTATCATTTCCAAGATTGTTTATTTTAAACGAGTAAGGTATTTAATTAATTAATTAAACATATGTATATGTCTTATTTAATATTAAACAATTTTCTGGGTTAAATTTGACTAATAGTTATGTTGTTTTAAGTAAATTTATGTTAAAATAATTCAACAAATTTATGAAATCTTACTAAGTAAATTGGTTAAAGTTTCTAAGACAAATTGTTTCTCGTTTGATTTAACCGAGTGGTGATGGTGAAAATTTAATTATATAAAAAATATATTTATAAATAATGCAACCAATTTCTAATGTTAACTATAACTAATTCAGAAAAGCAATCAATGAGATTTATTTTATTAATTCACTCGGATTGACTGTTTCACTTATTTGATTTTAAACGAAAGGTTAGTTGTTTTTAACCGATGTTTTTCTGCGTGACTCTAACCAGAAGCCTCTAGAGGAATTGAGTTGTAATGGATTTATCATACCTACATAAGTAAATATTTAATGGTGAATTTGGTGGACAGATAGCGAGTTACATATTCTACCATTTGCCATTGTAAACATAAGTTTATGTGTAGTGATAATTTAATGACTGTCTTAATTCACTTCCATAGAAGGCCTACATAATCTTGGTGAAGATGGAAAAAACTAAAGGCTCTCCGTTTAATTCGTTGGCAATGAAAAGAGACAAGTCAAACACAATGGATATTTTGCAAGATCGATTTTCGAACATGGTTATCTTATGCAGAGGTGATCTGAATAGACCACTGAGATTGTGCGATTGGACCCCGTTAGACCTCTTCTTATGGAGTTTTCTTAAGTCACAATTCTCTGCCAATAAACCATAAACCACCATTTTTTGTATTTATTTGAATAACTAAATTGCTAGTTTTACAAAGCTTTCTTATAAAGGGGTGTAATAAGATTTTAAACAATTTCATGGAAAAATGTTAATTTAAATTGACGTGAATTAATTACTGTTTAATCAAACAAATTGTTATATTTAACATTGTAAAACCTTAATAGTTTAAACATTTTTTTTAATAAAGAAAATTTTCCATAATTGGTATGTTCCTCAAACTTCTTTGAGGAATATTTAGGTTGATACGAGATAGAAGGCGCAAAGAGTCTATGTTACCGCCGTTGATTAATTTTACAATGAAAATAAAACATAAATAGGAACGTCTGTTCTCGAGACTGGTGTATCAATAAGTCTAAGTCTGTTGTTATAAGGTGGGAGATCATAAGGATTATCCCAACCTAGTCCTCTGATCTAGCCGATTTTTATGGCATTCGTAATGAGGTGACCAAACCTGACAAGCATATTCTAGAATGGGTCGAACAAAAGATATAAAAAACTGATTTGTCAAGAAAGGGTCGGAAAATTGTTTCGAATCTCTTTTTATCCAACCAAGAATTCAATTAGCTTTATTTGAAATGGAATTTGCGATCAAATGTGACACCAAGAATAGACATAACTGTTTCATAAAAAAATTGATAAAAAAATAAAAGAAAACTTTCCTGTAAAACACATAGTTTTACATTAATTTATCGATATTAAGAAACAAACAATTATGAGTGCACCAGTCAAAAAACGGATTAAGATCACATTGAAATTCTTCACAATCACGAGTATTTGAAATAGTTTTGAAGATTGTTACATCGTTGGCGTAAACGGGGCACTTGGAGTATTTTAACACAGTTGGTAAGTCGTTTATAAACAAAATTAAAAAGAATAGGGCCTAAATGCCTACCCTCTGGGATTCCTGAATTGATTTTGAACTTATTTCATTCGAAATCGTTATATAACACCGAATAAGATCTATCGAATAAATAAGATCAGACCAAAACATAAATATTAAAAAAGAGCCAAGTTCTTCTATACAAAAACCTTTGTGTAACAAGTTAGCCGTAAAAAGTTCTGAGATCTAAAAGTACGCCGTTCTACCAAATGTCATTGTTCTACTGCAATCGGAAGTGTGCCATATATAACTTACATCAGTTCTGAAGAAGTGGCCGGATACAACGCCCCTAAATGGAAAACCTCAAATTTTCGATTTTTTTTTCTGCTTGCATAACAAGACCTACCGTTTTGCAAAATTACAAGATTCTACGTTGTCGGATACCTGCATCGTGCCTGATCGGGAAACTATTGACTGCTCAGAACTTAGTCTGGGCCAGTAGCGCAACAATCAGTCACGGTGAAGTGCTTGTTTTACCTCCTAGTGATGGTCCCCGGCAACTATTTGCGTATCCCTATATACGTAAATAGGCAAAAATTGCAAGTGCGAAAGGCCTAGCTTTCTAGGATAGGTTACGGAGGTTAGCATTCTTCGTAACTGAAACAATTACCCGCTAACGAAACCGACACTACGCCTCGGATAAGGAACGATAACACGTTGACGACTTTTGGCTATTGTACCATGTACCCGGACACAGATTGGTTTCTGGAATGTGAAGACGCTTCTCGATAACGGAAGTGAAGGTCCTCTAAATGCCAGATTCCTCCAATTAGAGAGTGAGTTCATGCGGTACAAGATCGACATCTTAGGGATCAGTGAATTTAGATGGCTGGGCTCTGGGAAATATAAGTCTCCAACCCGTAACACTGTACTACTCTACTCCGGAAAGGCACCTGGAAGTAACCGTGAATCTGGCGTAGGATTGCTGCTTTCTAAAACAGCTCTCAAGAGCTTAATTTCCTGGGAGCCGTTAGATGACAGGATCATGAAAGCTAGATTCCGGACTAGAGTACGCCGCGTCACCATCATACAGTGTTACGCCCCCACGGAGCTCTCCTCTGTCGAGGAGAAGGATACCTTTTATAACCGACTGAGTGCTGCGTATGATAGTACACCACGTGGAGACATCATAATGGTAATGGGAGACTTGAATGCCAAGGTTGGCAATGACAATGATGGGCTCAGGCATGTTATGGGAAAGCATGGTGTTGGAAACCGGAACGACAATGGCGAACGTTTTGTCGATTTCTGTAACGCCAACCGCCTTGTTATAGGAGGAACCATGTTTGAACACAAGACGTGCCACAAAATCAGTTGGGTGTCGACGGACATACAAGCAACTTCCAACCAAATTGAACATTTCGCGAAAAGTCGGCGATTTAGAAGCAGTCTCCAGGATGTCCGAAACAGAAGAGGTGCAGACATGGGAATTGCCCGGGACCACCATCTGATGGTTGCTACCGTAAGATTACGAACAGCTGCAGTTCGGAGATCCCAAGGAAACACCCGAATGCCCAAGTTCAACACCGATAGACTCAAGGATCCCGCAGTCCTCCAACAACAAGGGGACCATCTTTCACAAGGATTGAGAACAATCAATAGCACGGAACCCACCTCCATCGAAAACCATTGGTGTGCATTGCAGCAACGTCAGCAGCAGGCAGAATCGAGCTAGAGTCTGCGTACCGCATGAAGATGAGAGAAGTTCACCGTAGCGTGCGACGTGACAAGCGTAACTATATCAACGCATTGGCAACAGAAGCAGAAGAGGCCGCAAGTAGGTGCGACAGTAGGACCGTCTACAGAATTACCAAAGAGCTAACTGGTGTCCAAAGCTCTAAACAACACCTGGTAAAGGGCATAGACGGATCACTCCTAGTTTCGGATGAGGACCAGATCAAAAGGTGGAAGCAACACTTTTCTGCGGTTTTAAATCGCGTTTTTACCAGCGAAGTCAACCTAACACCCAATGAGCCGTCCGTAGTAACAAATTCCCGAATACGCACTGTACCCCCAAGTAGAGAAAAAATCTTAACCGCAATCAGAGCACTGAAGAACAACAAAGCGGTTGGACTTGACGGTATTCCCGCAGAGCTCTTACAAGCAGCGCCAACAACATCGTCTGAGCTCCTGCACCCACTCATAGAAAGAGCTTGGGAAACAGAAAGTTTTCCTGAGGAGTGGAAAAAGGAGATGATTGTCAAGCTTCCAAAGAAAGGAGACCTTACGCAGTGCGAAAACTGGAGGGGAATCTGCGTGCTGCCTGCTGTAGCGAAGGTTATAGCAAAAATCGTCCTAGGTCGAATAAAATACCACCTAGAAGACACGCTTGACGCCGAACAAGCAGGTTTCCGCACTGGATCTTCCTGCGTGGATCACATCAACACCTTGCAGATCATCATCGAACAGTGCGTTGATTATCGATCACCACTTCACCTGCTGTTCATCGATTTCGAAAAGGTGTTTGACAGTGTCAATAGAGAATTTATTTGGCTTGCCTTGCGCAGGAGGGGCATTCCGGATAAATTGATCGCTTTAATCAAGGCTACATATGAAGGATCCAAATGTCACGTTCTGCATAAAGGAAGGTTGTCAGAGAAGTTTGAAATCCAAAGTGGCGTTAGACAAGGTTGTATACTGTCACCAATACTGTTCCTGTTGGTAATAAGTGATGTGCTGCATGCAGCCTTGTCGACTTTAAATGGAGGAATTCAGTGGAATCTGCGATCACACCTGAAACATCTAGACTACGCGGATGACGTGTGCTTACTCTCTCATAGGATCATGGATCTCCATCAAATGACAACAAGGGTGGAGAGAGAAGCCGAAACCGTCGGGCTTAAGATCAATACGGCAAAAACTAAAAGGATCAGCCTTGGAACTTCCTCATCTACTCAAATAGATATTTCTGGACAACCAGTAGAGACGGTAGAGAGTTTTCAATACCTTGGAAGTATTGTCTCTACTGATGGCGGGACCGAACTAGACATAACCAGCCGAATCGGGAAAGCAAAGGCTGCGTTCGGAATGCTGTCCAAAATATGGAGAAACAACTCTGTAAGCCTAAAGACCAAGCTACGACTGTTCCGCTCCAATGGATGCAGTACATGGTAACACCCACTGTCACAAGAAAGCTGCAAACGTTCGTAAATAGATGTCTGCGAAACATCTCGAGGATTTTCTGGCCTAACCGTATCTCCAATGAAGAACTTCATGCGAGGACAGATCAGGAACCCATCGACTCTATAATATGAAAACGTAAGTGTCAGTGGATTGGACATACGCTTCGAAAAGGCCAAGAGTGCATTGCGAGTCAAGCGATGCAATGGAACCCTCCCACCCAGCGAGGCAGAGGAGTGGGCCGACCCAGAAGTACTTGGCGAAGAACGGTCGAAGAGGAATCAGCACAACTGGGGAAGAGTTGGAGAGAGCTGAGGTAAATCTCAAGAAACCGTACACGATGGCGCGTAGGAGTAGTGGAGGCCCTATGCCACGCAAGGGGAACCACACGGACGTAATAGGTCCGAGGACCTAAGTAAGTAAGTAAGTACGTTGTCGGGAAGTGCTCCATAATTTTGAAGATCTGTCAGTCAGTTACGGTTTTTATGATTTTTGAGGCCTTATATCCCGGGTACCGCTTATGCTAGAAAATTGAAATTGACCAGCTTAGCAAATATTCGAAATTTTAAGTTTCTGACTTCATTGGTACTGAAGATAGGGAGGGGTCAAAAATCGCCTGAGTTTGTTCCTGTAAAGAGGGTGTAGTGCCAGAACTTGGCTGGGCACTATCGTGCCCTTTGATTGAAACTATCTTAAAAAATATCCGCTAAATCCTAATTTTCTCAATTTAAAAAGCAGTACTCAATGTGACAGCTTGTCAAAAGCTTTACTGAAATCAGTAAATACGCAATCTTCTTGTTTATTGTTTTTCAGCGAATCATTACTGTTTTCAGCCAATTCTATTACAAAAGTAACAGTAGAGCGACCTTTTAAGAAAACCATGCTGATCAGGAACAATAAATGATTTAACATAAAAACATAACGCTCCACAAATAATAGCCTCAAAAAGTTTAGGAATCACAAATAATCTGGCAATAGGCCTATAATTTTTCACTTCGTCTTTTTCAAATAGATTGGAATAAACATGAAGTCCATTGAAAATTTAAAAAGAATAAACAAAGGCAATGACAAGTGACGTTCACAGTTTTTAAAAATAGTAGAAGGTATACCATCAGGACCTGGTATACAGCTGTCGTCAAGATTATGGATATAAACTTTACAATGTTGTCAATATCAATGTTAAAGTTCATAGTGATAGTGGTCAAAGTTTTGAGCCATTGCATCGGATTTACCACAGTTTGAGGTATCACAGTTTGAAGTATCGCAGTTGAAGGCACTTTGAAAGAAGTCAGAGAAAAGTTGCGTTTTAACCCCTGTATCATAACTTCAAATGTCATTTAAATTGAGAACAGACGGGTACGGACAAGATTTTCTTTTGCTGTTAATAAAATTCCAACAATACTTTAGATTAATTTTTAGATCTCTTTGCAGCTTCTCTAAGTAATTAAGATAATTTAAACTAGATATTCTATTTAAAATATCCCTCAATTCACAATAACTTTTGAAATTGGTTTCTCCAACAGAAACCAGAAGTTTAAAAGTAGAGCATTACTTGTTTCTTCGATTTCTCAGACTTCTGATTAAACTATCTTACCAAACTGGCACAAAGGATCTTGTTTTAACAATCGCTTTGGGAACTGATTTAAGAAAACAATAAAACAAAATATTGTAAAATGTAAACACTATTAAGCTAACATTTAAACAATTATTCAAACAAAACCAATCAACTTGTGATAACAATGAATTAAGTTTTAAAAATTAAAATCTTTATAAAATTAAAAGAGTAAAAGTTATCACACATTTCATAATCAAAATTATAAAATTTTTTAAAAAGTAAACATTGCCCTGAAAGCCAACGTAACCAATGCTATTTGTCAAATTCACTCTATTTTATGCGTTATGCGAAATTGGGCAATTCGGATGCGCCATCTTTTAAGCCGCGGCGGCCATTTGAATGATATTGTATTCCAGCCATAATGGCAAACATGGGCCTAAAATGGGAATAAATCCAAAATTTCAATGATATCTCCCTCAAAGTTTGTTTTATTGAACTCTAAAGACCGAAAATATGAAACCCTTTAGCAACGTAAAGTGACTTGAGACGGTCAAACAGCACCTTGTTGACTGTGAGTGAAAACATCTCAAGTTTTGGCCATTTTTAAATTATTGTCTCATCGGCCAAATTTGGTTTGGTTAAAACTTAAACAAACACTAAGAACATTATTTCCTTTGACAACAGATTGACTTGAAAATCTTTTCATAAAACCCGTGAAATACTCTGAAAGGTAGTTTATTTAGAAACCGACCAATTAGCCTCAAGCATACGCACACATCAAGGTATTTTATGTTACGTCAAAAGTTTCTGTTATAATCCTCTGATAACGAGCTTAGAGGAAAAACAAATTAGAACTCTCAACGCCCCACATCCCTTACCAATGAATTTCCGTATAGTAAAATATAACAGCCATCAATATGTAGGCAGGTTAGGTATGTAGGGTAGGTACGTACAAGCCCGATGTAAGCATAAAAGTTCTGACATATGTAAAACATTGATACCTTTATGGATTGTCTGTAAAACGCTTTAAAATATGAGAAAGGCAAAGGAATGGAAACAATTTGAATAATAGGGGTACATATATGCAAAATGGGATCTGATGACGGAAATGTTAGAGGGACGGTTGTGTGTTGGTAGTTTGGTGAAGGTTTAGGTACTTACATACGTGGCGAATGGGTAAATTGGCCATGTCGCGTATGACGGCATCCACAACTGTGTCGTTCTCACGATAAAGCTCTTTCTTTGATATCGCCAGTTGGAATTTTTCCAAGTTCGTTGCATTCTTGCTGAAATGGCACAAAAAAGTTTAAAGAATGAAAAAAAAGTATTGAAAAGTTTTATAGAGACAAAATTAGGAAGAAGAGAAAAAAAACAAAAGAATACCTTTGAGCCTCTGAGTTTGAGAGGCAAATTAGAATGAGGGTTAAAATCGTTTTTTTTTTCATTTTTCTTCCATAAACCTATACGCAGACACAAGAACTCACATATGCATATGATTTGGATCCTTTTTGGAAAAAATTTCCTTTTAAAATTCGTACCAAATCATCGGGAAAATCAGAAACAGGACTTAAGAGAGGTGGCTGACGTAGAGCACACACAAACACATGTCATGGCAAATTGAAATGTCGACAACAAGCATTTTTGCAAACAGTTTCTGTTTGGTTTTGCCTAGAAGAAATTGGGGAACGATGAATTTCCTATCCCGAAACCAAATCGAGTGTTTGATTTGCCTTTGATTTGTTAAATGTGACATGGATTTAAGCCACAACTTTTCACACAGAGTTGTTATATGTTTAAATGGTGAATGCTGACAAAATATAACTTGTCACGCTTAAGTCAAGTTTCAAAGTTTTAAAGAATTAAAGTTGTTTTCTTTTTCTAAACGTTATTAAATTAAATGCGCGACTGAGTCGCACGAACTTGCTCTTATGTAAACGACTAATAATTTCAAAAATGAATGTTAGAAATGTGAGAAAAACTGTTCATAAGCATAAGATTAATTTTTGAATAGACTAAAATAACTCCTATAGTAGTTGGAGCTTAAAACAGGATGCCATGTGATTCAAACAAATATTAGCTTTTTCAAGAACAACAATTATAAGCCTGTACTGGTTTCTTAAAAAAATAATTTAAGTTTTTTGAAAAAATTTTGGTATGCCAATTTAAAGTTTTTATTATTGTTCACATAAAAATTAAATTTACAAGAAAGAATATTAAGCCGTTTCTGAGATATCAAATTTTTCAAAAAAAAACAAATAGATTTTTTTTTCAAAAATTCAAAAAATATTTTTTTTTAAGTTTTGAAATGAAATGTTTTTAAGACTTTTAAGAAGCTTCTCTATAAAAAATGTCATCAAAATCCGTTATGTTAATAATGCGAAACTCTAAATTTGAAAAAATGGTTTTATGGTAGGTACAATCAGTAATATCTTGATATCAAATTTTTTACTTGCGATGTAGGTACTATAGGGCAAGTTCTGCATTTGGAAAAAAAATCGAACTCGAGATTTTGATCAAAGTTGACATTACGATGATAGCGAAGACGAATAAAGTGGGTCCGGCAATTCCGTCTGTCTGTCTGTCTGTCTGTCTGTCTGTCTGTCTGTATGTCTGTACCTTGATCTAGAGCCTAAGCCAATGCACCTATTTTCTTCAAACTCGGTAGTTATGGGTCTTCGGTGATTCCCTAGAGGGGAAATTGAAATTTTTTTTTTTAGCTCTAAAACTAACGGTACCCCCCATACACCCGTAATGCAAAATCTTATTTATCTCGAAAACGGCTCTAACGATTTTGATAAAAAAAATTAGGTGTGATATTATGGACATGGACTACGTTTTGGTAAAAAAAATTTGGGGCAAAATGTTATTAGGGGTACCTGTCATAGAACCGTTTTTTTGATTTTCAACTTTCTCATTAACGGCACTAACTATTTTAACCAAAAATTTTCAGCAGGAGTCCCTCTAAGTTTAAAACAATATTGTATATAAAAATATTCGAAAAATTATTTGTTGGGTTTTTTTGAAAAAAATTTTTTTTTGAAAAATCAATATCTTCAAAACCTATGAACGATTATTTTTTGAAATTATTTCCTAAAATCAATATTATTAAATACTTAAAATTTGCATTCCACATTTTTTTCTTGAAAGATTTTAAAGAAATTTCGTATATAAAAAATTTATTTATTTAATAATAAAACGATTTTTTAAAGTTTGTTTGCATAAATTCATACTTTTCTAGAAATCAGACGGCAATTTCATTTTAAATTCATGTTTTATATTTATAAAATGTATCTTAAATTCCAAAGTACTTTTACATAAGAGCAAGTTCGTGCGATCCAGTCGTGCATTTTATTCTTATTAAATTATAGGTCGTAAAAATTAGTTAAAAGGAAAAAATTTAAGCAAAAGCGTTTTCGAGGAAAATACGATTTTCGACAACCATTTTTTAACATTTGTATGGAGATTACCCTTATTTTAAATTTAAAATACTATCTACCAAGTTTTAAGAAAATCGGCTAAGGCTGTAATCGAAAACACAGACAGACAGAATTGCGAGACCCACTTTTTTAGTCTTCACTATCATCGTAATGTCTGTCAACTTTGATCAAAATATCGAGTTCGATTTTTTTCCTAATGCATAACTTGCCTAATAGTACCTATGTATAAGTCGTGAGTAAAAATTAAAGAAATTTAAATTTTAACTTTTTGTTTCATTACTTAAAAAGATAAAATTTTTTCAAAAAATACAAGAGATAGCTCGAAATTCTTCCACCGGATTTAAGATACTTTTTAGGATCAAAAAGTGAAAATAGACTTGTTAAACATTCACATTCATTCAATTCTTATTTTACAAAGATTATTTTTTTTGTTCAAATTAAGATCTTTTTTAAAAACGTCCTAAAAAACTTGTTTTTGAAATAATATACGATTATTTTATTTTTAAACTTAATTTGCTTGTATTAGCGAAAACATTTAAAGCTAACTAAGGAGTTATGTACATAAATTATCGTAAAATTCTCAATGTCTTCCAAACCCAAGCTTAGACTTTGCCATCATGATCGAGGCTTAAAATGATATCGGAAATTCAACTTCTTATCTCATATAACTCCGAGATCACACAGGAAATCAACTAGGAATATGATGCATTCTATGAGGTAGTTGAAAATGTTTACGGAAAAAGTTTAAAGCTTGTCCCTACTTGTTAACATTGAGTTTAAGTTTATTTTAAAGGTACAAGGTTCAAAACTTGTTATGGTCATTTTGGAGTAGTTGGACGTCGATATGGGACAATATGCACCTAAAATACCCTTTGGCATGATGGTAAATGCGTTAGAATGTTATATAGAGGGACTTGGTTCCGATTCACAATTGCTGCAAAAATGTTTTCATAGGTGTAATGTCTCTTGCGAGAAAGTCACAAATCCTCCACCAGTATCTCTTCTCATGAAAAACGCTGCTCAGTAGCCTACTAACCATATACAGGAATGGTTGAGAGTTGTAAGTCACTAGGCTTAGGATCTATAAGAGCCCTTATGATTTCGACTTTTTTTCTTAGATAGAGAACACTCAAGTTAAACCTGATGTTATTGTTTGTGAAAATAAAAATTAAAGTTCCAAGGTGGCTTTCCTGTGGGACACCAAAGATTGTGAAGTTTGGATCAGATTCAGAGGATCTTAAGATTCATAGTTCGATGGAGTAATTTCATTTTATTTTTAAATTTTGCACGCCATAAAAGGGGGTTATGACTACCCTAAAAATATTTGACTATAGTGTCAGTGTTAAGGAAAATTTGAGAGGACTTAAAAGGAATACCGATCGATGTTTATTGGTTTTGCAAATCTGCATATCATAAGGAGGGTAAATATAGCGTCGTGTAAAGCATTCTACATTCGTGTAGTGTTATAAATTGTGACCAGGGTAAACTGATGAGCATCCATTGCTGATGAATCAAGTTCGTTTTTACCTTCAAAGATGCAACCAACCTCAAAGACGAATTCTCTTAAGGAATCCAAGTTAAAAATTTGCTCACAGTAAAACAGCATTGTATCATAGATAATACTTTCAAGAAGCTAAAGACTGTAAGAGAGTTTAACAATAGATCCGTAGTTTGAATTATTTTTCGTTGGGAATTTTTTGTGGACTGGGCTCATAAACCAGTTTTCCTAAATACAAGTACAAATCTTAAGAGGGATTGAAAGTCGAAAAAATAGGGCAGAGATAAAGCCAAATATAAGCAGCAAGTTTTCAGAACTACCGCAGAATAATCTCCTCTTAGAAGAATATTAATTTTTTCTTGGACCCTATAATATGTTGAAGGAGGTAAAGGAAATTTGGGGGCATAAGATAAGATAAGAGAAGTACTTTAAATCAGCTGGTAAATGCAAGCTGATATCAAAAAAAAAAAAGATCAACAACAAATTGAACAAATAAGTTTTCGATTATTTTCGGTTTAATGGGGTTTGAAATGAAACAAATTAGGTTGGAATGGAATAGTATTTTTGGGCTTTTTTTAGAGTTGATTTAGTGAAAGAAACTTTTGGAAGCTCTGAACAAGTTGTTGAGTTTTGAAAAGTGCGCTAAATGAAAATTATACATATATGAATGGGCTTTGTGAAAAAAATCTATAGATCTATAGCAAAAGCTGAAGATAAAAGGACTCTAATTTGGAGAGTAGATGGTCAGAAACTGATCTCACACACTTGCCAATATCGGACGAAAATATGAGATCTAGTTGACAAATTAAATTATTTTTAATACCGCTAAATTGATACAGGTATTAGTCTGAAAATCAATAGGTAAATGAGATTAAGATTTAGTTGTCGTAAGTTTGATTTGCGGCCATATAGTTAGATATTTCACGAGAAATTAACCAGATTTGGAAAATTAAGTTCATCAAGAACTTTACCCAGCTGATATCATTGAGCCTGGAAGGTCTGATATACAACAGATTAAGAAAATATTAAATATTAAAATATTTAATTTAATACAAATAAAAATAAAATAGATTAAACCTAGTACCTTACAACTCTCATCCCTTCTTGTTTTCGTTTTATCAGAAATAGAGGGGACCTTCGATTTTTTGCCGGGTCAAACAGCTTAGATGAGCAGCATTTTTCAAGATAACAGATGCCCTTGGGCAATTGGTCAGTTCATCGCATGAGACAGTCATCTGTAGGTTCGTCAAAACAAAAGACATTCAAATGCGCAGGAAAAAAAAACTCGTTTTCATTTATGTGAGATGCCAAATTAAGTAAATTTAGAGCAAAGATGTCAAAGGGGAGCTTATGAGAGTTAAGAAGGATAGCAGAGGCCTTAGAACGAAATCTTATACATACATTTAGAAGCGTTATTTAACATATGAGGAAGATTTCCTTCATGATAAGGAGTGCAAATGTTTTCTTAAAGTTAGAAATGGGAGTTTCCATTAAGTGAAGGTCGTGGGGCCAATTGTATAGTCTGGTTGGTAGGAAGGCCTTCTTGTTGAAAAAAACATCATAACTTAGTTCTGGTTCAACAATAGATACAAACAAGGTCATATTTATCGTGAAGGTTAACAAGATAAAAAAAAAGACCTTTTAGTTAAATTGGTTGTTTTAAGACGATAAAGAACGTTATCGTTCAGATTTTATAAGTTGGTGTAGGACCAGAAATATTTTCAGAGAGATTGAATTTGGAAAAAATCTTTTATAATCCTAATCTTTGAAAAAGGGGTTGCATCGATATGTTTGACATACCTAACCTTAAACGAATTTATAATTTTGGTGTATAAGTGGGTAAGTTTCTCAAGCCTCGGACAGCAATAGTTCATAGTATTTTATGCTCCCTTAAAAACGATTATGAGGTCAGTCTGCACCAATTATAAAAATCTATAGGTTCATATCGTCCCCTGTCGTGTCTTAAAAACCTTTTTGAGCTCAATTTTAACTGGTGTAAAACTATCACCTGCGTATAAGCGCCCATATGACACTAAATTTTTGTATACCGCATTTTCAAAGCCACTTCTCGTATATGCAAGCCAAGTCTGGTAAGCTTATTACCAGAGTTTCACTCCTAGCGAAACGAAGGTGTTCAATATACATAGATTTTCCTTCATTGTGCCTTCCATGACCTTCCCTGGTAACAATGCCTTGAACAAAGTTGCCGTGTGGCTGATATTGTCTCAATCTTAACCCATCAGCTTCCAGGTATGACTATTCATTTTGGGACTTCAATCTTTAATGAATTAATTTTTTGGACCCTCGAATATATTTTCAAGCAGATTGAATTTGCGAAAAATCAAATCACAACCTAAAATATTTATAACAACCCTGCATTGCGTTGATCTGCGAGTGTGTGATGCAATGAAAGCACTCTCGTGTCGACGTTAGCAGTGGATTTATAATATTTAACTTTGCTACCCTGTTTCCTCTATGATTTGATTCTGTTGTCAAATTGGTAAAACGTGCTGGTTTAATTTAATGGAAGAGACCATATTATATAAAATACCTCACCCCCCGCCTGACTGGTATTGTTACTTCCGCAAAAAAATAATAATAAGTAATTTATTTTTATTTTCGAAAGAACTATTTTGTGGCTGCAGGTGGTATCTATTGTGTTTTTGAAAAGTTTATATTGTTTTCTGTTTGCAAAATAGGAAGCAAAACAGATTCCATTTAGATGACGGGAGCAGGCGGATATGGTGGGATTTGGAGTTTCCGATTGATGTTTATTGCTGAAGCATTGGGGGCTGCGGGGTGGGTTATAGTATCTTGTTTTTCAATTCGTTTCTCTTATAGCTACTTTATTATTCAAGTTGTATCTTTAAATAACTTTTGGCTTTTTTATCAATGTACCTAAGGGTGGACATAAGGTATCAACAGCTTTGATCTGAGCTCTAAGGGTTTTTGCCATTTTTCGATAAACTGATTGTTTAAAATGCACGACTGGGACGCACGAACTTGCTTTTATGTAAAAGACCAAGAATTTCAAAAATTAATGTTACTAGAGAAAAACTGTTTATAAGCATAAAATTAATTTTTACTTGCGACTTATAGGTAGTACCAGTATAAGGCAAGTTATGCATTCGTAAAAAAAATCGAACTCGAGATTTTGATCAAAGTTGACATTACGATGATAGCGAAGACCAAAAAAGTGGGTCTTTTAATTCTGTCTGTCGACTACAGCTAAGCGGCTCGGCTGTTTTTCTTCAAGCTTGGTAGATATGGGTTTTAATTTTTTTTCCCCCGGATGTTTTTTTCTTTTTTGTTTTAAGACCAAAAATAACGGTACCTGCCATACGAATTTTTTTTCGAAATTTTTCAAATATTTTTTTTTCTCAAAAACTGTCCCCCAGATTTTAACAAAAAAATTCAAAAAATTTCATTTAGTTAAACCTTGGTAATGGTTAAAAAAAAATCCAAACAATTATTATTTTTGGTACCCCCATTGGAACCATTTTTTTTGTTTTTGTTTTTTTTCGAAAACGGTTCAACCAAATGTAAACAAGATATTACTGACTGTACCTACCATAGAACGATTTTGTAAAATTTTGAATTTTTCATTATCGGCATAACGGACTCTAATGAATTTTTTTTAAAGAGAAGCTTGTAAAATGTTTAAAGAACATTGTATAGCAAAACTTTAAGAAAAAAATTTTTTTTTTGAATTTTGAAATGAAATTGCAAAAATTCAATGTCTCGAAAACGGATCAATATTTTTTTTTGTATATTTAATTTTTATTTGAACAATAATAAAAGCTTTAGATTGACCTACCAAATTTTTTTATTAAAAATGTGTTAAAATTTTTGTATATAAAACCTTATTTTTTTTAAAGAAACCACTACAAAGACTTCTAATTTTTGTTTTTTGCATAAACCTATATTTGATTGCATCACATGTTGCTGTAGTCATTTAAAAAAAATAATTTTATGCTTATGAACAGTTTTTCTCTAATAGTAATACATATGTAACATTCATTTCTGAAATTCTCAGCCTATTACATAGGAGCAAGTTCGTGCGACCCAGTCGTGCGTTTTATTTAAATGACTACCACAACTCCTTTAGTAGTTGGAGCTAAAAACAGGATGCCATGTGATTCCTGCAAATATAAGCTTACGCAAGAACAAGAAGAATAATTCGTTGTAATTGTTTCTTAAAAATAAGCTTTTATATTCAAAATTTTCAACTTAAAGTTTTTATTACTATACGAATAAAAAATAAATTTCCAAAAAAAAATATTGACCCGTTTTTGAGATATGTATTGAATTTTCCAAAACAAATGGATTTTTTTTTTCAAAAATTCAACAAAATAGTTTGTTCTTAAATTCTTGAAATGCAATTTTTTTTAGACTTTTTAGAAGCTTCTTTATACAAAATTTTATAAAAATCCGTTCTGCCGATAATGGGAAATTCAAAATTCGAAAAAATGTTTCTATGGTAGGTACAGTCAGTAATAAAAAGATTTCAAATTTTATTAAATTATAGATCGTAAAAATTAATCAAAAGAAAAAAAATTTTAGCAAAATTCTCGGAACCGTTTTCGAGAAAAATACGATTTTCGAAAACCATTTTTTAAAATTTGTATGGAAGGTACCGTTAATTTTAGATAAAACAAAATTTTTTTTTCACAAATCTTGTAGATTATGTTAAGAAACTTTTATTTGTCAAGTTTGAAAAAATCGATCTTGGGGTTTTCGAAATATTGAGTTTCCAAAAAAAAATTTTGATTTTTTTTTTTTAATCCAAAAAATAAAAAATTGAAAATTTGAATATGGAATAATATTCAAACTTTGGAGGAGCTTTGGCATAACAAAAATGATTTAAATCGGCTGTACCGTTTTCGAGAAAATCAAAAACAAAAAAAATGGACCCAGGGGGGCTACCAAAAATAACAACTTTTTGGAAATTTTTTTTAAACCATTAGCTAGTTTAAACCAAATGAAAATTTTCAAATTTTTTTAAAAAATTCTGTGGGACAGTTTTTGAGAAAAAAAAATATTTATAAAACTTCGAAAAAAAAATCGTATGGCAGGTACCGTTATTTTTGGTCTTAAAAAAAAAAGGAAAAAACGTGTTGGGGGGAAAAATTAAAACCGATATCTAACAAGTTTCACGAAAATCGGCCGAGCCATTTAGGCTGTAGTCGAACCGACAGACAGACAGACAGAATTCCGAGATCCACTTTTTTGGTCTTCGCTTTCATCGTAATGTCAACTTTGATCAAAATCTCGAGTTCGATTTTTTTTACGAATGCATAACTTGCCTTATAGTACCTATAAGTCGCAAGTAAAAATGGGTATTGATGGCTGTATGCATTCATCGTATTCGCCGCTCCTGAAAATGACACCAGCGATCCGCGGATTTATGATGATTATGCAGAGAGAAAGTGCGAGTAAGCAGAACCGCTGGTTTTCAATTACTTCGGCGCTCTCTACAGCAAAGATGGCGAACAGTAGCTGAATGATGACGTGACCGAAAACCGCAGCCACTGATTGGCCGAAAGCATTGGATGAGTTTTTAAGAGAAGGTTTCGCCCAAGATGTAAAATACCTGAGAGGAGACTTCAATTTTGGCAGTGGTTTGAAACAGAAGTTTGGAATATAAAGAACAAAATAATAAGCAAAAGAAAAATTAATAAAAGTTTTTAGAAAATAAAAGGAAAACTTTTAGTTAAAAAAATTGGTGGAGAAGAAAATCAGAAAAAAAAGGACTCAGATTGGATAATTAAGGAAGATTTCTAGAGGGACATATAGAAGGATGGAATTGACAGGATTTAAGAACATAAAAAGAAAAAAAAAGATAAGTAGATATTCTATTTTCTTGTTGAGTGGAAATTTCGATTTAAGCGGTTTTATCGTTTTACTATTGTTTGATTTTAAATTTGTAATTTCGCGTTTGGCTTCTGTCAGTTAAAAACTCCGGAAAAGTGGAACTCGTGACCCTATTAAAAATTTGTTGTTCATTCGGGACCAAATTCTGAAAATAAATTGTGTATTCATATTTGAAAAGATATTGGGTTTTCATCCTATATTCTTAAAAGGTTTCCCTTTCCATTCGGAATTAAAATTTGGCTTATTATTTTCTCTCAAAAAATTTGCTTTCATCGTCGGTTTCGCTTCATAAGGTTTGTAATTTCCTTAATCAAAAAAAAATTGCTGGCGCCCCTTTATTTTCTTTCAGGAATGACGCCCCTGTCGGAATCATATATTCTTAATAAAATATTCAAATTGATCGATAAATCGTCAATCGAATCAATCAAATTAATTGGTGAATCCACCCCCATAATCTGAATTAGTCATTTTGGTAGCATCCAAAGTGCTACCTGTTGCTCTTGAACTTCGAACTCGCTTTCGCTTTCGTTCTCGCTCTTTATTTGGTTTGACATTGACAATTGTACTCGTGTTTACAATAGTCAAGTGTTATTAAAGTCGCGCCGGTCAATCTCTCGCTGGTCATCGTTTTGTTTTAGTTTTATAATTTAATTAATTTTTATTTATTCTTTTGATTAATTATTCGGTTCGTTCGTCGGTTAAAGTGCAACAATTTTATGCAGAATATCTACCCTATTAATGCTTTAGTACATCGGAATGATTTTAAATTTGTTCGAATCCATAGTATAAAATCAAAATTAAAAGTCATAAAATTCTGACGTTTTAATAAAAAAAACATAAAGTTGAGTTAGGCATTGAAAACTATCAATATTTCAGATTCCATAATTATCTTTTCAATAAATCGGGCCTTATAAAAAAGTCTCATTTTTACATTGTTACCATTTTCTGCTCTTTAAAATCGATTCGAAGATTCAATAAACGTCCATTAGTAAATAAAGTAAATTAATTTCTGAAGGCAAATGGATAAGCTTAAAAATAGAACCTTTTTAAATAAAAACTGCTTTCATCCTCCACACACACAAATTAGATGCAATGCCTTCATATGACCTTCAATTACGTCAACCTCATCATCAACTAACTTCCAGTACTGTAATCCATTAGACTGTATGCAACATCTTTTGTCTAATTCAAAAGACGAAAAAAAAAACTTTTAAACCATGCACTGCTCTGGAAGAAGTAATCCACCGCCCGGCCCGCCGCCGCCTAAATGTGTCTTCATCGCAGTTCGCAGATAATATTCTTCAAAATGCAACCATGTGTTCTTCCTCAGCGAGTATCTGCTACATTCCATTTGCCATGATGACATCTTTTGGTGCCAAATAAAAGTGGAAGCTGTATCACAGCACCACTAGAAACAGCAGTGGCGTCAAAGTTCGCGCCAAATTGAGTCCTTCGTTGTATAATAAAGGCAAAGCCATCGAAGTCTAGAGTTATGCCGCGACAGCTGCTGAACTACTGTCCTTACCTTCTATCCACTACATAGATTTCGGCTTTTGAGAGTTGCATTTACTCGCAAGAGATTAGATAGGGGTGTAGGTGCAGTATCATAGAGCCCAGATGTACTCCAAACCAAAGACGGATTTGTCTGAATTTAGGGGAGTTAGTAAAATGGAAAATTAGAAGTTAACAAATTTTATGATTTTATTTTTACTTGGGGTATATGAGTGTGTTCATACCTATATGATCGTAATACAAATCAAGCTACGGTTTCGTAAAAAAAAAACGAACATTCTGTCTATCCCTTTATCTGTTCGTCTATAGCCTTAACGGCTTTGCCGATTTTGCTTAAACTTTGGTAGATAACATTTTTAAAATTTTCCACCGACAAGTTTTTCACCTTTTTTTCTAAGACCAAAAATAGTGGTTTCGAGATTTTAGAAAACATTTATTTTTCTCGTCCCACAGAGTTGAAAAAATTGAAAAAAAAATTCATAAAGAACAAATTTCATTTAAAACATGAGCAGCATGAACAGGTTGGATACAAGTTTCAAAAAATTATTACTAATTGTACCTCACAAAGAACCATTGCTTGTTTCCGAAAAATTGCGGTACGTTTGAGCCGCGTAAGAAATCATTCTTCGAGCAACAGATATTCTAAGGAGCGAGCAAACCTCATGAAGATCCCAAGTATTGAGCAATGGAACCAAGAAAATCACAAAGAGCACCGAGATCAGTAAGTTCAGTAGCAATACCTATAATTATATTGGGGCCTATCGTGAACAAAATTTCCCTGGGAATTGTTCCCAACTTTCAAAATTGTCATCTCCAATAATGTCGAAAGTTTCCCTTGGAATTTATTGATATTGGGAATTAAGTCTCATAGTGACTTTTGCTCTCATTTAAAAAGGTCAGTCGTCAGCTTACAATGAACAGTGTAGAAGTATTGACCTTTCCAATTCTCAAAGATGGGGAAAATTCCGAGGGAAATTTTGTTCACGATAGACCCCATTATCAGTTCGAATTGAGCAGATCATCAGTAAACATTATACAGACCATTTTAGAGCACAAATGCGGAACATCCCTGGAAGCACAATCCACAAATTATTATTAATAGTTAGAAAATATAAATTATAACTTTTTATTTCTGACTCAGTTATTGAACAATTCTAAGCAACTTTGACATCATTAACTTGGACATCATTGCCTCCACCACCCTTATACTTGGGAACGTAAATAATTCAATGGGACAGAATATTTTCGCACTCGTAAAGATGCAAAAACCCTAGGAGATTTTGATATAAGCAAATTTGCTAGTCATGATGGCAAACCCCGAATTCTTCTAAAGAGGTGTTCTTCATCGCTGAGAAAACCATTGCGTAAGCTTTTCCATCGTTCCTACTATTCCGGAATTTTTTTCTGAAAGATAGAAAACAGCATTTGTCCAGTATGTTTCTTAAAATGTTGATCCTTCCTCCTATAGACCAATTGCAGTTACGTCCTTTCTTTCTAAGGTCAAAAGCTTGCTAACCAATCGTCAAACTTCTAAATGGCAGACAATACGTCACTGGTGATCTAAAGATATATCGCACCCAAGAGTGGAACAGATCTTTACCTAGTTTTGAAGACAGTAAGATTATTGTGCTCGATATTGCTAAGGCATTTTATAGTAGCCGTGTTTTATGGAAAATTGATAGCCATACTCAGTAAAGAAAATTGAAAAAAAAAAACGATTAAAGTCACTTTTATATTCACCTCTTTTAATCTCAAAGTTTGACACGAATTTTAGAGTAATTTCAAATTTATTTTGACGTGTTTAGAATATTTCTTTCCATATTCCTGCCAGCCCCTAAATTTCAATTTTAATAAGCAAAAAAATCGATTTTTCGTTAAAAAAAAATTCAGATTTTGTAGATGGTTTTTAATCCATCAAGAATCTCAGCCATCCTCCAATCGAATTTGACAGTTTATGGCTTGGTTGATGGGTAATATACTATATTTTGACCTATATAGAGTATTTCTTTCTAGATGCTTTCCAAAAGCCCTAAAATCGAAATTTTCCTGAACAAAAAAAAAATCCAAAAAATTTCGATTTTTCGGTGAAAAAATTAAGATTTTTCAGAAGTTTTTCAATCAATTGACATTTGAGATTTTTTGTACGTCTTTTACAAAATAGACATAAAGTTTTATTTCCAAATGTCTTGACAGAATAAAAATCTGTGAGAAAAAAGATGCAATCCAGAACACACCCCAGTACCAAGCAAATGTTTTTCTGCACTACAATTTTTATTCATTCTATATTCACTCTAATTGAATGACCAAATTATATTCACTCTTGATGTTTTTATTGTTTTGCATGTAAAATTTTGTTAACTTGGCTATTCACTCTTTCGAAAAACATGGCTAGTATTTGACATCAAGCTCTCTTATCGAAAATGCGTGCGTTTGGAATCAATGACACCCATATTTCTTGGATTCTCATAGGTGTGAAACGTTTTCAAGTATGATCTTCACAAAATAAATGCTGATGATCCCCTAGACTCCATTTTGCCTCCGAATCTGTTCCTCATTTTAACAAATAATCTCTTGCCTAAGACTACTAATCTGCTTCATTGTTTTGCGACGACAACTCTACCGTCAGCTGTCATACTCGTTCCCAAATTCACCTTGAAACGGTGCCCTATGATAATCTCACTAAGCTGCGATCTTTACAGCATTGCGAAATAGGGTATACGAAATAGTCTGAGGTTTTATTGTTTCGAAAGCTTAATGCTGTTGAAGCAAAATATACCCTTATGCCACTGTCCCTGAATGACACTTTCATCGAACAAACCGAAAAGCTGTCAGTACTCGATGTGTGTGTCAGCGACGATTTCGTTGGAATGCTTACATTCAGGAGACCGCCAAAAATGCTCATAAATGCATGGGATTTCTATATTAGTGAAAGAAGTTCTTTATTTCCTCTGATCTGGCTACAATTATGGGGCGTTTGAACGTGTTAGAATCAGTTGACTGCCAACTTCTTTTTAACTGTATAATAACTTACCAACACATTTTACCGAAGATTCGAGAACTTTATTAGATGTTTTTCCGTAAGTGATATTGATAAGGTACTTTTTAACGATCAGCTTTCAGCACCAGGTTTCTCAAGGCACGACCTTATTTATATGATATTTTACTTTGAAGTTCAAGGCAGAGATGTCTTGTATGATTATAGAGATTTTAATGGAATTGACTACTTCACTCTAGAAAAAAATGTTCGAAATAACGAATGGAACAATATTTATTACTTTACGTCTCCCAATAACCAGGTCGATTACTTAAACTCACATCTATTATCGCTTTTTAATAATCATGTTCCTCTACGTACAAAGATGCGAAGGCATTACCAACGTTCATGGTTCACAATAGAAATTCGCAAACCAATGCAGGAACGAAACCAAGTATTCTATAATTAGAAACGGTATAAGCTTGAAGAATTTTTAAGAAACTATCGAACTTTACGTAATTTAGTTGTTGAAAAAATACTGCGTGCTAAAAAAGTTTTTTATAGTAATCGCCTGAGTCCATCTATGAGTGGACCACAATTGTGGAAGAATTTGCGGAACCTAGGAGTTGCTAAGAATAAGACCATAGTAACTTCTGGTGAAGTTGATTGCAATGTTCTCAATCAAAAGTTTGTGGACTTATCTTTTTTTCCGTTTCCTGTCATTTCTTCAATTCGTATTGATAATGAGTCTGGACTTGAAAGGTAGCTTGGCTAATTCTTTCTAATTCTGCAGAATATATTGTACCGAAGTCGATGAAAGTGTCTTGTCATTAAAATCAAATGCTACCGGAACAGATGGCATATATCCTAAGTTCTTGAAAGTAATTTTTCCAATTTTATTGCCGCATATAACACACATCTTTAACGCAATTTTGACAACTAGTGTTTGCGCTATCAGTGGAAATCAGCAAATATTATTCCGATTGCAAAAGGTCCAAATGATTTTAGACCGATTTCAATTCTACCCTTTTTGTCAAAGGTAATTGAAAAAATGTTGCAAGATCAAATAAACTGTCATCTTTGGAGAAATGATATGTTATCACCGATAAAATCTGGTTTTAGAGCAAATCACAGTTGTTCCACAGCACTAATAAATGTTATTGAAGACGTACAAAAATCATTAGATGCTGGTAATGTGACTTTCTTAGTTCTGTGGGACTTTTTAAAGGCATTTGACACCATTGATCATGTGAATCTTTGCAAAAAACTATTACGGCTTTGCAATTTTGCGTATTCTGCCGTTAAACTGATATCGTCCTACATTACCGGAAGAAACTAAGCTATAGTGGTGAATGGGAAATCATCTAACTTTTTAGGTACATTTAGAGGTGTTCCTCAGGGATTGGTTCTTGGGCCTCTATTATTTACCCTGTATATATTAATGAACTTCCAGATACTGTTTCTCAATCTTCAATTCAAATGTACGCGGACGACGTTCCATTGTACAAATGTTGCCCTCTTGGAATGATCGAAGACTCTGTTTCAGTTATAAACGATGATTTGGACAAAATATTAATCTTTGCCCAACGTAATGGCCACTTGTTAAATCCAAGTAAATCCAAATATCTCATCATCTCACAAAAACCTTCATACTTTTCTCGAATTTTCCTTGAAGTCGCTGTAGTTGAATATGTAGAGACTGCAAGAAGTCTTGGAATGCTTTTTAATCGTTATTATGGTTATGGTTATTTCTAAATACAAAACGTAAATCGCTAGGGATTCCAGCTAACGTGTCGTATGATGCCGTCTCTTCTGATAATCTAAATGTTATCTTTAATAACTTTGCGGCTTTTTTTCAATCAAATTTTACTGATTTTTCGAAAGCTTTCCATCGGACACAACTCAATATTTTAGTAAAAAAAAAACTTGAATTGATTGGATTTCACTCCGCAATTTAAAATGGATCCATAGTTATTTAGTTGGACGAAAACAATATGTCAAAATTGGTAATGTGCTGTCAAATGAAATCAAAAGTTTTTCCGGTGTACCTCAAGGCAGCCGTCTTGGACCACTTCTTTTCATAAATGATTTGCCCAGTTACATTTCATATTCAAAGTATTTATTGTATCCCGATAACCTCAAGCTTTTTTAGTTGCATTAAATCTCCACTAGATGCTTGTAAAAAAAATGATCTTAATAATATATTTCACTGGTGTATTCTAAATGGATTATATTTCAATAATAATAAATGTAGTGTTGTTACTTATGCAAGAATACTCAATCCTATATGTTTTAGTTACAAAATTGATGATCAATACCTACAAAGATTAATAAGTCAAAAGGACCTTCAAATTAACCAAGTAATCTCCAGATCATATTCGATGTTGAGTTTCATAATAAGAAATTCAAATACTTTTGAAAATTCTTACAAACTTATGACTGTGTATTTATCCATTGTTAGACGTCTGCTAACAAATATCCTTCGTACTGAAAAAATTCAGAGAATTTTTACTAAGTTTGCATTGCGGAAAACATTTAAAAATACAAATCTTCCTTCTTATGAGATCAGATGTTCTTTAAAACCCCTAGTACTCGGAAGGAGACTATATTCTGCTCATGTGAATAATAATAAACAAAAAAT
This sequence comes from Chrysotoxum bicinctum, assembly GCA_911387755.1. Lineage (NCBI taxonomy): Eukaryota > Metazoa > Arthropoda > Insecta > Diptera > Syrphidae > Chrysotoxum > Chrysotoxum bicinctum. The sequence continues at coordinate 199,265,869 of OU426988.1, read as the reverse complement.
AATCAAATTTTCCACATTTTTTTTTGGGTTTCTTAAAAATATTAAATAAATTTAATATTTCAAAGTGATACTAAATATTCAGTACTATCTTGGGGATATCGAAAAAAAATTGTTTTTTTATTTATCAACAAGTTCTTGTACAACTTTTATTTTTGAGTTAGCTAAAGCACTAAACATGTCCAGATTTATATTTTGAAGGTTCCACATGTTATTTCCATGAGCAATGATCAACTCACTGGTTTTTCTGTTTTGCGCCCTTTTTAAGCTTATCGTGAAGTCTGAGCCTGATTTCATACAACAACTGACTTTACCTCAAAAGTCCAAAAATGCTGCTTTTTCAAGAATAATCTGGAATTTATGATGATGGGATATGGCCGTTTGTGTGTTGGAGTTTCTTTGGCACCGTTGCAATAAGGACAACGATGATGACGCCAACGGACGACACAAATGGTCCCATCAAACGAGCACATTTTCCCAAAGTTTATGCACTGCCACATGACAAAGTTGATGACATTGAGTGCACGTTAAAGGAAGACAGCCAAACTATATATGTCACAGATGTGATGGTAATTTGCAGAGAGTGTGTTTGTAAGTGTATTAAAGTGGTGTATGTATGTACTCTATTGGAAAATGCATAGGTTTTGCGAACAAGGACCAAGGGCGGGATATATTCTCATGTGAGCTATGAAACTATGGCCAAATGATCGATCATGTCTCAGGGGTGATTGTTAAAGTTTTATTTTTTCTGCTTGATAAATAAGGCTAAGTTCTCCTCTTGCGTCATTCTCTAGGAAAGTAGGAGCCAAAAAAATTATACTGGAATTATGCCAAAAAACTGAGAAAAAAAAAATGGAGCTAGCCAGCTGTGAAATAATGCATCGTCAATCATAGTTCTTCTTCACTTTCTTGGTAAAGGTTCGATATTAATTTGATTTTTTAGAAAAAGAGTCCTCAAGCTGCAGTGTACTTTTTGTTTTCAATATAGAACTGAATATGAGATGTTAGGAGTTTGCTATACTTTCTTACTTAACCGGCTTCCGAAATATAAAGGGTTACTTGAGATTTGTCCCTTAACCGCTCGATTTTGCTAACGTAGTGGAAAGTTAACTCGATATCACAATCTTATCTCAAGATAGAAGGCATGATAATATGACTCCAATATCCTCTGAGAGCAAATGAGAGCTCCCGTTATAACATGAAGGCTAGTACCAAAAACTCTTTGGCATTAAGTATGATAGCTCATGTAAGTTTTCTGTCTTCTAAACTGTTAACATTAATTTTTATGAGCCCATCCAAAAACTGAGCCTATTTCTTCAGCAAATCATTTCTAACAAGGCATTATAGTGTTGCTATCTTTAACTTCAACATTTACGCTTCCAGCTGGTTCTGTGGCTTACCAATGAAGTGTTGACGAAGTGCGTCCATCAAATCATGAACCAAATTTGGTTTGAAAAAAAAAGTATCAGTAAAGAAAAAAAATCGACTCAGAAACTATCTAGCTTAATGCGTGTTTTATACATACTCGTAGTACTTCCGAATTCGGGATCCCGATTAAACTGATTCAGCTGTTAGACGTGATATTGGAAAATATTCCAAACATGTAACTTTCGATTTCTCGTTCTGAAGCAGATATTGCGAGGGGAAGGCGTTAACACCGAGTGCCTTATTTCTAACTTCAAGTAATCTGTCCAATTCTTGGGGAATGTGAACAGTAACGACTTAAGCCTCGGTTCCCAAAGTGTTTTAATAGCTTCCTTCACGGTGATTGAATTATTTGGCCTTGAAGTAAACTTGAAAACACTAAATACATGAAATTATCAAACTAACAGTCATTGTCAAAGCGTCACTATTGATAGTAAGAATTTTGAAATAGTAACGCATTTTATCTTCCTCGGAATACATTTTAACTCCACGAACGATTTCTTGGCCACCTGATTTTGGAGGTGTCTTTCAGGTTGAATGACTGGCAATAAGGGAAATATGCAACACACTTAAAATTAGATCCAAATAAAAACCGGAACTCTTATTATAGGGTTCGATCAAGAGTGCAATGGAGGGAAATCAACGGGCTAACGAGCTAGCTGGGTAAATCTCAAAATGTTCTCAATTTTTCTAACAGAATCGAACCGTAGGTGAAACAGTTTTATCAGCTACATTATATTTAGAAAGATATGGTCCACCAATAAGAAGTCCGAATTAACGACTTAATATGAAGACTCAGGCAAGCCAAAGTCAGGATAGTTGCAACATGCATTGGACACTGCTAAATAGGTGAACAAGCACCGAAGCTGGGCATTCAGTAGAATAGTCATTTGCTTAGTAGAAGAAGGAAACATTCGATTCCTCTGTAAAGGTCCTGTTCTGATCTGAATAAGACTCCAACTACACTCATAGGCACATTTAACCGACCACTTCGTATTTCTGTAAATTTAAAGAAACCCTCCAGTTTAGACCACATTGAGTATAAGTACTGTTGAAATCAAACATTGGGAACACAAAAATAAACAAAAGTTCTGAGAAAAAACCACGTTTATTAAAGAATTAACACAAAAATGAAGTTTTTGAAAAAAAAAATTCTCAAAACGATGAAAGCTTTCGCTGATAAAAATTATTAAAAAATTAAATTTTTAACTATGGATGGGTGTTTTCGTGGCGGGTCTAATTACTTCGTCCAGCCCGTTTGACAATCCGTCGATGATGTCCTGAATATCAGACTGAGGGATATTGTGCCACTCCTCTACTGCCTTAAGCTCTTTAGACGTTCGAAAACGTCTTTTGAGGTTGCCCCAATATGCTCCATAGGGTTTAGATCTGAACTGCGTGATGGCCATAGCAAAACTGTACTCCCGACCTCATTTAGGTAGTTAGTTACAGAACTTGGGGTATGGCAGTGCGCGTTGTAATGCATTAACCAAAAGTTGTCACTAATAAATAGTGCGAGAGGCATCATATTGTCTTCCAAAACGTTTTCCACTTATATCTGAGCGTTCACACTGCCTCTATCGAACACAACAAGGCCCGTGAAAGCTTCTCAACTGATGCTTCCCCAAACCCTTATACACTCGTACCCTTTTTGGTAACCCAATATTTCGGTTATAATGCATGGATCGAATCTTTCGTTTTTTCGCCTGTTGACACGCCATCTGGACTTTGTAGGCCCATTCTGATTTCATCTGAGAATAGGACGTCTCTCAATTCCTCTGCTATCCAGTTAACATATTCTCTGATATTCAATTCTTCCAACCTTCTTCTGACGGTGCGTTCACTCACACTAACATTCCTTACCTCGAAAAGACGTGTGTGAGCTTCAGTAGCGAAGCAAAACAGATTTCTCTGTGCATCGATGACGACCTTGACCTGGCCTCCTCGTACTCGTATATGAGCCAGTTTCCCGAAATTGCCTGATGGCCCAATCGTACACCAAGCGTACGTTGGCTATACCCGGCTTAAGTTAATGCCACTGCCCTAGCTACACCAGGTACATCGGGGATCGTTACATTTTCTAGCAAATCAGTTGCCCGTGTAACGTTTGCCCGCCGATTTTATTGATACTTTTTTTACGTTAATCCCGCAGCACGATATCCCGTCGCATGATATCCCGTAGATTTCTGCACGGGATTGGCGACGGGATTGGCAGTACTAAATACTACTTTTAAGATAGTACTTTTTGGATTTATTTAAGCAGTAGTGCTTCCATAAAAATCCTTAGTTCTTGTCAGAACTCTGTAGAGGCAAGACCTCAGGAAGAGGTAGGAACTTTTATTCAGTTGTATTATGGTTTGATTGCTGGTTGGGCGACTGGCTTGTTGAACGAAGAGCTGGTGGGAGTGTTAACGTTCTTAACGTTAATTAGAAAAAAGTCTTTTAAGTGTTTTTTTTATTTATTATTTCTTATTTATTTAATGAAAACCAACTCTTTACATTTGCTGCCAAACTTCAACTAACTTAAAATAATTTTAATTATATTGGTGGAAGGTTTATCTTTTGAAATTACAGTCGCGATCGCGACAGAGGGTGACATTTGATATTGTATATCAACAAACATAAAGTCCCCTTAGCATTGGGGAATTGATATCAAAAATGATGAATAGTATGAATGGCGCATTGGGTGGTCATTATATATGTAGGTTATAAAGGAATATAGGTAAATTTATACTATCGCGGTCCCCTCGTTTTTTGGCTGTAGAAAATCGAAAAATCAACTTTTTTGAGTGTTTTTTTTTTAAATCTTCATTTTTACGGCGGATTGACGAAAAAAATGACAAGGATGAAAAAAATTAAAAGTTATATTAGTTTCAGGGCTACAAATGTTCATGTAAATGCACTTATTCACGCATAATTGTTGATAACTTTTTTACAAGCAATCGAATGAAGTTTTTATATTTTTTTTCATAATCTTCACAAAAAAAAAAACAAATAATTCAAAATAATAACAATTTCTCTCAAAATTGACCCCTTTTCTCACATATTATCGTATAAAAGGAAGTTTCTGAACCCAGAGTATCTACTTTTAAGTTAAAACACTGTTGACATAGGCACCTGCATGGCGACTTTACATGCCCTAAGCGGAGCAACGGAGTTGCGTGAGCGGGTTTGAGCCCCAAAAAGGGATTTATAGTCCTGAGAACCCGCGAAGCCAATGTACTACTGCCCAAGAGAACTACTGTCAGAGGCGCCTGCCTGGCGACTCAACATACACTAAGTAATTACTAACATAATTACGCTTAAAAAAACTTTTAAATATAAAAATTCATAATCTAAAACGTGTCTTAGGCTTAATAAATGAAAACCCAGACCATCTTAGGGATTACCAAAAAGCTTTAAGCGCATTTTAAGCTCTGAGCAAATAAAATTCGCTCTAAACATTAACTGAAACTGAAAAAAAAATACTTAAGCCCTTAAATAAATATATTTATCTGTGCATTCTTTTTTTCATTGTTTATAAATTAATCTGTTAATTATTTATTTAAATCTCTATTTATGTTTTTATTTATCTGTTCATGTATTTATTTATTTATTTTTGTTCATTTATAATTTATTAATTTATTTTCTTTCCTTGCTTTTATTTATTTATTTGACTATTATTTTCAATGTTTATTTATTTTGCAATTATTTATATAAACTTATTCACTTCACATAAAATATTTACTATTAAATAATAAACAAATTAATTATCTGCCGAATTCCGTTATTTTTTTTCATACCTAGTTAACAGATTTCTAAAAAGAAGTCCATGTCATAAATTTAAAAATATCAAATGAAGGTTTTCTACGTAGGTTTTATTCAAAAATAAATTCTCTTTTCGTTTTGTAAATCCTTATCATCATTTTGAATTTATTTTTCAGTTATAAGGTAGGTATAAACTAAGTATCCCTGTGCAAGCTGTGTATGCACAAAATCATTGTAAATTGTGCCTTTATTCTACGATAGTTAATATATATCTATCTATTAAACCCTTAAAATTTATTGCAATCCTTGAAGAAAATTTCTCTATAACAATATTGCAAGCGATCGCCACAATCACTATCATCGTCGCACTTCATCCACCAACCACACCATCATCTACCATCTCGTGCACCAATTACCATGTCCACCACGTCAGTGAACCCACCAAGGTCACCGTTGCGTCCAACAACCATGTACTCGGTACCAAGCACAAGCACCCCAAACCTCTAGCAAGACATCTCTCATCTCTCAATGTCTTTCAATTGTGCAACTTATTTGGTCCTACTTACTCCGTGATCTCTCATATTAGTGTGAGCGTGTGAGGTATTGCTCATTCGTTCTCATTCTCATTGCTCAGTTCACCAAATGGTGATTAATACAGCGCTGTCGCTTTGTATCGAGAAAGGTAGGAATCGGCGGGCAAACGTTACACGGGAAACTGTGATTCGGGATATCGTTTTACGGGAAAACGAGTTACGGGAATGATTTTCGGGCAAACGTTACGCGGGAAAACGTGACTCGGGAAATCGTTTTGCGGGAAAACGTAGCCAACCCGGTTCATCGAGTGGCATTTTTCAAGAGTCACAAATAATAAATTACCAGTATAAACCTAAATTTACCGATATTTACTTACTTTGGTACAAAAGAACAAGAAATGGATAATTGTGCCTGTGAGTGTATTTAGAAAGCTATTCCTCGACGAACTTAAATAACTTGATCTCTTTCCTTAACTCAACTAAGTGGCTCTGAGAGGAACTTCGACGTCAGAAGTCGTGGCCACCATATCTATCTACTTTTCTATCTATTTATTTGAGATAAACTCTCCAAAATAATTCTCAATCCATTCTGCCTTAGACAATTTTACGTTGAAAATTTATTCATCGCTATGGAAACGTCATCGTCATTTTGAATTTCATGTAAATATTTTCAAAAGAATTTCACTCAAAATGAACTTAATAATTTCACTGTAAGTCTACAAATTTTCATATTTTCAGAGAATACAATGAATTAAATTAACCGCATCCGCAAAACATAATTTCGATTTACCACAGAGATTTTAAGTTAAGTGAATAAGTTCATTATTGTTTATACTCAAATTGCATTTCCAAAGAAACCACAATGATATTTTACGTATTAAGGCTCTTCTGACAGATACATACAAACGTTGCTTGGCAATTTTGGATAGACTACATATTTACATACATACATATATTGCAGAATTTTTTTTATTATATTTAAATTTACCTGCTTGAAAGTGGAATTTATTATTGTGTTCGTGTAGAAAATAAAATACACGCCTGGATCCTATGAACTTGGCTTTACGTAAGAGACTAACAATTTAAAAAATGAATGATACTCGAGAAAAACGTTCATAACCAGAAAATTCATTTTTACTTGTGACTTATGGCTTATGGGTACTATAAGGCTGCCCGTACAGTAATGCGACAAGCGATGCGATGCGAAAAGCGATGCTACAAGCGATTTAAGATGCGAAAATTAGATTCAACATAGTGCGATTGTCTTTTCAATTACTTCATAATTACTGCCACTAAAATTATCATAAAGTTGCACCACACAACAGAAGGACTGAAATAACAACATTTCACACGCTTGATTTTCTTCTTTGATCGCCAAAACAAACAATATGAACCTTCTCGCATAAGCTCACTTGAAAAAGTGATCAGAACAGTTTGAGAGCGAAATTCTTGCGATATGTATGCGAGAAATTAGCAACACTTATATAAAAATTAATGTAAATATTTGTCTTGCACGCAAACGCTTCCCGCATCGCATCGCTTTGTCGCACTACTGTACGTGTACGCGAAACCTAAGGCATGTAATGAATTCATAAAAAAACATTGAACTCGAGATTTTGATCAAAGTTGATCAAAGGGCACGGTAGTGCCCAGCCAAGTTCTGGCACTACACCCTTTTTACAGGAACAAACTCAGTCGATTTTTGACCCCTCCCTATCTTCAGTACCAATGTAGTCAGAAACTTGAATATTTGCTGAGCTAGTCAGGCACAGGCGTTTCACCAAATTTAAATTTTCTAGCATAAGCGGTTCCTGAGACAAGGCCTCAAAAATCACAAAAACCGTAACTGACTGACTGACAGATCATCAAAATTATGGAGCACTTCCTGACATCGTAGAATCTTTTAATTTTGCACAACGGTAGGTCTTGTCATGCAAGTAGAGGCAAAAATCGAAAATTTGAGGTTTTCCATTCAGGGGGCGTGGTATCCGCCCACTTTATCCGAATTGGTGTTGGTTGAATGGAGCACTTCCAAGTGCTGCAAAACGATGAAATTTGGTAAAGTAAACAGCTACAATGTAATAGAGAAATTTTATTATTTAATGATTACTGACTAAAATTCGATGGGCTTACTTGGCAAGTTTTTTTTTATGCCCAAATTCGAAAGGTTTTAAAAACTTGGCAAGTTAACCCATCAAACTTCAGTCAGTAATCATTAAATAACAAAATTTCTCTATTTCATTGTAGCTGTTTCAATATTATTCTACTTTAAATATTCGGTATTAAACCTTCATTAAGTAAAAACTTGGCGTACTTTAAGATCTCACTACTTTTCACGGCTGACTTGTTGCACAAAGCTTTTTGTATAGAAGAACTCGGCTCTTTTTTTAACATTTATGTTTTTGGTCTGATCTCACTCCTTTTTGCAAAGATTTTAATATTTTGCCATGTCAAAATCTCGAAAGATACGGAAAGATAGAAGGGTGGTTAGGTTAGGTTAGGTTAGGAGGGGTGTGCACAGCACAAGGCTGTTGCGTACACGGGGGCCTATTGGTCCATTGTGATCCCCTATTAATAAAAGCAGAGATGCTCCTAACTAATGTCTTATGTAGACTGGTTCATTTTCGAACCAGCCTGTGCTTACAATGAATTTTCTCATGTTTGCCATTGAGACCTGCGTTAGATCGTCTAGTTCTCCAACAAACCTGTTTCCAAAGTAGCGGAGGCGATTTGCTTGGAGGTTTGGACAGTCACAGAGCAAGTGTTTAATGGTTTCAATCTCTTCGACATCCTGACAGCTCCTACAGAAATCTGGCGCAAATGCACCCATTCTTCTTAGAAGGGTGGACTCTACTTACTAAAATCAACTTAGGTTATAGCCTCCTATTTCTTTTGGTATATTTTCTTTTTGTTATCGGTTGTTTTGATTTGCGCTTCAATTATTTCTTCTTATCCTGGCAAGATACCTAACACTAACAAACCAACCTTAATTACAGCAATCGGAAGTGTTCCATATAAATTAAACATTTTCTCAGAAAGTGGGCGGATACCACGCCTCCTGAAGGGAAAACCTCAATTTTTATTTGTGGTCCTTTATATGCAATTTGAGCTTTACCGTTCTACCAAATTTCATTGTTCTACTGCAATCGGAAGTGCGCCATATATAATTTACATCAGTTCTGAGTAAGTGGGCGGATACCACGCCCCTGAATGGAAAAGCGCTAATTTTATATTTTTTTCTTCGTGTGCAAATAAAACCCTGCAACTTTACCGAATGTCATCGTTTTACAGCAGTCGGAAGTGCTCCATTCAACCAACACCAATTCGGAGAATGGAATGAATGGAAAATTTCAAATTTTCGATTTTTTCCTCTGCTTGCATGACAAGACCTACCGTTGTGCAAAATTACAAGATTCTGCGATGTCGGGAAGTGTCCCATAATTTTGATGATCTGTCAGTCAGTCAGTTACGGTTTTTGTGATTTTTGAGGCCTTTTATCTCAGGAACCGCTTTAGCTAGAAAGTTGAAATTTTGTGAGGCGCCTGTGCCTGACTAGCTTAGCAAATGTGCGGAATTTTAAGTTCCTGACTTCATTGGACTGAAGATAGGGAGGGGTCAAAAATCGCCTGAGTTTGTTCCTGTAAAAAGGGTGTAGTGCCAGAACTTGGCTGGGCACTACCGTGCCCTTTGATTGTTTCTATTTTATTATTATGTTTTATATTTATAATAATTATTTTAAGGTAAAATAAATTCTTAAAAACTCGTAGGTAAAAATTATTCAAACACTAACCTACAATTAATCCCAAAACCCCACATGCCAAAAAATTAAAAATACATATATAACAAATAAACACTCACGCCATAAAATAAATATAAACATAACGCCCCGGAACTTTTCTGTTGCTAAGCCACAAATCATAAAAAACAGAAATAAACAACAATTCCTAAACTATTTGTCAAAGTTCAGTTAGGCACTGTAAGATTTAAGGAAAAATCTTTACTCATTAAATATCTTGCGCACCATTTTTGTTCTCTTAAATCCTCTCTTTGCGCAACCGACCGTTGCGTTGGCCAAGTGAATTGGTTCAAGCTATATCTTTCTGCATTTAAGCAATGGTGAATTATTTGGTATGTGACTTAGGGAGTACGGATTAGGGTTCTTGTGTGGGTTTCGTGCCAAATTAAGTTTTTTTTTTTTTCTAGAGATGAAGCACGATACCAATAATCGGCATTCATTTCAATCTAATTATTTATTATTTACTATTTATTATTTTACCATAAACAATGCTCTAGTAAAATAGCCAGTTGCATTTCTTTCCTCAAGCAATTCAACCGAGAATCCCCTACTTCTTAGAATGCTCCTTCCCCTGAGTCTAATTTCGGACGTACTGTCAAGTACAGAGATTCTTTTTTTAGCCGTACTTCACGGATGTGGAATTCTTTACCCGGCTCAATATTTCCCATTCATTGCAATGTGCAGAAATTCGAAACCAATGTGCATCGGTATCTTCTTTCAAATCCTATTCTACTTTCCTAATTGCTTGTACTGTGTTTAACATCATAAGTGTTTTCACAACCCCTTTGAGCGCCCTTATAATATAAAAATAAAAAAATTAATAGACTGAAACAGCGTTTAGCAAATTTGGAGAAGATTTCAACGGGGAGGGAAATATTTAGCCAATAATCTCAGAATTTTGCACAACGTCTGAATTGGCCTCCAGGACATATAGGTCTCTTCCGATTGACGGCTTCCCTTCAAAGGTCTTCACTTTTAATTAATATATTAGGCGTTCCAAACTCTACCAAAATGAAAAAGCAAAAATTTAGTGTCCGTTTATTTTTATCGTGGATTTTATATTTTATTTCGAAAATGAAAACCATCAATTAATTACATAATATTCTTAAAACCGACATGTTTGCAGTGTTGGTGTTCCACAAGGTTGTGGAGTTGGTCCGACTATGTTTTCATTATTTACTGATGATATATGTATAAACATTCCACAGATGTATTAAGATTGCTGAATTATTAGTATAAGTTGCTGCTATACAGCCAAATGAAATATCATTTATGCAACTTCATAGACCCATATCAAAATGCCATCTATGGCGAAGAAAGGAAGAATAAATTATGTGTTGAGTCCCCATTTAATATCACATTTAAATCGATATCAAATGAGTTGATAGATGCAAGCACAAATACAACCCATCGAGCTTGTTTTTGCATTCTAATTCAGAAACGAGATTCCACGTAAATTTCCTCGCATGCTTTTCGTAATTTTTTGTCAGTAAAATCAAAATCAATTTAATCATTCAATTTCAAATTAACATCCCGGCAGCCATTATAAGCTAAATATAGCTCATTTCCCCAAGCACTGTGTTCAATAAAATAGCTTAACATATTCTTCGTTCTCATTTCGCAATTCAATCATTTAAATTGACTCAAGATTCAACTCACTTATGAATCGGGATTATGGTACCTTCATCAGCCAGCGTGACGTTTTGCCAATGTAGGTACACCTGCCAAATTAAAACATTTTTCTTTATTCGAATAAATTCGTTCTCCTTTCCATTTCTTGTTGGAAGTGAATAAGATTTAATGGAAATTTGTATTACACGATTATAAAAATGTGTCCCGCCCGGGCTCTCTGAAATTAGGTTCCTCATAAAATTGTCCCTTAAATAGGATAATTTTTGAGGGAGCTGCGGGGTTTACTGTGTACATAGATGAGTTTGGTGGTGGGTTGATAAATATCATTTACCTGATTCCATCTTATTTACGTGACTCAATTACAAAGGATTTATGTTCAGTTTCTCAACCCATGCTCATCTATTATAAATTTGGATTTAAAGCATTTTGCTACAGTTTGCTGCCGTGTCGTCTCACGTTTTGAAAACACACCCACACCCACACCTCACCTCACCCCGCCCAGACCAGAATTTCTGGTTGAGTTTAAGAGCATCCCCTAGGGGTGCATATTATGCATAAATTCTCTGTGCAACGTTAACCCTCTGCTTGGATGCACGTTAACAGGTGAATAACGTAGGTGATTCAGGTATACACTCCCATGATACCCCTCCCCAGGTTTGTATGATGCTTTGTGCTCCTTAAATCCCTCGGAGAATAAATTAAGCGTTTCTTTTTGTATACTACTTCCCCATTTTTGATTTTAAATCCTTTGAACAAAAAGAGGCGCCTAGCTGATGCAGCATTTTTTACTGGGCCTTCAGCTTGAGGCGTGTGTTCATTCTCAACGTAGATATTAATATATTTTTTTTCGTCATAGAACTTAAGTTTGGAAAAAGTATAAAAAAAAAAAACAAACAAACCGGAAAGATAAAAGCGATGCACGTTCATTTAAACCATCCTTACTATGTATGTTGTCGATGGTGTGGAGCTGCAACAGCATCAGGCTCATTATTTTAGTTCCTGAGCTCCATTGCATTGCTTTTATTTATTATTCATCCAGAATGGCAATCCTGGCATCCGCTGTGTGGCATGTGGCACCGTCCTGCATGAACCACATGTCGTCTATGGTTCAATTTGGGCACAGAAGAAATTGGTTAATATTAGTCTGCAGGGCTTGCCATTGCCGGTGACCACCTCAGCAGTGTCGTTTTCGAAAGATTACGGACAAAAAATTCACACCAAACAGTAACTTTATGAGGATGCATTGTCACCTGACGAACCTCGTCTGGGTTGGTGCCGTCCATATACGGCAATTTTGCTTGTAAGAATGCGCTTGGCCGCTCAAGAGGATTTTTTTGGCAAAAATTCGGGTCCTCTTGGAAACCCTTTGAAGCTCTGTCAGCGAGCAAACTGGGTTTGGTATGAGCTATTGACTTCTGTTCGCCAAGTTGAAGTCTGCCAAAGACCGAGTTCTGGTGCACGACGAGAAATCGACTGCCTCAGGTTCTGCTGTACATTTTTTCGGATCACGATGATGTTCTCGGCTGATCTTGATCTTCCATACGAATGTTATTGATAACGAAACCAACAGTCTTAAATTAGCCACCAAACGTTGAAAAGTCCACTCTGAAGGGCCACCACGTCTACCGTAAAATGATAATTGTTCAATCGTGTAAATTGTCAGGGAGGTTTGGCATCACTTATTGAATAATAAATAACAAATTTGACGGATGTCATCGAAAAAAAATGGCTGCAAAATAAACCTGCGCCCCTTATATAAAATGTTGTAAACAATTTAAAGGAAAGCTTTAGTAAAGCCAATCTTAAGTTTTTATTATTGCGGAAAATAAAATTTATATTAAGATAAAATATTTTAGCAGTTTTTGAGATATAGAATTTTCAAAACAAATGGTTCAATGGCTGGTTCTGTCATAGCACGATGGTTGTGTGCTCGCCTGTCAACCACATGGTTCACAGGTTCGATCCCTGCCGTCGTCTATGTCGTCTTGATTCCATTAAAACCTTCTAAAAATTGTCATCAATGGGCAGGGCCGGACAAGCTATACGTGCAAGCTGTGCAAATGCGCAGGGCGCTGAACTCAAAAGGCGCCTTAGGCAAGCGTTAAAAAAGCCACTACTTCATAACCACTACCTACCATCTTTTTTAAGTTTCATTTCTTTTTATAGCTCACTCCAATATTGGTATTTATTATATAATTAACAGCTGATTCTGAATTTAAAGACAGTGACAGATATACATATATATATAGATACATATCTACTTTTACAAAAATAAGTCGATGATTAATTTTCTATACACACCCCCATTCCCACAGTAAAAACAACTACATCACAAAATCTTTACAAAGTGCAAAATTTTGTTCGCTTAACAATAGATACCTACATACCTATTTGCTATTTTTCTCTTTATCAATCTACTGTTACGTTATTCTTCACACTCACGTGTATGAGTGAAGGCATTTATTTTATTTTGTTATCCCTCCCCTATGCAGTGTAACATAAAACAGAATTTCAACAGAAAATACAAACAGTTAACAGTTTGCAAGTTGATAACTACTCGTAACATGCGCACGATGCCAATTATTCTTCTGTATGAAATCGAAGTCAGCAATGTTACTCAAACAGAAATTCTGAGGTACAAAATTCATACTCATTGACATGGTCAGTGCGCAGAAATAAAAGGAATTTAAACTATTCCGGTTGAGTGTTTCTTATACTATGTTTTAGTTTGGCACTGACCTCTGTTTATGAGTGAAATTTTATCACTGTCGTGTTTCGAGAATGAGACAAAAGGTTGAAATATGGAAATACTTGAGTGATGATGATTCGATGATTAATGTTGAGGTTTGTCGTTAATGAGTGAATCTGTTTTATTCAATTTCTCCTTTTCTCTATTTTTACTTGCGATATATGTAGGTACTATAGGGCAAGTTCTGCATTTGGAAAAAAAATCTAACTCGAGATTTTGATCAAAGTTGACATTACGATGATAGCGAAGACGAAAAAAGTGGTTCCGACAATTCCGTCTGTCTGTCTGTATGTCTGTATGTCTGTACCTCGAACTACAGCCTAAACTAACGGAGGTATTTTCTTCAAACTCGGTAGTTAAGGGTCTTCGGTGATTCCCTAGAGGAGAAATTGAAATTTTTTTTTAGCTCCAAAACTAAGGGTACCCCCCATACACCCGTAATGCAAAATCTTATTTATCTCGAAAACGGCTCTAACGATTTTGATAAAAAAATTAGGTGTGATATTATGGACACAGACTATATTTTGGTGAAAACAAAATTTGGGGGAAAATGTTATTAGGGGTACCTGTCATAGAACGGTTTTTTTGATTTTCGAATTTCTCACCAACGGCTCTAACGATTTTAACCAAAATTTTTATGCAGGAGCTGATTTGCATTTGAAAAAATTTAAACTAAAAATTTTTTCGAAAAAATAGTTTTTGGATTTTTAAAAAAATAATAAATTTTTTTTTTTGAAAATTCAATATCTTGAAAACCGATACACGATAAAATTTTTAAATTACGTTTAAAAATGTATTTTATTAAATAATAACAATTTGCATATCAATTTTTTTTATAAAAATTTTAAGGAAAATTTAGTTCACAAAAAACATGTTTCAGTGTGTCTGTATGTCTGTACCTCTCACTACAGCCTAAACCCCTAGACCTATTTCTTTCAATCTCGGTAGTTAAGGGTTTTCGGTGATTCCCTAGAGGAAAAATTGAAATTTTTTTTTTAGCTCCAAAACTAAGGGTACCCCCCATACACCCGTAATGCAAAATCTTATTTATCTCGAAAACGGCTCTAACGATTTTGATAAAAAAAATTAAGTGTGATATTATGGACATGGACTACATTTTGGTCAAAAAAAATTTTGGGGCAAAATGTTATTAGGGGTACCTGCCATAGACCCGTTTTTTTTTAATTTTCGACTTTCTCATTAACGGCTCTGAGGATTTTATCCCAAAATTTTTAGCAGGAGTCCCCTTAAGTTTAAAATAATATTGTATATAAAAATATTCGAAAAAATATTTATTGGGTTTAAAACAAAAAAAAAAAATTTTTAAATCAATATCTTCAAACCCTATGAACGATTATTTTTTGAAATTATTTCCTAAAACCAATATTATTAAATAATTAAAATCCGCATCCCACATTGTTTTCTTGAAAAATTTTAGAGAAATTTCTTATATAAAAAATTTATTTAATAATAAAACGATTTTTTAAGGTTTATTTGCATAAATTCATACTTTTCCGGAAACCAGACGGCAATTTTATGCAGTTGAACATTATTATCTCATTAAATCCATGTTTTATATTTATAAAATGTATCTTAAATTCCAAAGTACTTTTATATAAGAGCAAGTTCGTGCGATCCAGTCGTGCATTTTATTTTGTTCGATCTGAATAATTTTAAAATGTAAAATAATTTCAGCAAATAAATACAACTCAAAAGGTTTACAAACTGAGCGACATATTAGCACTTACGTCTTTTGAATTTTGTATGAAATAAAATTAAATCAACTTTTTTATTGTATATGGTGATGCTAAGATCTCCTTTACACTACAAAACACGAAGAAACATAATAATTGTTTGAAGAATGATTTCGGATTTTTATTGCATTTTTTTCAAAATTTAAATGTAAGTTGACAGGTTTTATACATCTTACGGAGAAAATATACAAAAGACATACTATATGAAAATAAGTGAAAATATATGTCATTCCTTAATTTTTATATCACAAAGTGTTAAAATCCCTGGATTAAAAATCTGTTAGAAAGATATGCTAACTTGACATTTTATTGTTGCGTCAACATTCTATCAAGATACAAAATATTGAATTCAACTGTCAACCGGCTAAAGAATCACTGAAAATTCAGAAAATTTGATATTATACATAATCAAAATAATACCCATTATCAATTTTATTTGAATTTGAATTTTATTTCAACATTTCTTTTATATTCTGCCAAAGTTCTTCAAATAACAACATTTCCTTCTTTCATTTACTTACATCCGTAGAAACTGATGACTTCGTATAGTAAACGATAAAACATAAAAATCTAGTAAATAATAATTTGATCTTCAAT
Organism: Chrysotoxum bicinctum; assembly: GCA_911387755.1. Taxonomy (NCBI): domain Eukaryota; kingdom Metazoa; phylum Arthropoda; class Insecta; order Diptera; family Syrphidae; genus Chrysotoxum; species Chrysotoxum bicinctum. The sequence continues at coordinate 199,249,639 of OU426988.1, read as the reverse complement.
ATACGTTTAACAATGTCACCCTTTACAAAATATATGTATTTTATACAGATACGCCATCCATTTGTTAAGAACCCTTTAAAATATCTTAAGCACTTCACAATAAGATATCGAAACTTAAATTCAAAGCAAAGAGTGAAAAAAGTGTATACAAAGAGTAAAGGAAGAATATAGCTGTTTACAATCAGTCAAATTCAAAGAAAAAAAGAGCAAACAAAGTGTAAGCAAAGAGTAAAAGAAAAAGATAACAAATTCACAACAATTAGGCTAGGCGCGCACATTCAATTTTTAGTTTTGCAACTATTTGTTACGAGTAACTAAAAAGTTTGTGTTTTGACACAAACTAAACCATTGCCTGAAATGAGTTCGCTATTTTGTGTAACATGTAATTATACGCACCTGCGTGAACATTCAACCAAATAGTTCATCTATTTTTTTCTATAAGCAACCAAACAGTTGTGCAGTTTTGCTTATTTTTTGTTAAACATAATTATATGCAATGGCGCGCATATTCAACTAAATAGTTGAGTTGTTTTCTTTAAACAGAAGAGAGAAAAAAAGATTTTCGCTTGGTTTCACAATTCACAATTATTAGGCGAAACTAAACATTTTTTTTCAACCAAAGAGGAAAGTAGTAATTCTTGATGTTAAGCTTTCATAAATACGTTTTAGTCAAAACTTCCACAGAATATCTTCAAGATGTATTCGAAAGATTAAAATGAAAACCTCTTTCAGCATTTTAAAACTACTCCTTTTAAAGAGGTTTTAAAGAGGGTACATAGAGAGTCAATATGGTGACATTTGTCATGATTATCTCTAAGATGTTTTAAAGAGCATTTAATTATACTATAACAAAAAGAACATTTTAAAGAGCAAATTAGGAGGTCATAAAGTGAAATGGTATTAAGAAGATTGAACTAACAGCTTGTAAAGAGCTGATACATTTAGTGAAGTACTCTCCAAGAGTTTATGTGTTGCTTGGGTAATAATCGCAAACACCAGCGACGAGCTTCAAACTATGCTAAATGAATTGTGCTCTAAAGCATATCAACAAATCAGCAAAAAACTAAAATCATGACAAATGGTAATGAATATGCAATAGCTGTGGATAATAAATCACTTGAGTACGTTTAGGACTATATATACCTTGGTCCAATTATTTTATTCAGAGACAGAGAAATGAAGGATATAGAGCATCGAATGACAAGCGCCTGGAAAAAATATGTTCGACTCGACAGTACTCCTCGTTTTAACCTACGGGTGCCAAACGTGGCAAATTACTAAAAATGCTGAAACCAAACTCCGATCGTGTCAAAGAGCAATGGAGAGAGCTACTTTAAGGGTCCGCATCGCTCAAAGAATCAACCATAGGAGTATAAGAAGTCAAACAAATTTTGAAGATGTCAGGCATAGACTCAGAAAGCTTAAGTGGGAATGGGCTAGGCATATCATGCGTACATCTGATAACCGTTGGACAAAATTAACAACAGAATGGGTACCTCTAAATGGAAAAAGAAATGTGGGTGGATAATTCAAACGCTGTGTGAGATGGTGATATATAAATGTTGTAGCTGTAGCTGTATAATGCGGTAATGCCATCTGGAGGAACTCCTAACGAGCATGTACCGATTGTATTACCAATGAAAGCAGAATATACTATTGGATAGTTGCCTGGAGGAACTCCTGACTAAATAAGAATAGCTAGTTATCAATTTTCCCACAATAACAAAAAACACAAGATTTTTTAAAATATATGTAATAAATATTCTTTATTACTTGCTGACTGTTTTTTTTTTGATAATTTACATAAATTTCATACTATTACTCATAACCAATTTTGTAGTAACAGAATGTGAGTTGTAAAAAATTAAATGAACAATGAATAACAAGTTAGTATAAGGTACGTAGTACTGAATTTAGTATTGAATGAAAGTAGTAGTTAAAGTTAAATCAAAAGGTATGCAATAAGAATGAATAAAAAAAAATGAAGTATGATTTTAGGATGAAATTGAAATTTAATGAACAAAATTAATAATGTTGGTTACAGCTGGAAGTATGACATGCGGGCTACATGCCTATTTTATTGGCGAGAAGCACTCGACAGAAGAAGATGGAGAAGTCCGGGGGAGGCTTATGCTCAAATTACTTAAAATTTTATATTGAAAAATTTAGTAAATACATTACATTAAACATTTATATATAAATACAAATGCAAAAAAAAAAAATATTGAATTACCATAACTTTTATTTATTAAATAATGTTAAATTTCCTATTCATGTAACTTTTTAAGCAAAGAATTAATGAGTGAATAAAGTTCGAAATAATAATAATAATGCCATAGCTTATAATTTATTTTTATTATATTAATGTAGCTACTTTATAAGATAAATAAATATATTACATACTGACTTACTAACTTACTTATTAAGATTACATATAAATATATGAATTGTAGTATTATAATTTTAAATTGTATAATGTATTTGTCATTGTTATTGTATTAATGTAATCAGCCGATCCATTGAAGAAGTAAATATGTATATAAATAACAATAAATAATACATATCACTTCCTCAAAAGCTTCCTTTTGGTTTGTGCATGTACATACATAATATATTTAAGTCAAATATTATTTTATTTAATCTTCATTTAAAATCAATCTCGACTTTAACAACAGTAACCAAGTGAATTGTAAATTTAATGAAAAGATTATTTTTGTGACTTCATTTTTATTAATTAAAAATTTTCTTACTACACAAACCTTTTCAATAATTCCTTCATCAACATATTACTTAACAACATCACTATGGTTGGGTATTATCTGCACCCGCCATTGAATTCCTGAATTAAAATTTAAAGTTAGGGAAAGCCTTTTTTAAAAACAGACATCAAGAACCACCTTACGAGTTACAACAAGAACATAACCCATCCAGGAATATAATTATGTATAATGTGTTGAATTATATTCTGTATATAGATACACCACACATGCATATGCACAGCCAGCAATCGGAGATGATTTTAATGTTTTAACATGTAGGTATGTACATATGTATAAGCATGAGATTAAACACATCTGTTGATTATGTGTAGTGTGTATAATCATAAACATATTTATACACGAAGGTATCTGTATTCTGACTCCGTATCCAGGAATTCTTTTTATGATACGAGTGTCTGTTGACATAAAATGAACAACAGAACATCAGCATCAACAATAATAAAAAAAAGATACATAAATGAAGATCCCTTATAACGCAATACGCAACCCTTTTGTAATTCAATGCGTATACATATAAACCATCCAACAGCATACTGTCTACGCTGACAGATGCGTGTACAAATACACAGGTAGGCCGACATAAAGGCAAAAGGCGGTAGGCACCCATCTCGACAATGTATGATACGTGTAATTAATTGTTATTGTTGTTACATAATGCGAACGTTGGTACACAACACACTTATTGTATCACTCACAATCACGCTGGCTGTGAGAAATGCCAACGCCAACGCCAACGCCACCAACGCCAACAGAAGTTCACAAACTTTCAGGCAATTAAAAGCCTTCACCGTTATGGGGTGTTTGGATGGATTTTGTTGAGGAATGCTTGCTTGTGCGAAGAAGGCAACTAGCGCCAGGGTTGTTACAGAAGTGGTGGAGTATTGATTTTTTGATATACCATCTTATAGGAAGCTTCAACAAATACTCAGAAGCTCATCTTATCGGGAAGGGTAAGAGGTTAGTAAAATATGGCCAACAATAAGAGATTGCCATAAAAATAAAAAAAAAGATTAACAATCGTCACCGTGGACACATAAAAATACTAGAAATGTGTTTAATTAGAAATGTGTCAACACAGTGTTCCAGAATAAGACCTGTGCTATCGCTGATACTATAAAAGGTCTTTATTAAAGATTAAATCGTAATTTTCAGAGCTTATACTAAGGATCTTTTAGTTTAAATTCAATGATGTACATTTTATGTACATTATGTGATTAAAATTGTAATGTGCACTCGGGCGTATACGTAACAAAAATTAAATTAAATAAAAAAGAAACTTTTTTGTGTACCATGGATACGCACACAAAACGGCAATACTAGCGTCTTGTGTCTATTTAAAGAAACCAAAAATAAGCCTTTTTACAGGGATATTCTTGTCTTTCTCTCATCTTTCTCTTAAAAATTGTAAAAACGAAATAAAAGGAGCACCTTGATTTATTGGTATATATACATTTCTATAAAAATCGACTGACTTGAAGGCTGTATTTATACCTTTTTTCTATTTTCAAAACAAGACAGTTGCTTAAGATTGTGAGGGCATATGAAACGGTTTTGTCGCATTGGGGTATGTGAAGGTATTAATATTTTCATGTATGTACCACCGTCCTATTCTCTTCGGAAGCTCATTTGTTATATTTTTACTTTTGGTATGAGTCTACTTTTAAATTATGCCTTCGTAAAAAAATCGAACTCTAAATTTTGATCAAACTTGAGTGTTGATAGGGAAGACTGTATGAAGATGTATGATTTCAAAAAGGTTAATTTCGAAGCAATTATAAGTTATAAAAATTTGGTTTCTTGAAACAATATCGATTTTGATTACCAGCTCGCGGATGCGTATAATTGATTAGTAGGACAATAAAGTTAGTTATTTCTGAAGTCATTTTCTATAGTAGTTCTAAGCTTTGTACCTTGGTGTAATAAACGTTTAATTAGCTTACATAATAAAAAGAATAAGTCGTCTTTTTATTAAAGATTGGAAAATTCCCTATAATATTCCTTTCCATAAATCTAGCTTCAAACAAGATGTTTTTAATCACCTTTCTATAAGTGAATTGTCTAAAGAAAATTGTATATGAGTATATGAAAATCTAATATTTATCCTTAAATAAAAAACAAAGTCGCCATTTCAACATGGATTTATAGCTGGAAGATCCAGTACGACAAAACCAGTAATTTTTTGTAACCAAAATCATTAGTAATCTACGGACTGTTCAAAGGCGTTCCATTGGATCATCCATTTTAAATTAACACAAAAGATGGAATTCATCGGCTTCCATTCAAGTATTCTAAAATGATTTTCATTATATTTCAACGGTAGAAGACAGTTTTTTCGCAATAATGAGTTATTTTCTGAAGTTCTTCTGGTATTCCTCAAGGTAGTCACTTAGGGTCTCTTTTGTTCCTGTAGGTTATCTATGACATACCAATTTTAATCAACAATGCTGCCTTATACTTCCGATTAATATCAAAATTCTCCATTGTATCAAATCGCTAGATAATTGCCTTTTACTTCAAAGTGACATCGAGTGCTTATCTGATTGGTGCATTGCTAACCAGCTCAAAATGTCTCCAAAAGCCAATCCTTGTCTTTCTCCTATAGTCTTATACTAATTGATTTGAATATAAAATCGATAGAACAAAACTTATTAAGCTAAGAGCAAAAAAAGACCTTGGTGTAATATTCGATTGTAAACTAAGTTTCACCTCCCACAATGATTTTGTGGTTGCTAAAGCTAATATTATACTGGACTTTGCTAGGATTTGTGGTTCAAAACTCAAAAAAGTTTAGAGACCCTTTTTATTCATACGTAAGGCCCTCCAACGATTACTGCTCCATAATTTAGAAATCCAGAATTTCAGAAAATTTACCAAATCTCTGTTTTTGAAGGTACTTCCAAAATAAGGTTCAATGGTGAACTGATGAGCATTCTTAGAGAAAAGGGTATCACTGGTGAACTAATTGAGGCGAGGAATGCAACTGGCTACTTCGAGTGAGCATTACTTTTGAAAGAAGCGATAAAACAAGGAAGGAAATGAGACATTCCAACACTGTTTAAGAGATGGGAATAATTTATGATAGCTCTGTTTCTCACCAATTTTAACGCTGTGTTCTGGAATCTATCCATCAAATGGAGACAGAAGCATTTATTTTGTAAAGATCAAACATGGAATAATCCAATAAAACATGTATTGGACGAACAAGAAGGTAATTTCTAATCCATTTTCGATGAGATAACCTAGTCCCAAACTTAATCAAACACCTTAGTAATTGAAAGCGCAATAATTTTGTTTTATCCAAAACAATATTAAGATCAGTTCAACACTTTGGTGAGAAAGGCCATCTGATCACTAGTGGAGCAATTACTGCGAAAGTCGTATTGCCAGTTAATCAGATGCTTTCGATCTTCGAGATATTTCTTGAGCTAATGATTAATCAGCGATTCCAAGACCTTGGTTAGAAGGAGGGACGTTAGTGAAATTTTGCGGAAGGAGGAGATGGGGTGATGGGTATCCTTTTTTTTGTAAAAGTCTGGAAAAATGCTGTTTTTCATCTTTGAAGAAGGATTCCAGAACAATAATGTTATATCAAATCTACTAGATCAATAAAATTAATAAATAAGTAATAATAATTGGGGTTTCTTATTAATGTCTGCTCTATCGGTCTGTCTGTCCTTTCGACTGTAGCCTAAAGGCTCCGCCGACTTTCTTTAAACTTGATAGAAATTTTTTTTAATTTCCCTTCCTCTCACACGATTTTTACTTGCGACTTATAGGGACTATAAGGCAAGTTATGCATTCGGATTTCGGAAACAAAAATCGAACTCGAGATTTTGATCAAAGTGGACATTACGATAATAGCGAAGACCAAAAAAATGTGTCTCGCAATTCTGTCCGTCTGTCTGTGCGACTACAGCTAAATGGCTGGGCCGATTTTCTTTAAACTTGGTAGATATGGGTTTTATTTTTTCCTCCCTGATGTTTTTTTATTTGATTTTTTAAGACCAAAAATAACGGTATGTGCCATACGATTTTTTTCGAAATTTTATAATTTTTTTTTTTCTCAAAAACTGTCTTACAGATTTAAAAAAAAAAATCATAAAATTTTATTTAGTTAAAATTTTGAATTTCTCATTATCGACATATCAATTTTTTTTTGGAAATTTAAGTTTCATTCGTACAATAATAAAAACCTAAAGTTGACGTAGGTACTTATTTTTTTTTAATATTTTAAAAATTTTATATATAAAACCTTATTTTATTAAAAAAACCACTATACAACGACTTATAATTTTTGTTCTTGCATAAAATTATATTTGAATAGCATTCTGTTGTTGTCTCTTACTACTAAAATAATTTAAAAAATGATAATAATTTCATGATAACAGTTTTTACTTGCAACTTATAGGTACTATAAGGCAAGTTATGCATTCGTAAAAAAAATCGAACTCGAGATTTTGATCAAAGTTGACATAACGATAATATCGAAGACCAAAAAAATGGGTCGCGCAATTCTTTCTGTCTGTCTGTTCGATTGCAGCTAAACTGCTCGGCCGATTTTCTTTAAACTTGGTAGATATGGGTTTTATTTTTTCCCCCCGGATGTTTTTTGATTTGATATTTTAAGACCAAAAATAACGGTACCTGCCATACGATTTTTTTTTCGAAATTTTATAAATTTTTTTTCTCAAAAACTGTCCCACAGATTTAAAATAAAAAAAAATTCATAAAATTTTATTTAGTTAAACTTAAGTAATTAATGAAAAAAAATTTCCAAAACATTATTATTTATGGTACCCTCCTTGGAACCATTTCTTTTGTTTTTGAATTTCTCAAAAACGGTACCACCGATTTTGATCATTTTTTTTATGTTAAGGCTCCCCAGCAGTTTCAATATTATTGTGTATTCAAATTTTCAAAAAAAAAAAAAATTGGATTTTAAAAAAAAAATTCAAAATTTCTTTTTGAAAACTCAATATTTCGAAAACCCCATGCTCGATTTTTTAAAACTTGATAGATAAAAGTTTCTTCAAATAATCTACAAGATATGAGAAAAAAAAAATATTTTACCCAAAAATATCGGGACCCTCCATACAAATGTTAAAAAATGGTTTTCGAAAATCGCATTTTCCTCGAAAACGGTTCCCAGAATTTCGCTTAAATTTTTAGTCTTTCGATTAATTTTTAAGATCTATAATTTCATACAAAAAATTTTGAAAACAAGACATTACTGACTGTACCTACCATAGAACGATTTCTTAAAATTTTGTATTTCTCATTATCGACATAACGGATTTTAGTGAAATGTTTTATTGATATGCTTTTAAAAACTTTAAGAAATATTGCATTTCAAAACTTAAAAAAAAATATTTTTTTGAATTTTTGAAAAATAATCATTTTTTTTTTGGAAAATTCGATATCTCAAAACTGGGTCAATATTTTTTTGGAAATTTAATTTTTATTCGTACAATAATAAAAACCTAAAGTTGACGTACTAATTTTTTTTTTAATATTTTAAAAATTTTATATATACAACCTTATTTTATTAAAAAACCACTACAACGACTTATAATTTTTGTCCTTGCATAAATTTATATTTGAATAGCATTCTGTTTTTGTCTCTTACTACTAAAAGAATTCAAAAAATGATAATAATTTCATGATAATGAACAATTTTTTCTAATAACATTCGTTTTTAAAATTCCTAGTCTATTTCATAGGAGCAGGTTCGTAAAACATTCTCTGTAAACAAAATTGATCAAAATCAGTGGAATCGGTTTTGAGAAAATCGAAAGTCAAAGAAATGGTTCTATGGGAGGTATCATTTATATATGAAGGTTTTTATAATACAAATTCTATATACTACTGAAATAAATCAGCCAAATATATAGAATTTGTATTATAAAAACCTTCATATAGAATCAATGTCAGGCCACGGGCAAAAACTGCCAACGTTAATGATTACAATTTTAATCTCGGTTGGATATAGTTCACATTGGATTTTTGTCGAAAAATCGATGTAAGATGAACTGAATTTAACAAAAATTGTGTATTGACAAGGTCCTCACAGTCAACTGATGAGTCCATGTGAGATTACCCGGACGAAACGCCAATTTTTGTGGACTAAAGGCCAAAAAAGCTTTTTTGAATCGGTATCATTTATAACCATTTTTGGGAATCTTTTATTAAATGCGATGGTAGCCTTTTTGTAAAAAAATTAGTGAATTTTTTTTAAACGTTCCCACAGTTTTTGGAGAAAAATAAGATTTTCATTTTTTGCTTAAAAAAAAATTTTACGACAGGAAATTACCGTTATTTTTGGTATTAAAATGCCCAAAAAACGCTAGGTACCAAGTTTAAAGAACATCGACCAAGTCGTTTAGGCTACAGCCGAAAGGACAGACAGACAGAATTGCAAGACCTATTTTTTTCAACTTAGCTATCATCGTAATCATAGAGATTAGGATGTCAACTTTGATCAAAATGTCGAGTTTGATTTTTCCATAACTTGCAATATAGTACCTACCTATGTATATATCGCAAGTAAGAATCATTTAACTTTTATTGATTAATTTATTAAAAAAATTTTTTTGAAATCGTTTCTTTATTTTTAATAATAACTTATTAACTTTCTAGTTCTGGGTAAAAAATAGAGAACTCAATTTTTTACAAAAATGTGAGAAAATGTTTTTTTTTTATGGAACTTATGGTCCTTGAGATATGGAGAACACAATATTAATAAAGCCAAATGGGGGTTTCAACTCAGAAAAATCAATGCATTATTTGCAAACCTTCAGCTAGGTATTTCGTTTCATCAATTTACTTACTTTATGTAATCAATCCAAAGGGGTAAAATGAAAATCTCTTGCGCTTATGTAGGTAGGTACTGTACCCGTACACACAATTTTAAAAAATTTTCACAACACACGAAACACAGACAAGTTAAATGTTAAACTGCAACTAATTTTGTATTTAACTAGGATGTTTGCAAACTAACTTTACTGCATTTTACGATAAAATAAAAAAGAAAAAAATACAACTGACTAACACACCTTGGATAAAAGATACAACAATATACGAATACATAGACTCTTATGAGCCAACTCACATCGAATCAATCGAAACAAACGAAATGCTTTTGTTTCAACTTCTAGCCTTACGAGTAGGATTCGATCCGCAGTAGTAAAATTTTGCAGCAGACTTATAAAAAAATAAACAAATTGAAAATTTCTGGAGTAGATTTAGATTTAGTAATTCAGAGTCAGAGTTGGTTGCAAAATTTATTAACACAGTGGTCATTCCCTTTCATGTTTGGCTAAAGAAATTTTGAATTTTTCAATGTGGAAAAAAATAAGTACCTACCTAAATCTTAAAAAACGGAGTAACGAAGTAGATCTATTTTATTTCGTAAAATTGAAGTAAATTTACTCCGATTGGAGTAAGATTGGAACGCTGCTCATGAGTGGTAGTCGAAAGAAGGCAAACAAAAAAGCTTTGCACCAGGACACACATAGAACGAAACAATCATTTACTGTTCCAAATCAGAGTCGCTGTCGATCATTGTACTTCACAATTCCTTATGGTGCAATACACATCTCAGACACAACATGACGATGACACAACAACAACAAAAAAAAACAACAGAAAGACGTGTATCATTGCCGACAGCAACACCGTGGCGCGAAAATCTTTTATATTATGTACCTACGTCCTACGCACACACACGGAACTTTCAGCTCAAAAGGAAAAAATATATTTCCGAAAAGGACAGTATATTTTTTCACAATTAAAAAATATAAAAAAATAACATACAAAAACCATTTACATTAACGTATTTAGAAAAATTGCAGCAAATTGCCGCCCGGATATTTTGAAATTTTCCGCCCCCAAGCAAAGTGCCGCCCGGGGCATGTGCCCCCTTTGCCCCCCCTCGCTACGCCACTGCACACCACACAACTGTCACTATGATGCGTATCGTTTTATTTTCGAGGGTTGATCTCTATGGACCATAGGCGATACTAAAACGCGACTATTATGGCATTTCAAGTTTTTCTACAAGGCACAGGATTTATATTGCTCGCCAAGTGATAAAAGATCCAATTTATCAGTTTGATTCTCTCATTTTAGGACAAATTTGAAAATTGTCATAAATATACTTTAAATTATAAGGCCACTGTCATTAAAATCGACTAACCATTTAGACACGTTTCCAAAGCCAAAAAATCGTTAAAAAATAACTTCACGCTTATAAGTCCATAATTTTCAGATAAATTTTCATCCTTAAATAAGCATCCAATATAATTTCCCATCTCAGCGAAATATGTTACAGAAAATTACTTTTATGCTTAGTTATTCAATCATCATCTTCCCATCGCACACTTCTATACCTACTTAAGGTAAAAAATCAATGTTATACAAACCTTTCGACTCGAACGTGCTGGGGCTATAAACCAAGACAACAACAAAAAAAAAAACTCTAGATTCGATTTGGTATTCAGGAACAGGATACGCATCGTATAATAGTGTAGGTATAATAAGAACTTTTATCAATTTGAAACTTTCTTTTAGATTCTATGGGTTCATAATTGCGTTGTAGAAAAGTGTGGGTAGAAAATGGGAAAAAAAGTATTCACCACACCAACGATACTCAAAAGTTACTTCGGCCATTTTACACTTTTCTGTCGAACGTTATGGATCAATAATCGATAACTATCCGAAGCAAATGTTTTGCGCGTGAAATTTCCTTAAGAGAAACTCATAAAAGGACGAAGAATAAAAAAAAAAAAAACAACGGGTTTCCTCTGAGGAAATTGAAAATATAAAAATCCGTCCACTTGCAACCACTTAAAGTTTTGAACTTTTGCACTCCCACGATGGGGATTGGGAAAAATATGCTTTTTTTTTATCCAGAATGGTCTTTGAATAAGGAAAAAGGGAATCTCTTATATAAAGGATTCCTGGGTTAATAGAATATTTTTTTTTGTTTTTGTCTGAGTACCTAGTTGATTGAAAGTAATATAACATCGCTTTCATTTTGAGCAACAACACAAAAAATTACCTCCAGCCGATATTATACCCTTCTATAACTGAACCAACATTAAGGATATCCCAGCTGCACTGCCACGAGGTTCTCAGTTTTTTGTCCTTAATATGATTAAATCTGCCCTCATTACAGAATTTGTGTTCTGCTGATGTGTATTCTCTTTTCTGCCATTGTCGTCAATGTCAAAAGCATGAAAACCATTTGTCTTTGCAGCTAAATCCCGAAGAGGACACATGAATAAAACATATGTGTACAACATTTCCAAAGAACACACTCTGATTATCCTTAAACAACCTCCTCCCGACAAATGGCGAACATTGCAATTACTGTGATAGTTTTGTTTCAAGTTTTCTATATCTTCTTCTCATCAAATCATGGACATGTCATTTGAAGAAAGGGGAAATTTCAAAATAGCATTTAATGTCACTCGCTGTCGACAGATTTTATTTTAAATTACAAAAAATTAGTGAAAAGTTTCTGGAAACTTGCCAAAAATTAAGTTTGAAAATCACTGTTGTCAGGTGTCCTTTTTGAAATCGAAAATTGAAATAGTTTGATCGATCAAGAGATTTCTTTTGAATAATTTTTAATTTTGATTTTTATACATATTTTCAACCACAATGGCGAACAAGAAACCTGGAAGACTTTTGTATTCGATATCACGACGCATGTACCTAAAAAGGCTCATGCCCATTTTTTGGCAAAAAATTTATAATTCTCAGAATAGTGCATATCAGTGTTAGATTAGAGAAAATATCCAATTTCTGAAGGCTCAAGATGGACGACGCGACAGCTGAAAGGGAACGATTTATTTCAAAACCTATACTATTGATCAATTATGTTAGAAAAACTGATTGTTGGTATTAAATTTTCGTTATGCGATGGCAATAATTTTTATTTGACAGGACTGAGCTGAAGGCCATCAAACAGCGACCGATTGATTTTTTTTTATATTATACGGGTTATAAATACCCTTATATTGTTAAACACAGTGTGAGCAAATAGGAAAGTACGATAGGCTTAGAAAGGATATACCGATTCACATTGAGCCGGGTAAAGCATTACACATTCGTCTAGTGTGCCTAAGACAAGAATCTCTGTACTTGACAGTACGTCCGAAGTTGGGCTCGAGGGTAATCTGATGAGCATTCCTAGAAGTACGGGTATTACGTTTGTATTGTATATATATATAAATATATATATAACAGCGAGATCAGAAGGGTAAAAAAACCTTTGTATCCGCGGAGAAAAGCTAAACACTTAGCAGAGCTTTTGCCGACTTCAAATATGTGATCACTCCACAAAAGATGGCCTGTGATGTACATACCTTGAACTGAAAACAGTTCAATCTCCTCGATGCAAGTGCCACCCATAGAAAGTGGCATTGAGGGAGGGTTACGATTTAGCGACAGTAGACAGCATTGAGTTTTCGAAGCATTAAATTCTACTCAGTTTCTGATTCCCTATTGAACAATGCTGTCAAGATCAGAATTTAAGCAGCTTATCATACGCTTCCATTGCAAGTCCACATCCGAAGGACATGGACGTGAATCTAAAAACGAATATGAAAGGCTGAGGGTACTGGCGTCAGGGAAACAATTAAGTGGATTAGAAGTTTCAGACAGAAGATAAATTATGAATATAGGGAAGAAAGTCGGAGACAAAACGGAGCCCTGGGGCACACCGGTATATGAATATCAGACTTGAAACCTTGTATTGAACGGTCCGAAAGATAATTTCTAATCTAACGAAAAAGAGATTCATCATTACCAAATGCACGCATTTTCGATAAGAGAGCTTGATGGCAAGCTCTATCGAATGTCTTTACAATATCAACTGCAATAATCTTACTTTCTCCAAAAAAATTTAAAGATTTGTTCAGTGAGATAAGCCATGAGATCATCAGTGGACCTATTACTACTGAAGCTATACTGTAGGTCATTAAGAGGCTTTAGTTATTCGAGCTATTTTTTGAACTGATAGTTTAACGGCATTTCCATGACCTTAAAAAGAACGGACGTATGTGCAATTGGGTCTAAAGGAGGAAGAAAATTTGCCTTTTTAGGGACAGGCTGGACAAATGCTGTTTTGCATCCACTGGGGAAGAAACCAGTAGTAAAATGGGGGGATACTATCCGGGCCAGCGGCTTTGTAAATGTTAAGGTCGTTTAGTAGTCTAGCAACTGCATGAGTACGACAGCATTTGTACTATGAAATCGTTTACGCTCTCAAGTACAAATTCAAGAAGTTTGGTCTTCCAGGAAATAAAAAGGTCTCAAAAGATCATCAGAGTAGGGATGTAACATGACAGTCTCATAAACATGCATTACAAAATAGGACCTAAAATAGAACCCTGTGAGATGCCAGCAATCAAGTTAATTGAATCAGAAGAATTATTTCTAACTATAATTTTTTCAATCGGAGACCAAAATAGTTTTGAATAAGACAAACTAACATGTTACTTTAGCCAAAGTCTAACTTAAGTTTCTTAAGCAGAATACTGTGATTAGGTCGGTGAAAGGCTTTTTTAAAATTCAACAAACATTGAAGGGTTAACATGACATCATTGTAGTGAATTCGGAAATTCTCATTGACCCAGAGAAAATAAAATTTAATCCTGTTTGAAGCCTAGTTAGATAAAACTTTTTCTTACATATAACATAGAAAAAGCTATGTTTGGGCCAAAGAAAATGCGTTCAAGGTTAAATTATGTATTTAAACTCGTATCAAGCAAAATGCGGATATTTATACGATGTATCGTATGTAAATATGTGTATGTATAACAATAAAGGTAATGTGACTTATCATATTAGTTCGATTACTCGTATGTGTGTCCCAGAATTTCTGAAGTTGGGGTCATAATTCTGTATGTGAAAAAATTCAGTTTACAAAATACTCCAAAATTCTGAATATCGAAGTTCTGTAAGTCTAAAATCCTGTATTTAAAAATTGTACGAATCTTAAGTTCTGTATATCTTTCGTCAATCTAAAGGCTGACCAATCTGTTCTCTATTGGATGAGAAATATCTACTCGAACTGCTCCAAGCAAGTTGTATTGGAAGGTTTCAAGCCTGATAATCATAAAATAAATGGCGGTGTGCCTCAGGGATCTCTTATTGTCTTCGACTATCTTTCTGAAATTCATTTATGGTCCTGTGTCTGAAACTTTTAATCCAAGAAATTGTTTAACTGATAATAGTACCCTCAGCTTCTCATATTCGTTTGATTGAGAAAGGCAGCGTATAAAAGGCTCATACCTGTAGCATTTTGAAATAAAAACCTTAAGCTGCGTAGAATTTAATGCATCAAAAACTTAATGCTATCTCTTGTCGTTTAAGCAGAACCCACCCCGCTTGACACTTTTCATGAGCGGCACTTGCCTTGAGGAAACCGAATAGCTTCCAGTTCACGGTATGTCAGCACAGACCAGCTTGAGTGAAATTACCACATATTCTACATTTCCAAAAACACTGATAAGTGTTAAGGTTACCTTCAAAGTTGCAAGAGATGTTCACGACTATTGATCTCCTGCAATTGAAGGCTTATATTCGTCGAAGCCCTGACTACAATTCCCATATTTAGGCAGGTGCTTCATTAACTAATTTGAGTCTATTCGATAGAATCTAAAACAGAACCTTAAAAATGATAAGTGATGGAAGTATAACAGAAACATTTGAGTTTCTCGAGCACCGCCACAATGTTTATTGTTTTTCATTATTTTACCGTTATTTTATAAATAATTTTCTAGTGAAATAGTCAGTTGCTTTCTTCCAATTAGCTTACCAGTGAGCCCAACTTCAGGCGTACTTTTAAATTCAGAGATTCTTTCCTTAGGAATACTTTACCCAACTCAATATTTTCCTCCTATTGCGGTCTTAAGACATTCTCTAAAGTCAATGTGCATCCTTTTAAATCTTCTCCAATATTACCAAGCCCTCACATTGTTCTAATCTTTTTATGTTTATGTTTTCCAAAAATACGTACATTTGTACATATATTCAAAAATATGTGCTTAAAAAATAAATCGTCACACTTAAACGGATTAGGATATTTTATCTAAACAAAAATAATATAAATTTGAGACTTTCCAGGAGAGGCATTTCTATTCTATTTCCTTAAACTATTATTCTATCAGCATACAATTTATCTTAAATCAATTCTCTCATATCCTATTTCCAGTTAAGTGACACTTCTGTCAAAATCAACAATGATTGTGTGTTTATGATGCTGAGTGGTTGTGAACATCAAGCCATATACTCGTAACCAACAGAAATGCCTACTATTGTAGGTAGAAAAACCATCTTTATGGTTACCATTTGTCATATTTTTACTATCTGACTTCAATAAAGTAAGGACCTATACATAATGAATTCTTAAACACACGGCTTTATCCAAAGTCTAAATCAGTCCTACAAATGAAAGAGCAGATATGTTAATAGAACTGACAGATATCAGATCTTCATAAGTAGTTCACAATCTCACTCGTGAAAAATTTATATTTGAATCGAATCGTGAGTGAAAAATTTAAAATGGATACATTTTGAATGATCTGTCATACAAGACCAGATCCTTGTGATTTAAAATGCTGATAAATAATGGGAATAAGTATGGCACTGATGACAATACTCACTCTCGAACTGCTGAACGAACGTCCTGCTGGCCGAAATTACAAACATGCTAAGGTATAGGTACGAAATGAAGACAAATTCGAACTATGTATCAGATGTGGTACTCAATGACTTGATCATATGGTAGGGGTTATTCATAGTTCATGAGCTTGGTAATCTTTGACTCCTTGGTCGAATCTGGAATTTTTGACCGACTTTAACTCACACAAAGTTGCCAGACTATAATACAGATGGAAACTAAATCCGACCATGTAACTGCGATTAAAAGCACTGATGTCAGTATTATCGCTAGAAGGTTTCGCACTCTGCAAAATATTGATGGCTTGTTTTTTTAGATTGATGTCCAACCGTGTATTAATATTTGCATATCTAAATTTATGCCCCTAGTACAAAGGAAACTACTTAGAACTGATAGTTGGCTGTGACCACTTCCTTATCGACGACAATAATTTAATAGAATATGAGTATTCCAGACAGAGGAAGAACTCAAATGGCGACATTGCCCTGTGCGTAGTATATGAGTTAACTTGAGTGGGCTCTATCCAGGGGACTTTATATGAACTTTGGCAATCTAATGCATCTCAATGCATTTCTAAATCAGTTATCAAACTGGAAAGCTTCACAAAACGTTTAACACTTTATCTCAGTTGACAATAACCCATTCATGCAAGAGCTGCTTCATTTCCGATCTTGCTCTCACTATATCGATATCAATCACTTTCTGGTAATGGTTTTATTCAATTCTATTCAATGCGATAGGATTCGCAATATTCGTTTAATGTAATTTCAACAACATTGATTAACTTTAAAATTGCTAAATGTTCAGGATTTATTCTTTCAGTCGACCAATAAACGAAAATATGGTCAGGTCACCCTAACTCAAGCATATAGAAAATACAGAGGAGCATCAAACTGATTCAATCAATAAACGATATTGAGTATACTTCTATACGTTAGCTAAGACTACTACTTATATATATATTTTCCACAACATACATTGGTGTGCTCTAGACTAAGTTAAATACCGTTTTTTGTACAGCCAACAGATGTTTATATAAAGTGAAACAAAATTAGAATTTAATTGACAGCCAAAAGCCTTCTTGCATCTGCTTTGGTAACAACATTGATGGATATTCAATTGAACTTAAAGCGAAAGGCAGTTGATTTAGGGACTGAATCATCAGAAAAGTGAACGGTAGTTACGAAGAGACAGACACTCCAATATAAGGATAGAATATTGAAATAGTCAAGCCATCACATGGAAGCTATTTATTTTAGACCATACATCTATTTTGTATCATATCAGTTTAAATTGGGAGAAAATTTAAAGAATTCCAATGAAATTAAATTAAAAACTGGGTCACAATTACTAGGTTGACTTTTTTCTGTTGACTTTGTATGTGAATTGACGGGCACTCAAGGGGTTATGGCTACCCTTAAAATATTTTAATGCAGTGCTAAGAGTTAAGAAATAGGAGAAAACGATGTACATTTATCTTAAATGTCTGGATATTGCAATGGAAAGGAAAAACAGATTTGGGTAAGGAATTTCACATTCGAGCAGTACCTACTGATGAACATTCCTAACAAAGCGGGTATTACGCAGAAATTGTCTTAGGGAAGGAATGCAACTAGCTATATCAATAGAACAATGTTTGAAGAAGTAACGATAAGACAATGATATGAAAGAGACATTTTGAAGGTGTTTCAACGACAAAAATATTACCGTAATCGATCAGTGACTTATCAGTTTTAAAGCTCTATTTTGGATTTAATTGAGTAGATGTAGTGATGTTTTGAATGCGCCTGACTAAAGAATGAGAATTATACTCTAGTTTTGGGCATATGTATGCTTTATAAATAGTTCCCAGATCAGAAGGGAAAAAAGTTCTTAAATCGTCTGGGAAATCGAAGGCGTTTCGCAGCATTTTTAGCATTATCTGATAATGTGTGGAATAACGTAAATACCAAGAATCAAAAACTTTTCGATGCAAGTGCCATTTTCTTATAATGGCAATGGCGGTATATTCCGCTTTGAGTTTTCAGATGTGCTTTTTAGTTTCCATCCGAGGTTTTGCTCGCCGGTCTCGCCAGGGTATTTCTAAAGGAACACAAACTTCTGATAAAAGGTCTTTCAAACCTTATATCGAAATCTTTTATTAGGAAACAACTCTTATAACAAATAATATTCTCTTTAATTCAAATACATACTTCGAAGATGGAATATTTTTTGCTAAGACAGGTTTCGGCTTAGGGGTATTCTTGTACTTTGTGTTTCAGTCTCGGAATCTGGTTTCTGTTAAATTCGTTTTGCGATTTTAGTCTGATGGTTTAGTTAACTTGAATTCACTCCTGATGTTCTGGTATTGCGGAAACTGGCTTCGGATAATTCTGGTAATGGTGGACAGGAAGTACACCCCTGACGGCACTTCGGAAGATCAGGGTTAATGCTCTGGTACATCAGCAAGTACTACGCTTTTGGTGGTACTGAAACAGCGGCTTATCTGGTTGATCGGCAGGTACAAGGTCCTTGATGGCTAGTAATAAGCGAAACACTCTGGTAGATTAGCAGGTACAAAGCCCCTGGTGGCAAATTGATAGTCAAAATGCTCTGGTAGATCAGCAGATGGCACGCTGAATGTTTCAGTAGATCGGTAGGTACAAAGCCCCTGATGGCAATCAATTTGGCAAGCTAACTGCTTAACATATCGTCAGATACTACGCTCCTGGCAAAAGCGACAGGTTGATCAGCAGAAACAAAATCCCTGGTGGCAATTAGTTAATATTGACCGAGACACGATCGTTGCCGAACAACTGGTGGTTCAAACTGAATGTGAATTTAAGGTCGATGAATGCATGTTCTAGTGAATGTGAGTTATGTTGATCACATTCAAAATTTGCTGGCGATCGACAAGTAATGACTTGCAGGTTGAAATAATATTATTAATGATGACATAGCGTTCTATGGTATAAGGGTAGTAGAAGAAGTGACGGTTATTTTTGAATATTTTCTACTTAATCAGAAAAGCAGAGATGTCAACTGAGAAAATAATGGAGAACATAGTGTAGCATGGAACGCTTTGTTACAATTTTAGAAGCATTTAATTCCACACGATTATTAATGCCCCATATGACAATACTGTTTAAATCTGAGTTTAATGAGCTCAACATATTCTGCCGATGCAACTCGACCTTAGAAGAAGAGGGAGATGAGTTACGAAAAACTAAGGGAGCTATCATCAGCGAAGAAGTTTGATGGATTACTAGTTTCAGACAGGAGATCATGTTTAAAAATAAGAAATAGTGTTGGATACAATACGGAGCCTTGGAGTACAACAGCATTTATTTTATAATCTTCAGATTTGAGACCACCCAAAACAGAATGTATTGAACGGCTAAAAAGGTAATTGCTAATTCAACGAAGAAGTAAACCATTGATACCAAAAGCATGCGATTCCAAACTCTATTAAATGCTTTTAGAAAATCAAGTACAATAAGTTTGCTTTCACCAAAGAGATCTAAGAATTGATTCCATTTTTCCATCACCATAGTGAGGAATTCAAAAATCATGATTCAATGTTAGATAACAGCCAAACAAACAAAATTTTTGAAGATTCTTAGAGCCGTTCTCGGAGAATAATAAAATTTCCCAAAACGTTTTTTTTTAAATATTTACTATTATGAATATGAGTCCTGTAAATAAAAGTAAGAACTAGTTTTGGCTAGCTAGTTAGAGATGCCTTCTAGCAATAGCTGTTAATAGAAAACGCAAGATTTATGTAGATTATGCTTATTTTTCCTTTCTTTTTAAACTTCTATTTGAGTGAATAAAAATAGCTTAAGCCTTAATAATGCACTTAAACTATTAAAATATAATTATTTTTTTTTCAACCTTATCTAGAAAGGTTTGACAAGTTCTTATTTTTATTATTCTCTTCAGCTATAGTATAGAATATAGCCGAGTTTATACGCATGAGACAAGACAAATTTTAAGCAAATCGGTCGGCCAATTTAGGTTCCATTTTATTGTAAAGTGGATGTATCCCCCCCCGACGGGTTTCACCTTGTCGTGGTGGGGGGGCTTACGTCTATTCTCTCGCTGCTCGTTCACCTAAGAGATTTAGACAACTAAGAAAACCCAAGGGAGTAGTAGGGTCAAGACGGGTGTGTGTTGGTAAAATCTCCGGCTACTTACTTGGCTGGAGTTTTTTAAGGTATTTTGCCAGGTTTTGAAGGGTCTACTAAGGAGGTCTACGGTGAAATTGTAAGGTCCTTGGTTGCTCGTGTTCGGGCTCTGGAAGGATTGACTGTTGGAAGTATATTAGGCCATGGTTGGTCGGTGGTGGTGCAAGTGGTTAATGCATGGATGATGGTCTTGACTTTCGGGGCTCGTCCACTTGTGGCTGGAGACTTTTTGATGGATTTTGGTGAAGGGTGAAATTGGTGAAGTCTCCGGCTACTTGCGTGTCTGGAGATTTCTAAGGTTTTATCGGGTTGTAACGGGTTGAATTGATAAGGTCTCCGGCTACTTGCGTGGCTGGGGACTTTTAAGGTTTAATTGGGTTATAACGAGGAGTTAACTGGTGAGGTCTCCGGCTACTTATGTGGCTGGAGACTTTTAAGGTTATTAAGGGTTTTTTAAGGGTTATTTGTAGTAGCAAATAATAGGGAGATCGTCATCCTCGTGCTTTAGAACAAAGGCAGGAGCGTTTTTCCTTGTTTATCGTAAGGTAAACTAAAGACAGGAGCGTTTTTACTTGTTTGCCGTCAGGTAAACTAAAGACTAGGAGCGTCTTTCCTAGTTTGCCGTAAGGTGAGCAAAAGACTAGGATGCACATTGAGTCGTTCGTTTCTACCCCGGCTGACTTCTTAATGTATGTATCCTAAGGGTTGACAGGCCCAGGGTTTTGCAGGAGCCCATCTGGAAGTGACTGGTTCAGATCTAGAAATTCTGAAGCTGAGTAAGAACTTGGACTATGTCCGGGTTCCGTTTGCCTAGGAGGCTCCATAAAATGACGAAGTTGCGAAGCTCCACCGGAAGCTATATTCTAGTACTATGGGAGATAGTGCGCATTTGAGTCGGAGGTTGAGTTTTACCGTCGGCTCGAACCCTATCTATGAGATAGGCCCCCATGGCATTTAGCGTAATATTTTTTGTATTAACGTTAAGCATTATCTAAAAATGTTTAGCTCAAACTACTAGTAATAGCCAGTGGCGTAGCTAGACCTTTGGGGGCCCTGTATCCAATTTTTTTTTTTGGGCCCTATAACCAAAACTGGGCCATAACCTTATAACCTTTTTTTAAATTAAAACACTAACGTCAATAAATAAGATAAATTTAATTCAATGTATAACGACATAGGAACTTTAACATAAATGCATACTACATATATATAGATACATGTTTTTCCTTGCCTTTTTTCTGCAAATTTATTTATTAAATCTTTCATACCTGAAAAAGATTTCAGTTTTTCAAGATTATCTGCTTCTATTGATAAAAGTGATAAATCTGACAACCTCTTCTGTCCCATTGAAGTTCTGAGATAATTTTTTATTATTTTCAGCTTGGAAAATGATCTTTCAGCTGTTGCTGTGGTTACCGGAAGAGTCAAAAAGAGAAAGCATGCTGTTATTACTTCAGAAAAACTAGAAGCAAGGCTATTAAATTCGATGACTAATAATTTAGCAAGTTCTTTTATGGAATGAATTTTGAGGATTTCGGATTTAAGGCATGTTTTTAGAGCAATTAGTTGATTGCAGAAATCACCAGATATGTCTGTATTGTACTTTTCCACTAGCTTTTTTCATCCTTGACTTATCTCATCATTTGAGAACGAAAAAAGCTTATCCGGTTCCAACACTTCAAACATACTACTAAGGGTATGAAGGCTTTGAAATCTTTGCAGAGTTTGTCCAATCAAAGTGTCCAAGCAGGAATAGTAAATATTGACTTTAAAGTAAATTTCCGGATCAGAAATTCTATGATCTTCTGCCAACTCATCAAAAAAGCGCTTCGTTATTTTCCTCCTTTTATTTTTGAAGACAGGCGTCACTCCCCAATCTTTGGCTAAATCCTTGGACTTTTTAAGTAAATCACTGAATTTATTTTGATTTCTTTCTTTTTCTAGACCGTCTAAAAGATTTTGAAGCAAAATACTTGCTTTTTGTAAGTCATTTTCCTCATATTGAAGGACTTTGGAAACTGGACTTATAATATCAAACAGCGAAGAAAAAAATGACATCAACACAATAAAGTCGTAGGTCTCTAAAATGTTTATAACATTTTTACATTCGTCTCGTTCGTCTTTTTTTGTTGAGGTCAAATTGATTTGGTGTAAGGTTTTCATTATCAATGTATAGTTTGATCTTATACCACATAGTGCATCATTTCGTGACGACCATCTCGTAGGACAAACCTTTTTAAGGGTAATTTTATATTTTTCTAATGAATCGTTGTGCAGCAAAGACCAGCGCTTCATACTGTTACCAAAAAATGTATATATTTTCTCTAAATTATCGAAAAATGTTGACACTTCAAGTATATTTTTTGCTGCATTATTAAGTATCAAATTTAATGTATGTGCTGCGCAATGAACATAGTCTACATTTGGAGTGTTCTCTTTTATAAGGGCTTGTAATCCTACATATACACCCGACATAACATTCGCTCCATCATAACCTTGTCCTCTGCATTTGGATAAATCAAGTCCATATTCACTTATTGTTTTAAAAACTTCTGTTTTTAGCCCTTCGGCACTAGCATCAGTAATTGGTACAAACCTTAAAAATGACTCGCAGATTTTTATATCTTTATTTACTTTTTCATCGGTTTCTGCTATAGAAATATACCTAATAACAACAGACAGTTGGTCAATTTTTGATAGGTCTTGTGTTGTATCCAAAATTATAGATAGAAAAGGAGCTTTTTTAATTTCTAAAACAATGTTTTCTCTTAATGTGATACCAAGCAATTCAATTATCTCATTTTGAATTGTAGGGCTTAAATAATTTATTTCACCTTTTAGTTTCAAAATGAGTTCTTTCAAAATAGGATCATAATTAGATATTAAGTGAATAATGGATATAAAATTTCCAGAATCTGAATCATGTCCTCTAAAAGGTAAATTGCACGAGGCCAAATTAATTATGACATTTATAATACGGTGCAAAACATTTCACCAAAAAGTTATTTTACTGTTGAGTTCACTTTCTAAATGGGTAACTATAGTACCTTCTTGTAATCAATTTTTATAATTTAAAGCAGAGTTTATGTGTTGCTGAGAGTTTTCATGTTCAGATATATTTTTAGTTAAATTGGTTCTAACTAGAACACCGTTTATCCATGCGGAAGAGTACGATTTGCTTTGACGATCTGCTAACAACCAACAGAAGTGACAGTAAGGTTTGTTCAAAATATTAGAATAACATAACCATGGTCTAACAATTCGAATACCAGCCTTATTTGAATATGAGTAATGAAAGTTTGAAAAACATCGAGTTGCTTCCGAATTCTTTGGAAATGGTCCTTCAGGTTGAAAGGGGCCTAACTTAAAACTTATTTTTCGTTCACATTCAGTAAGACTGTCACCAAAATTTCCTCTATCCGATGAAGAGATATTATTTAATTCGTTGGGTTGATTAGAATCTTCATTATGAGTTTCTTCTATTTCAGGAGCTCTTGATGCATTTTGTGCTTCAGAAGAATCTAAAACCAAAACGAAAACAAAATAAGTTCCCAACGTAAACTTGCGGGTTCATACAATTTTTATTAAACAATTCATTACTTTTTCTTCGATATTCTAATGATCGAACGAATGTACCTACTACGATATCGTTTATCTAGTTACATACCTACATACATAAAAACAAACGTAGGAATATTTTCCAGAATTGCATTTCTATTAACTGAACATCCAAAAGATAGATACGCAAATACCTAGCAACAAGAATTTATCCACAAGATTAATAATATACCTAATGCTATGCTTGTGTTTACAGAAATATAGAATTTGTATAAACTTTTTACCACCGTCTGAAGTTTTATCTACATACTTATAACAAAATCCGACCAAGAATTTACATACCAACACAATTTGAAGTAGCCGCAACATTTGGTTGTCGAAAAAACGAAGTAATTTTAGGAAGTTTCTTGATCTCATTATCTCTTTTTTCTTTATTTTTTCTTTTCAGAGCTCCACTTAGATACTCTCTTTTATTTTCACTCATTTTTTTACAAAAATAATATTTTAAGCAACGCACAAAAAGTCAGAAATATCTAAGTACAAATAATCACAAAAAACTTTAAAGTAAATTTTTAAAATGTATATCCACGCTTCCACGCACAGACAGATTAAACATTTCAGTTAACGTGTTGAAATTCGTTTTGCCTAGTTCGCTCAGACAATTAACGGGACTTTTTTTTGGTTGCAGATACATACAGGGTTCGGAATGGAGTATTCGAATTTTTCAGCTGTTAGTTCATGCAAATACCTTTGTATTTTTTAATCTACCGCTGGTCCCTGGTTTGTATTTCTGTGTGATGTTGGAGTTGGTGGCTGTGTCAGGCAGGACGATATATTTTGAAAGCTCGAATAAAAAAGTGTTTGCAGGTGGAAGTTGTAGTATTGTTGGTTGGTAGGACATGAAAAAAATAAAAGTGAATTTTTTTACAAACGTCTTGTGCTCTGTAGGTCTATATCTTTGGGGGCCCCTATATCTCGGGGGCCCTGTTACATGGATACAGCTGATACAGCGGTAGCTACGCCACTGGTAATAGCTTTGACTAGTTAGGTTTAGCTTCTTCTAAAAAAAGATTTTACTTTTTTATTATTCACAAGATTCTATGTTGGTTCAACCCAAACTAAGTTTTTTTTTTTAATTTCTTAGACAGTTCCAAAAATCGCCAAGTTTCTAAAAAAGTATTCATATTCAACAAAAAACTTATGTCGAAAAACTGACCGATAATGGATAAACTTGGTTCTTACGGATATCAAAAACATTTGAAGAAGTTCAAAGGAGAATTATGGTCCTGGATCTTTTTTTATTAGCTTACAGAAATATCTATAGACATTTTTACTTACCTCACTTTCATATCCATTACTTCAGCCAGTGTCGGATTGATTGTATCTTCCTCCAAGTGACTGTCAACAATGACATTTGCATATTTGCTCCCTCCGTCTCTCAACACCTTTAACAAATCTTCAAACCGATCATGAGGAGATGGCTTTTTCGTCGTTGAAGCACTTATTTTCTCATTTGAATTTCCTTGGCTTTTGGCGACTATTGTTGTGGACGCTTCTTTGGAACCAGATGAATTGCTGAAAAAAATAAAAAAAAATAACGTTACAAAATTATTTAATCCAATTAAGATTGAGCTCAAACAGAATTTTAAAACGCCTTGGAAAAGTCTGCTTTCCCATTAAGGTAATACAAAATATCTTTTATGTTTTTCACTATAAGATTCTAATGGAAAACATGATTAAAGCTTACACTCAGCCAACTTTTCTCATGAGGAATAAAAAATTTAAAATCAGCTTCCCTAAGGAATAAAAGGTTTATGGTTTCATAGAAAGATACGTTGGCTTCATCCGTATACAGATACCCATTCGCATACGCCATAGCATATAATCAATTTTGTTTAATGTCGGAAATTACTATTATTGCTTCCGTAGTTGGGTTCACTGCTAACACACCACTCGCACTCCTCAGTCTTCATAAATACAAACATCAAAATTTGCATTCGCTGAAATGAAACCCCACATCTTGGTTAGTTCTCAGAACGGCGCGGCGCAGCGGTAGCTAATAAAAATATTTTCTTATGGCTATTTCCGACATTAACGGCATTGCGTTGCGGTGGTGCTCTAAAACCACCATTACTCTTCACTCTTATTTACTCAGGCAGAGAAAATGATAAAGAAGGAGGTAAAAGAAGAAAAGATTTTGTGAAGGTAACCTTCTCCTACACAAGGGCTGCTTCTACAGCTATATGAAGACTTTTACAGCTGCAACAGTTTATAGCTTGATACTTTTTCCGACTGTTACCCAGAAGTATGCAATACCTATTCTACATTTTTTTTTATTTAAAAAAAAGCACTCAATTCTCTTATTTTGCTCCTTTGGATGTAAAAGAAAGTGGACGTTCAAAAAGCCCACAGCTTTCTTCCAAGGAATCGTGTGCTCTATACATTCCTTCTTGGTATTTAATAAAAAAAAAAATGGTTTAGCAACACGACCACAAACTGAAAAACCCACGAACCAACCAACCAACGTTTTTCCGACTTGAAGTTGAAGCCTTTTAGGAGTTCATATTTTTTTGCAAAAGATTCGTTTGCGTCAGGTGAAATTGAGTCTTGAAGGAAAATATTGAAATGGCTGAATTTTTGTTTATTTAACACGAACAAAGAATGACATAATGAAAGTAAAGTAAGAGAATGTACACAGTACATAGAAAATGATATTTTTCTAACACAAATATTTCTGTAATTTCTTGCAGATTTGTCAAGAAGTTGTCCACTTCATTTATTTATTGAATCTATTTTTCGTTTTTTGTTTTTGTAAATATTCCAGTGCAAGTGCGACGAGGTCTATTTTCGAATGACCAAGCATAATTAATTTTTTTTTTAATATAATTGACGCGTACTCAAATTGTTAAAAATACCCTTTAAGGGTCTTAAGACAGTGTAAGCGAATTGAGTAACCATGTACATTTATCTTAAATGTCTGGATATAGAAATGGGAAAGAAAAACAAAGCTGGGTGAAGAAATCCACATTCGTGTGGTACGGCTAAAAAAGGAGTGTCTAAACTTAACGGTATGTCCGAAGTTAAGCTCAAAAGTTATACTGTAGAACATTCCTTACGTAGCGGGTATATGCATAAAGAATGCAACTAGGTATTTCATTAGAGAAATGTTTGAAGAATTAACGATAGAATTGTCACTATTACTATCACAAAGAGACATTTCTACGATGCTGCAATGAAAAAAAGTTTCCGAAATTGGTCTGTCACCAATCAGTTATAAAGCTTTATTTTAAATTCCATCCAGAAGGTGCAATGATGTTTTGAATGCACTAGACCAGAAATCGGGAGCTATACTCTAGTTTTGGGCTTTATAAATAGTTACCAAATCAAAAGCAGAAAAAAGGTCTTCCAAAGTCTTAGAAAACCTAGGAATTTCGCTGTGATTTAATGACGAAGTTCACCAAGTGCAAAAGCATCCACAAATTGATTATAGGGCCGTTCTATCGATCGATTATATCAAATTTCTCTTGGCCAAATTTGGAAGATATAGATGTGAAGGACATTGTGTTTGCACCATAGTTTCCACTTGACGGTTACCTCATTCAACGATATTCTGAACTGGCACCGATTTTATACAGTAAACATTTTCTGATCAAGTTTCACAAAATTAGTTTACATATAAATCTCAAACATAACTTGCTTTGTAAAAATTTTGTAAAAATATGTCTTTTCGTATACAAAATTATGAATTAATAGATTTGGTGTCACGACAGATCGCAGAGAACCTGATCCTTGTGATTGTGACTTTTTTGCTTAAAGGTGTAACTGACAGCAATTGCATTTTTTTTTTGTATTTCACTTATGTACTCTAAGATGATACAACTGGTTTTGTTCAATTTTTATACACCAAGGAGTACAAGAAATGTTTATTTCTGGAAACTAAATATTTTGAATACCATGAACAGGGGTTTGAAAACGAAAGCAAATACTCAGTACCTGCCATACAAATTTTTTTTAGAAATTTTAGAAAATATTTTTTTTCACAAAAACGGTTCCACACATTTGTTCAAAATAAACAGACCAACACATTTAATTTAGTTCAATCTATATAATAGTTAAAACAAATTCCAAAATTTGTTATTAATAGTACCTTCAATAGAAACAATTTTTTAGCACTATCTACAAGATTTATAAGAAACATTTAATTATACAGGGTGATTTGCATAAGGTGTGACAAAAAGCTAGGGCGTGTAGGTTGGACTAAGACAAGAAAAAAATCGTATGGGAGGGGGGTCTATTTCCCCCCGTTTAGGCGGGAGGGGCAATTTAAGTAAAAAAATAACTTAAACCAGAAAAAAAATTATTAACAAATAACGGTGATACCCACAGAGTAATGCTATAGCATTTTGAAAAGCCAGAAATACATTCTTTAATTTTGTTTTTAAATAAAGTTGTTCGAGTGAATAGTTTTCTCAAAAACTACGAAACATTTCGACATCCGGTTTTTGTGTTTGATCAAGAATTAATAAGAGCATTGAAAATTAAATAAAAAAATAATACTTAATTACGTAAAATTTTGAAAAAAAATTGTTTAAAAACAAAATTTTCATTTTTTTTTTCAAAATTTTGATTTTGAAAATTAATTTTATTAATTTTTCAAAAACTATTCACTCGAACAACTTTATTTAAAAACAAAATTAAATAATGTATTTCTGGCTTTTCAAAATGCTATAGCATTACTCTGTGGGTATCACTGTTATTTTTTAATAATTTTTTTTCTGTTTTAAGTGATTTTTTCTTAAATTGCCCCTCCCGCCCAAACGGGGGGAAATAGACCCCCCCCTCCCATACGATTTTTTTCTTGTCTAAGTCCAACCTACACGCCCTAGCTTTTTGTCACACCTTATGCAAATCACCCTGTATATTAAAATAACAGTACCCAACGTTCAAATGTTTAAAATTTGTTTTCAAAAATCGAAATGTTCTCGAAACTGAGATTACTGAGATTTGATAAAAAATGTTCTGTTTCAATTAATTCTTACGATTTAGTACTATACCAAAAATCAATACAAATTTTTGAAATTTTCTCAATTTTTAGCTTTTGCTTTAAAAAGTTTAAAAAACATTTTTTTTTTTTGAAATTTTGAAAAAAAATTAAATTTTTTTGGAAAATTGGATATCTCTAAAATGGGTAGTTATTTTTTTCGGAAAATCTTATTTTTATTTGCGCAATAATAAAAACTTAAATTAGAATACAAAAAATATTTCTTACGAATTTTATACATACAAAAATATTTTAACTATTTGAAATTGTTGTTCTTACATCAATTAATACTGGATTATGGCATTCAGTTTTTACCTTAAATTACTAAAAACATTATTTTAGCGTTTAAAAAACTATTTTGTGCTCCTCAAAATTTTTCGCTATAACTTCCATTTTTAAATTTCCAAGTCTCTTAAACAAATGAGCACATTCATGTGATCCAGTCGTGTACATTTAATTTTTACCCAAAAATTGTTCCACAGATCTATATAAACTAAAATACATGACTGATCACACCTACTCGCTCTTATATAAAAGTACTTTAGAATCTTAAAATTATTAATAAATAAATATAAAACATAGATTAAATGAGATAAAAATGTTCAAATGCATAAAATTTCCGTCTGCTTTCTAGAAAAGTATTAATTCGTGAAAACAAAGTTTAAAAATCCTTAGTTTTTTACATAAGAAATTTCTTTAAATTTTTTCAAGAAGAAAACTTGGGAAGCTATTTTTAAGTATTTAGTAATAAAGATTTAAGAAAATAATTTCAAGAAATAATCGTATTGATTTTTCAACCAAAAAATTTGGATTTTTTTTCGAAAACCCAAAAAATATTTTTGCGAATGTTTTTATATAAAATAATTTTTTTAAATTTAATTTTGGTTCAAATAGTTAAAGCTTATGACAGGTACCGTTATTAACATTTTTTCCAAAAAATTTGTTGACCGAAATGTAGTCCAAGAAAGCACACCTAACTCTGTATCAAAATCGTTAAAACTGGTTTAATATATAAATAAGATATTGCATTACGGCTGTAAGGGAAGTACCGTTAGTTTTGGAGCTAAAAAATTTCAATTTCTCCTCTAGGGAATCCCAGAAGACCGTTAACTACCGAGTTTGAAGAAAATAGTTCTAGTGGTTTAGGCATTCAGGAAGAGGTACTCGTACAGATATACAGATATACTCGTACAATGATACAGACATAAGGACATACAGACGGAATTGCCGGACCTACTTTTTTCGTAGTGGTTTTTAAAAAAAAATAAGCTTTTATATACAAAATTTTTAAAACATTTTTAAATCGGATTTTTAAATTAGATCGCCAATTTTAAGACTTTATTACTGTGCGAAAAAATTTAATTTCAAGAAAATAAAAATATTGACTCGGTTTTGAGATATCGAATATTCAAAAATAATTGATTTCTTTTTGAAAATTTCAAAAAATTATTCTTTGTTTATGTTTTGAAATGCAATGTTTTCTAAACTTTTTATTTTTGTACGAATAAAAATTTATCAGATATCAAATTTTCCAAAAAAAAGTAGATTTTTTTTTTCAAAAATTCAAAAATATTTTTTTTTAAGTTTTGAAATACAATGTTTTTCAAACTTCTTAGAAGCTTTTCTATAAATAATTTCATCAAAATCCGTTATGCCGATAATGAGAAACTCGAAACTTCGAAAAAAATGGTTCTATGGTAGGTACAGTCAGTAATATGTTAATTTCAATTTTTACTTGCGACTTATAGGTACTATAAGGCAAGTTATGCATTCGTAGAAATTCGAACTCGAGATTTTGATCAAAGTTGATATTACGATGATAGCGAAGACCAAAAAAGTGGGTCTCGCAATTCTGTCTGTCTGTCTGTCTGTCGGTTGGACTACAGCCTAAACGGCTCGGCCGATTTTCTTCAAACTTGGTAGATATGGGTTTTAATTTTTTCCCCCCGGACGTTTTTTTCTGTTTTTTTTTAAGACCAAAAATAACGGTACCTGCCATACGATTTTTTTTTCGAAATTTTATAAATATTTTTTTTTCTCAAAAACTGTCCCACAGAATTTAAAAAAAAAAATTGAAAAATTTCATTTGGTTAAAACTAGCTAATGATTAAAAAAAAATTTACAAAAAATTGTTATTTTTGGTAGCCCCCCTGGGTTCATTTTTTTTGTTGTTGATTTTCTCGAAAACGGTACAGCCGATTTAAATAATTTTTTTTATTCCAAAGCTCCTCCAAAGTTTGAATATTATTACATATTCAAATTTTCAATTTTTAATTTTTTGGATTTTTAAAAAAAAATTCAAAATTTTTTGTTGGAAACTCAATATTTCGAAAACCCCATGCTCGATTTTTTTCAAACTTGACAAATAAAAGTTTCTTAACATAATCTACAAGATTTGAGAAAACAATTTTGTTTTATCTATAACTAACGGTACCTTCCATACAAATTTTAAAAACTGGTTTTCGAAAATCGTATTTTTCTCGAAAACTGTTCCCAGAATTCTGCTAAAATTTTTTTCTTTCGATTAATCTTTACGATCTATAATTTAATAAAAAAAATTTTTAAATCTAGATATTACTGACTGTACCTACCATAGAACGATTTTTTCGAATTTTGAATTTCTCATTATCGACATAACGGATTTTAATGAAATTTTTTATAAAGAAGCTCCTAAAAAGTTTTAAAAACATTGCATTTAAAAACTTAAGAAAAAATATTTTTTCAATTTTTAGAAAAAAAAAGTAATTTTTTTTTGAAAAATTCGATATCTCAAGAACGGCTTAGTATTTTTTTTGGAAATTAGACTTTTATTCGTACAATAATAAAAACTTAAGGTTGGCGTACCAAAATTTTTTCTTGAAATGTTTTAAAAATTTTGTACATAAAAGCTTATTTTTTCTTAAGGAACCACTACAACGACTTATAAATTGTTCCTGCATAAATTCATATTTGCATAGCATTCTGTTTTAATCTCTTACTACTAAAAGAATTTAAAAAATTCATTTTATCCTTATGAACAGTTTTCTCTAATAACATTCGTTTTTAAAATTCCTAGTCTATTACATAGGAGCAAGTTCGTGCGACCCAGTCGTGCATTTTATTTTTTATCAAATTATATATCCTAAAAATTAATCGAAATGAAAAAATTTGTCAACATTCTAGACGCGCCGTTTTCAAGAAACATACGATTTCTGAAAACCAATTTTTAACATTTGTATGACCGTTATTTTTAGGTAAAATATTTTTTTTCTTATATCTTGTAAATTGTATTAAGAAACTTTTATTTATCAACTTTAAAAAAACAGCATAGGGTTTTCCAAATATTGGGTTTTGAAAATAAAAATTAATTTTTTTTTAAATCCAAAATAATCCTTTTTGAAAATTTTAATGAACAATACTATTCAAACTTTTGGGGAGCTTTAGCGTAAAAAAATCATCAAAATCGGTTGAACTTTTTTACAGAAAATCAAAAACAAAAAAAATGGTTCCATGGGGCCTACTCTCAAATCTCAATAACAGTTTTTGGGAAACTTTTTTTCAACCATTACCTAGCTTTGACTAAATGAAATTTTTTTTGAGAAAAAGAAATATTTATAAGACTTCGAAAAAAAAATCGTATGGCAGGTACCATAATTTTTGGTTAAAAAAGAAGAAAAAAACGTATCGGAGAAAAATCAGAAACCATATCTACCAAGTTTAACGAAAATCGGCCAATCCGTTTAGGCTGTAGTCAAAAAGACAGACAGAATTGCAAGACCAACATTTTTCGTCTTCGCTATCATGGTATTGTCAACTTTAATCAAAATCTGGAGTTTGCTTCTTTTTCACGAATGCATAACTTGCCTTGTAGCACCTATAAGTCACCAATAAAAATTTATTAAGAACATTTTTTAGATTTAAGAAATAGACTTTTTTTTAATTCGGTATTTGTGTTTTTTTTTAAATTTTATTTTTATGTGGAGAAAAATAATAAAACCTTAAAAAATGTTTCCTAGAAATCCTCTAAAATTGTTTATGTATGACATCAAATTTCTAAAGACTCGCTCCTAAAATTTTAAATTTGTTTTGGCCCAAAAATCAGATTCGCTTATGAAGGTAGTTATTTTATCAATCTTTACAATATGAGCTTTTGAAAATCGTTCCCTAGCTAGTGTCTTTAAGTTCGCAAAATTTGAAAAACAAGCATTATTTATATTATTTTGTAGAAATACCTAATTCTTTTTGTCAAATAAAAACAATAATTCTCAAATAAAAAGAATGCAATCTTTTTTTTGCTTAACTCATCTGACCTTCCTTAACGAACACAAAACAAAACTGAGCATACTGAACTACTCATACCAAATTGAAATTGAAAACCAAGCAACTGACTCGTTATATTTTGTTTCCGTTGAAAAACTGACCTTTTCTTCACTGCCATTTCAAATTTCAGAAAACACAGGGCGGATGCCATCAAGTCGAGATGCTTTAAGACCCTAAACTTTGTCGTCCGTTATCCTCTGAACAAGTACAAGTTTTTTTCCTTAGCATCAACTACTGCCAAAGTAAGGTAACATTTCAAACTATACATGCACACAAACTTTCCTCTACGACTAAACTTTCCTGCTGCAAGTCCTCATCTTTCAATTATCGGAAAGAGTCCTCCGCCATCGGCGGCCTTCTTCTGCCATTGAACGCAAAAGTTTATCTTCAATTACACATTGTTCTTGCATAATTACTCAAATACAATACAAAAATAGTACACACAATGGCGAGCCATCGAAACTCACCTCTTTTGTAGGAACTTCCTTTTGAAATCACGGAACACGCCGCTCTTGTCTTCTTCGTTGACGTACCGAACTTTCGCATGCGATGGCATCAGGTGTCGATTGGTGACGCCGAAATCCATCTGCACGTCTATCACCAGGAGCAGGGTGAATAATATAAGAGTGGCAGCCAGACTTATGGCCAGGCGCTCCTTCAATTTAACCGAGCGAAGGACTCCCATGATGATGGTTCCACTGCTTACAGCTGTGCCCGGCGGAATAGTACTGGATGTCGATGTAACTCCACCAACTTTCGAACTACCACCAAAAAGTTGGTCTAACTTCTGACAGACATATTCCGCAAAGTTCTGCTGTTGCTGCTGCTGCTGCTGCCTCTGCGGCGACAGTGGCTTTTCAAAGACAGATTCCGATTGTAATGACTTCCGAACACGTCTACGCAATGCACGCTTTCGCTTAGGCTCATCGGCAGCAACTACTTCTGCCGGTACAACAGAATAGTTTTCAAATGAAGACGACGACGACGACAAAACAACCTTCAAGCTATCGAGCGGCGAGAGTTGGTCGCAATCGATAGAGCTTATAAGCGGCGGCCAAGGGTTCAGGGCCAAACTATGTTCGTTGTTCAAAGGCTTTATGCTTCGGTCAGCACCACACGCTGTCGATGCAGAGGTTAGAGCGCAGTTGTTGCCACTAACCTTTAAGCAATGGTCATCAGATTTTCTACACGCTTCTGATGTTTTGATTCGTTGTGGAGATTTACTGCGACTGCCATATACTAAACTGTTATCACCAGACCTGCTGATATCACTAGTTGATGACGAATTCGGATTAACTTGCGATTGCGATAAGGGTTGACTTTCGGGCGAATCTAAGGTCTGCCGCACACTTACTAAATCCGGTGATCGGTGAAAATTTCGGAGACGTTCTGCGATCGTTTTGTGCTCTTTGGCTGGTGGATTCTTATCAGCAGAGAGATTTTCGGCTGAATTACTGTTATTGTTGGTTTTGTAGATATTTTTCGATTGAGTGTTGTTTGAAGATGAGCTGAAAAAGACAAATAAAAAATTTAAGATAACTGTTGGAGGTACATTTTAAAAGAACACACACACACTTTTAAAATGATTATCGTCTGTAGTGATTATGAGGGTATTTAAAAGATATCTATTGAAGTCGAATGTAGTGAAGGTATTTAAAACAAATACAATATGAATGGGCATGGCAATGGCAAGTAGTGTAAAATTATTTGGTTTGTTCTTTCTTACTTTTGATCGATATCGATTTATCCGATTCAAGTTAAGATTTTTTGGTAGCTTTAAAATATGTATTAAGTAAATGAGTGGTTTTGAGATTATCAGTTTGGGAAGTGTTTTCCCTCGAGATGATTTAGGAAACCTGTTTTTCTGCTTTAGGGGCATGTATTGGTTTGCATGAATTTAAAACATAAATTAAAGCGAGTATTATAAGGGTTTACCGATTTGTTGATCTTTGCGGCGTCTGTCAAATCTTTTGTTTATTTTTCAGTCCCTTACGCCAAATTACTAACGCAACACGTAATTGAGCAGCTAGTCCAAATGATTAAAAAATTATTATCAAGATGAGTGTTCGTTAGTGAAATCGTTCCGTAGAATCACCGCGCTGGACCTTAAAAGTACGTTCTCCAACGGTTGATGGCCAAAATCAAGGAGACCAGTTCGGTAAACAATCAGCCCAGATTCATTCATCAAAAAATCGCCACTGACTTTAAAAGTTTTGGCGCAAAATTTTAAACGATTCAGTAATATGTTAAAGCCATTTTAGTAAATTTCTAAGGATTTTGCTAATTTTAAACGATTTTAACATATTACTATCTCTTAACATTTTATTAAAGTTAAAATCACAAATTTCCTACTTTAACTTTTAGTAATTTGCTAAATCCGTATGACTTCTATCATTTCCCTCGGAAAAAAATTTCTAGGCAATTTTATTTGAAATACTTAAATTGTGTTTTTTTTTATAATTCGTGAGCTAATTGTTTTTAAAAGTAAATAAAATAATATAAAATGTTTTCAGAAGACGAAAATTTCGATAAGTTTGAAGACTCAGCTTTGTGCAGAAAAGTGCGATGTTTTAAGTCCCTAGCAAATCCTTTCGAAGAGCTGGACGATGGAGAATCTTTCTTCAGTTATAGGTCTGAGAAGACAACAGTTCGGTTCTTGGTTGAAAACCTGAAAATCCAGGACCCACGGTCCAATTTCACCAGAGGTGGGTCGGCTAAGGTGATAGTCGATTATCAATTTTTTGATTGCATTTTGACTTTAGCTGTCTCTATCATATCAATAAAGAAATATAGAGAGAGCGATTGTCAAAACGACAATCAATTTATTTAGAGATCAATTTACTCTTAAGCGATACGGGCCCAGAATTATTAGTACTAGTTACATTACACTTCTTTCGGAGAAACCAATTGTGGTTGTCACTTTGACTTCTGACAAATCAAATTGTTAAGTGCTTTCCTCACGTTTAGTTTTGTTTACTTTGTATTTGTTCACGAACTGTCATTGTTTGGACGTGTTCAGATGCACCATTTTTAATAAAAGGCATTTAGTAATTTACTAGTTAGTAGTTAGAAGAGTTACTAAATTATTAAAAGTTTAACAATTTGCTAACTAGTAAATTGATAAGCCCTTAATAATAGGTTGTTTAAAATTTAGCCCCATTGACAATATAGAGAATAAATTGTGTAGGCTCTAGGTCAATTGCCCTAGAGCCTGCACAACTTATTCTCTATAATAAATTTGAAAGGTCACGATAATAATTCCCACAAAGTATGCACAATAGATCTCTTTTTATGTCTCAGTGCGAACCCCTCTCAGCATAAAAGTATGCAGTAAAACCAACTTAGTCGATCACTTGTCATGGACAAGAAATCGACCAGTCCCAGACTTGACGAATTGTACATCGGGACTTGGCCTCCACCATTATAAGAACCAACTGCTTCAGCTCAAAGTAAATGTCCATAGTTAACATGATTTCTTCGCTTAATACGCTTTGGAGATTTTGGAAGAGTACCCAGATTTTCGGCGAGCGTCGAGACGAATTTTCGGAATTTATTGGAATTTATTGGAAATATGACACACATATTAAAATGTATCTTAAAAATATTTATTTAAAATTTGGCTAAGAAAAAATAGTTATAAAAAAGTTATTGACATATTTCTAAAATTGGAGGGTTTTGATGTTTGTATGGGAGAGCGGAAGAAAATTTTAAAACTTAAACTTTTAAGCGAATTTAATTAAAATTTGACATACATATTAAGATTTATACATAATTGGTCAAAATTTGGTTAAGAAAAAATCATTAGTAAAAAAGTTATTGACATTTTATGAATTGAAAGATGAAAAATTTTGCAGGCAAAAATAAATGGTTTCGCAAAAATCGAATATCTCAGACCTGGATCTATGTATTAATTTTATTTTATTTTTTAAATAAAGGCAAATATTTTTTTTTCTAAAAATAATGGGCTTATTCTGACAGTTAGTACTGAAGAAATAAAACTTTTTATAAACACCACTGTCAAGACGGAGTGTTCGGATACCCGATTCAGTGAGACAATTTTGAACATAACTCCGACATCTGTATAAGTATCTGCAGCTTATTTTTTTGTGCTTTAACTTGCAAGCAGCAAACGCTGGTATACTTCGTTGCTTGGAGTTTTTTTTTTAAATCAAAAAGTTAAAAAAAAAAATTTGTTCTTAGTACCAGTGTTTCTGGCTACTTTTAGGACGCTTTTTTTTATAAATTATCATTTTTTTTTTTATTTTTAAATAAAAAAATGATATAAAAAGTTACAGAATTTATTTAAAGGAATTTAGGAAAAAGAAATCTAAAAGTTTGTTGAAAATATGGTTCGCGATTTGAATAAAATTATTTTCCAACTTTGAGGACTTGTCAATCAGAACATACAATATATTATATGTTAAAAAATACTTTGAAATCATACGCTCGGGTTATCTAAGAGTTCTTAACCATAAATCTTAAAAGGCTAGATATGACTTCTTCCAAAGATGTTTTTCCGCTCTCAGACCACTGTGCGACGTAGAAACATTGTATGAAAACACCTTCTTCAAGTATTTTTGCTTAGTAAGGAGATTAGGATCCATTTAACTTATATTTTTATTTATTTGATCTCAAGAAATGAGATAAATAAATTCTTCTTGAAGCTCCACCCCAATATCAGTCTGGAATAATTTTTGAAATTTTTGTTGGTATTTCTTTAGTTTCTAATTTAGATAATTTCCCACTCAGGTTCCTTAGTAATTGGTCGCATATGGGGTATATGGTATATGGTTTTAGGTATACCCTAAAATGGCCACGTCCCTGTAACTATTCTTCTCCCTCGGTTTTTCTCTTAATAATTCTCTTGTTATTCTAAAAATTCGAAATAAAAATAATAAAAATACAAAAACAACATCATATCATATCTCTCCATAAAATTTAGTTTGAAAAGTCAATATTTCGAAAAACACATGCTCAAAATTTAAACTAACATATTATTTCATCTTCAAATTTCGGTACCCAACATGCAAAAATGCTTAAAAGGGTTTTTGAAAATTGTATTTTTCACGAAAAACGCACGTAGAGTTTTCAAAAATTTGTTTCCGATTCGCTTAATTTTTACGAGTTAAACGTCCAATTATATGTGGCAACAAGGAAAAACGACATAAGTCAGTTTTTGCTACTTTTCAGGAGAGCGATTTGAATGTTTAGTTTGCAATTACAAATCAGGTACAAGACTTATGGACAAAGTTTAAACGTGAAAATTACTGAAATCACTGTAAGATCTTATTTGAATTTAAAAAGAATTAGTTTTATGACAATTTACAGCTAATTTTGATAAAAATCATGACTTATGTCGTTGTTACTTATTTAAACTATAAATAAGGAATAAGGAAAATGTACATAAGTCAACTTGTGTCTGAATTTTTTACGTAAAGGATTTTGGAAAAACTACACAAGTCAACTTATCTGCGTGTAAGCTTCAATTATACTTTGGAAAAAGAACACAAGTAAACTTATGATCGCGATTAAAAAATATAATTGTTTTGGAAAAAGAGCATAAGTAAACTTATGTGCCTGTTCATTTGGTTATTCTTTATGGAATAAAATCATAAGTAGAAAAGAAAAATTAAAGAATTGTACTTATGTTGTTTTTCCATACGCAAGTTCTGTAGATACTAACTTATGTCGTTTTTCTTTTGTCTTTAATTCCTTAACGGTTTGAGATAAAAATACGAAAAAAATATGACAGACGGAATGGCTTATTGCCCATCGGATGATATCAAAAACTCATTTTC
The DNA here is from genome assembly GCA_911387755.1 of Chrysotoxum bicinctum. NCBI lineage: Eukaryota > Metazoa > Arthropoda > Insecta > Diptera > Syrphidae > Chrysotoxum > Chrysotoxum bicinctum. Next base: position 199,210,307 of record OU426988.1, on the reverse strand, counting down.
GACATAAGTCGACTTATGCTGTTTTTCCTTGTTGCCACAGTAATAAGACTTTTCAAATTAAGACCATTTTTTCGATCTTTGACATCTCATTATTAACGGATTTGAATGAAATTTATACACAGAAGCTATTAAATAGTTTGAAAAAACATTGCATATCAAAAATTCTTAAAATCTTATTTGAAGAAACCGCCGCTGTATGCATTTATAATTTTTGTTCTTTCATAAATCCATATTTGCTTAAGAAATCACATGGCATTCCGTCTTAAGTATTTACCATTTAAATAACATTAATTTTAAAGATTCACAGCCTTTTATAAAAGACCAAGTTTGTGCGACCCAGTCATTTTTAGATAAAAGCAGGTTCATGCGCCCATGGTTTGGAGCTTAAGAATATTTGCAAAAAGATTAACAGAAGTTGATGTTGTTAGATTTGTATTTGTATAAGCTTAATGTTATGTCAATATTGTGTTTGCTGTTAGAAGGAAGTGAAAAGCTTCTAAAAGCCAGACTTTCTTCATTATGTAAGTTTTACCAAATGAAATGGAAATCGGGTCAGGTGCTTTTTGTTTGTTTTTTTTATTTTTTCATTATTTTTTTTTAAATATGTCAATAAAGAACATTTTGTTTTTGGATTAGTTAAATGCAAAATATTCAACAAAAACACTGTTGACATTCAAGCGACTTAGTCATTCAGTGTCGCTAGATTATTTCTAACGACTTCTCTAGAGAATTTTGGAGACAGTTTTGAGTTATGGCATGCTACTCGTATAATAATATCAACATCATGATAACTTCTGTGCTGATCACGGACGGAAATCCCACAAGCCAAAGTTTTTCATTCTATTAGTTTTTGTAAGTTAATTGTCAATTTCTGTAATTGTTATTTTTTTAATACCTACTACTACTTTTTGTAATATCATTATTTTTCTGGAACATTATTCCTGCAATTTTGACATTTTCTTTTCTTTAAATTTACTACAGTTACAGAAAATTTAGACAGTCTATTGATATTTCGGTAAATTCTGGTCACAATTTATTTGTCTAGAAAGGTGCTTTAATTATACCCAGAAGTCAATGAAACTCATAAAATCATTCGGATTCGGATTTAATAGTTATGTACGTAGGTATGTTAATAGTGAGACAATTTTTTTTTTATATAAATGTTTTGTTTATCTCCATTAACCTTTTCTACAAATATAAAAAGATTTTCAAAATGAAAATGTTCTTAGACTTCTTTCTACCATTTTTTTCAGACGACTTCTAGCGACTTTTTGTTTAACGAATTTCAGCGAATTTTTGGAGGTTAATCTAGACACTTATTATTTCAATTTGCGGAAAAATTGCCGAAATCATAAGACAAGATGACGAATCACGAAATTGTTCAACATTATCTTATAATTCTTATGAAAATCATTGGAAACTCAAGAATCATCGACATTTGATGAAAACTGCCGTATCAGTATTTTGGATAGCATTTCAACTAAGTCGCAATTTAAACAATCTATTTGACATAATGTTTTGGTATAATTGCAGAATGCAAGGTTAACAATGATTGAACTTAAACAGTTTTACTGGCCTCAGCCATAAACGTTTCTGAAATAAGTCTCAGCACTTTTCTTTAAACTTTGTTCTCAAGGATTTTGGGTTATTCCCACTTAGATAAAATTTTCTCGTTAATACCTGGATTAATTTCAATCAAAAATTGTATAGAGGAGCTCTATAAAGTTAATACTCGTAGGATAGTTTTTGATGAAATATATTTTTGAAACTAATAAATACTTTGAAGTGATGCACCGAACTTTTATTAAAAATAAAATGCCAGACTAGATCGCACGAACTCGCTGTTATGTTCAAGCCTAAAACTTTTAAATTTAATCTTACTTACTTACATACTTTTTACTTGCGATGTACATAGGTACTATAGGGCAAGTTCTACATCTACAGCCTAATCTACTGGAGGTATTTTCTTCGGTGCTTCCCTAGAGGGGAAATTGAAATTTTTTTTAGCTCCAAAACTAACCCGTAATGAAAATTCTTATTTATCTCGAAAACGGCTCTAACGATTTTGTTAAAAAAAAAATACGTGTGCTATCATGCTCATGTACTACATTTTGTTCAAACATATGTACTTACATGTCATAGAACCGTTTTTTTTTATTTTCGACTTTCTCATTTAAGTCTCTAACGATTTTAACCAAATCTTTCAAGCAGGAATACTCTTAAGTTTAAACTAATAATGTTAAATATATAAGAATATTCGAAAAAATATTTCTTGGGTTTTTTGGAAAAAAATAAATATCTTCTAAAAGTGTGAGCGATTATTTTTTGAAATTATGTCCAAAATCTATAAAACTTAATACTTAAAATTGGCATCCCAAATATTGTTCTTGAAAAATTTTAAAGAAATTTAATATATAAAAAATTACTTTAATATTAAAACGATTTTTGAGCTTTGCTTGCATAAAGTCATACTTTTTCTCAAAATCAGACATTAATTTCATTCATTTGAATATTTTTATCTCATTAATTCCCTGTTTACTTTACTTTTATATAAGAGGAAGTTCGTGCGATCCAGTCGTGTATTTTATTATTCTTAAAATAAGTTTTTATGCACAAAATTTTTAAAACATTTTCAAGAAAAAGTTTAAGAACCCCAATTTAAAATTTTCGTTACTGTATACGAATCAAATTTAAATGAAAAAAAAATATTAACCCGTTTTTGCGATATTGAATTTTCAAAAAAGAAAACGAAATTTATTTTTGTTTCAAAAATTCAAAAAATATATTTTTTTAAGTTTTGAAATGCAATGATTTTCAAACTTTTTAGAAGCTTCTCTTTAAAAAATATTTTGATATTGAGTTATTTTATTGATTGTAAGAATTAATCACGTTTGTCGAAAAGTGGGTTCAAGGATGATAGTATAATCTTTTGGAATTTTGTTGTATAAAATGAATATATGATTTTACTTACAATTTTGTTCATAAAAGGGTCTGATAGGTCACACCCAAAACGTTACAATTCAAAAAATAAAAACAGTCAATAATTGACTTTGAGCCCACTTTAGGACAAACATCATTTTTATAAAGAAAATGTCACGAAGAAAAGAAACATTTGTGTAAGAAATAACTGAAAGAAAAAATTTTATCAAAATTCTAGCTGCCATTTTCGTAAACCATTTTTTAACATTTGTACTGTGGAAACCGTTATTTTTAGATAAAATAAGGTTTTTTTTGTCACATCTCGTAGATTGTATTAAAAATCTTTAAATGGGGTTTTCGAAATATAGAGTTTTGAAATTGGGAACTTTTGGGAAGCTTTAGCATACAAAAAATGATCAAATTCCGTTGCACCCTTTTTGAGAAAAAACAAAAAAAATCGTTCCAAGGAGGATTCGGCATAACGAATTTAAATTAAATATTTTATACAGAAGTTTCTAAAACTGGATTAAACTATATTGAATCTTAATTTTTATAAGTATCTACAATCATTAAAACTTCAAATTGGCTTACCAAATTTTTTTCTTAAAAATTCTATATACAGGATATGACTTGATTTGTGTATAATATTTTAAGGCGTGATTCTTGGGTATATCCTAAGGAAAAACTCGTTTTACAGTAAGGGTCTATCTCAAATTTTTATATCATATATGGGGATTTAAGAAAAGGCTTTCTTTGGTGTACCCTGATTCATGTTAACGGTAATAACACTGTTAGTAATATTGATAGAAATTTCACAAAGGTCTTTAGTTTAGAAAAATTATCACCATTTGTAATTGCGACCAAACAAATTTGATATCTTTTCTCGGTCTTGAGATACCCTGTTTCTAGCATGTTTCATTTTTCCTGCCCATACTAATTTTTTGACTTTGGGCTCAATTTTCCCCAAAAAAATTGCAAAAATCATAATGTTTTACTATTTTTTTTTTCAATGAACGTAACAATAATAAAAATAAAATTCAAAGACAAGTTTGCGGAAAACCCCATAGATTTTATCATACTTAGGAAAACCTGGAGCATGTAAAATTAAAAAATATTTGTACAACAATTTAAAATTGTTGTTTTTGCATAAATTAATATTTGCTTATAGAAATCTGGTTTCAGCTCCAAAAAATAATAATTACACAGTTTTCATCAATACATCAATTTTTGAAATTTTAATGGCCTTAAAATGAGGTACGCTTTTAAATTGAACAAGCTTTTAAACACCCTTATAAGCTTAATACTAATTTTTGGCTTTTGACCCACCTTGTACAAATTTCTTGCTCTTTAAGATTATTTTCAATTTTTTTGCTTGCAAATATTTTTCGGTTTTTATATACTGAAGCTTTGTAATCTCTACATCAAGTAATATGAAGATAAGCCGTAGACGTAGATTACATTTATGACATACTTTAAAATCTATTTAAAAGCTGTATTTATTAAGTCATCAATAAATGTTCATTTAATCTTATCTATTTAATGTCAAGCTCTAAGCGAGTACGCCCAAAATACATTAAAACCTATTTAAATATGCATTATCTATATGTATGTATTTTGACATACATAATTCTAAAATTGTATTTAACGTAAGCATATTAAGACAGGGTGTCTTTTTCGTTAAAGTTAGTATTTATCACGTTACAAAATAATTTAACGAAAACAACTAATTATTGAAAAATGAGAAAATAAAGAAAACGATAATAGTTTTAAGAAAAGCTTAGACAAATGTTAACATCTCAATTGTTTTTTCAAAGAAACCTCAAAAGTCTTGTAGCTCTTAAGTCTTTTCCAATCGAATGGAAGGGATTTCCAACGACCAGCTTCATACACACAAAATTGTTATTTAGAAACATTGGCGCAAAATTTTAATTGAATTAGTACGATGCTAAAGCTGTTTTAGTTTGATACTAGGTTAATACAACAAATTTTCAAATTTCAATCGGATATAGCATCATACTTTCTCTGCCCTTTTATTAAAGTTAAAATCATCGAACACCTACTTTATTTTTTTAGTATCGTGCTAGCTTCATATGACTCTTGTACATTTTTTGGCAAACATCAAAAAAGTTTCGTGTACTTACTTTTTTACACGAAATGTCATTGTTTTAGGTGTGTTCAGAAGCAATTTATTAAGAAAATTCGTTTAGTACGATACTAGTTAGAAAATGTTTAAAATTAAGAATGAGTTAGTAAACTAGTTAGTATGTATTTTTAAAAGTTTTCACAATAAGAACTTGTCTTCTTTGAGATACCAGAAAATTGAGTTTTTTTAAAATAAGTATTCAGAATTTTTACAATACTTAAGTCAGTACCAGAAAATCCAGATGTATCAAATACATTTTTGTATACAGAGAAACAAGGTCAAAACGATTCAAGCCAAATATAAATCGGACGGTGTTGGTGAGTGCAACTTGAAGTTTTCTTCTACTCACACAATCTAAGCAGCAGAATATCAGGCTTCCACAGAACAAAGTGAGAGAGACAAGGGTTTTGCAAATGGACAATTTTGTTGAAACCGAAAGACAATCAATAGACAGGTGTAATGTGCGTATGGAAGGATATGGGCTACCAAGTGCACACGCTAGATGAGTATCCGAAGTCAGGGTTTGATCTAAGGTAACCCCTAAGGATTTTACTGTTTTGATGTACATAGTTCAAGATCGTCGTGTTAATTACAGTATTACTTATAACAATAGCCTGACATTTTTCGAGTTCTTTCCATCGAGTTATTATCCTTATATATTAAATCAATGAATATAATTGAGAATTATCTCTGTTTAAGTGGAGTGATTGAATTAAATTCAAATAAAAGCTCAAGTGACCTCAACTCCAAGGTGCGTTTCGCCCAGGTACGACAGTGGGCTCATCAGTTAGATGCTGCCGTACCCTTCTAAGACGCAATTATTGGGCGATGTTTATCGACTCTTATAAAATTTACAGCTTTAACAGACTGTGAATTTTATTTTTCTAGGGGAATTTGATTAAATTCAGACACCTAGAATAATAATGTCCGAGGTCAGAGGTCACTTGAGCTTTTATTTGAATTTAATTCAGTCACTCCACTTAAACAGAGATAATTCTCAATTATATTCATTGATTTAATAGTCTGACCACGGACATTATTATTCTAGGTGTCTGAATTTAATCAAATTCCCCTAGAAAAATAAAATTCACAGTCTGTTAAAGCTGTAAATTTTATAAGAGTCGATAAACATCGACCAATATTTACGTCTTAGAAGGATACGGCAGCATCTAACTGATGAGCCCACTGTCGTACCTGGGCGAAACGCACCTTGAAGCTGAGGTCACTTGAGCTTTTATTTGAACTTATATATTAAACATCGAGAAAATAAAAGGGCCTAAGATTGAACCCAGGAGTACACCAGCAATTTTGAGAATGCCTCTTGTACAGCTGTGATGTGGCCTGAAACCAGTTTGGGTAGGTGTAAGTCGCTGATAAGTATCTAAGAAATTAGTAATTTGTTCACTTACTAGGTTCCCAAACGCCTTCGAAAGAAACGACAAAAATTGTTCGATATTCTTTGGTATTTGAGTTTCATTTTTTTAAAAACTGGAATGACTTTCGAAGATTTTCGAAGCTAAGGCAAACAGAAACTTTCTAGAAAAGTGTTCAAAACATGAGTTATGAAAGGCAAAACAAAAGAAGGTATTAGTTTAAAAAATTTGGAATTTATGTCGTCAATAGCTTCCGCTTAGTACTTACATTTTATCAACTCTTCTGAAACTTATCAAAATATCAGCATTTCTACCAAATACCAGTGGTCTATTTCACCAAATTACAATTACAATCATAAATTTGTAATTATAAGCTACAATTACAAATTTGTAAGGTGATTTTCTGTTTCACAAACTACAAACATAATTTGTAAGAAAAGAGACAAAAAGTAGGGAAAATTGTATTTTACAATTACAACGTTTGATTTCCAGACTTGTAGACTTCAATTTTTTTCACAATTTGTAAGTCGGCCGATAGAGTATCAGAAATTTTGTAATTTATACGCAGTCGATAAATTTGTCTTCGTCTATTTAGCACGAAATGGTCACTTATACGTATATCACTATCGGAGCTACTATGCCTACGACACTTAACGACATTTTTAAACTGGAAACGAGATTATTATTGAAAATTACAAATTGTAATCAAATCTACACATTATCTTTCTATTGTAAGAAATTTTCATAAACTGAACAAAATTGTAAAGTTATTTCATTTGGTGAAACACAAACTTACAAAATAAAATTATATTTTACAAATTTGTATTTGTAAACTACAAAAAAAATTGTTTTGGTGAAACGAAAATAATGAAATTTCTACAAATTTTCCATTGTAATCTACAACTACAATTTTGTAAAACAATTATCTCGTGAAACAGAATTAATCAATATTTCTACAAATTTGTTAAAAAAGCACTTGTAATTTACAATTTGTAAGTTGATGAAATAGACCACAGATCGGTTTTATCATTTGTGTTGGATGAAGAAGCCGCAAATATTTTGTTCAGTTCGCATTCTTCATCAGAACTCACTTGCTGGTTTGAGATACCAAGTGATCTGATATTTCTCCACAGTTTTTTAATCCCCGAGACAGATAGTAATTATTCCTATGACGAACCCGAACCAAATCTTTCGAAGACAACAAAAACGACATCGAAGAAATCTAGAGTAGTGAAAGCATTACTTCCCATCAATTAGCGAAATCAAGCATCATTGTGCTTGGTTAGTACTTGGATGGAGGACCATCCAATACCAAACGTGTGCTGTTGACATGTGTTTCTTCTGTTGTTCTTTCTTTATGTGTGTCTCTCTCTGTTGTAATGTCTGAGCCCATGGTATCAGTTGCCAGTGCTTTTAAAGACTTTAAATCGTAAATTTATCTACGGAGCAGTGTATTGTAATCAAGGGTAATGTAACATTTAGACCTCAATGTCCCAATTGGCCTTTCAAGTCATTGGTTCCAACACTCGTTTACAATAACACTCCCTCTTTCAGCTTGCAAGAAAAAGCAATTTGTTTGCAACACAGTTTGCTGCTAATTCACACAGTGTAATATGACACCTCCTGTGAGAGCGTTAATGGTTCTATTGGACAAATCTTCTTTCGCACTTGTACAGTCGATTGAGTCCTCAAATATTTTGAAATATATAAATTCGCTGGTCTAGATTGTTTATCCCCTTTCGTTCTGAAGAGTACTTCTTCGACGCTGAAAAAACCATTGCGTAAGCTTTTCTATTTGTCATACTCTTTGGGTATCTTTCCGAGTAGATGGAATTTGTCCATCCGGTAGCTAAAAAATGCATATAAGTCATGGAAGTCCAGCGCCATTCAATACTGAAACACCAAGTCAGCTCAAAACACAAAGAGTAAAATGAGCTAGAGGACAGGATTATCCGTTGACCTCGCAAAGATGAAATGTTGAGTTTGTTAACTTAAAACACAGAGAGTAAATTAAAAAAGACTTTTTTTGCAGTTTAACTCATATTCCAAGTAAAGCTTAAAAACATGTTTAAAAACTTTTTTTCTTATTTCCTTCATAATTTACACAGTAGAGGGTTATAATAATCGAGGTAGTCCTGAAGCCGAAATCGCTTTCAACGGAGGAGTAACATGTAACCTTCAACGACACTTGAGGTCTTAACACGTTGGAGTGAATATTCAACGACCTAGGTACATAGCGGTTTCAACTCCCATGGTAAATATAACCGATCCTGATACCTCAAATAACACCAGTTCAACTCAACAATTGCTTGCTGGCCATTACATCAACAACCAACACTATCAAGCATATTCTTCAATGTTGAGTTTAACCCAGAAATTCCAGTCCACCGTCCGTTTGACGTTTATAATCGACATTGATTGAATATAGGGACAAATGGGATCGAGTAAATCATAGTTAATCGAGTTGAATGATATCGAAAATTTAGATTCATTGAAATGATTGAGATTGGAATTGAAAATCGAGAATTGTTGAAATGATTGTGATCGGGATCGATTGATCAGATTTGTGATTTCAATCATCAATACATTTCGATGATCGGATCAAAAAAACAATCGAATCGTTCCTGACTGACACAGCCCTGTCGCTTAGTTTTAAGTTATTCGATATTGTTATTAACCCAACCTTATTCAATATTACATTTATAATACATAACACCTTTGATCGATGTGTTACTTTAAAAATCTGCTCATTTCATGAACTTTCCTGGTCTGTGTCAATAAAAATAAAATGCACGAATTGGTCGCACGAACTTGCTCCTATGTAATAGACTAGGAATTTTAAAAACGAATGTTATTCGATAAAACTGTTATTAAGGATAAAATTAATTTTTTAAATTCTTTTAGTAGAGATAGTAAGAGATAAAAACAGAATGCTATGCAATTCATGCAAGAACAAAAACTATAAGTCGTTGTAGTGGTTTAAGAAAAAAATTGGTACGCCAACTTTAAGTTTTTATTACTGTACGAATGAAAATTAAATTTGCAAAAAAAATATTGAGCCGTTTTTGAGATATCGAATTCTCCAAAAAAAAAAATACTTTTTTTTTCAAAAATTCAAAAAATATTTTTTTTTAAGTTTTGAAATGCAATGTTTTTTAAACTTTTCAGAAACATTTCTACAAAAAATTTCATTAAAATCCGTTGTGTCGATAATGAGAAATTCAAAATTATAATAAAAATGGTTCTATGGTAGATACAAGCTGTAATATCTTGATTTCAAATTTTTTTATTAAATTAAAGATTATAAAAAAATAATTGAAATAAAAAAATTTTATCAAAATTCTAGGCATCGTTTTCGAAAAAAATACGATTTTTGAAAACCATTTTTTAACATTTGCTTGGTGGGTAGGTACCTTTAGTTTTAGGTAAAATAAATGTTTTTTTCTCACATCTTGTAGATTATATTGAGAAACTATTATTTACTAGCGGCCCGGTACGTGCTTCGCTACGTATAAAGTGAAATAATAAAAACAAAATTAATTGCAACATCAAATTCATTTATTCAAACAAAAAAATATTTTATTAATTGCTAGCTATTTTAAAACTTTATCCAAAACACTTGGATAAACAATACTTTTTGTTTTTCCATTTTGAGCATGAATAAACAAACGGCTGGGGGTACCGACTCTGGAACAGGCAACATAAAATTGGCCATGTGAAAAACATGATTCCTACAAATTCACACCACAAAAGTGTTTGCCCTTGATCCTTGTTGATGAACATCGAAAATGATAAACGCACAGGATATTGTAATCGTTTGAACTCAAATGGCATATCAGTTGGAATCATAGGGATACGTGGTATCAAACAAACTTCTCCTTTTGATTTAGCAGTTAAGATCGTAGCTTTAATCAAATTTGGCAATAACTTTTTCATTGCCAATCTCGTGCCATTACACAGTTTTGGTGGATTAATATTTCGCAATAATATAATCAAAGAACCAACTTTCAGATTCAAGCAATGCGGTGGTATACCAGCTAGTTCCAATGAATTTTAAAATTCAATTGGATAATTCATTGCCTCATCTTGATTCATAACACTGTTGATTACCACGTAAATCTTGCATTGTTCGATTAAATGCTTCTAGTGATTTTTTATTCGCCGTTGTACACTCATCCCATAAAATAATTGACGTTAATCACTGAACTTTCGCCATAGCAGAATTTCTCGAAATATTGCAATGTGGAGTTTCAATCACCTGTACATTCAATGGCAATTTTAGTGCAGAGTGTGCAGTCCGACCACCTTCTAATAATGTAGCAACAATTCCCGAAGATGCAAGTGCCAATACAATTTTCTGTTCCGATCGAATAGTTAGAATAGCTAAAATCAATGACATAACGAACGTTTTGCCTGTACCACCAGGCGCATCCAAGAAATATAATCCACCTGCATTATTGGAAACGGTTTGCATGATTGTGTCATATACGATGAAGTTCCGAAATATGTTGCAATTGCTCATTTCTGCGATGAAGTACAATATCACGGGATTGAACCTGATCACCAAGAATTACAATTGCAACCTCATCAATTGTCGATGTTCTATCAGCCCTTATTACGATTTTGTGATTATCAGATAACATACGATCGAAAGCAATTTTGAACAATTGAACTAATGCATTATGCTGATGGAAAAACCTTTGTAGCTCCCGAATAATTTCTCGTCTTGTATTCGAGACAATTACACAACGTTGATCCAATTTACGATTTTCATCACCAATAAAATAAATTTGCTAAAATTGATGATCAGCGTCGGGGTATGGCAATAACGAACCAGCTTGATGATAAATCTGGCCCTGAATCTGTAACATGTATGCAATTTCAGGTAGATGTTGGATCAGAATTTTTAAAACTATCGAATACTTTATGATTCAGATTGATATAAACATGGGACAATCATGTTGAAGTATTTACCTTAAACGTCGGCATAATTATCTCTAATAATTTTAGTAGCACTAAAAGAAGTCATTTGAAATGCCGAATTGTGTTGTTGAATATGGATCAAAAAGTGATTCGACGTTTGAGATGTCCCAAAAATAAATGAATACAATGGTTCGGGTGGAGTTTCTATTGCTGGAAATCTCACTTTGTCATTAGCACAACACATGCAGGGCATTTCACCTGGAAAGTTAGCGGCATCACAATGCGGACATATGTATTGCGTCCATCATTTCAATATATCCGTACATACTATAATCAATTTGACTGTTGTAATTAAAAGCAGCACGCATAATTTTAGCCAAAAGAGCAGCACGACGTATTCGTGATCGGCGTGCACGGTTCAGTACAGGTACAGGGTCAACAGATCTATTTCGTGCATTACGTTCACTGCGATGCATTAGCTTGTGCGCGTTCATCTGCAGTCTGTGATCGACTTAGTAATGCCACATCATTTGCATTACGCGTTCGCCGACCTATATTTGCTCGCCCGGCTTGTGGCATTATTCCTTCATAGAAAAAAGAATATGTAGATCAAATTAAAAATATAAGTTTCAATTTGACAGCAAAATCCCCACTAACAAAATGATCCGACATTAATTTGAATTCATTCGTTACAAAAAATGTGATAAATGAAGAACCGCTCGACCAATTTTGTGCAAACTTCACATAAACCATCTACTAAATAGTCCAAACAAAGCCTTAACATTTGGTTTGGATAAGTGAGCCCTTTCTTGAGTTATAGACTCACAACGAAAAGTGGCATTGATTTTTATATATTTATATAGATATAGATAGAAGATAAAACCTACAAAAAAAATCTAGCATGGGGTTTTCGAAATATTGAGTTTTGAAAAAAAAATGATTTTTTTTTTAAATCCAAAACAATTTTTTTTGAAAATTTGAATACACAACACACTATCTACTATTTAAATTTTTGGGGAGCTTTAGCATAAAAAAAATGATGGAAATCGGTTGTACAATTTTTGAGAAAATCAAAAAAAAAATGGGTCCATGGGGGGTATCCTAAATAACCATTTTTCGAAAAATTGTGTTCAACTATTTCTTAGGATTAACTAAATTATTTTTTTTTGTATTTTTCTTTTTTAAATCTGTCGAACAGTTTTTGAGAAAAAAAAATATTTATAAAATTTCTACAAAAAAATTCTTATGGCAGGTACCGTTATTTTAGGTCTTAACAATAAGAGAAAAACGTGTGGGGAAAAAATTAAGAATGATATCTACCAAGTTTAAAGAAAATCGGCCAAGCCGTTAAGGCTGTAGTCGAACAGGCAGACAGACAGAATTACGAGACCCCATTTTTTTCTCTTCGTTATCATCGTAATGTCAACTTTGATCAAAATCTCGATTTTTTTTATGAATGTATAACTTGCCTTATAGTATTGTAACACATTCAATTTCTGTGTCAAACTTTGTTGTTGTCGTAGTAGAAAGCCAAAACCTCAGTTCCTCTTTCAGGTCATTGATTAACGGTTTGAAGAATAGACCGACTTATTTAGAGAAACTTTAGCTAAAAACAAACTTTTTTTAAAAACCCAAAACAGCTTCTCGTCACACAATCTTTGGAATGAACGTTCCTAATTCCATACACACAAAAAAAACTGAGGAAAACAAACAAACTCTCTTTACCCCAGCATCACACTGTACTCGTATAATATGTCCAGAGCAAACCAAGCCAATGAGTTTTGTCCAGGCGTCTAATCTGTTTCACAAATTATTTTAAATTATTCCCCATATGAGGGGATGTTATGATGACAGCGCCAGGAGTTCGGGTTATTTGATATAAAAGTTTGTCCTTTACTCTGACTTTTTGGTCCGATGGTGGTTGCTTAAGCCCATCAAGGACACAAAGAATAGCAAAACCTGTCAAAAACAATGTTTTGGTTGTGGCCGTGTGGCGGAGGCCATAGCTCCTGGCAAAACAAAAGTAGCGGGAACTCAGATTTAAAAAAATGTAAGAGAAGAATTTTTCTTAAACGTCTTTTTAAAATAAGTGTGTAAATTTTTTTTCTCAACGTCTTGCCATCTGAATCGGAATCGTCTTTTCCAAAATGCAGTATTTAAAACAGCTTTAAAGTAGATACATAAGAAGTAATGGCAATGGTTTGCTGCTCATTAGAAGGAAAGAATTTTCAGAAAGGAACTTTAATCTGCCCAAGTTGTAGGGAATGCAATAAGATAAAGTCCTTATTCAAAAACAGTATAATCAACAAAATTCGAAACAAAGAAAATCCTACTGCAGTCTTTGAAGTACATATTGTCTCCATTATGTTGAAAAGAAAACAAATACACAACGCACAATGGAATCTTTCTTTAGTCAGCAAAAGTTGATTGTTGACGACGACGACAAGAGCTTTGGCGCTGATGATGGTGACGACGACGACAAGGAAGCAGTAATGTTGCATGCAAACTGACAGCAAGTCAGACTTTTAGTCCATATTTTCAGTGTAGATATATGTTTTTGGTAGTGCGTCGCAGTTGCAGTTGAAGCCGTCGTCGTCGTCATCGTCGTCGTCTTACAGAGCTATGAGGGGGAACTTGTAATTAAAATGGTGGCAATTGTTTCATCTATACTTTGCAATTACTTTGCACCAAACGGTACTATTCAATGGCGAAGTACGAGTACATCACACCCAAGCGAAAGAAGGAAAGCTGGAGTTCCCTTGAAAGTGACTGGCAACTAAAAGATGCAATCATCATTCCTAGTGTTCTATTGTAGGTTGTAAGATGTGCCCGGAAGGCATTTTGGATTCTACATACCGCATGGGAATTCATTGTCCTTTGGTTGTAGGAATGAAGGTACCTTTACTTGAAAGTACTTTAACTTGGTAAAATATCTTTTTTTTTTTTCTTTGGCAAACTTTTGCTTTTCAAGCTCCTTTGGTTGAACCTTTATTTTCTTACAAGTTACGAATGGGTATGAGTCAATCAAGTACTGGCTCGCACATGATAAACAAGATAGTTCAAGGCCAAAAAGTCTTGTAAGCTTAATGACTTGGTGGAGAAGCAAATACTCGTAGTGTGACCTACTCGTTTATTTAGGTTCGGGGTGGACCTGAGCCTCAACCAACAACAACTCAATAGTAAGCCCGATTCTTGGCTAACCAACACCAGTTGCCATCTTTTAGTTGGTGAGGGATCCCTTCATCTGACGAGGTTTTCCTCTACTGCCTTGTAGCTCCGTTTAGATTCGAAGATTCAACTGCCCGGAGTATTGTTTTCCAATTGCTCTACTTGCCCTAGCCATCTGAGCCGATTAACTTGTTTTAGACTTAAAATTATTGTATATAAATTAATGTAACGTCTTAAACGGGTTTCACTTGTTCAATATCGCTGCATAGTTTGTAAATTTCGTCGTTAAATCATAGTTTGCAAACACCATCAAGTATGTTTGGGAAGCATTTTTCTCCCGAAACGCCCAAAGGGCTTCTTCATCCGAATTCGATAACTTTCATGTTTCAGCAACTTAGAGCAGAATTGGAATAATGAACAAATTGTGTTAAGCCTGACAAGACTTATTCTCCTTTTGATTTCCGAGCTGCTGCTACTGTCAGAATTTATAGCGGAGCCAACGTAGAAAAAGTTCTTTACTAACTTAAAACAATAACTGTCCGCTGTGTCGTTTTGGCAAAAATTTCGATGTTGAGCGTCCTTCCTTGTTGACAGCATATATCTTGTTTTGCCCTTCTATTCGCTAAACCCATTTTCGCCGCTTCTTTGTTTAAATACGTAAATGATTTGGTCACAGCCCGCTGGAAAATATATTGCAATATGGTCTGTTTATGTTTCGAGTTGTAGAGATTTTTGTAAAATTGTGCCCAATAAATGTTTGAGTACAGTGCTAGGAGTTGAGAAAGTTGAAGGGGATTTAAAAGAAGATACCGATGCCCATTGGTTTTGAATGTCTTAGGCTAGGACCGCACTTGCGATTTTTCGTCGAGGCGATTAAAAAATCGTAGTCGCTACAAATTATTGTCATGCACGCACTTGCGATTTTTTTGCGCGCGATTATTTAATCGCAAAAAATGAAACACACTACTTCTTATATGAGTGCACGCATTTGCTACAAATAAGTAGCGACAGAAAAATCGCTTGAAAAAATAGAAATTGTTTCATTTTTACAATCGCTACGATTTTTAAGTCGCATGTGCGTGCATTCACATTTAATGCCATGTGTCTTACTTTTTGCGACTAAAAAATCGTGGATCAAAAATCGCAAGTGCGTGCATGCCAATTTCTCTTCGCGACTACGATTTTTAAATCGTAGTAATTTAAATCGCAAGTGTGGGCATATCCATTTGAGTACATGTGTTTCATTTAAGTTTACGACAATCGCATCGCAAGAAAAATGAAACAAATTGCGACTTTTAAATCGTCATGATTTGTTGGTAGCAAGTGCGTTCATTCTCATTTAAATTCATGTGTTCTATTTTTGCGACTAAAAAATCGTGCGATTGAAATCGCAAGTGCGGTCCTAGCCTTATATGGCAATAAGAGGGAAATATTGAGCCTGGTAAAGCATTTCAGATTCGTGTAGTATTGCAAAGGAAATAGTCTCTGAACTTAACTGTACATCTGAAGATGGGCTCAAGAGTAAACTATAGGCATGCTTTAAAGTGTGAGTATTAAGGTTTAATTATTTAAGGGGAGCGATGCAAGTGCAAGTGGCTATTTCAAAAGATTAAGGTAATACAGGGTGCGTTCTATGTTCCTGAGTAGATTTTACCTCGTTGCCATTTTTGTGTAAATGAAATTTGTGATTTGGTAATTACCAACTCGTGAATACACAGTCGAACAAAGTGGTCGATAACATTTTATGTCAGTTGCAGGGAAATGAGGAAATGACCATCTACGTCGGTGAGATTGGAGTGCTCGAGTTTTATAGCTCGCTTTATAAACATAAATATGGCTGGCTTTGTTATCAAACAGAATAGCCGCTATTGGGGCAATGAAAATCTTTAATTGATAAACCATCAAAGACCATTACACCCTCGTTTAGGAACTATATGAAGCGCCATTTTGGCTGGCGGCTTTATTGGGTCATAATTCTTGAGGATGATAGAGGCATTGCTATGACAGTTACTGGTGATCGCTATGGGGACATGTTGGAAAACATTCGAGTGCCCGAATTGGACCAATTGGGCTCAACTTGCACCCATGAATCCCTGATTTGACGCCTCCACTGATATTTAAAAGAAAAGGTGTACATCAATACACCAACTGTGAAGCTTTTTCCTCGAGACTGAGGTAAGCTCGTTGGTGTCCAAGGTATTCCCGAAGAAAGCCAATACAACTCGGGTTATGAAGAAAATAAACCCTAATCGCTTACCAAGTTACTTCAAATTATACAAAGCTATATTAATTTGAGTTACAGGAGCAAGCTCAGCCCAAGAGATTCGCCTTGAAGAAGTTAACCGAGGAAGATCGGTAGCAATCTGATTCCGGCCCAAGGCTAGTTCAAGAGCATAACAATTGTACGAATCTTATTCCAGTCCAAGACTAGTACAAGGGAATATCAATATAGGCGTGGGATAATGAATACGAATGTATTCAAAATAAAATGCACGACTGGGTCGCAAGAACTTGCTCCTATGTAATAGACTAGCAATTTAAAAACGAATGTTATTATCATAAGGATAAAATTATCATCAGTTTTTAAATTCTTTTAGTAGTAAGAGACAAAAACAAAATGCTATGTAAACTTGAATTTATGTAAGAACAACAATTATAAGTCGTTGTATTGGTTTCTTAAAAAAATGATCTTTTATATACAAAATTTTTAAAAGATTTTTAAGAAAAAAATTTGGTACGCCAACTTTAAGTTTTTATTATGGTTCGAATAAAAATTAAATTTACAAAAAAAATATTGAGTCGTTTTTGAAATATTGAATTTTCCAAGAAAAAGAAATGATTTTTTTTTTTCAAAATGTATAAAATACTTTTTTTAAGTGTTTTTTAAACTTTTTAGAAGCCTCTCTATAAAAAATTTCTTTAAAATTCGTTATGTTGATAATGAGTAATTCAAAATTTGAAAAAATGGTTCTATGGTAGGTACAAGCTGTAATATCTTAATTTCAAATTTTTTTTTATTAAATTAGAGATCGTAAAAATTATTTGAAAGAAAAAAATTTCTATCAAAATTCTAGGCACCGTTTTCGAGAAAAATACGATTTTTGAAAACCATTTTTTAACATTTGTATTGTGGGTACCTTTAGTTTTAGGTAAAATAATTTTTTTTTTCTCACATCTTGTATTGAGACACTTTCATATATCAAGTTTAAAAAAAATCTAGCATGGGGTTTTCGAAATATTGAGTTTTGAAAAAAAAAATTGAAATTTTTTGTAAAAATTCAAACAAAATTTTTTGAAAATTTGAATACAAAATTCTATTCAAGTTTTGGGAAGCTTTAGCAAAACTAAAATGATCAAAATCGGTTGTACCGTTTTTGAGAAAACCGAACACAAAAAAAAGGTTTTCAACCATTACATAGTCTTAACTAAATAATTTTTTTTGTATTTTTAGTTTTTAAATCTGTCGAACAGTTTTCGAGAAAAATAAATATTTATAAAATTTCGAAAAAAATCGTATCGTAGGTACCGTTTATTTTGGTCTTGAAAAAAAAAGAATCAAACGTATGGGGGGAAAAATTAAAAGTGATATAAATCAAGTTTAAAGAAAATCGGCCGAGTCGTTTAGGCTGTAGTCCAACATTACAATTCAATAAGCTTCATCTTGATGACTTTTCGTACGTTTTTCTTGTTGTATTTGCGACAACGATACGCTGTGAACTATAAAGGTGATGAAGAGAAAATAATTATTTCGAATTTGTTGATTTGGTTCTATGGTGGAAGGTGAGCGTACCTATGTAGGGTGCTGATGGATGGCGTTTTTGCATATCGGATGATGATGTAAGGTGCTGATGGTAGTTCAGCCGGCGCGGCGGTATATGATTTAGGCATTGGGGCGTAGGGTTCGAAGTGTAACGCTTTCTTACACAACCACAACCTCGATGCTAAATGATAATACTCGTACTAGAATCGAAATTTCAACATAAGCCTGCGGAATTGTTTTGCAAAATATCCTTAAAATAGCTGGTCCTTGCGCCATGGCCAGATGCGCCCAATTAACTGGCATACTTAATTTTAAAGACCATATAGTCAATCGATAAAACATAAATTATAAAATATTATTTTCCATTTAAGAATTATTTAAAAGAAAAATATCGACCTTGAACGTAAACTTCACCCTGGACATACGTATGATGCAAAGGCGTAGCTCGGGGCGGGAGACCCATTTTGGCGAACCATTCAATACTTAATTAAAATTAAATTTCGAGACATCATTTCACAGGCAATGAGGTATCTTTTATTGAAGGTAAAATAGAATCAGCGGTTTCACGAACGGATTCTACGGGCCTTACGAGCAGCGAAGTCAGAAATAACTATGTAAAAATCAATATTTGCAGCCAGTTCTTGTTTAATCGACAATATAGCCAAGTTTGGTAGACTAGTGAAGCTCATAGTGGATCTGAAATAAGTTTTGGTTAGCTTCAACTTCGAAAAACTTCTCTCACAACTAGTAACACTAATTGCCAAAGTCAAAAATATATGAATCAAGATGATTATATTTGGAACCGAATTCCCCAGATTCAGTTTTGAAATGAACTGGGGGAGTTCCAGTGGTCCTTTGCCCCTTATATCTTCCCCTAATTCAGAACTGGCGACAAACTGCTGGGGGTGCTTCCGCTTCATCTGAAACATATCCTTGTCGAGGTCTTCTATTACATGGAACAGATCACACTCGTACTTGCTGT
Source organism: Chrysotoxum bicinctum (assembly GCA_911387755.1). Taxonomy (NCBI): domain Eukaryota; kingdom Metazoa; phylum Arthropoda; class Insecta; order Diptera; family Syrphidae; genus Chrysotoxum; species Chrysotoxum bicinctum. The sequence continues at coordinate 199,191,039 of OU426988.1, read as the reverse complement.
CCAAAAGTTTCGCTGGCGTCAAAAATCCGAACTTGTCCGCCCGCTATTTCTTGAGCTTGCTGGAATCGAGTCGTCATTTCTTGAATGATCTTCTCAAATGATGCGAACACCTCTCGACGGAGTTCATGCTGCATCTGCGGATTGTTCGCATTGCATGCATTCTTCTCGTTTTGAGTTCGATTCCGAGTTTTTCGCTGAGAGTCTTAACAAAGTCGATTGCGGCTTGGACGAAACGGTCTCTGCTATCCACTAGTAGAGCTTTTAAAGCACAAAGTTTCGGAACACACTTATCCACACACAGTCCTCGTTGCTGCAGTTAAATCTGTGCGTCACCTACTTCAGGTAGCACTGCAGCTAAGCCCAAAGCCAAGAAAAGTGAGGAAGTTGAATGACTGCATGGCTGCCAGAAGTTGACTGGCTCCCGATTTTGTGTCGGGATGAATCCGTCAATTCTTCCAGTACCTCAAGAACTTCCTCAAACTTATTCTTAAGTTCTTGACAGTTTCATTTCTAGCGCTCCAGCGCGTTTCAGTAACTCGTTTCTCTGCTTGACCTGTGACGGCAACCAAAGCGTTCCACCGAGCAGTTGATGCAGAAAAGAAGGCAAATAGCTTCTCCAGAGGTCCAAAAAACTTCACGGAGTTCACTGATTCAGAAGCAGCGTGTACCTCAGCCAAGTTGAGTGCGTGGTTTGTGCATGCAATGACTGTAGCTTTAGGATTCAGTGCTTTAATCCGTGCCATAGGCCTGTCCTCTCAAGTTGTGTATGTCCAGTCCGGCTGATGTTATCTTCGCGATTATATCGTTGCTGAGATCTTTTTCTTTTGGTTCGAAGAAGTCGATGACAGATTCTACCACGGCGACCTTTTCTCCTTCGATATGTACATATCGCAGAACCTGGGTCATTTGGTCTTTGTGGGAGATGTCTGATGTACTGTCGAAGATTACGCAATAACATTTAGCTTCTGGAATGCGACGGATGATGGTGGATCGAACTTGCTGTCTCAGTAAGTTTATCAATTCATTATGGGTTTCTGGAGATAGAAACGAAACTGGGACTCTTGCTTTCAACTTTATCTCTATAAGGTGTTCCATTAGAAGAGGGTCATATTTAGCTAGGAGGTGCACTAACTAATTCCCACGGTTGTATTTATCATCTCCTCGATGTCCTCTGAAGGTCAGATACTGTTTGGCTAAGAACTGGATAATATTCAACAACCGGTCAACACATTCCTTCACTTCTTCTCCTCACTTTCGAAAACTGCTTGTTGTTTCTGATCGATGGTTGCTTTACGGTTTAGGCGAACTTCCAACTCCTTCCATTTCAAGAAGCTCTGCTCACGGTCCAGGCTGTTATCATGGTCTCCAATTCTTGGATTTAGCTTCCACCATTTGTTGAATCCTTCTTCAAATGCGAAGTTCGAGTCGAAATTGCCAAACAGCTTGCAACAGAAACAATACAAGGATTACTTCAAAGGCAAGCACACAATCCATGTTCGGAGAACCTTTTGTAGAACCGCTCTCTTAGTTTTCGGGAACCGCCTTTCGTTGAAGTCCCTGAGCGAACAACATTGGCAAATTTGGAATCGGAATCGATGTGCTGTACTGAGTCAGATCCGCGAAGTACTAGAAGCGTTCTGACTTCGTCGGTCATAGTAGAAGGTCAGCAACCTACATTGTCGAGATTCACATCTTTGGCTTCGGCAGGAGCAGGAGGCTCGACTTCAATTATATCTTCTTTGGCAACATTGAGGTTCACTTCTTCTGCAGGCTTGTGACTAGATGCTTGAGGTACTTCTGGTGAGTCTACTTCGTCTTGACCCTGTTCTGTGGTGGGACCACAACGATTATCAACTTCGACGGCAGGCACGTCTTCTTCTTCTGCCTGTAAAATAAGTTATGCATTCCCATGAATATTGGTCAGAGGTCAATTCTAGACCAGGCACGATTCTAGATGGAGGAATCATATACTTACATTGGAATCAATTCCGCTGCTGCTGGATGTCGCCAAACACGTTAATATGGTTTTCGAACTAGAACTAGAACTGAAATATTTCAGTAATGCACTAGGGTTGCATAAACGTCGATAGTCGGCGCTTTCGATAGTATCGATAGTTTTAAGATAAAACTATCGATACTATCGATAGTATCGATAGTATTTTTCATTTTAAAAGCCCTAGCTGTTGGTGTGTAATATCAATACCAATCTGGATCTTATTAACCTTACCACGTAGAACAAAAACCACAGATACCACTTTCTACCGGATTCTTTTATGAAGATCACGTGATAAAAAAAAATGAAAATATTTGGAATAATAATTTTTATTTCAAAAAAAACATAATATAACGTAAATAAGTTGCTACTTGAATAAAACAAAAACAAAGCATTCATAAATTAGTAGTTTGGTACTTGAAAAACAAAACAAAGATTTCTTAAAAAAAAGAAAATAAATAGGTTTTTTTGAATACCTCTTAGACAAATGTAAGTATTTATACATATGTATGTGTTACAGTAATAAGAATCAAACAAATCACAATTGGGGCAAAATTTTAAACAACCTACTATTAGTTAGCAATTTGTTAAACTATTAGTAATTTACTAGCTCTTCGAAAATTTTAAACATTTTTTTTCGTTTTACCAACAATACTAGTAAAAAACTAATTCCCTCTTATTAAAAACGATGCATCTGAACACGTTTAAATCATGACAGTTCGTGAACAAAACAAACAAAACTAAATCTGGGGAACGGACCAAATAATTTGAAATGTCGGAAACTCATAACTCAAACGAACAACCTACAATTTATTTTGTTATTTGTTTATTTGTGACAATCTTTTTCTAAATGTTTTTTTTATTATTTTCCCCACTGTGAACTGGGCCAGTTCTGTAATGCTCCTACAAGATTAATTGGTATACATACATTAGATATCTCCTTGTGTTCTATTAGGAAGTAAACTTACCAGCATCAGCCTCATGTCATGTTAATAGTATGTACTTAAAATTCTGGTAAAATTCTCTATCTGGTCTTTACTGCATAAGGCTGAGTCTTCAAATATAACAAAATCTTCATCTTCCGAAAGCATTTTATATTATTTTATTTACTTTTTAAAATAATTAAAAAATATAATTTAACTCTTTCAAATAAAATTGCCGAAATTTGTTTTCTAATAAAATGACAGATTTAATTTAATTACCAACAGTTAAAGTAGCCAGTTTGTGATTTTAACTTTAGTAAAATTTTAAGAGATAGTATAATGCTAAAATCGTTCAAAATTAACAAAATCCGTAGTAACTTACCAAAATGGCTTTAACATATTACTAAATCGTTTAAAATTTTGCGCCATTGTTTTCAATAATAAACGTGTTGTGCAGATTTTTAGCTTTTAGAGTGCTTCTTAATTCAGACCATGGCTAGTCCAGCACAAGTGACAATGGCGCACAATTTTAAACCGCCTATTATTAAAGTATTAGTATGATCCTACTCCTATCTTTAAAGTAGATTGCTAACTCATTCTTAATTTTAAACATTTTCGAACTAGTATCGTACTGAAGCAATTTTCCTAATAAAAAACTAAGTAAACGGACCTTTTGTGGCGTTTGTAAATAGCACGATACTAAAAAAATAAAATAGGTGTTCGATGATTTTAACTTTAATAAAAGAGTAGAGAAAGTATGATGTTATATTTAATTAAAATTTGCAAAATATGTATTTGTTTTAACCTAGTTTCATACTAAAACTAAAATTTTGCGCCAATGTGTTTTATTACTTATTTTAATCGCGTACTTGTGCATTGTTGTGAAATTTAGAGTCAGGTCATTATATTGTCAGCTGCACGTTGACTCAAGAGTCATGACCCTTTTTGAAATTAAATGAGTGCGAAGGTGAGATCCGATCTCTTTTCTCACTCATATCTCGTATGAATGCATAAGTGTTAGTGTGATTTTTAGTTTATGTTGCTTATTATGGGTTTCACCACTAATAAACTTGTGGGATGATAAACAATCGATAGTTTTTTAAAACTATCGATGTAGGCGATAGTTTTTTACTATCGATACTATCGATAGACTATCGATGTTTAAGCAACCCTATAATGCACCTTGAGACTTCTTCGCATCTTCTTCTTTCTTTTTCTTGCGGTATTCCGTACTCTTTTCATTCTCAAAAACAAGTTCAAAGGTTGAGTGAAGTACTAACTACTAAGTGTTGAGTTTTAGAAGATTCAAAACGATAAACAATACAATCGAAATGACTTTCTGTGATGCGGGAGGGAGCAAAAATATTGCGCTGGCTGAGACTAGAATAACGTTTCCGTCGAATCTTAGGTCGCATTCCGTTATTGTCGCGCGTGAGCCTTACGGCCATACTCACCGCTTACGAATTCACGGAAATCAGCCGAGAGCGTCAACGACGAACCGAAGGCAGGGTGGAAAATTTCATATGTACGTCATTGTTGTTTGTTGACTTGTCAAATGTTCTGTCATGAAACATAAATGATCTCTACTCTAAACTCTTCACCGGCGATATTTTGCCGCCCCAGGCCTTCTGCCGCCAGGGGCGGACCGCACCCCCCGCCCCCCTACGTTACGCCACTGGTATGATGACCGTTTGCCAAAACCTGACCAAAATGAAAGTGAACAAGAAAATGTAAAAGCTACATAAGTAATGGGTTTTTCAATAAGGCCGGGTTAATGTTGGATTGGAATAAAAGAAGCTCTGTGCGAGGTATTAACAGAATTTATTTTTTATTCGAAATGTCCATGTATACATCCAGCTGAATTTGACCAATGACCAATGAGTTCACCTCAAGGGCATCGCTCGATGGTTTATTTAAGACCTGCAAGATCAGGAAAGGCTACCCAGAAAAAGTCTAGTGGGTTCAAATTGTACGACCTCGGTGTCCAATTCACATCATCTATACGAGAGATAATTGTGCATGCAGAATGTCAATTGTGGCACCTGCTTTGTGGTACGTAGCACAGTACTGCTGGAACCACATGTCGTCTAGGTTCATATGGTTCAATTTAGGTCATAAGAAATCGTTATTTTTTCTTACGAAAACTTTTGTGAAGAGCAGATCTAAATTTGTAAATTTGTTTATTATTTTATTGTTTATTGTTTATAAAATCCAGCCTTTTAATAAATACAATAATAGAAAACCATTTTATTGGTATGACTCCTATTATTATTAAAACCATTTTGCGAAAGTTCCTCTGTCAAAATGATTGAAAACTTCTATTTAAAAACGGATAAATGTACATTCATATGTAATTATAATTCTAAGAATCAAATGGAACGGTTTACAAAGTATACCAACAACGAAATACTCGCAGAGGTGTACCCAATATAATAACCTTACATCATTGAATGTATAGCTATAATTCATTGCGACAATTACTATACACTCAAAAGGATCCTGTTTGCAAATTATATCATCCAACCCGACTATTTAGGACTTCTTGTTCTTGTTTATTACGATTACAGTAAGCTCGTTAAAAATTGAAATTTTTAATTAGAAGTATCAAGTGTCCTTGGCCCCTTCACATGTAACGGTAGACCAAAACCATATAGATTCATGTATCCCTATAAAATGAAAAATCAACTGGTTGTCAATTATACGATTTCCCCATATATCCATGAGCTAAGTGGGACGAATTAGGCTGCTTAGCATTTGTAAAGCAGAAGAAGCAAAAGTGTCGTAAGGCTTTAAAGTTTGTTTGTTTGTTTCCCTAACGACCCACATGCCATATCATAATATGGGATTAAAAAGACACTCCAGCAAATGGTCTAGGGTCCCAGTGCCATAAAACAGTTTGCACTTAATTTAATCTCATGATAAACTAATTTAGGGGTTCAAAGTTCTCCCTTTCATCCATCCTGCATGTGCTCAGTACATATTCACATAAAACATATCCATACCAAAATGGCAGACAGCAAGAGTTTGTTTTTTTAGTGGAAACAAATTGAGTCGTTATGGAAGTTTAGAAACATCAACGATGTACTCGTTTGAAAATGTTTAGCTGATGTTGATGCTGGCGATGACTACGAGTACAAACCTCATATTCAAGAAGTGTATAAATTATGTCAAGGATTATCGCTATCGTTCCAGGTCTGCCAGAATTGAAGACCTTTTACGAATTCAAAGCACGTCCATGACTCTTGGAAGACATTTCTCTGGAGACATGTACGAGTGCAGAAGATAGGTTCTACATAGTGGTTTGTATTTTTAGAGTTTTTGTGACACTGCCCAAATGTCATAAAACAACTTTAAATAGGAAACAGTTTTTAAGCTTGAATAATTGATAAATCGGCTATAGGGCGTTTCAAAAAAATGTCTAAAGGTTTTTCATTACAAACAAGTTCAAAAGATTCAATTAAATGAAGAAATACTTTTATTAAAAACTCGATATCTTACCAACCGGTGTAAAGTAGACCAAAAATGAATAAATTGTATCTCTCAACCATTTCTATATGCACTCTATTGGCAGGAATACAGAGGACCTACACTTTTATCCGAAGTATGAACGGCTAAGATGAGATAAGATTCTTGGAGGATTTGCCACATTCTCGCCAGAAGCAGTTTCCTTGGCAGCAGCTGAGGTTGACAGTCTAACGTATGTATTAACCATTATTGAACGGGTTCCTGAACAGTATCAGCGTTGTTATAAATAAAATTGTAAAACTGTTGTCACAAGATTTTAGAAATGGGGGAAAACAAAGTTTCGTTGGTACTTGTGACATAATATTTGTTTTTGAAATTATACTTCCTTACTATAAATAAAAAAAAATTATATGGAGTGATGGAAATCTTTATTTGGACTTTACAATTTTTTCTGTTAAGTGTATGAAAAGATAATATTCGTCAATTGGCTGCCACCAGTGTTGATACACATTTGTGCCCGTTTTGACTTTCCGCAAGATTTTCGGTGATAACTGTTCGCATTCCTGTCGAATATTCTCCTTAAGGACTACGGTTTGTTGAGGCTTTTTGTTATAAGCCCGCGACCTCAAAAGTAGCCCCGAATATAGAATTCTGGGATGGTTAAATCGGGCGATCTTGCTGGCTATGCCAAATCTCTTTCCCAATACCCATTGTAGTTCATGCTATGTGTGCGGTTGCACCGTGTTGTTGAAACCACATGTTTTCCAGCAGTAAAAAGACGTATATCATGGCCCGGTAGCGTTCGCCAGTAACAGGTACTCAAAAAAATACGGCCAAATCACTACTCCCGCGTGAATGCTGCACCACACAGTGGCTTTGAGGGGATTTAATGGCTCTTCGTGTATCACACGCGGATTTTCAGTGCCTCAGACACGAATATTGATTTTCAATATTATGATTTTCGACACAAAATCGTCCTCTTCGTTGTTGAGACAGAAGATGGCTTGAAAGTAATTCACAAGCGACGCACGGTCAGCAGGCATTAGCTGATACACTGTTTGCACTTTGTACGGTAACATGTGCAAGTCAATTCGTTGTAGGCCCGTCGTCGTCTAGTTGATGTTTCTTCGTTCTAAGCGATATCGGCAGCAACATCCGCGATATTCTCAGTATAGAGGCGGCCAATGGCCATGCCTTCCATCGTCTCCTGTGGTTCCAGTCTGTTCGATTCGAGTGCCTAAGTGCCGGAATATTTGCCCAGTTGGCGTGACACGATTAGGAAATCGACGATGAAGTACACGCTGCGCCAACACCACCGATACAATTATTCCACGCTCTTGCGAAGTATAGCACTCCATTGCTTGTCTGTTTGTATTCTGCAACTGTCTAGATTACAAATATGTTTGACGTACGACTGCCAAATTTATAATATAAAGGTGATTAATTTTACGCCACCTTGCATATGGTAAGTTAAGCATTCGTAAAACAAACGAACTCGAGATTCTGATCAGACTTGACATTATTATAACACCGAAGACGAAAAAATGGGTGTCGCACTTCATCCTGTCTTTCTTAACGGCTCGACCTATTTTCCTTGAACTTAGTAGATAGCATTTTTGAATTTTTCCCTCCTCACAGTTTTTTTGAAGATCAAAAATAATTTTTCTCGAATTTTCAGAAGATTTAATTTTTTCTCAAGAACTCCGCCACAAATTTCAAAAAATTCCAAACATTTTATTTAGTAAAAGCTAGATAATGGTTAAATGGATAAGGGTGCTCAATCTTTCCATTATTATGGAAAAGTGCTATTATAATTCCAATTCATGGAAAAGGGTCTAAGAATGAAATCACGAATAACCGACCTATCGCCAAACTTTCTGTTATTCCCAAACTGTTCGAGTTCATTGTATAATATGTTATCGTTTAACTGTAAGTTAATAATTTGTGACAATCAACACATAAGTCAACTATGACAAACTTACTTCATTTTATTTCTTTTTGTCTTGACTCCTTTGAAAATCGGAAACAAGTAGATTGCGTGTTCACAGATTTTAGTAGAGCCTTCAATAAATTGTGTCATAAAACTTTAGTCCATAAACTTAAGGCCTTACGATTTAATGACAAATTCTTAATGTGTATTTCGTCATACTTAATGAATAGAAGTTATAGTGTTACTTTTAGAAATGAGCTCTCTGATCAATTTTACGTTAACTCTGGCGTTCTACAAGGTAGCCATTTAGGACCGCTATTATTTATCTTATATATAAATAATATAACTTCCGTGATAAAAAACTCTTCTGTTCTGATATTTGCTGATGAGACATTAAAATTTTCAAAACTATATGTTCAATTAATGACTGCTAACAGCTTCAAGAAGATCTAGGTACATAGATTTAGGGAATGGTGCAATATAAATTTTCTTGAATATTGAAAAATGTAAAACAATGCGTTTTACACGCAAAACAAAAACAATTATAGATTATAGTTATACAGGGTGATTGGCATAAGGTGTGACAAAAAGCTAGGGCGTGTAGGTTGGACTTAGACAAGAAAAAAATCGTATGGGAGGGGGCGGGTCTATTTCCCCCCGTTTAGGCGGGAGGGGCAATTTAAGAAAAAAATCACTTAAAACAGAAAAAAAAATATTAAAAAATAACGGTGATACCTAGAGAGTAATGCTATAGCATTTTGAAAAGCCAGAAATACATTCTTTAATTTTGTTTTTAAATAAAGTTGTTCGAGTGAATAGTTTTTGAAAAATTAATTTTCAAAATCAAAATTTTGAAAAAAAAAATGAAAATTTTTTTTTTAAACAAATTTTTTTCAAAATTTTACGTTATTAAGTATTATTTTTTTATTCAATATTCAATGCTCATATTATTTTTTGATCAAACACAAAAAACCGGATGTCAAAATGTTTTGTAGTTTTTGAGAAAATCAAAAATAACAAAAACTACTTTTGTTCTAAGAAAAGCCTTTTATTTTAGTTTTTACGTTTTTGGATTCTTAGGTGAATTTACGATTGAAAGGATTTACTTTCTTTTTACTATTTTTTTAATTATCGGTCTTATAAGCATACAATAATGTGACAAAGTACTGGATTAACCATATTTCACACATTTTTTCATTGAAAACACCTGCGTGAGAGCATTGGATTAATATTGACCTGTGAATGTTTTTTAAATAGTGCAACGTTACACGCCCTAACTAGTGAAAGAAAAATGCAATTGCGAAATAAGAACAAAAATGTTCCTGAATCTTGAAATCAATTAAAATAAGAAATACATGCATATTTAGATAAAATACATAATTGCTGTTTATTTAAATTTTTAACTAAAGCTTATTACAAACAATTTTCGATATGATCCCCATTTTGCAGAAGGCAAAGATTTATTTATTATATGCTTAATACAAGCAGAACTTAAAACTAGACATAATAAACTTAAATCTATACTTTAACATAATAAAGGGAGTACAATTCATTAATAATTTGTTTTTTGGCTTGATACGAAACAATAGAATTAGTGTATTATTTATTATTATAGTATAATTTAGGCTTAATAATAGCTTCAATCTAAAATGGGAAGAAGGTTTAGTGAGGGGTTTGGGACAGAATTCTTCTAAGGGATGCAGAATTGAGGGAAAAATCAAAAATATCTTGAACAGAGTTGGCTGAACGTAACAATCTGGAGATTGGGTTGAAGTGTCCGTAGTTGGTGCGGTGTGTAGGGAGGTGGAAAAAGGGGACAGAACGTAAATGACGTGGATTTGTATTGATAATTATTAATTCAAGCAAGGCCGGAGAGTCAATGATACCAGTGATAAGTTGGTGGACGAATACTATATCGGCGATATGACGACGTTGAGCAAGGGTATGTAGGTTGATCAATTGTAGACGGTCTTCATACGATGGTAAGATAAGGGGATCGGACCAATTCAAATTGCGCAAAGCAAAACGAAGAAATCTTCGTTGTACTGCTTCAATTCTATGTGAGTGAGTGATGAGGTATGGTGACCAAATCTGACTAGCATATTCAAGGATGGGTCTGACAAATGTGACATATAAAGATCTAGTAACAAATGGATCGTTAAATTCCTTAGACCAACGCTTGATAAGGCCAAGAGAAGAATTAGCTTTCGCAAGTATATGATCAATATGAGAGCGAAAATTTAGCTCTTTATCACATATTACCCCAAGGTCTGTAATTGAGGAAACAATGGGGACAGGTACATTACGGAAATGATAGGATCGAGAAATTGAAGGTAAACGTTTACGGGAAAAAGTCATAAACTGACATTTTTTTATATTGAGTTCAAGAAAGTTTTTATTGCACCAAGTAAAAAAAGTATTTAGGTCATGTTGGAGAAGCGAACAGTCTCGAGAAGATGCGATTGTTTTGATTATTTTAATGTCGTCAGCATAGATGGAGATATCAGAGAAGGAAATGATGTTACTCACGTCATTGATGGCAACAACAAATAGGATTGGGCCGAGATGGCTGCCTTGAGGAACCCCTGAGGATGCAAAGATTGGATCAGGCACCGCGTTTCTAAAAACAACTCTATATGTTCGGTTCACTAGGTATGATTTAGTCCACTCAATAAACCATGTTGGAAAACCAAGAGCTTTCAGTTTTATATAGATAATTTGGTGACTGATCTTGTCAAAGGCTTTACTAAAATCAGTAGTTATAACATCAACTTCGAGACTTTTTTCTAAAGATATTAGTGTTTTGGAGACAAATTGGATAAGGTTAGTTGTGGTGGACCTACCCTTTAAGAATCCGTGTTGAAATGGGGAAACAATAGATTTACAATAGAAGTAAAGAGAATCGTAAACCATACTTTCAAAGAGCTTGGGTAACGAAGAAAGTTTAGCGAGCGGTCGGTATTATAGCGCCTTCTTATTGCTGCACATAAATTTATACTTGATAAATTTTCCTGTAATTTGACTCCAGCCACTTCAATCCGTTATTTCAGTTGTTCCAAAGATTCTATTTCCACTTCGTACACATAGTTCTTCATGAATCCTCAAGCATAAAAATCTAACGGAGTTAAATCTGGCGATCTAGGCGGCCATTCTATTGGACCTCCTCTTCCAATCCAATGGTCACTAAAATGTTCATCAAGCCAGTTCCTTACAGTGCGGCTGTAGTGTGCTGGAGCTCCATCTTGCTGGTAGATTAAATTGTCTGCTATGGCCAAGGGAACGTTGTCATTCAAATCGAGCAGAAGGTCTCGTAGTAACTACGAAATGGGGATCATATCGAAAATTTTTTTGTAATAAGCTTTAGTTAAAAAATAGTTAAAAATTTAAATGAACAGTAATTACGTATTTTATCTTAATATGCATGTATTTCTTATTTTAATTGATTTCAAGATTCAGGAACATTTTTGTTCTTATTTCGCAATTGCATTTTTCTTTCACTAGTTAGGGCGTGTAACGTTGCATTATTTAAAAAAACATTCACAGGTCAATATTAATCCAATGCTCTCACGCAGGTGTTTTCAATGAAAAAATGTGTGAAATATGGTAAATCCAGTACTTTGTCACATTATTGTATGCTTATAAGACCGATAATTAAAAAAATAGTAAAAAGAAAGTAAATCCTTTCAATCGTAAATTCACCTAAGAATCCAAAAACGTAAAAACTAAAATAAAAGCCTTTTCTTAGAACAAAAGTAGTTTTTGTTATTTTTGATTTTCTCAAAAACTACAAAACATTTTGACATCCGGTTTTTTGTGTTTGATTAAAAAATAATATGAGCATTGAATATTGAATAAAAAAATAATACTTAATAACGTAAAATTTTGAAAAAAATTTGTTTAAAAAAAAAATTTTCATTTTTTTTTTTTCAAAATTTTGATTTTGAAAATTAATTTTTCAAAAACTATTCACTCAAACAACTTTATTTAAAAACAAAATTAAAGAATGTATTTCTGGCTTGTCAAAATGCTATAGCATTACTCTCTAGGTATCACCGTTATTTTTTAATAATTTTTTTTCTGTTTTAAGTGATTTTTTTCTTAAATTGCCCCTCCCGCCTAAACGGGGGGAAAAAGACCCCCCCTCCCATACGATTTTTTTCTTGTCTAAGTCCAACCTACACGCCCTAGCTTTTTGTCACACCTTATGCCAATCACCCTGTATATTAGATTCTTCTTCTTTTTGTAAGCTATATGTTTTCTCTGATTTATTCTTGACAGTAAATTTATGTTAAAATTCTACATTCCTGTGGTGCGGCTAAAAAAACAATCTCTACCGGTGAAAATTCTTCCGAAATTGAATTTTCTAGTAAACTCCTTTTTAGAAGTATAAGTAATACGTGGGAATTATTTAAAGGGAGGAATACAAGTGGAAAAACGCTCAATTGATATATAGTATTTAAGCACCTGCACAGATATGAAAGTTATACTCAAACTTTTGATGTATGAAGAGTTTATAGATTATAGTCAAGTTAGAGGTGCTAAGTAATTTCTGTCAACGTCACCTAGATACCTAGCGGAATTTGTGGCGACGTCGATTAAAAAAAAATTCTAAAAATATTTGGAAAAATAAATGTTGTGTGAATAAAACTTCTTTATTATTTTAAAAAAATTCAAATTTCTTATGATTGCTTAAAGTGTTTATAAATGAACACTTAAAAATATATTTAAAAAAAGTCATCTTTTATTAATACCAAAATTTTGAATAGTTTTGAAAATCTATATATCTAGATTTTTAAAATTGTGAGTATAAGTTTTTGATAAGATTTTGTTTTACAAAAATACAACCCATACTTTAAACACATTACCATTTTTACTTGCGATATAAATAGGTACTATAGCTATAGGGAAAGTTCCGCATTTGAAAAAAAAATCGAACTCGAGATTTTGATCAAAGTTGACATTACCATGGTAGCGAAGACGAATAAAGTGGGTCCGACAATTCCGTCTGTCTGTCTGTATGGCTGCACGTCTATACCTCGATCTAGAGCCTAAGCCACTGGACCTATTTTCTTCAAACTCGGAACTTAAGGGTCTTCGGTGATTCCCTAGGGAGGAAATCGAAATTTTTTTTTTAGCTCAAAAACTAAAGGTACCCCCCATAAGCGCGTAATGCCATAATGCATAATCTTATTGATCTCGAAAACGGCTTTAACGATTTTGATAAGAAAATTAGGTGTAATATTATAGGCATGGACTACATTCTAGTACACTAAAATTTTGGGGGGAAATGTTAATAACGGTACCTGTCTTGGAACCGTTTTTTTCATTTTCTAATTTCTCATCAACGGTTCTAACAATTTTAACCAAAATTCTTGTGCAGGAGCTCCTTTGCATTTGAAAAAATAAAATCGAAACATTTTTTCAATAAAATAGTTTTTGGATTTTTAAAAAATAATACAATTTTTTTTTTTTTGAAAATTCAATATCTTGAAAACAGATACACAAAATAAATTTTTAAATTACGTTGTATATGTATTTTGTTGAATACTTACAATTGGCATATTAATTTTTTGTATACAATTTTTAAGGAAAACTTAGTACACAAAAACATATTTCAGTGTGTTTGGACCTCACCCTAGAGCCTTAACTACTAGACCTATGTTCTTCAATCTTGGTAGTTAAGGGTCTTCGGTGATTCCCTTGAGGGGAAGTTTAAATTTTGTTTAGCTCCAAAACTAACGGTACCCCCCATACATATGTACACCCGTAATGCAAAATCTTATTTATCTCCAAAACGGCTCTAACGATTTTGATAAAAAAAAATTATGTGTGGACATGTAGTCATTTTTGTCAAAAAAAAATTTAGGGAAAAATGTTATTAACGGTACGTGTCATTGAACAGTCTTTTGATTTTTTGACTTTCTCATAAATGGCACTAACGATTTTAACCAAAAATTTTCAGCAGGAGCCCCGTTAAGCTTAAAATAACATTGTTTATAAAAATATTAGAAAATTTTTAATTACTTTAATATTAAAAGGATTAATCTGACGGCAATTCCATACATTTGAACATTTTTATCTCATTAAATCCATGTTTTATATTAATGTATTTTAAATTCCAAAGTACTTTTACATAAGAGCAAGTTCGTGCGATCCAGTCGTGCATTTATTTTTATTAAAATCGTTTGAGCCGTTTAGAAGTGAATAAACCTTTTTTGAGTAGTTATATATCGCAGGTATAATTGGTTTAAGATCTAAAAAAATTGAATTCTCTTAAAAGGAAATACCTTAAAACCTTAAGTCGCAAGTTTGAAGAAAGACGCTTCAGTTACAAGTTGATATAGAAACAGACAAACAATTTGTCGGGAATCATTTTTTGTGTTCTCTGGCATCGTAATTTAAACCTTGACTGAAATTTCAAGTTATTTTTTTTTTTGCAAATCCAAAAATCGATCTATTTTACAAGTGAAGAACAAAATACGTATTGACAAATTGAGGAGGTTTACACTCGCAACTATGCCAATGTCCCTCCGGGTTGTTAATCGACACAAATGGAATGCCATAATATGCTTACCTAATATTGTTTTCAATAAAGATTTAGCTCTTTAAATTTGTTTTTTCTTTGATTATTGAAAATTAGGCTTTTCTTTGGCTTTGTATAATAGCAAAGGAGATTTAAGCTGCAGTTACCCCCACAATTTGTATTCGGGATTTATGCTCTATGAAGAAGGAAAGTGGAAATACTTTTGAAGTATTATACCATACTATACCATAATCATAAAATGATTTGAGAAAGTTGGTTAAGGCAACCGAGTTAACTCGAAGTTTTTGGTTATTTCACCCGAAAAAGCCACTCAATTTTAGTAATTTCGCCAAAACAACTGAGAATATTAGCTATTACAAATAAGTAGATCCACTAGTTTAATATGGTTTAAGTAACTGACAATATAAGCTATTCCAACGGAGCAGATTTGTTAATGCAATCGAGTAAGTTGGTGAGAGCAACCGAGTAAAATAACTCCTACTACTGAAGGAGTTTCAACTGAGTATGTTGGCTAGGTTTATTCGAGTAGTTAATGCACTTTTGAAAGTTGATAAAAGGAAATGAACAAATTCAAAAATTTGGTCGGATGAAAGTATGAACAATTAATG